>CM029623.1:7322573-8010897 GCA_017311315.1 Dendrocalamus latiflorus
GGGACATGGCGAGTGGGAGGTACCTGTGGAGGCTGGTCACTAGGGGAGGTGAATGGTGGTGCATGCGGATGCAGAGAAGGCTAAACAATTGTTGTTCTTGATTCTAAGAGGGAGGAGGTGAGATAAGAAGGAAGAAATTAATTAAGTGGGGTGGTTATTAAATATCATGCATGGGAAAGATTATTTCTAGTCTTATATCTATATGAAGCGGTAAGCTATAGACATTGCTTCATAATGTCTACACTACGAGTATATGATGGGAATATTATAATAACTATATCTTTAATCTCTCTATTTTTTCAACATTAAAGTAGGGGTATATGATGGAAATATTACAATAACTATATCTTTAATCTTCACAATAGATTTATACTGTAGGACGACGTTTTTAGAGAATGAAGACTTATATTATGGGATGGAGGAAGTATAAAGTTCAATTAATGTGGCTGATGCATGAGCACTATGATTTGGCTTGTGCTGGCCATATCAAAAGCCACCGTTTGGGATTTGCGTGCATAGCCATCTAGTCCTAACCGTAGTATTTCCCTCATTTCAAATTAATTTTGAAAAACTTTCAACTCAACCAGGACAGCTTTCAACCCGAATGAAACAACTTTCACTCGAAATCGTCAACCACTTCCAAATCGGATCAAACAAGTTTCGAACCAGCTCTTGTAACTTCTCTCATCCGAGATGACGGCGGCCCGTGGCTCGTAGCAGCTAAGGGCGGTAGGACCCGATGACGTGGTTCCCCGACAGCTAAGGGTGGCGGGATCAATGGAGGCTAATCAACCAGCACACTCCCAAGCCGCATCTAGGGTTCCGGTGGACACCATGGTGATGCGTCCGCTTCCGCGTGGCAAGCTCAGGCATGGCAATGGGGTGGGCTTGCTAATGGTGATGCGGTGAGCTTGTGGATGGCAGCGATGGTGGGGAACTGAGAAAGGGACGAAGACGAGAGGAGGCATTATATATATTGCTGGGGAAAGAAACAAATGGGAGAATGTGAAACTGGGAAAGGAGGGAAGGAATACAGTGAATCATGTTTCGGGTGGGCAAAAGGTAGAGTGTGTGTTGCCAACCAATATTGGGTTTTTTTTGCTTGTTGCTTGTAGCTTTTGATTTATACTATAGTAATTAGCTTTTAAATAGAGTGTGTTTTCAAGATAGGATCTATAAGTCGATTGTAGTAGACACTATACCAAATTTATCTAAATCACACGTAAGTGTCTCTCTCCGTACTTTCTCTTGCGAACAACCAAAACCCTTAAAGTTAAATTAAAAGTCATAGCTCAAAAGAACCCTATAAATTAGCTTTTACGGGAGATGACAACTAACACTAGATTGGTGGCAGCAGGGGTGGATCCAGCCGGGGTCTGAGTGGGCTTTAGCCCCGGATGCCTCCGCCATAATACATGCACAATATTAATTTTAACTATTTTTTTTCAAGAGATAATTACTATGGTTTATTTGAGCTAGAAATTAAAGATAAGTACTGTGACTTCAAATCATACTTTGAATATTTTGCTACAAATTTCTATTCCGGTCATTGCATTTTATCAACATATATTTGTAGCCTGTGATGCAGTGGCGGATCCAGAATTTTATCAAAGGGTATGCCGCACCAAAATTTTCATATGCAATTCGGTAAAACCATTTGCCAATTCAGTAAATAATTGTAAAACTTGCACCGTAATTCGGTATACAGGCACTAAATAATATGATAAGTCTTAAATCATATGTCCTATCATCTCTACTAGCTTGTTGAACTCGCTAATATCCCTAGATCTGGCCACACGCTCGTAAGTTTCTCCACCAGTTGGTTTCCCATGAAAACAGACCAGAAACTTGGTGCTTATCTAGTTACTGCTACTAAACACTTCTCAATTTAGTGTATCGAATAATCAATCTTCTTAAGATCAATCTGTCTTAAGTGGTCAAAGAAGACTGTCCAGAATTTTGCTGGGTGCCACCATAACCGACTAGAAAACTGTGCTTGCAAACCATTCCAGGAACAGGTTGGCAAGCACATGTACTACATATCAAGGCAGGGGTTTGGTGGAGGGTTGCCACTCTATGTTTCGGATGCTCCCATATGTAAGTAAATGTACAATCCACTTATGAGTTGAAATAACTTACTAAGAGGATCCATTTGGTTATGAAATTATGGCCTTGGTCGGTAAAACATCTCAAGGTACCTGCTTTATCTAGCTTACTGAAAATCAGAATTCAACCTGTCTCTCTTAACAGACTCTATCAATGAGTTCATCAAATAATCCTCCCAATCAACAATTCAGAAATCAACTCAGAGCCAGCACACTCTGGCTAGTTTCTAATGGTGGCTCCAATTCCAATCATTATCTAACTTTAATTTAGATCGTACCATATAAGCCAAATGATTTCTTTAAGAGGGACAAATGGTAACAGACATGACAGATGTTTTCGGTTGCTTCTAGCCAAAAGAATGCCCACAGAACAACAAAAAAGAACTACAGCTAATTAAACAAGAATTTTTTTTCCGCTGGGCTCACCTTCTCCTTGACGGCCTCCTCCTTGGCGAGCACCTGCTGCCGCCGGCGCAAGGCGGCGGGGTCAGCGTCGGCGGCGTCCCCAATCTGCTGCTTCCACTCAAACTGCGACGTGACGACGAGCACGAGCAGGAGGAAGACCAGCACCACCGGCCTCGAATTCATCACCGCGTCCCGCACCAATCAATCCAGCGACCCTAAATCAGAACCCTTCAGAGAGCCTGCTCATGTTATTACAGCCAAATAATGCGTGCGAGCAAGGATTCAAGAACTCGAACGGGATGGGATTAGAGGGATTGGAGCGGCCAAGAAATCGGAAGGATTAGTGATTACCAAGAAAGCCTCGGATCTCCAATACGGCGGCCGGGAGGAGCAGGCAAGACTGCAGATGTTGGGAGGGGAGAGCTCCCGGGAGAGAGGGGATGATGACTGGGGCCCAGGGTATGCCGGGGCCCACCCGGCTTACCCTGTGGATCCGCCCATGCTGTGATGGATGATGACCAATGATGATGGCAGAAGGATGGCGTCAATAGCAATCAAAATGTGCATCTCTACCCCTCTATAATACACCAAAATTTTCTTTACTAAATCCACCCCCTCAACCACCTCCACAGTCATGCCTAATCTAAGTCCACCCAGATTTGTGTACCAAAGTAATCCAACTTTATACAAATGAATGGCCTGGATCTCTCCTCAAGCCTTCTTCTCTTACTCATTGAAGATCCTAAGGCCAAAATCATCCGGATCATGCACATCATTGAACCCAGAATCCCACCCCGCGCCCACGCACACACCCCGACGCTGCCTCCACCCCGCGATACCCGTCTCCACCCGAGCGTTCCGCTCCTCTTTCCCATTCCATTGCCCCCGCCCATCTGATCTCAGCCGCCGTCTCCTCCACTCCGCCACTCCTCCCACCCCATTAAAACCCTAACCCAAACCTCCCCTCCCCTCCTTCGCCACGCCACCATGGCTGCGGCGGCGGTGGCGGCCGCCACCTCGCTCCTCCTTCGCCGTCACCGCAACCCCCTGCCCCTAGCCGCCGCGACCGCCTCCCCTACCCGCCATCAGCGCCCCGCGCCGCCCCTTCACCTTCCCCAGGCGCTGACACTCCGATATGTAAATCCAGCGCGCCTCATCGCGGACACTGCCTCCTTGCCTTGCTCCCACAGTCCCCTTCCCCAGCGCCGCCATGGCCTCCCCTCTCTTCCCCGCGGCCATCGCCTCCTCCCCTACCCGCCATCGGCTCCCCGCGCCGCCCCTTCAACTCCCCCAAGCGCTGACACCCCGATCTGCCACCAATGAGGACGCCGCGTCCATTAAGCCAGCGACGACACCGCAGCCGCAATCATTTGTTGGGGGCGGCGTGTGACGGCGAGCATCAGGGAAGGGCGGATCCAGTCGTGGGGGAGTAGTTAAGGCCGCGGGTTGCCGGATCCGGCGGCAACAAACTCTTCAGGTTTGTGTCCCAAAAAAAATAGCGAATGTTTTCTCTCTTCTTCAACAACTTAACAAACTTGTATCCAATCTTTTCTTGTCCAAACCAGGCCAACCGAAATTTGCTTGGGCTTGAATATTCCTGGCCGATATTTGAGTTTCGGATATTTCATTAGGCGCCATTTTTTGATGCTTCCGCTCATTAAATACCACATCTCTGGCTATTTCTCCCTCACATCTTTTCTTCTTGTACGTGCCACCAAAAACCTGAGATGGTGATCGGCTACCGTTCTCAAGCCTCCAAGAGGGTAAACGCACCGCATCCTTCATCGGGATGGAGCACCATTTTCAACAGGCACATGTTCATTTGTTTCACTTCATTTCAAAGATGCTGTTGCGGAAATATCAAAAGAACAAAATCGTGTATTTTTTCTTGCTTCGCTGTTCTGAATGTATGTTCCTTAGCTAGGACACAGAAGTAAATGTTCCATCTAAATTCCTTCTTCTGTGCTGATCGTTGAATATTGGTATTTTTGCTATCCTTGTGTTGCTGTCAATATAGTCCGGCCTGTTCCTTTGATCCATTTGGTCTTTTGCACTTATTTCAAATGTACGAATATAGTGCTCTTGCCTCTACAGATTACATCTGCTCAAAATGATATGAAGAACTGCTAATTTTGTTGGACAATACGATAAAATAATTTGCCAATGGCCGTGGATGAGTAATATTCAGTTTTAGTAGTTAAACAAAGCCAAGTGATGGGAATTTTTTGGCCTGATAATTATTCGTGATATTCCTGAATCCTGACATATGTTAGCATCGGTATAGTTGTCGGGTTTATAGCTATTTTAAGAGTTTACACCGAACCGAGATTTGCAGCTTTGGTAGTACTGATGTTCGAGAAGATGTAATGCTGTTGTTTCAGCAAGGTCATATTGTTGGCTCATTGTCGAACATTATTACGGTTTGCCTTCTACTAGCATCTTCCAGACATCCTTGAGTCTAATATCCAATTTAATTTTAAGATCATCGATGTTGTTCCATGAGTTTACATTGCACCAAATATATTGTTTATGTTCCTTTGTGATTACTCCACTCACCATTTTTTGTCTTATATAATGCAGATCGGTGTTGTTCCATGAGGTTGAGATGGAGCATAAGTACCAGACCTGTTGGATCGTCCATGCCAAGGTGTTTTGGAGAGCGGCGCAAATACGAGAGGACTCTTATGGATCTCACTACTTGCGCGTAATTTTACTAGATCAAGCGGTAAGTTGTTTCATCTACTTGCGACTACTTACATAGTATTAGTGCATCTATAGCTAAATGAACTTCCTAGAATCCTCCACTGTTGTTTGGTTCTGATTGGGTTAATATGTTGTATAGACAAGATAGCAACGAATGAACTTACCTGTATTTTGCATAATGAGGCTCCAAAAAACCCACCAATACAGGGATCCCTTGGCATGCAATGAACATTTGCAATATCAAGGTGCTGGAGATGGAAAACTGAAAATTAGCACTAAAACCTTTTATTACATCGACTTGTATGTAAATATAGTTAGACTTTAGATGCCATCAATTATGTCAGAAAATAAACCTGGCCTGGCAAAGTTGTTGAAGAAAAAAAAGGATGCTTTCATCCGAACTTCCTTTGCGCGATCTGGCACAGCAAAGTTCATCACCACTGGAATCTGCAAATAAATTTTAAATATCAATTTTCCATTCCACGTTGTCAACAGAATTTATAAGTCATCTATTACAAGGCAAGCATTTTCTAGGAAGCCTGTTTCATCTTCCCAGAGCTCGGCTCGTCTGGGAGGTTGGAGGTCAGTTGGTTTTTGCTGTTTAGTGTGGGGATGGATTTTGCGAGTTCTCAAGAAGGGGAGGTTTGGGAATGCAGGTGCACACGCTGATCAATCCCATAGTCGAGCAGTTTCGAGAGGCGCAGCGGGCGGTGCAGCCCAACTTGTTGTACCTCCAGGGGCAGCAGCTTGAGAATGAGAAGGAGATTGGTACACTTGTCTGGGGAGATGCTGATGTGTCTGATCTGCAGACGTTTAGCTCACTCATCAGCCCTCCGTTTCTGACCATAGTAAGCTCCAAAGTTTTATCGAGTAGTTTGTTTGTTTTCTATGCAATTTGCTGTGTTATCATTTCTTACTTGGCTGGCAAACAACAAAATCAAAAGTGCACATTAGTTCGTAGGTGCGTATTGAACCCTGAGAGGAGAAGTTCAACAATACAATCTCTTACGAAGATGTTCTTGTATCATAATGAATTCATGACCTGTGCTTAGTAAGTGATAAGATCCTAAAAAGTCCATCGCCATGTTTGTTTTTTCATCATATGTTTAATGTTTTACACAAATTGTTTACTTGTAATACGTGCTTGCCCATGCTTTGGTTGCCTGGATGAAACTGCGAGCTTATTGCTGATAAGGGTAGTTATTATCTTATGTAGAAGTCAAAATGTTCTGGACCTTCTGGCACTTTAGCTTTGGCCTGAAAGTGGAGAAGCTTATGGGCTTATCTCTGAGTTTGGAAGTAATATATGTATGAGAGCCAAATTATTTCTCTATCTCTTCCAGTAAATCTCTTCCTATGTTTTTTGTTTGAAATATATATTAGAACCAGGGATGGGAAAACCATTAGAAACTGGCCAGCTACACCAATTCTTGGATTTCCTGGCAAGGGTTGAAATTTGACTAACTGGAGCCAAGACATCTTATTGTTTTGAAGCTATGCTATATAATAGGGACTTATTTGCTGGAATAAGTTTATGCCGTACAATGATGATTCTACCTTTCATGGTACTCCTTCCTCTTCCTGTAATAATTTGTCCGGCATGGGGGCAGGCACTTGTACGGGATCAACAGGTACCTACCCAAGCTCTATTTCTCACATTTAATTTAATGTTGGTTTACATACTAAATAGTTTTCCTATGGGGGCACATCATGGAGAGCAACATGCCGAGGTGCCTGCTAGGGAAACAACCACTACTATGGATCCAACAACAAGTACCTACATTAACACCATTTGTAAATCACCGAAGACATGCCGAGGTGCCTGCTAGGGGTTGAGCACCAGGAATCACCGAAGACAAGTCTTTTAGGGAGCTTGAAATCTTTTGCTTATGGGATCAGAAACTTCTGGAAAAAACTGTAAATTTGTCTTGTTTTGGCTGGAAGCTAACACACATGAAGCCCCCTTGTCTATCATTTTGTTAGCATGGAAGCAAATTGTGAATTTTTCAGAAGGCTACAGAATTAATGATCTAAGTTCCCCTTGTTTAGCATTTTGTGAGCCTGGAGCAAATTGTGAAGTTTACTTAAGGCTACATAATTAATGATCTGAGTGCCCCTTGTTTAGCATTTTGTGAGTCTGGAGCAAATTGTAAAGGTCTCCTTTAGGCTACTGAACCAATGGTCTAATTCCCGCTGTCATGTTATTGATAAGCGTGAGCATGTTTCAGTGTATCCACAAGCTCATCATAACACATTATTGTGATGCTTGTTGACGACAGGGCAGGTAGCTTGCCTTGTTGGCTGTCTTGAGATATTGTCAAATTAAATTACGTATTGTTAGGAAGAAATTAGTCCACTAATTAGTAATCTTGAGTTTCAGTAGCGAGAAATATTCCTAAAGAAAGTAATTCAAGATAACCATAAGTTATGAGGAACTAGAGCATAAGCAATGCAATGCAACCACGACCTTCAAACTTTCAATGGGGGCGAAACAACCTCAACAGTATTTCATCAAATTTTGATACAAAACATAATCTCACTTCCTTTCAAGTTCAAGCGGAAACAATTCCCGATCCACCTGAGTTTTGCAATGACCATAAACAAAGCGCAGGGTCAAACCATCCCAAATGTTGGCATCTACCTTCCAGAGCATGTTTTCTCACATGGATAGCTTTATGTCGTGCTATCAAGGGGTGTATCAAGACAAACGACAAGAATTTTGGCCAAACCAAAGAAAGAAGTAGATGCCTCAGGGAAGAGCACCAAAAATATTGTGTATAAAGACGTCCTAGCATGGTGATGTGGTAAGTAAATAGTCCACAAACACCTATTTCCTTACTGTGTTTCATATTTCTTTATGTGACAAAAATGTTTGTTTTCTTTGTAGCCTCAAGTTTAAACAATGTGGGGATGGAGAAAGTCGTTGGTGGGTGAGTCCAATGATGTTGTCGCATCCTCAAAGGATCAGTCGTTATGTGACATTCATTATGTGACAAAAATATTTGGTTATACAATATATATATGAGATGTGAATCTTAATGAATCTGATTGTTCGTTTTATTTTTTACAAATTTTATCTTGTTTTGTATTTTACCGTAGCGTTAGCACGGACACACTACTAGTACTGGGATTAGGACACGGTTGTTGACTTGTTGTAGCCGATGGTGAAATTGGTGAGAACAGGTGCTTGAGGATGGGATGAAATCGGTTCACGATCATTGTCAGTAACCAAGGGATAAACGACACGGGAGTCAATATTTAACCCAACATCTCTTCAAATTATTTATACATGTTATCCATGTAGAAGTGCATGCACGAAGGAATCAATGCGGCACATATGATGGCGAATAGAGGACACCTGGATTAAAAAGGGCCAATTTCAAGTGGGAACGTACTAGCTACATCTTTCATGTCAAATGAGAAAAAGATTCGATACTTTTCCTATAAATAAGGCCGTAAAAAAAACTCGAAACTCGTGACCTATTTAAGTTCAGTTCGTTTTAGGCTTGATTCAAGTTCGGCTCGAACTTTTAACGAGCCGAACTCGAGCTTGATATCGAGCTCGTGAGCTTTACCGAGCCGAATTCGAATAGTTCACGAGCCTCAATTTGAGTTAAATAGTGATATATATTAACTCTTACCGAGCTTACTCGAATCGAACTTGAGCTCGAGTTTTTCTTATCGTTGAAAATTAGTGTTTGTTTGAATTATTTTGACTGTTATCGAGTTTACTAGAGCAGAGCTCGAACTCAAAAATTTCTTATTATTGAAAAATAGTGCATAATAAATTATTTTAATTGCTGTCGAGCTTCAACGAGCCGAGTTCGAGCCTACTCGAGCTTTAGTAGAGCCGAGCTCGAGCTCAAGTCCAGGCTCGGACCTCAACCCGAGCTCAGCTCGAGCTTCTACTGAGATTGAGTCTAAAAGACCAAATTCGTTCAAACTCGACTCATTTACAGCCCTACCTATAAAACGCAACCGTGTCCTTCCCATATTTGCTACCAAACCTCTCGCGCCGTCCTCCCAGATTGGTCAATGGTGATACCTTAATTAATTTATTCTTGCAACATGACCTACCACTACATTCGCAGCCTTAATCATCGACATGGTCATGCTGCTCACAATTGCCCAGTTTCAATCATAACCATATGTGCCTCTGTTGCGATATAGTTCGACGTCTGTTAAGTTTGACCCCGTCATATTGTCCATTACCACCAATCACCACCAAACAATCGCTCACCGTTGGTGGTGATAACTGGCCATTGTTATGTAATACAAGCAATATATGGACGAATCCTCACGCCAGCAACTTGATTGTACTAATACAAGAGCAAAAAATGACGATGAAAGTGGTATCACATTTTTTTCACGATTCTCCTTTTTTTTTTGTGGTGCTTTAAGCCTAGCTAATTAAATAATGTGGGCTGATTCAATAATGGAAAGATATATTTGATCAATCTTTCAATGCATAACTCTAAGTGATTTCAATTAGTTTCTACTCTCCTGATTAATTTACATGTCAATGCAAAAGAGACCACAGGATGAGTTCCTAGCGGTGAGAGCTCTAGCACTTGCATCACCTTATCCAGTTTTGATACGTTGCTTTCCGCTTCAGTGATGGGTCTCGAGCCTAAACCCCAGCAAGAACTTTGCTGTTAAGCAAAATTGCTAGCCAAATTTCAACTCGTAAATCATCGGTATACAACGACAGTAGTAATAGTAGTAGGATGAGTAGCATTGATAGTAATAACGATGTAAGCTAAGTGTATCATCACATAACCATTGTTAGTAAAAGGATTAGCAGGATAATACGGCAGAGCATGCACTGATAATCCTATAGAAACTAGCGTGCCTTGATCAGAGTCGCCACCCTTCGGCATTGCATCCTTCACCTCCATCCACACACCACCCAAGCAGTGTCTATCGTTCTCCATCATTCTCTTCCTAGACTCCTCCTTGGCAAACTCGACAAAACCAAAACCCTTGGAAATGTTTGTTTTCATATTGGTGATCACAACCGCACGAGAGATTACATCAAAGTTCTTGAATTGGGACGCACACCCCCGATATGATATGTGGGACACACCTCCTGACTCAGGTTTGATCCGTACGTGAGATACACACACAAAACGTACAACATTACTATATACAAATAAACTTGGTTATGTTATTTTGTGTCAAGGGATCCTTGAACTTAAGAATTGCACATTTAGATCTATAAACTTATACGTGTGTTAATATAGGTCCAAAACACACTTAAATAGCAACTAATGATAGAACTTTTGCCCTATTCAAGCCAAAGTTTGACCATGCAATTGCTAAATAAGATAAATCATAGCTTGGAAAAGTTGTATAATGACATGTGGATACTTCCTTCAGATCCAAAAATACTAATTCTCCAATAATTTCAAATTGTAATCACATGGCCAAATTGAGATTTAGATAAATTAAGGTGTGATGCCATGTAAATGTGGCCAGTCTTTCAATACATAACTCTTAAGGGTGTAAGTGGTTTCAATCAGTTTCTAATCTCTTGCTTAATTTATACACCAGTGCAATAGAACCACATGATGAGTTCCTAGTGGTGAGAGCACTAGCTTGGACGGACTGACCCGAGTTTGATATGTTGCTTTAGGCTTCAGTAATGGGCCACAAGCCTAAACACTAGCGAGCACTTTGCACCAGCCAAATTTCCAATTATAAATCCTGGAGTAGCCAGGACGTGGAGTATTGGCAGTCATCTTTACTATTATAAAAATGTGAGTTAGTGGTCATCGGTCCGTTCTCCCTCCTCTCTTCTCAGCCGTCCAGATCCGCATGTAGGTAGTTCTTGCACTCCTCGTAGAAAAGGTCAAGCCGACGCGTGGGCCGCGCTCCTCCTCTTCTCTTCCCCCGCATCCTCCGCCTCCCACAACCACTCCACCTCCCGCAACCGCTGCCTTGTTCTGTCCCCCGAACCCTCGTGCCGTGCGTCCTCCTCCTCCTCAATGCCACCACCAATTCCTTTCCTGTACGGCAGCATCTAGTCGTGGTCTCCCAACTTCTCCCAGCAGCGTCGCATCCCCTCGTTGCCCGCCGCCTCCTCTCCCCATCTGCCCGTCGCCGCCTCCCCACCTCCACCTCCCGCAATTGTCGCCTCCTTCTCCCCCGAACCCTCGTGTCATGCATCCTCCTCCTCGGCGCCACTACCAATTCCTTCCCCACGCGGCAGCATATGGTCGCAATCCCCCAACTTTCCCTAGGGCGCCGCCACCAATTCCATCTCCCATCGCCCCTTCAACCAGCGGCATGACGCTCGGCGATAGTGGCCAGTGGATCAGAGAGAATGGCGCTCGGCGACAATGGCTGGTGGATCAAAGAGAAGGGCACTCGGTGATGGCAGTGGCTTCCTCTTACTACGCCCGCCCACGGGGCTCTCCCCCCATCGCCGCCCAGCGGTCACTCGCCCGGTGAGCCTCTTTATCTCCTCCTGCTTTTCGCTCGAAGCCTGTCATGCTGTCTAGCAATTTTGGTCTCCCAAACTGGTCGTCAAAGTCGGTGCAGTGGTCGAATGGGGCCGTGGTCGAGGGGCCATGGCCGAAGTCGAGGGGTTGTGGTTGAAGTCGAAGTCGTGGTCGAAGGGGGTCGTGGCCGAACTCAAAGATCCGTGGTCGAAGTCGAAGGGCTGTGGATGAAGTCGGTCCACAGTCAAAGCCGAAGGGCTGTGGTTGAAGTTAGGCCGTGGTCGAAGTTGAAGGGTCATGGTCCACTACAAGGTTTCGACCCTAATGCCACGATCAACTTTGCAACGACACGAAATTGGTTGCAATAGGTAGGGGCTATTGCCACCATTTTCATTTTTGGTTGCAATAGTTGACCATGTTGCCACGGATATTTTTGCGTGGCGATTACCATGCGTTTCGTTGCAATTGGTAGGTGCTATCGCCACCATTTATAAAATGGTTGCAAGTACTTGACAATATTGCTACGTAATGAATTTGCGTTGTGATTCGTTTGATTTGCATTGCAATATGTCGACATTATTGCCACGCTTTTGCTGATGGTTGCGAATATTGGACAGTTTTGCAACGGATTTGATTCGTTGCATGAATCGTTGATTGCGTTGTAATAGGGCTTTATCTATCGCAACAAAATTTGGGTTCGTTGCATCTTCTAGGGTTGTATTGCCACGATTGTTAGTCGTTGGTATAGAAGACTATCTTTTGTTGCAATAACAAGGTTGTCTTGGCACGAAATTTGAGATCGTTGCAACTTCTAGGGTTGCATCATTTGTCATGCACGTGAGAGAATTATTTAGATGCTTCGGATGGACTACATGCATGGCAAGCAATTTGATGCTCTGTGTTGATTTCGGTTGACGCAAGGAATATGGATCAGAACAGCCAAGGCAATGCATCGTGAGGAGATCCTGCATGCCTTCGTAATGACCAAATACAACTTTGTTTTGGCCATGTGATTGGTTGGTACAGTAGATTGGATCGGTTTTATTGAGTCCGTTGAATTGTTTACGAGTATGTTTCCGTGTCGGTTGTTTCCGTTTGTTGCGTACGAGTTGGTTTTTTTCGTTTATTGAGTCTGGCTATATATAGGTCTATATACCCTTTTGTAAAGACAGACCACAACAGATTAAGAAATAGATCTATTATTTTTAAGGAGAGCCATATACGCTTGTTCCTCCTAGGGTTTGACATATGAATGCATCATAGAGGGGAATTGGACATTCTTCCCCGTCGTTCTTGGGATTCCTTGTGATTGGCCGGGGCGACGACGCGTCTACCGGGTGGGCCACGGCATACCTGGGCCCAGCTGTAGTACTGGCGCCAATCGGCCTGCCGCACGCGCCGCGACTTTGCGTCACGCCGACCGCGTCCGTGCCGTCTCGTACATCGACGCTGACCTCCGCCTCGACGGCATACACGTCGTCGAGGACACGATCTCCCTGCGAGGCCGTCGCAGAGGTGGAGGGCCACTTCCGCTTCTTCTTCCTCAGCATCCCCGTCAACGTACGCGCTGCTGAAACCCTAATTGTTGGTTGCTTTTGTTGTGGAATGCAGACACTGTGAATTAGATTACAATCTGGATCAGTATCACTGCTTTAACTTGTTTTTTTATTCTCATCAAAGCCCTATATCTATAGAATTGGTAGAGCTTCTGGTGGTGAAGCAATTTGGAATTTTTGTTCCGGACAAGGGCTTAGTCATGTATCGAGAAACCATCATGCGTGAATCGATAACTCGATGACACTAGTCACGCCGAATCGATGTTGTTAGCCATCAGAAAACGAATGATGAACATGCTATGATCTATCGATGTTTTTAACCCTCAAAAGAGAATGAATCAAGAAAATTCTACAAGCTATGCCAATGTTTGCAATAAGTTGTAAGCTATCAGACATGATACAAGGCATGCCAATGTTATTTTAGGCTCGCTAATGTTGTTAAATCATCCGGAAAATGAATCATGGACATGATACTGCACTGCAAGTTCTTGATACACTACTTACAAGGATGACATTCGCATTGGCAATGGCATTGTGAAGTCTTGTGACACTAACAAAGAGCAAGCCGTACTGCTCTTGCCAAGAACAAGTTGGCCAGGAAATGACAATATGAGATTGTAAAACAAATATAAGTTAATGTGACACAAATAAACATCAAACAGTGTACAAACAATTGTAGCAAATCTCAATATTTCCTCACCCAATTCCAGGTCCTCTTTGCTGATATCGACAAACTTCTTCTCTTTGTAGGTCTGTAAGTTCTGAATGGTGACCTCATCAATTGGCTCAATAAGGTAGAGAACCTAAAGAAAAACAAACAACAACCTGAGCCAAAGCACCGGAAGAAACGAAGAACAGTTCTTGTCTCATCAAAAACTATGTCATGTTCATACTTCAATGTCTTTCTGGACCAGCTTCTCCAAGAAAGGAGCAGTCTTTGCACTCTGGAGACTATCTGTAGCAATGTAATAGATTGCCTTTTGGTTCTCAGGCATGTTCTCTACATATTGATCAAGACTTATCATATCTCCCTCATTTTTAGAAGTATGGAAGCGCAGCAAAGGGGCAAGGCGCTTGTGATTTCCTGTGTCCTCAATGCAGCCAAGCTTGATGAACTTTCCAAAGCTCTCCCAGAACTTCTTGTAGTCCTGCAGTACAAATGACAGAGCTTCAATACCGAGTAAACAGAAACTTTGGGGAAAAGGAAAAACCAAGAGTTTTACCTCCTTCTCATCTTTTTCAGCAATCTCCTCAATCATATCGAATGTCTTCCTGACAAGTCTCTTACGCATAATTCTTACCTGAATAAACAACATAAATTACAAATGTAATTAAACAAAGAATAATGTTAACATTCAGAATCTGCAATTTTCAAATATAAAAGCTGACAGGCATTTTCCGTAACTTACAATTCGACTTTCCTAAAGAATCTCACGAGAAACATTGAGGGGAAGGTCATTTGAATCCACTACACCTTTTACAAAGCTCAAGTATCGGGGGAACTGCAAAATACATACTAAACTCAGAAATCTGTTCCACTGGTAGAAAAATAATGCCAAGACAACGTAAATGCATCTCCAGAAGTAATTATCTTGTGCACTGAGATATTATGTACCAGTTCACCATCGAAGTCATCTGAGATGAATACTCTTTTGACATATAATCGGATATTTTTGGTTTTGGGATTCATTATCTCCTCATTACTAAGCGGTGCCATTCCTGGAATGTAAAGAACACTCGAATCTATTGACCTTGGAACCCCTTGCCGATGGAGTTGCCGGAGACGTCGACGAGGTCGCCCTTCTTGATGAGCTCGGCGAAGTCGAGCGGCTGGCCAGGGGCGAAGGCGTCGACGAACTGGAGGCGGAACTGTCGTCGCCTACGGATCCAGTTGATGGAATAACTAAATGTGAAGATCCACCAAAAAAAAGTTTGAGATCACGAGGTACTGACCTGTGCGGAGAGGATCTAGAGGTCGATGCCGGCGAGGCGCTTGAGGTGCTCCTTGAGGAGGCGCTTGGAATCGTACTCCCGGATCTTCTTACGCGCCATGGCGGCGACGAGTCGAGGGATCTGGAAGCTTGGGCAACGGCGAGCGCGGCGCGCGTGAGTTGGTGTAATATCCCGGAAGAGTTTCGACCGTTAATCAATTAATCGGGGAGAAGGACCTTAAAGGGAAAAGTAAAATATCAGTTTTAGGGGGGAATTTCTGAATTTTTATTGCAACCTGGGCCTGGGCTTTGGCCCAGGTGGATTTCGGCCTAAGGGGGGAGGCGCCACCTCCCCTCTAACCCTAGCCGCCACCCCCCCTCTCCCCTTGTGCGCCCCCTCCCTCCCTTGTGCCGCCCCCTATGTGGTGCGCCCCCTCCCCTCTGCCTCGCGCCGTCCAGCAGCGACTCCTCCTCCCCTCTCCTCCATTGCCGGTGATCAAGACCTCCAATTGTTGCCGAATGATCGGGGGAAAGGATTAAGGCGCAGCTAGGCGATTGGGTTCGGAGGAAGGGAAGAAGAAGAAGGGGAAAGAGGAAAACAAGGAGAGGAGGAATTCGTGGAGTGTACGTGGTATTTCTACAGCGATTCGCCAAGGGTAATCCCTGTTCTTCCCCTAATAGATGTATATTCTATTGTGTAATCAATGTCGGTATTCTGGACTGCTAGAACAGATCGGGTTAGTCGGCTGTTTTGGGGAAGATTCGTGGGGATTTAGGTCTGGACTTTGCCTAGAGAGTTGTAGAGGATGTTATTATCTTTCCATGAAGTGCTAGAACGCGTCATTTGGATCTCTGTAGCAGAAGTTATGATTTTATTAGCGGAACTGTTCTGCGGATCGGTGGGTTTTCCGTCAGGTTTTGGGAGATCGAGTTTTGCGATTAGAAATTGGGAGAATTAGAGAACCTCAGTATAATTAAAGTTGTAGGTAATTGTCCCAGATTTCCAGAAAGTCCATGAAATCATGATTCGAACACTCGTACAGAAAGTTATGGTATTTTTAGTGCTCGGTCCAGTGAGCCTGACGAGAATTTGATGTTTTAAGAAAACCAGTTGGTGCGGGTAGAATATGGCCGAATCAGAAAGGCTCACCAACTAAGTTTAGTTATATAATGTAATTATCTTTCCAGAAAGTCTGAGAACGCCCCATTCGGATATCTGTACCAATAGATATGAATTGTTGAAGTTGGCTGTCCGTGGAGGGGGACAGGATGCCGAAAGGATTTGGGGTTTTGGTTCAAGCTAAACACGTTGGGTTAGTTTGGGGGTGCTTTATTTAATCTAAAAACTTGCTGCTGTTGTCTTAGCAATCATTATAATTATTATTTAGGAGGAGGAAGGATTCCAGGGGCCGCGCCTTCTGATCATTCCCCATTTTCTCGTGGTTAAGGCAAGTATAATGATGGTTTAAATTTTATAGTGTGGATTGTTTATGATTGTTGCTATGAAGATGGTTGTTCCATGCTTTGAGAATATGTGATCTTGATCATGATAATGATATGTTGATATTGTTTATGGTAGATTGCAATTGAAAGAGTTCCTGAGAATTTATGATGCATAGTTGTTGTGAATGCAAGTTTTATTTGTTGAGACATTCACCTTTGTGCATCATGCTGATTTATTGAAGTCTTGGTCACGAGATGACCAAGCGCCGAGGTCCCCGACATGTTGTTGTCATGACGGGCTAAAGGTCCTCATACTTGTGGAGTATGGGCAATTGGTCCCTGTACCAGAGGGTACAGGCATGGGTGTGCATTGACGGATGCACACTCCACATTACCGGTAAAATGCGCAAGAGAAGAGATAAAGAGATTTTTGATCATATTGCATAGCATGTTTATTCATATGATTGATGGATAAATTTGTGAAGTGATGTTCACTTTTACTCTCGTTGCCACTATTTATATTTGCTGAGTCGTTAGACTCACACTTGTTTGTTGTTGTGGTTGTTGTTTGTTTTTTTAGGTACCTACATGAGACCGGCATGCATGGGATAGAGATGGACTAGCTTTGTTGCACTTGCACGGTCCATTCACCTTGGAAGAAATAAAGAACCTTAATCATTATTGGTTGAATAGCTTAAGTGGTAACTGATTAAAGATCACCATGTTTAGAATGTAATAAAGGTTTAGAACTATTACATTGTTTACGTTCTTATTTAAGTATTGTGGTTGAGATTGTGATGGCAAACATAATTCAGTTTGTTTAGAATTGGATATTTAATGTTTTCTATTATTCAGATCATTTGTTTATGCATGTTGAAACCTTTGATTTACTCATTAAACAAATGAGGTTCTACTGAAATTTTGTAAGGTGAATATAGGTTCTTCTTTAATATGTTGTTAGTTTAGTAGCATTCCAGGTCATTGTTTGGCTGGGGTGTTACAGTTGGTATCAGAGCGGGCTTTAGGTCCGTGGTAATTGAATAATTAAATTGACACACAGTGCACAGTAGGATGGGAATGGGTGAAGCATTGCATTTACGTTTCCGTTATGTTGTAATGATGATTGTGGTTTGAGATGATATATTATATCTATATTATAAAACTATAGATATTATGTGTGGGGATAACCCATGTTGAGAGGTTGTGGTCGTGGTTGTGGCCCTGGGCTGTACCAGGTTGCACCACCGTTAGCGGTATGAGAGTATGAAGGCGGTTACCTCGGATATCTGAGAATAGGCGTTGATAGTGAGTATCTCTAGAAGAGTTGTCCTCTTCTTTGACTTTGAATTTGGTCAACTCTAGTCCAGTTGGGCTCGATGAGTTTCTCTTGGGTTATTAGTTCATTACGGTTGTTCGGTTGCTTTGAGAAAGGATAGTGTGTTTTAATTGGGCTGAATTTGTCCTGTAAAGCAATCATTATTTTCCCAGCCGATGAGTTATTCTTACGATTGGTGAACTTGGTTGGTGGTCGAGTTTGACCTTTATATTGGAGTTTTGTCTTCCTCATGGGAAATCTTGATCCATTTATTCGCTTGATGTTTTTGGGTTAATGAAAGTTTCCTTCTGCAAGTCCTTTAGTTCGTGGAGGCTTTTACTCATTGTATCTTTCTTGGGTATTTTGAGTGTTGAAGCTTAATGGATCTCTTTTATGAAAGAAGATGTTAAACCCTTTGACGATGTGTTGTCATGATAAGATGAGAGGTTATAATCAAAGCACTCAATGAATATGATATGGATTATCAAGATTGGGTTGCAGTGTGTGCATGATTGATCTTAGCTAAGATCCTTGAAAGGAAAGTCGAATAAGTTGAGGTTGTTCTCTAGTAGTTCTTGATGAGCTGTGACTGTGAGTATGACTATATTTAGGTGGAATCAACAGAGTTAATAACAAGTAGGGAGCGTTGACGAAACTGGTTTGATCACTATAGGTGATATATTTTGATAAGCTTCTCGAATAGAGGTGACCTGCGGGTCTCAACGGATTAATCTAACCCTTTGGGATGGATAGGTCCAGAAGATGTTAGAATATTGTCATAGTGGATATTAATCTTGGAGTTACCTTTTATGGATAAGTACTGATCATATGTAATTGCTAGGTGCATTTATTACGTATCGAAGTATGGTTTTGAGCACCACTAAGAGATGAACTGATGGAATGTAATTGGTGATTTTTGTTACCTGATGGTGGAGTGGTAGGATAATAGTATGTCTTTGATGAGAAGGTTGATCCTTAAAATTGTTTCGTTTACTACATTGGTTGGATTACTTGATCTCAATGGATTCATTTAACTGTGTAGGAAGGAAGAGTTAAGGATGTTTTTGGTTTCTTGATGGTCTTATGTTTGCTAGTTGGAACGCAAATAGAGGAATGACCGTAAATTCTTCCATGACGGTATAATCGTCAACTGTTTACGATAACCATTAGATTGGAATTGGTGTGCACTAAATAGATGTTGAGCATTGCTAATAGGTTAATGATTGGAATTTAAGAGTGATCTAAATAGGTGGGTTGTGCGGATGACCTGGGCAGCATGCCTTAGTTAAAAGACGGTTTACTTCGATAGTGGGGTTTGTGCATTAGTTATCCTCTTGACCAGGTTGAGTATTGCAACCTTATAGAAAAATATATGAAATAGGTTATTGTGTTTCCCTGGGAAGGTTAATGATGGGATAGTGAGTTATGTTGGTTCATGCCAGGAGTGCATGATGTGATGTTAGAAGGACTAGCAGTTATGGTTGCTAGAGTGATGTTGATTCCTTTAAGAGGAGATTAATTTGATTGCCTTTCGTGATATTTCGTAAATAAAAATGTTTCAAGTTTTGCGGCGGAGATCATTTGGATCTCATGATTTATTTGGTAGTTGAACTGTTCCGAGCAAAGTGAAGTGTGAAAGATCTTATTGGTTCTTAAGTGGTTCTTGTGGTTTGGTCTTAAGAACTTGACTTGTTCGAGCTGACCAAGTGTTGTTGTAGTCAAGGAATTGTTTTCTATGTTAACGGAAAGAGTGCATTAGGAGTATTTGAGGTCTGAAGCCAAGTTTCGTATCTTGCGATTTGATATCCTCTTCTTGGGGGATTGTGCCTTCAATTGTGGACTCCCCTTATGTTTTCCGAGTTTATTGCCAATTGACTGTTTCTCTTGGTCTGGTGTTTACCGTGATTGGTAAACGTTTATCTGAGCGCTGAAATTATTATTCTTTTTGGCCTCTTCTTTTGAGAAAGGATTAACTGATTCATGTTGCAAAGCCTTTAGAGATGAATGTTGGCAACTGGATAGTGGTGGTCGAGTAGATGATTCTGTGAGGCTTCAGGTGTCAAGATGTTTGAGATGCATGGCGCAATAAATCAATTTATTAGAATAATCCTTGGAAAGGATTTGATTTAAATAGAATGTTTGTCTTTGGAGTTAATAGGTTTCGTTGTCGCAACTAGTAGGACCTATAGCGAGATGTGGTCCAAGATCTTGTGTTCATCTTGATAGAATATTAGAATTAGCAAGTATGGAAATCTTGATTAGTTTCTTAGAGTATTGCATTTTGGGTACTTGGTAAGATTGTGTAGAAGATTTATGATGAGAGTAGTAGTATAGAGGAATCTAATAGTCGTGTTAATTAATGGGATAGCAAGGATGGTTGAGTTATTGTTAAGGATGACTCGGCCTCAGTGAGTAACCCTTTGTGAGATAGATTCTCTCTAAGGATAACTTGGTCAATCAGTTAGAAATGGCTACTTTGTGGTCGCGTAGCTAAATTTGATTGGTGTGGGTTAGAGAAGGTCTAAGATTGGTGAAATGAATCGCCTTGGGCGGTTACTTGATTGGTGAGAAGCGTTGACCTTAGTGACCGAGGTTATGGTTGAGTTGTGTGAAAAGTTTAGTCATTAGATCTGAGGATTACATATCAATTATACCAGAAATTCATTGTAAGAGTCTTAAAGGATGAAATGTGGGCTTTGCATTTTTTTATGCTAGCATCTTGGTTTTCCATGATTAGATTCCAAGAGTTATGGTGATGTTTGATAGAATCCTTGGAAGCAGAAAATGAGCATGAAGGTGGTGAATTTAAAGTTGATCATCCTTAACAGATTCAGGTGATGTGAATGTGGCTGTAAGCTATATCGTGGTGTGTTGGGAATTATTTATCAAAGTAATTCCTTTGCTAGAGAAGTTGATCAGGGTATGTTATTGTGGATTGAAAGAGTCTCTTTACATAGGTGTGGAATTTGTGTTCAGCTTGGGCATAGCCTTGAGGTTGCTAATTTAAGAGAAAAGAGTTAGAATGTTATGCGACGATTTGGGATCCTATGGTTTAAGAGAAAGTTAAATTCTTAAAAGAAAGATGGTGGAAAAGAGTGTGATCTTGCTTAGTGAGATATTCTCTTAGTTTTACTTGAGCTTTGTGTTTATGACGGATGTCTATTACATATTGAGTGGGTTCTTGTCGGTTTGTCTGGTTCTTTCCAGTTAAGAAAAAAAAGTTAATCGGGTTATTCGAGGGGTTTCGTTTTTGGCTTATGTGGCATTTATTTCTAAACTGTCTCCTTGAAAGGTGGAAAAGTTTTCATGTTGAGTCTTTGTCTTTGGATTGGGCTCTTCTGAAGGGAAGATGGTTTTGAGTTGGTTGCATTAAGACTCTTTTGTTTTCAGTCGGGAACTGTTGTGCATCCCTGGTTAAAAGAGGTGCTCATTATTAAAGTGAAGAGATCGATTGATACAAGGATCAAGAGTTTTGTGTGTTTGTGCAGGTTGTGTGGTTTAGTACCCAAGGGAATGTTGGTCCAAGGTATAATGGTTGTTTCTGAAAGTTGGAGAGACTTGGTAGAGAGCGTATTGCTAGAACCGTCTTGAGTCCTAGCGTAGCGCACAGATCGTTTTGTATGACCTAGTGTCGAGGGAGTACTGGAGGAATCTGGAGCATGAAGTTTCGTTTGAGCCGTTGACCCACGGGTAAGACCGTGCCTTCGAGACGTGTCCGTCGAGTGACTCTTGAAAGGATGGTAAAAGTAGTAAGGCGTAACGCGTCAGTATGTCAAGGTGTTTTTGTCGCAGCAGACCGAGAGAGAGGCCACTTGGGAATTGGAGTCTCGCATGCGCGAGCAATATCCGGAGTTATTCACAGCAGGTACGTGGCAATGTTAGTAAGATTTAGCTGTGATTATTCTTCTTGGCGTAAGCGTGGTTAGAATTCGGGGTCGAATTCTGTTTAGGGGGGTAGAATGTAATATCCCGGAAGAGTTTCGACCGTTAATCAATTAATCGGGGAGAAGGACCTTAAAGGGAAAAGTAAAATATCAGTTTTAGGGAGGAATTTCTGAATTTTTATTGCAACCTGGGCCTGGGCTTTGGCCCAGGTGGATTTCGGCCTAAGGGGGGAGGCGCCACCTCCCCTCTAACCCTAGCCGCCACCCCCCCTCTCCCCTTGTGCGCCCCCTCCCTCCCTTGTGCCGCCCCCTCTGTGGTGCGCCCCCTCCCCTCTGCCTCGCGCCGTCCAGCAGCGACTCCTCCTCCCCTCTCCTCCATTGCCGGTGATCAAGACCTCCAATTGTTGCCGAATGATCGGGGGAAAGGATTAAGGCGCATCTAGGCGATTGGGTTCGGAGGAAGGGAAGAAGAAGAAGGGGAAAGAGGAAAACAAGGAGAGGAGGAATTCGTGGAGTGTACGTGGTATTTCTACAGCGATTCGCCAAGGGTAATCCCTGTTCTTCCCCTAATAGATGTATATTCTATTGCGTAATCAATGTCGGTATTCTGGACTGCTAGAACAGATCGGGTTAGTCGGCTGTTTTGGGGAAGATTCGTGGGGATTTAGGTCTGGACTTTGCCTAGAGAGTTGTAGAGGATGTTATTATCTTTCCATGAAGTGCTAGAACGCGTCATTTGGATCTCTGTAGCAGAAGTTATGATTTTATTAGCGGAACTGTTCTGCGGATCGGTGGGTTTTCCGTCAGGTTTTGGGAGATCGAGTTTTGCGATTAGAAATTGGGAGAATTAGAGAACCTCAGTATAATTAAAGTTGTAGGTAATTGTCCCAGATTTCCAGAAAGTCCATGAAATCATGATTCGAACACTCGTACAGAAAGTTATGGTATTTTTAGTGCTCGGTCCAGTGAGCCTGACGAGAATTTGATGTTTTAAGAAAACCAGTTGGTGCGGGTAGAATATGGCCGAATCAGAAAGGCTCACCAACTAGGTTTAGTTATATAATGTAATTATCTTTCCAGAAAGTCTGAGAACGCCCCATTCGGATATCTGTACCAATAGATATGAATTGTTGAAGTTGGCTGTCCGTGGAGGGGGACAGGATGCCGAAAGGATTTGGGGTTTTGGTTCAAGCTAAACACGTTGGGTTAGTTTGGGGGTGCTTTATTTAATCTAAAAACTTGCTGCTGTTGTCTTAGCAATCATTATAATTATTATTTAGGAGGAGGAAGGATTCCAGGGGCCGCGCCTTCTGATCATTCCCCATTTTCTCGTGGTTAAGACAAGTATAATGATGGTTTAAATTTTATAGTGTGGATTGTTTATGATTGTTGCTATGAAGATGGTTGTTCCATGCTTTGAGAATATGTGATCTTGATCATGATAATGATATGTTGATATTGTTTATGGTAGATTGCAATTGAAAGAGTTCCTGAGAATTTATGATGCATAGTTGTTGTGAATGCAAGTTTTATTTGTTGAGACATTCACCTTTGTGCATCATGCTGATTTATTGAAGTCTTGGTCACGAGATGACCAAGCGCCGAGGTCCCCGACATGTTGTTGTCATGACGGGCTAAAGGTCCCCATACTTGTGGAGTATGGGCAATTGGTCCCTGTACCAGAGGGTACAGGCATGGGTGTGCATTGACGGATGCATACTCCGCATTACCGGTAAAATGCGCAAGAGAAGAGATAAAGAGATTTTTGATCATATTGCATAGCATGTTTATTCATATGATTGATGGATGAATTTGTGAAGTGATGTTCACTTTTACTCTCGTTGCTACTATTTATATTTGCTGAGTCGTTAGACTCACACTTGTTTGTTGTTGTGGTTGTTGTTTGTTTTTTTAGGTACCTACATGAGACCGGCATGCATGGGATAGAGATGGACTAGCTTTGTTGCACTTGCACGGTCCATTCACCTTGGAAGAAATAAAGAACCTTAATCATTATTGGTTGAATAGCTTAAGTGGTAACTGATTAAAGATCACCATGTTTAGAATGTAATAAAGGTTTAGAACTATTACATTGTTTACGTTCTTATTTAAGTATTGTGGTTGAGATTGTGATGGCAAACATAATTCAGTTTGTTTAGAATTGGATATTTAATGTTTTCTATTATTCAGATCATTTGTTTATGCATGTTGAAACCTTTGATTTACTCATTAAACAAATGAGGTTCTGCTGAAATTTTGTAAGGTGAATATAGGTTCTTCTTTAATATGTTGTTAGTTTAGTAGCATTCCAGGTCATTGTTTGGCTGGGGTGTTACAGTTGGGACTGGACTCGAAGGTGGTGACTTGTGGACGGGGAAGAGCGACGAGGCGGCGGCGCGCGTGAGGAGGTGGGCGTGACGCCGTGACCGCGTGAGGAGGTGGGCCGTGCGGTGTGACTTTGGAGAGTTCGGATACTAATTCATGTGGCGTCCGAACATAAATAAAAAAAAGCCGAGCTGAGTCGGAGTCTTGGGAAGGACCGACTTCTGTTAAGAGTCGCCAAGCTATACCCTATATATTTTCGTGTAATCGCAGCCTTGTAAGGAGAGACCACAAAATAGATCTATTATTATTTTGAGAGAGCTTTTTTACTTGATCCTCTTAGGGCTGGAACGACGGCGCGTCTACTTGGTGGTCGGGTAGACGGGACCATGAGCGTGTGGTTGGGTGAATTTTTTTTTGTCGCAGGTTGCTATTCTAACAGTGGTTAGCGCTATCGATTCGTCAGGTTGCACGAATCCAATTATCTTCATCGATCCTACGCCGTGAAGATCGGGCAATCCCCCGCATCACATGTACGTACACTTGCTATTAATTTAATTACTACAGTAGCTTCTTGATGCATTGCGAATTTTTTTTGTGAATTGTTCAATTATGAAAAAACGTAGACATTCATATGTTTTTAGAAGCTTCGTGATCCCTTCAATTAACGTGCTACGTGCTGCAGGAAATAAAGTCTTGTGACATTTGGAAGATAGAATTAATGGCACATGATGATGATCGGAGTTGGATGCTGTTGTCTCAGTCAACAGCTGAGTGGCTAGTAGGATTCGAGAAATTTATTGATACTACTTTTGAAGGCACCTATGCATCAGAAACTGCACCATGTCCATGTTCAAGGTGTCGTGGAGTCGTATACAAAACAAAATCCGAGGTTCAAATGGACTTGCTATCTAAAGGGTTTGATGAGAATTTCGTCAAAGAGAAAGGTAATGCTGAACCTTGGAATGATGATAGGGATCTGAATGTAGGCACAGCAGATGATGCATCATTTGCCAAGAATCTGGTGTCCGCAATAATAAGGGGTGCTAACAGTGGTAATAACAATGAACAGCCAAATGAGAGTGCAAAGAAATTCTTTGATTTGTTGGAAGATGCGCAGCAAGATTTGTATCCAGGTTGCACCGAGGCTACCAAGGTATCTTTCATTGTCAGGCTCTTTCAGCTTAAGTGCATGGGTGGTTGGAGTAACCATTCCACAGGGCAACTACTTAGCCTATTCTCGGATGTGCTCCCCCCAGGACATTGTATCCCAGACACTATGGAGAAAGTACGGAAGGTTATTCGTGACCTTGGCCTCAACTACATTAAGATCCATGCTTGTGTGAATGACTGCGTGTTATTTCGTGGGCTGTTTGCTGATATGGACACGTGTCCAACATGTGGTGAGAGTAGGTGGAAGAACGACACAAATTCTGATGAGATTGGCGAGTCTAGCGAAAGTGGTGGAGCAAAGAAGAAGCGCACTCCTTGCAAAGTTCTAAGGTATTTTCCACTTATTCCTCGACTGCAAAGATTATATATGTCAGAGAAAACATCATCATTGATGCGGTGGCACAAGGAAGAATTGGTCCGTGATGGGAAAATGCGGCACCCAGGAGACTCATTGGCATGGCAGCATGTGGATACAAGGTATAAGAAATTTGCTTCGGATCCACGTAATGTTAGGCTGGGACTTGCATCCGATGGCTTCAATCCATTTGGGATGTTGAATGTTAATTACACTTGTTGGCCTGTGATACTAATTCCTTATAACCTGCCTCCTTGGTTGTGTTTGAAACAACCTTATTGGATGATGTCGATGTTGATACCTGGGCCTAAATCTCCTGGAGTGAACATTGATGTATATTTGCAACCTCTGATCGATGAGCTACATGAGCTATGGATTAAAGGAGTTGAAACATGGGATGAGAAGGAGAAGAAGAATTTTACTCTACATGCAATTCTGCTATGGACAATTAATGATTTCCCTGCATATGCGATGTTATCTGGTTGGAGCACAAAAGGTAAGTTTGCCTGTCCTTATTGTCACAAGGATACTGATTACTTGTGGTTAAAATATGGTTCAAAGCATTGCTACATGGGACATCGCCGATTTTTGCCCTCGGACCACAAGTGGCGAAGGAACAAGGTGAGCTTCAATAACAAGGCTGAAACCAGGGAAGCTCCAGTGCCGCTCAGTGGTGAGCAGGTGAAGCAGCAGTATGAGAGTTTCCAGCAAGTGACTTTTGGAAAGGATACAAGGAAAAGGAAGCAACGTGACGAAGAAAAAAGGTGGCACAACTGGAGGAAAAAGAGTGTTTTCTTTGAGCTTCCTTACTGGGAATCATTGCTTGTACGACATAATTTGGATGTCATGCATATTGAGAAGAACATATGTGAGAGCTTACTGGGGACTTTGCTGGAGTTACAAGGTAAATGCAAGGACAATGACAAGGCTCGACTTGATATGCAGCATTTGGGTATAAGGAAAGATCAACATCCAGTGCTCGAAAAGGGTAAGTACACCTTGCCACCAGCGTTATACTCTCTAGGTAAGGATGACAAGGAAGTTCTGTGCAAATTTTTACATGGTGTCAAGTTTCCTGATGGTTATGCCACAAATATTAGGAGATGTGTGGACGTCAATGGTTGCAAGCTTTCTGGACTTAAAACTCATGACCTCCATGTAATCTTACAAAAACTTTTGCCCTTAGTGGTACGCAACATATTGCCTGAAGATGTAGTCATCCCAGTGATCGAGCTAAGTAGGTTCTTTAACTCACTATGTTCAAAGGAGTTGGAGTTTTCAGAAATTGAAAAGCTGAGCACTTCGATTAGGGAGACCCTTTGTCGGCTGGAGCTGATTTTTCCACCAGTTTTTTTTTGATATTATGATGCACTTACCAGTTCATCTTGCTGAAGAAGCTAGACTTGGAGGCCCTGTGTGTTATAGATGGATGTATCCAGTTGAGAGGTACCTTCGTACTCTTAAAGGCTATGTGAGGAACAAAGCGCACCCTGAAGGTTCAATAGCAGAGGGGTATATATCTGAGGAGTGCCTCACATTTTGCTCTCGCTTCTTTGAAAATATTAGTACCAAGCTTAATCGTCCAGAGCGTCATGAAAGCGCCACTGCTAGTGAACCACCATATGGGCTAAGTATATTTGGGAGCATTGACTACAGTAGGAAAGGAAGTACTATCGAGAACGTTTCTGATATTGACATGCAGAGGATGAGGCATTACATATTAACCAACTGTGACGAGGTCACTCCATGGATAAAGTAAGCTATTTTTCCAAATTGATTTTTTATGGTGTTCATGAATGTGTAAAATATATATGTAACTAATGAACTGTATTTTCAATTGATGTGGGAAGTGTGCATATGGATGAGCTGAAGACAACCAACCCTCGGCATGTTGATAAAAGACACAAGGAGGAGTTTGTATCATGGTTTGAGCGTAAAGTGAGTCATTTATTTATCCATATTTTCTTTGTTTAGTTTGGACATGCTACTTGTTAATTTATTAGTCCCTAATATATTTTAAAAATGATGCTAACCGCAGATCAGATACTTGCGTGCACAAGGGGAAATAGATGTCATGATTTATTATCTATCTCGCGGTCCAGACCATCGGGCTCATGTGTTCAACAGGTGTTTCATAAATGGCTTCCTTTACTGGGTCTCTTCCATAGAGAACTTCTTAACTACTCAAAATAGTGGTGTATTTGTGAAGGGCGATGCGAGTACAGGAAACATGGACTGGTATGGCGTGCTTAGGAAAATCATCTGCCTTGATTTTCCTAATCAGAAGGAAGTAATGTTGTTCCAATGCGACTGGTTTGATGTCCCTGCAGCAAGTAGGAGCAAATCTAGAGGGTACAATAAGGATCAATATGGGGTCATCGATATTGATATCACTCGGTTTCGGTATTCAAATGAATCTTACATCCTAAGCACACAAGCAGAGCAAGTGTGTTATGTGAAAAACACAAAGAAACCAGATTGGTGCAGTGTCCTTAGAATGAAGCCTAGAAACCTGTTTGCCATGCCTGAAGGAGAAGGTACTGACAAGGTGGGCGAGATCGATCTGGACTCAGTTGTTGTAGGAGTGGAAGATATGAATCTTGAACAGCAAAATGAAGATGTGACAACTTGGAGTAGGTCAGGCCTTGATGGGGTTAGTGTTGATGCTTGTGTTATTGAGCAGGCTCTTGCAACAGCAATGCCTGAACCTGACAACGATGACCTGTTTGATGAAGACGAAGACCCAGATGACACTTACATTGCTGATGGAGTCGTCCCTCCATACAATACTCCGGGAGAAGATTCTGACGATGATTTTTTTGTGTAAAATTTGCTCCAGGAAGAAGTGAGAGGAAAATGTGAACTTGTGTGCATTTATTTGATATTTTTGCAGACATGTTTTTAGGAAACAATGAACCTGTAATAAATGTGAACTTGTGTGCATTTATTTGATTCCATATCCATGCTGTAATAATAGACTTCCAAGAACTGATGCTGCACTTTCTAGATTGTATCAAAGAATTGGAAGAATGGTTTACAAGTTATTACTACCTGAAACAACTACTGTACACTATGTTTTCCATGTTAGCCAGCTGAAGAAACACCTGGGAACCCATGCCTCATTCACTAGCAAAACTTGACACCTAAAGATTCTTCCTGGGAAAATGTCACATTTACTCAGTAGGCTTTTCAGAACATTGAGAGCCATTTGGAAACCCTTGCATCACACCAAAATGTAGGGAACAAGGATCTTTGCAGGAATGAGACGTTGCAAGATATAAGCACAAATCAATCTACTCATATAGCCATCTATCGTTGCAGGAATGAGAAGACTATAAGGCGGCCGGAGGAGGCTCACCTGAGTTTTGCTGACGGTGGAGAGGGGTGGCAGTCGCGGCGGAGAGGGACGACAGGTGATGACTGATGAGGCGGCCGGATCTGGTTGGTGGAGAAAGAGGCGGCCGGATCTGGTCGGTGGAGGAGCAGCGGAACTAGGAGTGGCAAGGGGGCGGGGAGGGGCGCCGAGGAGCGGCGAGGGGGCGGCGAGGAGCGGCAGAACGAGGGGCGGCGGACCGAGGGGCGGCGAGGATCGGAGATTTTGTGTGTCGGCGAGGAGGAGAGGCACCGCGTGGGAGGTTTCGGGGGAGTGGCGGCGCATGGATTGGAGGCTTAGCCGACTGAGAGGAACGCCCGAGACTAAGTGGCTAGCCCTGCACTGCAACGATAGATTGCTTCAGCCCTGCACTCTCAGCTCAATTGCATTTCTTCGCTTCACACTGTCAGGTAACACCCCGAGACTAAGTGGCTAGCCGAGTGCGTGTTCACCCCAATGACCCAGGTTCGATTCCGCTCGGCCGCAATAGCAGTTAGAGGTTTATGTTTTTTTAATTAAATTTTTGACAGTGATTCCAGTAATAAAAAGGGGAAAAATCCGAAAATAATTAGTAACAGATGCTAAAAATTTATAGAATATAGATGAGAATGTTTAAGATTTAAACTTGGATTAATATGAATAGTTCATGTGGATTGCATAAATGAATTAAAAGACTAATTATTAAATAGGACATTAGTAAAAGATGGTTATGTTTAATGTCCAAGGTTAATAAGGATCTCAACTAAAAATGCATTCAGGTTAAAGTTAAGGAAAATAAATTGGATGTTATATTAAAACTATAATACTCATGAAATTAAAATATATGTTTTAACATTTATCATGTCACCATTAAACGAACCTAGGTGACCTATTCCATTAAATAGCAATGTCAGCTAAATTCCAGAGAGCACTCAAATTAAAAGGTCATAATAATATATAGATGATAAAAATATAATAGCTCTAGGTATCAAACATCAAAATAATCTCCCAGACATATAGATACTCTAAAGTAAACATATAAACTATAACACGAGTAATTAGAGTCACATAAAATGCTGCATACCAAGCTTTGACCATAAATGTATATACGGCAAGCTAGGACCCGAATCAATGCATACCAAGCTCACACTTGCTTTTGCGACAGAATTCAGAATCAGGAAACAAATCACCTCACCTCAGCAACAAGATTGGACAAGCTGGGTCCCATCGGTGTGCTTCGTTCTTCCGCTGCTGCAATTTATTGATTTCGTCTTAATCGGCCTATGAGTAAGTCTTATATTATATTTACGCTTCCGCATGATATTTACTTTGATATTCAGAACTGTAATCTGTGAGCACTATATACTGATCCAGGGAATAGTGCAGTAAAATCACAGTGGATTTGGATTGAAAAATCCGGGTCCGACAGGTTTTGAGGAAACGAAGTGGGCCGGCCCATTAACTGGGCTCCGCTATGCGGTTGAGCCTAGTGAGGCCACTGGCCCATGGCAGGCCCATACAGTGCAAACCTTTTAGTTTTTATTTACCTTTTAAATTGAACATTTCAACTGCATTTATAATTTTTAAAAACCTATTTATATCATGGTCGTATTGATGATGAATAATGTAGATAAGAAAACCTATTCATTTTTTTAAAAATTTTTATATTTTTTAAAACATACATGTATTTTTGAAAATCATAATATAGTTTTTCAAAACCTACTCATACACATTGCTTTGTGAACCAACAAAACGAAGATCATCATATGTGTTGGATGATCAAGTGATGTGGATGATCAAGTAACAAAGATCATATGATTTCGATGAACAAATGATTCAGTACGATCGGTGCATAAATCATTAAATCGCAGTTCAAGGTAACAACACATTTAGAAAAGTATGCCATGTTTGGTGCTGGTATTATGACAACTCAAAATTATTTAAATTTTATTAAACAATACAAAGTACATCATGTTTTGCCTCAAAAAAATTACCTCCAAAAATTGGAATTTTTACACACCCTGCCATATTTTCCCTCTAGAAACCCTTCCACCATCCAAAATCCGGACCCACTACCCCTAATAATCGCTACTTGCTAATCAATCTACGCATAGACGAGGGCTACGACGGCCGGTTCGTGTTGCCCCCACCCCCTCCTGCGCACAATGGCGACTACACCAACCAGGGCGCGGACTTCCCCTACCGCCGCCACCGACGGTGCCGACTCCAGTGAACAAGGCCGCTCCGCCGTTGGTACTCGTCCAGAAGCAGTAGAAGCCCACGCCGACATTCGTGTCGATCAAGAGATCTTTGGACTGTCATTGAGTAGGTATGCAGCCGCGCCGCACCTCCATCAAGGGTTTTGGTTCATCCCCTCTTCACATGTAAAGCTGCTAATGGTTTAGGGTTTTGGTTCATCCCCTCTTCATTTTGCATGTGGATTGGATTGGTTTAGTTTAGAGAGGTCGAGGGGCGGATCTAGCGGTGGAGCGGGGGGGGGGGGGGGGCGCTCGAGCCCCCTACCGCCAAGGAGCCTTTGAAGCCCCCCATGAAATTCTCGCCATAGCTTGCTGTGTTGGAGGTGCTCTGGAGCTTGCGTCGCGAGGTTGAAGACGGCCGGACTTGGGTCTCTCCTTCGCTCCTTCCTGTCCTTTACAGCCTTCTAGTGGCAATAAGGCCCATTGGCCCAATGGCTCAAGCTCCCACCAGGCCACAAAACAGCCGTGGACTCATAGAAGGACCCAGCCCTCTCGACCCCCGTTGTGTGCGTGATGAGTCTGTCGCCCAGCGCCCCAACCCCAACCCTGGCGGCGGCGGCGGCTTGGGAGACCTCAGACGAGAGCAGAGCACACGACGCAGGAGGGACCGGCAGCGGCGCGGTGGCCTCGCCTTCGCAGGGCCTGGGCGGCAGGCCGACGGCCGGCGGCCGGTCAGGACGCAGCGAGGTGCGGGCGCCGGGCGCGCCGCGCGTGGCTGGCAGCGGCCGGTGGGCCATGGAGGGGGCCTGCTGGGCGCAGGCAGCGGTAGCTGGCGGCTGCCGGTTGGGCAGCAACGCCTAGTCGAGAAGTCAAGGATGACTGGGGCTGCATTGGGACTAAGGATAGGTATACAAATTGTTTGAATTGCGATCTGTGAATTGTGACTAATAAAAGTTGTTCATTTGTTATCCATGAGTGAATTAGTTATTTGTTTAAGGATGGATTGTTTGAATATTTTGAATGGCTAAATGTTAGATTGAGAATTTTAGATTGTTATTTGTGAGGAACTCAAAATGTAGTATGTTTTGAGATGGATGTGGCAGCACATATCTTGATTCTAGGATGTTGCACCGGAGTAGTTTCATTATTGTCGTTGTTACTTCTTTCCAATTATGTGTGGACTGTGCACGACATATTATATCTGGACATATAGATTTCTTAGACTGTGCAGCACAAAAGCATCAAGAGCATACACTGTAGAGAGTCAGCTTATAATTTTCCTACTAGTTTGAATCCACTTGAGTACATTTTGATCTTCACCAACTTTGATTTCACGTTTCTGTAAAATATATACACGAACCATTATGTCTAGGGGGTCCCTCTGGATCCATTTCACATCGATAACGCGGCCTCTTCCACCTATAGTTAGTTTGAGAGCACAAAAGCATCAAGAGCATACACTGTATAATTTTGTAACTGCAAATCACATATTGAATTGATTGCACTCACAATTTTGTAATGTGCAGAGCAAATTTAACCGGAGAGATGTGGTCAGTACATTTTATGTGCAAGGGGACAACTGCAGACAAAGCACACCTCCACCTCACAATTGATAAGGGTGATATAAATTTTTTGACCTTGCTAAGTTTCAAAGAACAGCTAGGGTATGCTGGGCGGGACTACTTATACTACAAGAAGCGATGTGGCACGGATGTAGCAACGCTGCAGGCTATTGATTATACCCCAGATGCAGAACGCATGTTACAGGAACATGACGAAGAAAGGAAAATCAGATTAGTACTCTCAAAGGAGCAAGAGACAACACAGCAAGTGAGCATAACACCCCTCAAGCGACCAAGGCAGCAGCCAGAAGATGATGAGCATCCGTTTATGGATGATCCATTTGATGCATACAAAGACTGGCTAGTGGGGTTGCAAAAGGACAAATCCACAAGTATAACATCTATGTTTCTCCATATGGATTCGTATTGTTTACAATCTTAGCCACTTTATATAAACTACAACTTATCTAATATGTTTTTGGTGACTAACAGATTTGAGGGATGACTTTAGGGATGCAACAATCATTACGTACAATGAATGGTTAAGGCTGAAAGGGCACATTCCAGAAATTAGTAATTAATTTTCCTTTTTCAACCAATTTATTTTACTACTGATTTTTTTTGAACTGAAGCTTTTAACTTTGTGTGCAGTGGCATATGTAGAGCAACGTGACACTGATGGCATTATAATTGAAGACGATGAAAGTAATGGAAGCAATGCGATACCACCCTCAAATAGGCCAAGCCATGCAAGGAAGAAAAGGGAAGAGGGAAATGGTTTGTGATCATTCATATACTTTTAATATTGGATTCACATATCTTAATTGAGAATTAGAAGTAGGGCTGAAAACGAAAACGGTAATTCTCGGTTTGGTTCTATGTGTTTCATCAGTTCATGTCTGTCTGACATTGTTGGGTTGTATCTATACTAGTCATCGCGAACTTCAGGTTCGTAGATTTCCTTGCTTGATTAATAAACGCCCATTTGTTTGGAGTAGTAATGGCCATCATTTGATCAATCATGTCCAGTGTTATGAGTTGTTTTGTTCAGTATAACATGTGAAAAGGTATGCTGTACACACCATACATGGGCATTTCCTAAAGCTTACTACTGATTTGCTAGATGACAGATATTATATTTGTTTATGATACTGCATTTTGCAGTTTTCAATAGGAATAGGCTATCAACTTGCAAAAATCTGCTCTACCTAACCTAGCCATCTGGCAACCAATCTGTGTAGGTGTAGTTGCCATAGATTGCTATGAAACTGTAATGCCCCTCAATGTTTGATTTGACAGATGAAAGTATGAGCTGCGATTTTCTAAGATGGTGTGATATAGTGGGTTCAAGCCAGATTCTTAGGTTCAGTGCAATTTTTTAAGCATTTGTTTTACTAGCTGAACGCTAGCCTTTTGTTCAACTCATAAGTCTTCTCTTCTATCATTGTTGCAAAGTAGGCCTTGACCTGGTAGTACAGAGCCATTTGCAAACTACTGAAATGCTCTCATAATATATGCTCCAAGTTGTTCAGGTAAAATATGACAATATCGTATTTTAGCTATCGCTTTCATGATTTTCGATCGTTATCGATGCACTTTTGATCGGATAGTTTCGTTTCCGAATTTACCAGAATATCGATGTCGTTCTCGTTTCCGACAATATCGTATCGATTTCGTTTTCGAGAAAATAACATGAAACTGAAAGTGATTTGATCTGCTACCGATCGTTTCCGACCGTTTTCAGCCCTAATTAGAACAACTCAAGTTCGTTATTGTCTTTTTTGCAAGGAGATGGCTCCAATCAACGCAAGAAAAGAGGTCGTGGCACTGTTAAAGGACTAGCAGCAGCCACCAAGAGAGTTAAGGATCGCACTCAAAAACTACAAATCAAATTTTCATCCAGGCTTGGAGGTCCGGTTGGACCGAACGCCCGTACATTTATCGATGAGGTTGTACTGTTTACAAGGAAAAGGGGGCCACTAATTGGAGTAAACAGTTGGAAGGATATAAAGGAAGATGTCAAAAATGTAATTGCAGAAGACATACTGGTACGCTTAGGGGTGGGCACAAAAAACCGAAAACCGAATACCGAACCGAATTTACCGAGAACCGAACCGAAAGTACTGAAACCGAAAATTTCGGTTCCATGTTCGGTTCTAGGTTCTCAGGAACCAAATTTACCGAGGAAATTCGGTTCGGTGCCTCGGTTTACCGAAATACCGAACTACCGAAATATTATGTATTTGTGGCTTTTTCTCTGTATGATTTGCACTTATTCTATATGAAATCATGTTACATTTATGTCAAAATTGGCTATTGAACTTGATGTTACATGTTGATGTACCCTGTTCGGTAATTTCGGTAAATACCGGAACCGAACCGAAAGAACCGATACCGAATTTCTTCGGTACCGAGTTTTTTCAGGAACCGAACGGTACCGAGATTCGTAGGAACCGAATTTGTATGGGTACCGAGGAACCGAACCGATCGGTTCGGTAATACCGAACGCCCAGGGCTGGGTACGCTGCGTACTATTTTTTATTCCTAGTCGTGTGATGCGTAAAATTAATCGGCTTAAACCATTTGATTGTTTTTTAATTGTAAACAGACTAGGTGGAACTTCTTCAACATTGCCACTGAGGATGAAGCAAAAGATAAAATATGGAACATTGCCAAGGAGCGGTACAAAGGATGGCGATCAGCTCTGAGTGCCACATACAAGGCTTATAATAATTATGGTGAGAGAATACGAAATAAGCCTGAAGAATTACACCTTGTTGAGTGGCACTACTTGTTGTTGTATTTTGGATATGATAAATTCAAGGTTAGTTCTAGTAAAATCTACTTTGTCAAACAAACTTTACCAACCAAAATTGCATTGTTACATACCACTTGTTGTCATTTTGTAGAAGGTTAGCAGCCAGAACTCCTCCAACCGTCAGCAGCAAAAAACCAAGCATCTGATGGGTTCAAAAAACTTCTCACAGTGTAGCTTTGAGCAGGTAATCATGAGATACACTAATCTGATCCTTCCATTGTATGATGCAATACTTATGTGTTGAATTATATTTTGGCATCCTAGAGAGACAAAGAAACTGGTGAAGAGCCAGGTGATTTTTTTCTTTGGAAGAGCACTCACACAAAACAGGGGAAATGGTCAAATTCTGTGTCAGCTGAAGTATATGTGAGTAAATCTTTTGCCAAGCCTTTTTTAAAGCTGCTGGTTGTATCAAGCAACTCTAACGGATTCTGTTATTTCATTTAGGAAAAAGCAGCCTTCAAAATGTGTGAGATTGAGTCAGAACCTGATAGACAATTACTTACAACTGCTGAGGAAAACATGATTTTCTAGTCATGCTACAAAGAAACCACACAAATCAAATCATCCAAAGTACATGGGCATGGATACTTGGCGAAGTATCGAACTCGCAGGGAGCTTATGAAAGAGAACCTTGAAGTACATGCACGTGCTGAAGCTGCAGCCAACGAGAAGAGAATTGCTTTTGAAGTAGAGGTTGAGAAGTTGAAACAACAGCTTGCGCACGAAGCTGCTGAAAGGGAAAGGGAGAAAGAAGAAAATAGGAGAAAGATGCAAGAGGATCTGGAAAATGCTAAGATTGAACTGAAGCAAGAATTTCTTAAAATGCTAGCGCAGCAGAAAGAAGGAACTATAAATCAGGTAAAATTTCAGAATAATTTCCTTCCTTTGTCCTTTTAATAAACTTATGATTATGATTATGATGCCTAATCTTTTACCTCAATATTTTTATGCGTAGACTACCCCGCAAAACAATGGCAGTATACAAATTGCACCTACCATACAAGAGGACGATGAGACTGATGAACTTGCAAATCAAAAGGAAGATGCATTACAACAGGTAATGACATTATTGCAATATGTTCCAAGTAATCTTGAGCTATGTACCTTAAACTCTAGCTAACATAGATCGAACAATTTCATGTTTCCAGACTCAGCAAAGAAGCGTTGTCACCACAACAAAAGATGCAGTACCACCTACTCGCAACTGTAAAGCTTCTACTTCTGTCAGCAGAAATCTTTTCAACGAAAACAATTCTAATGTGGCACCGGTGACATATATCACTTCACAGCAGCTGATGAATAAAACAAGAAATCAGAAAAAGAAGAATCAGGTAACAACTACAATATATTATCAGCCAACCTTGGACACAGTTCTTATAGTGTCAAAATGTATTTTTTGTGCTGATATTTTCATGTTCTAGATCCTATAGTAACATCTAGATCCTATAGTAACCTTGGACACAGTTCTTATAGTGTCAAAAGGTAAATCCAAATGATCTAGATCGAAGGGCTAACTATGGTTGATATTTTAGAAGAAAACAAGCCAAGTAACATGTAGAATGCCATATATTCTTCATGTGATTTTCATGACTTGAAGTTTGCCTAATTTTTTTCTTGAATATTCATAGTAGATCCTATATGGCTGAGGAGGGATGGGGTGATGTTAGGGATAGATAGCCAAGAGTGTGCTTGTACCTTCCGCTCATAAAGAAAAACACTAGAAGTGCAAGTTGACTTTTTTTTAGCCTACGTTGAGCCAGATTCAGCACTTGTTAGGTTGTCCCTGCCAACTCAGAATACATCCAAATCTAATGCCACTGGGAGAGTTTTTTTGTTTGGGTTTGGCGGTTGGTGCAAGTGGTTTCATCCCATTGTTGTTCACTTATCATTTGCTAGGAAACAAATATTAGCTTGGAACGAAGCTGTATGACATTCATCACATTTATACACTTTTGTATGCTGTGCGTTTATGTGGGCATTCAAGAGAAATTTGGTGCATTAATTATTGGGTATTTAATTGGGATTACTGTTTATTTTGGTTTTTTGGTGCGGGCATTGTGTTGGCGGTTTCTTCAAGTTTTTGTTCTCCTAATGACAAGACGCTTTATATAAGTTCTCCCATCTAAATGTGCATTTAATTTCCCTTCTTTTCTTGAAGGAAGATGAGTCACTAGCACAGACTTTTCTACCATGATAGACTACCTTATACTTGCAACCCCTCTTAGTTAGTAGCTTCATAGTTGCCTTGTATGATATATTATAACAATTACAATGGCTTGGCAGTGGTCTGTAACTCTATTGTATCATACTCATTAATTTTATGGCGTTAATGGTACTAGCAAGAATGCCGGCGTGTTGTTATCGAAAGGCCAGAACAAATTTTGGAGCCTATATATATATATATATATATATATATATATATATATATATATATATATATATATATATATATATATATATATATATATATATATATATATATATAACTAACAAAGCAAGGTCATAGCATTCCATCAAGTAGTGATATGGCCATTTACTACACGCTTTTTTGCTCAGAAATACAAAATAGGCCACTCTAGATGTTTGAGAAATGGCTTGAGCATATAATATATTTTGTACTGCACTGTGTTAATTGAAAGCAAGCATCAATTCCACCTAGTTTAGAGTCTGCGCAGCTGTGAGGTAGTGTTGTTTATACATGTAAAAAGCTAGAAATCCATGTATAACTATTGCAATCCAATTGTTCCTTGTTAGTTAAAAATTTACATTTGACTTGATTCTGCCTGTAAAATCTAGGGGTGAAATTAAAACAATTGGCCTGACCAAAAAGGTTAAAAAAAATTCTGCTGTTAGATGGAACTACAAGATGGCTAGCTATTTGATGGATGTCGTCTCATATAAGGCCCCAAGGAAAGAACCACTGAGTTTTAACTAAATTATTTGTATGCGGCCATTGAACTTGAAGTCTTGAACCATATGCTCCCAGTTTTTTTGACAACAAACAAACTTTATTAGCAGAACAACTATCCACAATCACCTCTACATGCTTGTTTATGCATATAAAAACACGATAATACTCAGAAGGTTGCTGTAACATGTCCACACTCCACTTATGTGCTGCAATGAGCTGTAGTGGTTCCCAGTTTACAGCAAGGAGTGCATCCCTGAATGGACACACTGTTTGGTGTTCCCTAGAAGAGCAACGTATATTTGTTCTTACAATAGAAGTGTTGGAGGATATTGAAACATATGCCTGTCTAGCCAGCAGGTGGTGGTGTTCATTGAGTACTTGCTTTAGTACTAGGCTTTGTAATTTTTAGTTCTACTTTTGCTTAATTAAATTGACAGCAGTCCTTCCATAGGTAACTAGTTTTGCTTAATTCTATTTTTGCTTAATTACAACCATGTTCTATCCGAATCTCTTTACATTCTATGCATGAAGTAGTAAACTTAATAAGTTTCTAATATCCCAATCTTATTCTTTTGGTCAGTAGGTGGACAAAGTTTGAGTGGGAGGCTCAGAATCAAGCAAGGACACAGCCGACATGTTGCGCTGCTAGGAAACCCTAGAGTGCTGCATAGATGTTAGGGAGTCTTGTACTGCTGCAAGTTTAAAAAGTTGTGAAATAATGAGTGAACTGTACACTCGTCTATGATTTTAGATACTACTTCAATGGATTGTCAACTTATTGAATTATTGATTATAATTAATATATGTGAGTGAAATCATTTTTATTATGGTTTATTGTTTTTGCAATGACGATTTATTAAACCACAAATCAAATGCTACTAGTGTTGCAATACAAACAATGCCAATGAACTGCTATGCGTGGCAATATGATCTATGGCAACGAACTCACTTGAGTGGCAATATGATCTCTGGCAACGAATAAAATTGCGTGGCAAATGGTACTATTGCCACCGCATGACTACCGTGGCAATAACGTATGATCTCTCGCAACGAATAAAATTGCGTGGCAAATGGTACTATTGCCACGGCATGGCCGCCGTGGCAATAACGTACGATCTCTCGCAACGAACAAAATTGCGTGGCAAATGGTACTATTGCCATGGCATGATGGTCGTGGCAATACCACCTTTGGCAACACAATTATGATGTGGAAATACAGACTATTGCCACGACGTTGTTCGTGGCAAATGTCTCTATTGCTACGCTATTGATCGTTGCATGTACCACCTCTTGCTACGAAGACGGGAGTGGCAATTGCTTATATTGCCACGACCGTGAATGTTGCAACAACGTCCTATTGCCATGCTTGGCAACGGACAGCTATGGTTGCAATAAACCCAACAGTTGCAACGCCAAACTAGCAACGGTTGCAATACCTTATTGCAACGCGACTTATTGCATCCATTAGCAACGAACGCGATTTGGTTGCAATATGTACCTTTTGCAATCAAATTGGGCCTATTGCAACGTTTTCTCATCGTTGCGCAAGGGTAAAGATTTAGTAGTGGTAGAAGTCCAAACTGTGGTCGAAGGGGCAGTGGTCAAAGCCGAAGGGCCATGGATGAAGTCGGTCCACAGTCGAAGTCGAAGGGCTGTAATCGAAGTCAAAGGGTCATGGTTAAAATCCAAGCCGTGGTCAAAGTTGGGGCTGAGCAGGCTGATGCCGGCAGTCAGCGACAGGGCACAAGCGCACCGGAGGCCTGCCAACGTATGACCACCAGCGATGATCGACCGCTCCCAACTTACGATCATGCGCAATGGTCGACGACTTCTAACTTACGACCATGAGGTGTGATCAGCAGTTTCTAATTTACAACCATGAGCACTGGTCGATGTGTTTCGACTTACGACCACGAGGTGTGGTCGATGTCTTTCGACTTATGACTACGAGCGTTGGTCGATGTGTTCCGACTTACGACCACAAGGTATCCTCGATGCCTTTCGATTTATGACCACGAACGATGGTCGTCAGCTTCCGATGTACGACCATGAGCCATTGTCGAAGGCTCTCGATTTAGGACCACGATCGATCGTCGACCGTTGCCAACTTACGACCACTAGTGATGGTCGACCGCTCCCGACCTACGATCATGCGCGATGGTTGACGGCTTCTGACTTACAACGACGAGGTGTGCTCGAGGGCTCCCGACCTAAGACCACAAGGTGTGGTTGATGTCTTCTGACTTATGACCACGAGGTGTGATCAACGGTTTTCGACTTACTTGATAGATTTAAAAACTTTTAGAATATGTTTGTGTGCATATTCTAAAATTTTTACCACCTGTAAGTTTTAAAACATGTAGTATGATAAATTTTAAAAATCCGTAGCAACATATGAGCATTCAGCTAGTAAGATGTAATATGGGGGTACCATCACATAACAATTGGTAGTAAAACAATTAGCTGGATAATATAGAGGAGCATGCAGTGATAATCCACTAGAAGTTGGCATGCTGTGCTCAGAGTTGCCACCCTTCAGCGTTGCATCCTTCACCTCGACCCACACACCACCCAAGCAGTGCCCATTGTTCTCCATCACTCTCTTCACAGACTTCTTGGCAAACTCGACAAAACCAAAGCCTCTGAAAATGTTTGTTTTCATATTGGTGACCACAATTGCACGAGTGATGGCATCAAAGTTCTTGAATTGCGACACATACACCGCCTGACTCGATCTGATATGTTAGACACACACACCACCTGATTGGGTTTGATCCATGGGACACACACAAAGCGTACAAACTTGCTATATGCAAACAAACCTGGTTATGTTATTTCAAGTCAGGCCTAATACGTGGGTCACTAAACCTAAGTACTGCGCATCTAAATCCCTAAACTTGTATAAGTATGTCAACAGAAGCCCAAAACACACTTAATTAGCAACTAATGATGGCACTTTGCCCAATTTAAGCCAATGTTTGACTATGCAATTGCTAAATAAGATCAGTCATAGCTTGTAAAAGTTGTCCAATGACATTTGAATACCACCTTTAGATCCAAAAATACTAATTCTCCAATTATTTCAAATTGCAACTGTTGCAAATAACAAAAAAAAGACAAGACACAAAATTTTACGTGAAAAACCGTACCCTTGTGGGAAAAAACCACGGGCGCTCGAAGGCAAATCACTAATGGAAGGATCGGGACTAGGCACAAAGAGGTGTTGAGGTCCAAAACAATCAGGAGAAGCCGAAGATGATTGAGGCAGCAAGGTGGTTGCAAGCGTGGTAGGCAAGAAAGTAGGAAGTTGTCAGGAATGTGGTGGAGGGGCAATTTGGTGAATTGCTCAAGACCTGAAAAGGAGGCTATTCTATTAAAGTGTGTTTGTCTTGTATGAGCTAACGGATCGATGTGAAAAGTGTGAGAGAGAAAACCTGGTGATAGGTAGGGGGTTAACGGGTTATCCCCGCTATCATATGCTATAAAAAGGGATGGAGGGCTACCCATCCCAATTGCTCGTGTGTGTTCTTGTTTTCTTGTGTGCGTTCGTGGAGTTGGGTGTGGAGCAGTTGTGCTCCTGATCCTCCTGAATGGAGTGGCTGTAGACTCAATCTTCAGAGCAATATATCTTTTCTTGATCAATCATTTGAGTATTGCTGTCTGTATGAAATTGAGTTGGCTTGGTCTTGTTCTTCTGCTGTTTCAGTTTTCCTCTGTTCTTTGTCTATTTCTTTTCTTTCTGGTTTAAGAGATCCTTCCCGCCTTTGATCTGACTTGCCTGGTGTTGGGAAATCACACTCGAAGCAATCATGGCTATTCTATTCCCACTTGCATGGTCTAATCATCTTCTTTTCTGCGAAGTCTCGGTTTTGAGTGCTTTTGATAAAATCCCAGAAATATCTCTATTTTCTTGATTAGTTTTCAATTAGAGTTCAAAGCAATCTCTTTAGATCGTGTTCTTGCTATGTCCAAAGGTTCATGACCAATTGATCCTTGAATCAAAAGTTATTCGAAATTTGGATCGTGCGCTCGTGTGCCTCTCTGGGCTTGCTCTGTTTCTTTTGAGAAGTTTACGACCACATTCACTTTTTCGACCACGTTGATCGTTCGACCACTTGTTGGCTTTCGACTACGTTGGTTCTGGTACGGTGGTTGTCAACTAGGGTGATTTACAACCACGTCGTCGGGTATCGACCACATAGTCGGGCTTACGACCACGAGCTCTGATTTCGACCATGTTGTCATGTTTACGACCACGTTGTCACATTTCGACCACAGTGCTGGTCTCCGACTAGGTCTATTCTCTGGTATCTTTTCTCTGCTATTCTAGTCTCGAGTTCTATCGATCTTCAGTCATGTTGTTGAGACCTACGACCACGTTGTAAGTTTCAACCACGTTGAACAGTTTTTGACCAGCTTGGTTTTCTTGTTTTGTTAGATCTGTCTTCTTGGTTTTTCAATGAGCTTTCAACCCTAGTCTTCATAGCTCAGTAGCTATTGGAGAAAAGGGTTAAGTGGATACTTGGGGAGATTTTGAAGGCACCATTCACCCCTCCTCTATTGCCTGTCCGGTTCTACAAGTGATATCAGAGCCCGGTTAGCTCTTTTCAAGTAGATCTTAACCGATTTTTGGAGCCATGGTAATAGATAAGTATTCCACCAAACCTCCTATCTTCGATGGGGTTGACTATCCCTTTTGGAAGAGTAGGATGGAGTCTTACATTCAGGCTCAAGGCTATGCAATTTGGAGAAAAGTTAAGACTCGATTTGTTGTTCCTGCTGATGAGAACATCACAACGATGAATATGCTAGATGTGGAGGCAAATACTAAGGCAAGGAACATTATCATTAAGGTCTTAGCAGAAATGAGTTTGATCGCATTTCTCATCTTTTGTCGGCATATGACATTTGGGTGACTCTCGATGCATACCATGAGGGCACCACCCAAATCAAGACTGTCCGATAGGACCAATACAAGCGAGAGTATAACAAGTTTGAGATGCTCACTGGTGAGTTCTTGGATGAGTGCTTTGCCATATTTCATAAAATTTTGAGCAACCTTCGAGCTGTTGGTCTTCCATACCCAGACTCGGACAATGCTCGCCAAATGCTTTCTGCTTTGGACCTGAGAGTGTGGGAGATGAAAGTGACCACCATCAAAGACACGACTGACCTATCGACTTTGACTCTTGATGCATTGTACTCACGCCTCAAGACTCATGAGATTGACATTATCTCTCGCAAGTCGAAATCACAGTCGATGGCTTTGATCACCGGTCCTAGTTCTACTTCTGGAGCATCTTTTGAGTATGCTTCTGGTTTCTCTTTGGCTGCTTTGTGTGAGATGAGTGATGACCAATTTGAGTAGTTTTCAAAGAGTGAGCTAGCCCTTTTATCTAGAAAATTCTCACATGTTTACAAGAGGGTTAGAGAAAGAAAGAGAGGAGGTTCGGTGATCTGTTTTGAGTGTGGTGGCCCCAACCACATTCGAGCAAACTACCCCAAGCTGGAGAAGGGCAAGAACGACTATAGCAGCGTGAGCAAGAATGACTACATCAGCTTTCAACCCTAGTCTTTATAGCTTAGTAGCTGTTGGAGAAAAGAGTTAAGTGGATACTTGGGACAATTTTGAAGGCACCATTCACCCCCTCTATTGCCTGTTCGGTCCTACATGAAGACAACGACCGAATTTGAACAACAAAGTTCAGCGCACAAGGCTCTCCAGTCACAAAACACTCACCCTCACAAACTCAGCACAGCTAGGTACACAGGTAAAATCCCATAGTGGAGAATGCAGGACGAGGTTGCAATCTAATCGGAGGCCTCCCCGCCATTTACCGAGATCGTAAACGAGTATGCTCGAAATTGGTTAAGAGCGAGGTCATCAACCACGTCTTTAGGCGTCTCTTTCAAAAACCCCACAGATGAGGAAGTATCCCAACACTTGGTAAGATATGTTAAACTACATAGTTGTTAATACCTCTTGAACTTCATGGGTTCAAAAATAACACGATTGCCTCTTGTTAATACCGAATCTTCTCGAGACTCATTTCAAGAATACAGGGATAAAGTACTGGACTCACTTCTACGATGCTGGACACTGTAAGTGTACTGTACAAGGAAGTTCTACATTCATATCATACCGATAAATGTTATTACTCTTTCCTTATGTATAGATACTTGATCCAACAAGTCTAGCGACGGTGACAACCGGTGGGTTTCCTTGACTCACACTTGGTCTCTAAGCAATCCATCAACAAAAATGCAGCTTTCGTCCAAATTACATAACGAGGGGATTGATTGCTCACAGTGACAAGGAGTACATCATGGTACCCTTCAACCAAGGGTAAGTGCTTCACTAGTTGCCACACAAGTTTTATTTGTATTTTATATGCAACATGAACTTAGGATGAATCACTATGGCGACACACATGACTAGGTCCCAGTTGATTTTGATTGTGATTGTATCAAAGTGGAGCAAGGTAATATATATATCATGATTCCCTACTTAGGAGCAACCATAACTTCACTCGTATGCAACAAGCAATTGACAGGTAAACTCATTTTCTCCATATATAATTCTATTGTAATTTTTCCTTCGTTTGCAATGGCCGAGGCTAACTTTTTTGGAATCACATAGGTTGTTTACCGCTTATGTTGCCTTAGGAGGGAGACACAAAGAATCCAGTGACACGCTGCGACACAGGACATGATTTCCAGTATCCGCTACAAGACAACAATTCTATATCACACTTTGTTATAATTCCTCTAGAATTGATAATACCTATGTATATAATTCTATTTTTACAGTGCCACCAGTAACTACAGGGCAACATATGTGGATTCTACGTTTGCCACCATATGAAGGAAATCATGGACACTAAGATGAATGATCCAGAGGTTTGTCAACCTTCCAATAATTATTATTTTCTGATTATATATGTATATATACACACACACATGCTAATCAATGACTTAACATTACTCCTAGCGACAGCGGGTGGACTTCGACAAAAGTGCACTTGATCTTGACAAACTCGTCAAAATTCGTGGAAACCTCTCCTAATTCTTGCTAGCAGAGGTCATAAACAAGATTGGAGAGTTCCACCCTGGCAATGGTGATTAGATGTTGAAACATTGGATTCAATTGTAATCACTCAATTGTGCTTAATCAATCAATTCATTCAATTTAATTCATTTGTGAGATCTGTGTAACGATTGTCATGCTATATATATATATGTGATCTGTTTATGTTGTTTCATTCATCTGTGTGATTTATGTAATGATTGTCCTGTGCTATATACGTAATCTTGCTTGTTTTTAGAGGGCATGGCTAGCATATCCTGAGGCTAGCCGAAAAAGAGTAAAAAAAAATCATTGTTAAAATAGCTATCACAGACGGTTCGGTGTTCCAAACCGTCTGTGATATATATCCTAGACAGTTTCAAACACCGAACAGTTTGTGATATGAATGATATCAGAGACAGTTTTTATTATTAATCATCTGTGATATGGTGTATATCACAGACTGTTCGGAACACCGAACCGTCTGTGATATGAACCATATCACAGACATTTAATAACAAAAATCATCTGTGATATCATTCATATCACATACAGTTAATATAAAAAACTGTCTATGATAGTCGAATATCACAGACGGTTTTTATGAAAAACTGTCTGTACTGTAAGTTATCACAGACAGTGTGGGAGCCGTCTGTGATAACCACCTATTATCACTAACACATAACACCGAACCGTCTGTGATATGAACCATATCACAGACATTTAATAACAAAAATCATCTGTGATATCATTCATATCACATATAGTTAATATAAAAAACTGTCTATGATAGTCGAATATCACAGACGGTTTTTATGAAAAACCGTCTGTACTGTAAGTTATCACAGACAGTGTGGGAACCGTCTGTGATAACCACCTATTATCACTAACACATAAACGCAGACGGTTCAGGAACCGTCTGTGATGACGGTTTTTCATGTTACGTTTTGACATACATTGTATTAGTTAACTAGATTTATCATGTTTTTCTATATGAAGCTTAGTTTTTGCCATGCTAGCTTTTATTAAATGTGAACTTGAATTAAATCATGTCTAGTTAGATCTTGTGACTAGTTTTGCTCTAGGGATCCTTGTATAATTTATGCCAGTCAAATAGGCTAAATTGAGTTTTGAATCTAAATTGAGCTTTAAATTGAGTTATACTAGTCCTTTATTAAAGCATGGATTAGTATTAGCTCTTTGTTCTTGAACTAAGTTAAAAAATAAAAATGATCTCTTTTGAACTAAACTCATAATTTTTCCTTATGAGACGGCTTGCCATTACACTAGGCATGAGCTTAGAGGAGTTTTGGATAACCAAGACTACTTTCTTAAGCTTCTTGCTTTGGGTGGCCGTATAAGGTTTGAGATCTAGCACACGGACAAGAAAACAAAATTTTTGTGAAAAATGGCTGAAGAAACTTCAAAAGAATACCAAATGTGCTAAGTTTACTCGATTACAAGTGGTATCAAGTGCTTGAACAAAATGTTTCAATCTTGATCGCGTTGCACCCTAAATTGACTCAATTGTAGCTTCATGGTTCCATTTCGAATATTAAAATGGCTTGGCTCATTTTTGGATACCTTAAGCTAAACTATGATCTTGAGTAACTTAAAATACTAAAAATCCATTTAAAGTTAGATTATTGCTCATTTGGCTTTAGCTTTGCTATTATGGTTTCATATGATCTAGATAGCTCTTTCACATAATATAGCTTAGTGTAATACTTGTAGAGTCACTTTGTATAATTTTATGGCTTCTAAATGCTAAAATTGAATAAAATGTAACCACTTCATTTCATTCATGCTCCATCTTCTTTCATACATCTTGATGACTCTATTGTCAAAGGTAGAGAAAGATTGGTAAAATGCATATCCAGAGTATGATTTGGAGTTTTTTTTTTGCAAAATCTCGCTAAACTAGAGCTTTAATGATTTGCTGTGATTCTCTTGATCTTTTGATCTCTTCTCATCATGACCAAGGTCAAACAAAACAATTGCTCTTCCATATGGATCTAGAGTGAGATTTTCTGACTCATTTTCAATAGCATCAGTCTATTTCTGCCTCAAATGGTCATTTTAAGTCTCAACATTCTTTTTGTGACCATTTTGAGCCTCTTTTTGCAAAATTCCCCTTCTTTGTCTAGAACCACCTCCTATTTGCATTTTTAAAGAATTTCAACGGTTCATCATGGGTGATATTGAAGGACCACGTGAGAAGATCCAGGATATTCTTGTAATGAACCATTACATGTTTTGCGGAATGGTTATTCAAATTTGCAAATGGCTGCATTCTGGTTGAGCTGTTTGCTGGAATATTTAGGTTAAACAGTTTTACTGCCTTGTTTGGGCGGTCTGACCAGCAGGCTTCGACCACGAACAGTAGTCGGAGGCGTGGACCATGATCATAGTCGATGGTCCGACCTTGTATTGGGTGGTCCGATCGGTAGATCGACCACGACAAGTCAACCACGACAGATCGACCATAGCTGGTCGACCACGGCAGAACAACAACGGTATATGACCATGGTAGATCGACCACGATAGGTCAAGAAGGGCAAAACAACCATGGATGGTCGCGGTTACAGTACCTAGTCGATGGTCGGAGATACAACAACCAGTTGATGGTCGAAAGCTATAGTGCTTGGTCGATGGTCAGAAGCTACAGTACCTGGTCAATGATCAGTAGTCGTAGGCTTTATTGTTCCAGTGCTGATTTTCCTGTTCATAAGCCTGGTTTTATTGTTCATAGTAGTCGGACCACCAAGGAGAGGTCAGACCACCCCCTAGTTGTTGGCGGTCAGACCTCCATTAGCTAATTTTTTTTGAGATTTTGTGTTCTTGAGTGATTAGCTTTGGTTTTTTGGCAGTGAATTTGATTCTCGGTAACTCTGTAGTTATTTGAGAATAGAATTCAGAATACTTGTTTTTTCGAGATTTCTATTGAACTGTTTATGTTGTATGCTCTATTTGGCCAGTCGGCCTGTGTGTTGAAACCTCGCCATGTAGGTATATGTTCGGTTGTTTCCTATATGTACTACCTTATTTAAATTTATCATGCATGGATATAATATAAATGTTATTAGATATGTGTGCTAGCTACTGATCATAGAACTAGTACGGTAGTAGAGATGGCAATGGGTACCCGAATACCCGACGGATTTTACCCGATAAAGAGACGGGTATGGAAAATTTTATGTACCCATGGGTACGTTATTGGGCGAAATTCTCTACCCGCCGGGTAGGCGGGTGCGGGTGTGGGTATATACTACCCATACCCGCCTACCCGCGGGTAATGAATACCCGCATTAGATAACTAGACATCCCACTCAAATGTTAATTTTATTATCTACTTGTTGTTGATTGTTTATTTGTTTGTCATATGTTGATATGGTCATGTCAAGTATGTTTATGTGATGTACTAATTTTGATCATTAGACACTTTTGTGCTTGGCATGTATGATTAATGAATGTCTAAATTGATAATATTCTTATGTGTTGAACCGGGTATGCTTGCGGGTACGGGTTACCCGTCGGGTAGTAATACCCGCGCGGGTACGGGTATGGGTAAATTTTCCTACCCGCGTGCGGATACGGGTAACCCGACGGGTAAATTTACACCTAGCGGGTACGGGTATGGAATGGCAATACCCGATGGGTATTTACCCGTTGCCATCTCTATACGGTACACACACGTAGATTTGGAATGCAAATTCCGGGTTCTGACGGGGCTGCCAATGAATTGAATCTGCCGAGCAGTTTAGGTGGGTGACAAATGCAAGCCAGTGAAAGGGAGACAGGCCTATGCACTTAAGTGGATACTTCCTTTCACCAGATAAACATAGGTCAGCAGAGGGAACGAACTTGGCACAAACGGAATAAAGAAAATGCCAATTCGTAGATTAAAAAAAGAACACAAGTCGTCACAAGAGATAGATCACAATCATCTTCATTTATGAGAGAGAAAGAAACAAATATTAATTGAATGCATTTTTTTGTCCTCGTTACAGTTTCAACATGCGTAAGTTTACCATAGGGATGCCAATTGAACCATGCATCATGCGTGCTCAGAAAAAAAACATAACGTATCAAAGCCACAACTCCACACATGGGCTTCAACTTTTTAGCAAGAAGTAACAATCGTAATTTCAGGTTAGAATGCACATCTTGTAGGACACGTGTCACCTCCAAGCACCGTTTTGCCCGCACTGCACCCCCCCGGGGTTGCCTATAAATACATGGTCCAGTCCCCTCTTATAATCACTCCATCAGTGAATAAGTTAGCACTGTAATGAGTGTCTCAATGGAGGAGGAAATGTTCGCCTTCTTCCCTAATGGCATCCGGGCCTTGCTTATCGACAATGATCCGAATTTTGTGAAATCGGCTGCCGTGATGTTGTCTCTCTTGAACTTCAAAGGTACATTTGCTTTTGCAAGTCTTTGATTATAAGGTTTGCAGTTTACTTGTGTGGTATGTAGATCCTGTTATATACTATGTTCATAAAAAAAATCCCTTTTTAATTGTACCATCTATGAGCTTGCTTCTCATGTTGTTGCTAAGATGCATTGAAGGTACATTTGTTTTTTAAATGTTTGATTTAGCAAGTCTTTGAGTATGAAACTTTTGCAGTTTACATATGTGTGTCGTGTGATTAGGTTTGATATGGAAAGCGAATTATGTCCATCAAATCCCCTTCAAATTTATTGCCATCTGTGGTCATGCACCTCAATGTTTAATTTCTACTCTAAGATGCAAAGGACTAAGTGAGGATTTGATTTTTTTTTTTTTGGAAGGTGTTTTTTTTTCCTTTCCATCACTGACTACCCAGGACTTGGTCATCAGGCAGTGCACAGCACACTCCGATCCCGTGCTACCACCACCAGTGGCTCATTTGGGTTGTCCCAAAAAGATTTGACTATATACGATGCTTTTATGTCCTTTATGGAGATTCTTTCGTATTTTTGCTTTGCAGTAGTTATATCCAAGGTTAAAAAAACCAGTTTTAAATTTTAACCGAGAGGGGCCAGTAGCCGAAAGTTTCAAATCAAAATTTAAAATTTTAAAAAATTGGCCAAAAATTTTGAAACAAATTTCAGCAAAAAAATCTTCTAAGTTTGATAAAATTCATGCAAAACGAATTTTTCAAAACCGGTTTGAAATTCTACCGGGGTCACGGGTAAAACCTGTTTTTGGCCAGTGACCAGTCGAATTTTTTTTCCCTAGTTATATCAAGTTTTATACAAATGCTCTTCTTCCCAAGGGAAATGTTCTTTCTTGGTCTAATCGAGATTCAAATCAAATTGCACGCGCTCGCCTTTCGCGCCAAATTAAGGTTTTTAAATCTTGATGTTATTTTTACAAGAAATTAATATTGATGCTAAAGTACCTTCTACTGCACTGTTGTTCAATTTTACTCAATTATGTACGCCTAATAAGATCTATTTTCTCCAAAATAGAAACATAATTCTTAACAAGGACAAACTCTGACATCTCTTGCCTCTGCAGTGGCTACATGCGGCAGCCCAAGCTCCGCGCTAAGGCTTCTCACCGGCGACACTCAGAGAGATGTTGACGTCGTCCTCTCCGACGCTCACAAGGTAGCAACCTGCGGTTTTGACTTCCGTGACATCATCGAGCCTGATCTCCGCATCCCAGTCATCTACAGTAAGCACACTGCTGAGTGCTGACTGCAAGCACAAATCTAGTACCATGCATACGCTGCATCAAATCTCATGCAATCGAACATCTTTGGATGCAGTTTTCTCGCCGGAAACCCCAATCGACGCCGACGATATGTACGCCCTGCTCCGCACGATTCACACGGCAACCTACGTCATCAAGAAGCCGCTCGACCCCGGCGAGGTGGTCACACTCTGGAGGGTCGTGGCGTGGCGCAAGTGCTTCCTGGATGCGAGGATGGCGAACGGTGGCGACGGCACGGCTCCAGCCGTCGCCGGAGGCCACGGCGGCAGTATGCTGCCACTGTCGGGCCGCGCTGCTGGTGATGACGACGACAGGGAGGAGGGGCGCGTCCACTTCAAGGTGGTGAGGTCCGGTCGCCGGAAGAAGCAGAAAAACGACAGCGGCGGCGGCGCCGGCGGCGCAGGTTCTTCTGAAACCCAGCTGAAACACCGGGTCATGTGGACACCGTGCCTCAAGCGGAAGTTTGAGCGCGCGGTGGAAGATATTGGCATTGGTACACGCATAATCCTATGTGGATAGTAGTACTATCTCCGGTCTAAAATAGATATCTATACGGCTATGTGTTAATTGTAGGTCGTACAAAGTTAAAATAATATCTATTTTATACACGAGATATCTATTCTAGACCGCGACGATAGTATATTTCTGAAAATTATTATTATTATTATTATTATTATTATTATTTTATTCGGATTATTATCAAGTTCTTCTATTTACTTCTTTTGTTTTCTGTGATATGTCAACCAGAAGGCCACCCAAGCAAGATACTGGAGCGCATGAATGTGGGAGGCCTGGAGAGGAATCATGTGGCTAGCTACTTACAGGTGCCAATTCTTCCAAACTCGTCTGTTCATTTGTACCATTCACTTTGTTAAAGCACTAGATATTTGGAGTATGTCGTTGGTTACTGCAAATATTTGGAAGTATCCTCTTTTTCATCTTGCCTCTGTGCGTGCATAATACTATACGTCAAATCACAGATGACAAAACCATCTGTGACCAACACTAACACAGACAATTTTAATTTGTACACCGTCTGTATTGATGGCATCAGAGAAAACGAGTATCACAGATGGCTCTTACCGATGAACCATCTGTGATATTCCAGTATCACAGACGGTTTTTATTTAAAACCGTCTGTGATAATTTGAAATTATCACAGACGGTTTTTAATAAAAACCGTATGTGATAAGCTGATTATCACAGACGTTTTTTATTAAAAATCGTTTGTGATAATTTCAGATTATCACAGACGGTATTTTAGTAAAAACCGTTTGTGATAATGAAGTTATCACAGACGGTTTGTATTAAAAACCGTCTGTGATATGTTTCCCGCCTTGTAGTCCCCCAAAATTTCATAATCTCCCGCCTGAATCCGAGTAGGATTTAGTTTTGAGATACTTTCAGTAAAACGGGCATAACTTTTGCATACGGTGTCTGTTTTCGACGTTCTTGTACTCATTGGAAAGCTAACGACGAGCCCGATCCAAAAAATGACTAGCTAAAGCTAGTCGCCCTCCAAGACCCCAAAAATCGTCCATCTTTAGACCTAAACCTGCGTCACAAGTTTTTGGTTTCTATTTTTGCCCTTTTTCTTGGTCTTCCTTTCGGAATTTGGATTTTGCTTCAACTGAAAAGTTGTAGATCTCATCGAAACCTTTCAAATGAGTATATATAAGCCATATAAAACTTTGTTATTTTATCTTTTCAGACTAGTTGTTTATATTGCATCGGTACATACAATTTTGCGCTCTAATTCACAAACGGTTGGCATATAGAACCGTCTGTGATATTCATTCATCACAGACGGTTCTAGCTACTAATCGTCTGTGATAATCTGACCGCTGGGCTCGTCGATCCTCCTTAACCCAATCCTAGCCAATAGAAATCCACCAATCCTCACCCCACGGATTGTAGCTCCGCCTCTCCGTCCCCGCGCCAACAAATTTCGCACTCCCTCCCCTATATATAATCACCAGAACCCAGCCTCCTTTCTGTTCTCCTCCTTGCTGTTCTCCTCCTCTTTGTTGCCCTCCTCCTTCTTGCTGTTCTCCTCCTCTTTGCTGTTCTCCTCCTCCTCCTTGGCCTATACCATAATAGCCCCACAAAGCAGACGATGCACAAGGCAGTGCTCAATCAACGCCGACGATGGTGGGTGTCAAAGACATCCAGCTCGTGCGCTGCATTAGGGGCGAGAAGGCCTAGGCATAGAGGATATTTCCTTTTCTCTGTTCTTGTTGTATTAGCTAGATGGGCAATCAGTTTGTTGTTTTGGGATATTGTAATGGTAGGCTCTAATCTTAATAAAAATAAAATGTGCACTGTGTTTCATACTATATTTGCTTGTTTTCATTTCAATTAATTGATTTGCGAAATGGATGTTTTATGTTTGAGATGTGAATTGGATGTATACATGTACATGTTGATCTGCTTGTTTCAGAGGGTATGGCTAACATTTCCTGAGGCTAGCCAATAAACAGAAATAGATTTAGGGGTAGAAAAGAATAGCACAGACGGTTTATAAGTAAAAACCGTCTGTGATATTGATATATCACAGAGGGTTTTTACTTACAAACCGTCTGTGATATTTACACCACAGATGATTCGAAAACCATCTGTGCTAACCTTCGATTATTATTGACTCATAAATTCAGACGGTTCAAAAAACTGTATGTGATGACATTTCTGAACCGTCTGTAATACAATTTTTTTATAGTAGTGACGCGAGACACTCTTAGCACCGTAAGGAGTAGTACTAATGTACTACAATCAATGCAGCGCTTCCTCTCCACATTTTTGTAGTAGACTCTATCCAATCTATAATATACTCCATATCTTCACCAGATACACTAAGTAAGGCCCTGTTTGGCATAGCTTCACCAACAGCTTCATGAGCTGTTGTGAACTGTTTTTTGCCAAACACCCTTTTTGCAAACAGCTTCACCCATGAAGCTCCTTTTTTTGTGCTCTCACAAAGGAATAGGGAGAGGTGAAGCTGAAAAAAGTAGCTTTTCACAGCTCTCTCTCTCAGGCCCATATTCCTAGGAAGCGAATGCCCCTCTAGTTCACAAAAATTTACACGCATTTGCCACTCTCTCCTTCAGGCGTACACGCATTTAGATTGATTGGTGGTTCGTGGCTTGTCTGGTTCCATCCAATTGGCTCTGTGCTTGAAGGGTAGAGATGAACTTGTTAAGCATGCGTTGGCCATTGCTGGAAGTTGGCATTTGTAGAGGGAAATACATGAACATCTCAAAGACATGAACATCTCAAAGAATGAGATCACATTGTTGTTGCTTGGTAGAAAAAACACCTTCGTTTCGTGTAAGGTGAGTATAACAGGTTGCTTATTTTATTATTTTAATTTTTTAATTCATACTCATTCAAATATATTATATTTTAATTCATATGACCATATACAAATATACAACTCCAAATGTTAGAACAAGTCAGGTAGACAGGGGCATCTTGGACAATTGACTTCTCTCAGCCATGCATGAAGCTGTTGGTGAAGCTGTTTTGCCAAACAGTTTTCTAAAACAGTTTTAGCTTCACCGGTGAAGTTGCTCGTGAAGCTGAAACTAAAAAAAACAGCTTCACTAGTGAAGCTGAGCTGTGCCAAACGGGGCCTAAAACTCATTCGATCTTGAGATTAATACATATACACCATGCAATATCCAATTACTGATCATTAGTACTTCACCATTCATGTTTAAAAGAAAAGGACTAAAAAATTCTTACTACTACATTAGTTTTAGCATCATAATATTACACAAGAAAAATTAAAGTAATTCATTTTCTTTGATCATGTATATATGTGTGTTGTAACTTACCTTAATTTCTAGCCATCACCGCAGAAATATCGCAAGAAACTGCTGAACAAGAACAGTAAGTTCAGCACGTTCCATCGCTCCCCAGGCCCGGACTGCCATCCTCCCCAGGAGTCCTTGTTCGTCCAGGCCGTGCTCCCCATGCTCAATATTCCGCCGTACAACCCTCAGATCTTCGCGGACGGCGCCGGACCGAGCAGCGTCGCCCCCGCCGCGGCCTTCGCCGGCAATGATGCCCACGCCCTGGCGCCGTTGCCTCCGGTGTTCCAGCAGCCCGCTGGGAACGTCTCCGACAACATTGCGCTGGCGGCCATGCCCGCAGACGGGCAGCAGTCCTCCGGCGGCAATGATGACCCCGCCCTGGCGCCGTTGCCTCCGGTGTTCCAGCAGCCCGCCGGGAACGTCTCCGACAACATTGCACAGGCGGCGTCCATGGCGGCAGAGGGGCAGCAGTCCTCAGGTGGTCAGGTCACTTTTCCACAGCTGTTCAACTTCTTCGGGCCCTTCAACTACCAGGGCCAGCCTCCACCTGCAGCGCAGAACATGTTGCTGGAGCAACAGCGTGAGACCGAGATCCAGCCTCCATTTGAGCAACCCGTGGGTGATCCTGTCGCTGGAGCAACAGCAGCAGCTGCAACCATTGGAGCTGCTGCTGCACACGCAGGAGCACTGAACAACTGCGCTGGCTCGCTTGTAGCGCCTCTGAGCCTTGGCGCAGCACCAAGTGAGGCAGCAATGCAGGCGCTATTCAACATGGCCGAATCACTTGTGGAGCCTCATGGGGATGTTGCTGTAGCTTCAGAGGTGGACGAGGCACTGATGGAAGCGTTTGGCAACAGTGCTGGGCCATTTGTGGCGTCTCAGGTTCATGATCTTGCTGTGCCTGCAGCGGAAGAGAATGCTCCTGCAATGGGAGCATCAGACAACAGCAATAGTGCACTGCTTGTGGCGTCTGGTCAGGGTCCTGCTGTGGAATCAGGTGAGGGTGAGCTCGCACCAATGGCTGCTGCTGATGAAGACTACATCTACATGTTTCCTCTGGGAGCTTTCCTGGAGCTGGACATGCCCATGGACATCGACGGCGTCCTTGCTCAACAGGGTGCAATTGACGGCGATGCCGCCGCAGCCGGAGTTGGGGGCTTGCTGAACGGTTACGGAGGCGGCATGGGGAACTGGTACCTGGGGACAGAGGGTTTCACTCTGCAGGATGAGATTTTCAAGGACAATACTGGGGATTTCATGATGCCGAATGACATGACCGAGCGCGAGTAGTCACTGCATGGAATGCTAGTAATAAACCCTAGCTACGTATAGCTAGAGAGAGAGAGAGAGAGAGAGAGAGAGAGGAGAACTTTCTCTTAAATAAACCAGCTTTCGGTAATGCTTGTAATAACTAAGTTACTCTGAACATTGTTAGTACTAATCTTGTTGTGGTTAAGTTAGAGTTTGTGTCTCAGTCTAAATAAAGGAGACGGTGAAGTTCTGTTGGTTACAGACTGGAGCTGAAGTTCAGTAACAGTTTCAGCAGATGGCTTGGCAGTCTGTACAGAAATTCAGATTTGAAGTTGTTTTGCGTCAGTTAGTGTTGTGTGATTGTGGTCCGATTAATTGGGATCGTGATCCAGTCTAGAAGGAATTAAGCCCCGTTTGACAGAGCTCTAACTCTAGGAAATTTGTAGATTTCCTAGAGTTGGTCATCTGCAGCTCTAGGAAATCCTGGATCTAGAGTTGCAGGCATGTTAAGTGCATTTACATGACTCATTTCATTTATATTATATATTAAATAAAAATATTTAAATCACTTTAATTTAGTCAACAAACTACAGATCCAGCATAGATCTCGGAGTTAGAGCTGTGCCAAACGGGGCCTTAGTTGCTAGTTTCTCGGGTTTTCTGTGGGAGCCTGTAGAGAGTCGAATTGTATTGCTCTGTCTGTTGTTTTCGGACGACACTGTAGCGCATCTGGGAGTTCAGAGAAGAACAGAGTTGGATGTGTGTGCACTTTGCTTGCTCTCTGTGTTTTTTTTCTTGTGTGTCCAGATATTGTGTGTGCAGATTGGGCGTCAAGATCCGACAAACATGGCATGAACCCAGTTATGTTGGACAAAGGTTTATGTTTCTGTTGAACCGCGCTTATATGTATAAATGTGTTTGTGTGTTCTTGCTTATTTCTTTTTTTCAAATGGAATGTTTGAAAATAGTGGCGGAACTAGAATAAAAATGATCGGGTTCACCGCTTCACTATATACATAATAACATACATGTTAAATATTGTGCTAAATAGTAACATGTGTAGCAATTTTAGCATAAATATTTCAACATATACTACTACTACAGAGAAGATTATACTAGACGCCTCATCACATATGATTCTACAAAATCTGTCAATATTAAGCTGCAGTGTAGTTATCTTAGATGGTTTTGTTACCATGACCATCTATGTTGCAACCAACGGTAAAAGGGTTAATGATGACCTACTTATCACAAACGGTTTTTTACAAGCGTTTGTGATGTATGGACTCAGTGGCGGAGAGAGGGGGAGGGGGGGGGGGGGGGGCTGGCACCCCCAACCTTCTAATTCTCCAACTAGCACCTGACGGTTTGTAGCGTCACCTCGCACCAGTGGTTTCCCATCGCTAGCAAGTCACCGCACACGCGCAAGCCAGCCGTCGCTGCTCCCGCGCGGTAGCTCATACCTTCCCGTGTGTGTCCCTGCCATGCGCCGCTCGCCTTGATCGCTCAGCCATGCAAGCCAGCGTGCTGCGCGCTCGCGCGAGTGGTTGGCTAGCACTCGTATTGCATGATGGTCATTGGTTGCATGCAGCAGTTATTTTTGCATGCAACATGCTGTAGTGACTGTTGCGTATCATGCACTGCCACAGAAGTAGACGAGAAGGAAGGGAGCAAAGAAGAGAAGAAACGAAGAAAGCAAGTATAGCAGTGGGTGAAAGTTTAGGATGGAGAAGGGAAGAAATTATGAGGGGATCGTAAATTTTGGCATAATTCACTGAGGTAACATCTAAATTTCTCTCAGTTTTGCTAATTTTAATTAGAGGTTACAAAAATCAAAACTAGAGAGTGAATTAGCAATTTCTAGACAAGGAATCAAATAGTAGATTGGTTTAATCTGCTATATGGTTGTACTGTAATTATGGGTATTATATGGTCATAATTTGGAAATGCCATTAACTAAAAAGTTGGAGGAGGTTTTGATATATTTATGTAGAATTTTTATTCATGTCGAGCAGATGAGTACAAATTTGGTAAGCCTACTGTCTAGTAAATTTGTCGTATTTTGGCAGCACATATTAATCTATACAGTAAAAATAGAATATGGAATAATTTGAGGATCTGGTCTACAAGAAAATTGTAGGTGCTTTTGTAAGGTTTGCAGAAACTCCAAGAACACAGTTTTAACATAAGTATAATATTAGTATTCGTAGAGCTAAGTTTAAGTTAATAGAGATGTAATTTTCTTTGCATTGGAATTTGTGAAATATATTACTTTGATATGTGACTATCGAATCGGTAAATCCGACATGGTTCATTAGTTCTACTCTACATGTTGTCCATATTGCCCCCCCTATATCCAATTCCTGGCTCCGCCCCTGTATGGACTTATCACAGATGGTTTTTATGAAAAGCCGTTAGTGATACATCATAGACAGTTTTTTGCAAAAATCATCTGCGATGATCTACTTACCACAAATGTGTTGTGAATGGAAGCATCTGTGATATTCATTACATTATTAAATACCCTCGTCCCACAGATATTCTGTCTGTTAGGCAGCGGCTTTGAGGCGATTTAGTGAAAGGAGATCAGAGATTTGAAAGGGTGCTTGTGTATCTATTTGTTCTTGGTGATCTAAGATTAGTAATTGGTACTGTATATAATGAATTGCATTATATTCTAGCTAGATCTGTGCGCTTTTTAGTTGCAAGGAAAGAGAGATCTAGCTTGGTAGTTTTTGCTCCAATTTAAGAGTGGATCTCATTTCTATCTACTTTAATTTTTGTTGGATTGGTTCATGAATCATAGCAAGCTATTTTAGATGGACAAATTATGATGAATAACAATTATGTGTAAGATTTAGTGTACGTATATGTAATGGTTACCTAGGAAAGTATTAATCTAATTTAACATTAATTTGTTATATGTGTAGCGTAGATGGATCAAAACTAGATGTATATTGAGGATCATATGAGTGAAGAGTACATTGATGGCATGCCTGCTTTTAGAAGAGCTGTCAAGCAGGATATATTGAAGAGGAGGATGGAATTTATGTATTATCCATACATTGATTGTGAGAGTCTTAAGATGTTTACCAATGCACCATTAGATACACGGAGAATCATTTCCTTCACGACCCGAGCTTCTTCATCATGGGTTTCGATGATTTATTCTAATTATTCAACCTCAACACCCTTGACGTATCACTTCTACAATGTTGGACACTGTAAGTGTGTTCACGTAATACCGATAAATGTCATAACTCATTGCTTATGTATAGATACATGATGCAAGAAGCCCAACAATCATGAAAACCGGTGGGTTTCCTCGACCCACAGTTGATCTCTGAACAATACATCACCCAAGACACATCCTACGTCGAGAATTATATAACAATAGAATTGCTTGCTCATGGCAATAAGGACTACATAATTGTACCCTACAACGAAGGGTAAATGCTTCATTAGTTGCTATACAAATTTTATTTGTACGCAAGATGAACTTAGGTTTAATAACTATGGCAGCATACATGAGTAGGTGATACTGGATCCTTACAGTCCTTGTACCAAAGTGGAACAAGATAATATACATTCAATTGTAATTCTGGCGACAATACGTGAACATTCTTTTGTAATTGATTTTGAGTTATAATTTACTTTGAGTTGTACTTCACTTATTTGCCATATATATCTATAATCTGCTTGCTTATTTCAGAAGGTATGGCTAGTATTTCCTTAGGCTAGCCGAAAAAATAGAAATTTTTTAACTATACAAAGGACAATCACAAATAGTTTCTAACACAAAACCGTATGTGATACGTAGACCATTACAGATGATTTTTTTGTATTAGCTGTATGTGATATGTCGGGTATTACAAATAATTATTTTTTTAAAACCGTCTATATTGTGACTTATCACAGATGGTCTAGGAGTCGTTTATGATAACCACCTGTTATCACTAACACAATAAATCAGACGGCTCAGAAACCATCTCTGATGAGGGTTACGAACTGTCTGTGTGTGGTAGTGATAACCGATGTTAGCGTATGCTAATAAAGAAATAGTGATAGAACTATTTACTAAAATAAAAAAGCTCAATAATAATATTGGTTAGTTACAACAAACTAAAGGAACTAAGTGTAAAATCATATATAAAATTTGATAGTTATTGGTAAAATACATCATTTGACCTCAATAGCCTATAAAAGAGAACAAAATTACTTAAAATTTTCAAGTAAAAAACAAAAGAATGAACAAATGTAAGTAAAAAAATGTTAACTTTTAATATTTGCATTCTTTCAAGTTTATAAAGTGATGAACCACAACATCATTGATAATTTTCTTCAATTCTTGTTTGTCCACATAGCAAACAAGTGTATTATTCATGAAATCATCACCAATTAATCGAAAACATCAATTAAATATTTGTATGTTCAACAATTCAAGAATAATATAATAGAAAAATATATCCAGTGACTTATTAACTTGATATTGTGGTCAAATACTACAATTTCGCCTCTAATTTGCAACGAGCTACGTCTATATTCCAAAAACTAAAATTGAAACTCTAAGTCTTAACCCTACAATTTAACAAAAAAAATCAATCAACAATCATCACATTGAAATCCCAACTCACAAATTTAGTCTCTATTATTCAAACAAATTGAAAAAATTAGGAGAAATTTAGAGCAAAATACATATTGATCAGGTGGGCATAAGCTTCCTTTGGCTGATGAGGGCGTGAGGCAATAGAGATCATGTGGTATTACGGTGAGATGGCAAGCGAGGGTAGCCGGTGGTGCTGATTTCTCTCATTCTCTAGTAAACGGTCGCTGCCCGGCTGGGTACGACTATGTGGTGTCCGTGGTGCACATCTCATACCCGACTGTGTGAGATGAACAGGTGTAGAGGGTGATGCAAGGTGACACGCTTCATGATTGATTAAATGGATGCCGTGGCTTGTTGCGGTCCTCCCTCTTGAGCTAGCTTAGCCTGCTGTAGTTGCCTTATAGGCTGAGGGATAGTGGAGGCTCCTCGTGGACTACTACCTACTGAAAATTTGGACTGCTAGTGCTCCCTTCGTTTGGCTTCAAGGAAGAGACTGAGTACACTGAGTTTGGACTAAGAGGTTCATATATGGGCTAGAGGTGCTAATCCTTATTAAAAAAATTTTGGACGCAATGTCATGTGACACCTGGTGGATCAACTTGCCTCCGCCCATGTGACAATCCTATTTTTATTTGCAATTTAGTGCAAGGAAGTCGTATTATCAATTATTGCGCGACATTTTTAGATCAAGCATCGGAAATTTTGTGTTATCAGTGACTTAAGGAAATGTCTCGGTTGAGCATTTGGTCAATTAACTAAACGCGACAACCCAGAACTAATTTATTGCTCCTTAAAAATATGTAGATGATTCTAGATGTATGATTTATGCGATGGTCTTAGATGTATGATGCCTGGAGTGTCATTTTTCTTTGGTGCATTTACGTTGGTTGGATTTAAATCGGACGTCAAAGGGAGAGTATGATATGTGGCACTTTTCATTTTGCACCTAGCGTTAATAGAGATAGAGATTAGTATTGCAATCTATGAACACCGACCAGAGGGACTTGAAGTTATGCTGTGCTAATAATATGTCAACTCGAGAACCAATCTTGTCATTCTCCTTGAACAAACTTTTCAATGTGCCAATTTTACATTGTGTCTTTCTTAATTTGTGCCGAGCAAATTCTAGTATCTTCAAAGTTATTTTCTATTCTCCTGTAGACCTGAACAAAGCTAAACATCATATTCTCATTGATAAAAAAGACATATTCTCACTGGAGAGGCTTAAAGGGGTACTTTGTTGAAAATAATCCTCGGCATATATGCAAAACTGCAACTTTATTAACAGCTCAAAAGCACGGATGCGCCATCACATCGCTTGCGACAGATCCTTAGACAATGCATGGGCAGCCATGAATTTCATCAGCTAATATACCAATGTAAAAAAAAAGGAAAGTGATAATTGCATCTATATACTTTCCAGTTTGAAAATTAGACATTCCTAACTTTACAGTGTAAAGACAAAAATAATAATAAAATCAAATTCAAAGGGCTCTTTTTTCTAGACATCCACGCACACACCTCATGTGTTGCTTACCCCCTAACACACGCCTATAATTGTGAAGGCTTAGGACAATTCTGCGACCACACAAGTTGGATACACACTTTCCTACTAAGACATACTCTTGTGCGTAAAAGTGGGAACCGATATTTGAACCCTAGAGTGGAGTGGTATTCCCACGACTCCAATGCCTCTCAAAAAAGTGGTTCCTAGATTTAAGGACTTTGATTCATAATACTTTAGTTTCCTTCGCTCACCTTAATCGTAGTCTCATGTTTTGATCGAACGGCTTTGGTGAACAACCCCAATTGGTGGTCGCGGAGCAAATCTTGGCTACACGAGAGCTCGACATGCCACCCAATCAAGGCGCTCGTCGCTGTAGCCCAGCCACAGGCACAACATCCCACTTTGTTGTCACTGTCCCTCCAACCTGTCGACCACCTCCCACATACGATTGTTGGGTTTGCTTTGTGTAAATTTGCATACGATGGTCATTCATTAGACCCATTTAAGCATTATGACTAAGTAAATTGCATTGTTGTTGTAGGGGTGGCCCAACCCCCCGTGACTGGGCCGTGCAACTAATCCAACATGTAAATAGGCTCAATAGTGTAGAAGATTATAACAGTGTAAATATACCAATGTACCCTCATCCCTTGTAAGCACTAAGGGGTAGAATGGAGATTTCCCATTCTACCCCACTCATATATATAAACCCCCAAGAGGGGCAAAGGGAGGGGGGATCCTCTCACTCTCACCACCTCTCCACAGATCTGGCTCTCCTCTTCCTCTCCTATCAATCCCCTCTTTCTCTGTTTAGCCCGTAGCTACAACAATTGTGGATCACTAAATTTGTGTGAGTGGTTCATTGAGGCCATTGATATCCTAATTTGTGATGGTGGGGGTGCGGGTGCTGAATGGCGAGGAAGGGGAGAGGTAGACCAGGAGGAATATGAGAAATGTGAAGGCGAGGGCTAGGACCAATGTCACAATGACGGTGGACACCGTTGAGGGCTTCATCGTTGGCGACTGCGCCATAGCCGACAAGTATTTTCTCTCTCTCTCTCTCTCTCTCTCTCTCTTCCCCTTATGGCTAAGGGGCGAAGGAATTGTTACAAACCAGAAAGTAACCAATGTACAGTTACACAATATGCAGATGTCTGTTCCAAACAGGCACCTTTCTTGCCACCCCATCATCATCTATAAAGCAATGTACATGATCAGAATGATTAACGAATGAAAGCAATCTTTTCTCTCAACACTTGTGAATCTCTCTCTTGCAATACGTTATCAGCACATACGAATACACAAGTGCAAACAGGGCACGAAAAAAAGGGAAATCTCTGTTCGGTCACTGTGAATCGCTGCACGATCTCCCCGACGGACTTACCGTCGCGCGGCATGCTCGCCATTGTATCGGCGTTCTTGACGTCGGCGTCGGCGAGGGACAGGACGCTCACCCCATGCCAGGCTGGTGCGGTGGCGCCCGAGCCGGAGTGGCCCGCGGAAGGCCGGTGGCGGCGAATCCCGCAGGAGGCGGCGCCCAAGGCCGGGGCCGGCGTGGCGTGGCGGCACGGCGCGGTGCGGCCGGCGAAGCCCGGCGACGCGGCCCGACGCGGCCAACGCGGCCCATCGCGGCGCGCGGCACGCGGTTCGGTGCGGCCAGCGTGCAACCCGGCCGAAGGCGACAGCGTGGCGATGCCCGAGGCGCGGCCCAAGGCGAGCCGGCTCACGGCCGGCAGTGCCCAAGCCGAGGCGGCCCAAAGCCCGGCGGCGCGCGGCAGCGCCCGAGGGTGGCGCAGCCCGGCCGGCGATCCCGTAGTGGCCCGGCGCAGCACGGCGCTCGGCGGGGAGGAGGCGGCGCGTGGTGGTGCGGCGCGGCGCAGCACGGCGACCCCGCGGACGGCGGCGCCCGTGGCGGCCGGCGACGCCCGTGGCCGGCATGCCCGGCGGCCCGAGGCGGCGTCCGACCCCGGCGGCGCCCCATGGCCGGCGGCGGCGCGGTTGCGCGGCCGGCGTGGCGCGGCGACGCGGCGACGCAGCACGGGGAGTGGCGCCGGTGGTGGTAACGGCGCCCATGGGCCGGCGGCGGCGGCGCCACACCATGTGGCCGGCGGCTAGGGTTGGGGTTAGGGTAAACCCTAACTCCCCCCTCCCTCCCTCTTTTATATGGCAGCCCCAAAATGGGCTTTGGCCTAAAACATCCCACCTCCCCCCTTGGGCCTAAAGGCCGAATGGGCTTCAGCCCAAGTTCTCGAAAATTTGCAATTTCCCCCCTCTAGTTCTTGGCAAATGCAGAATTATTATTTTCAATAAATTTGTATTGTAGTTTTTGCAGTATAGTCCTTATGCTTATTTATAATTGTACCCGTCAGTTTGTACGTTTATAAATTAGCATTTCAGTCCCTACAAGACCTGAAAATTATGTAAATATTTAAATAAATGTGCAATCACATTTATATAATATTTACATATGCAGAATTATTACTTTATTGCAATTTATTTACAATATGCATTGCGATCATATTTCAATTTGCTATCATTAGCAAATTTAAAATTAAAATTCCCATTTAGTAAGTACCATTGTACTTAATAAATTGGATTTTTTGCAAAATATTATACCTAGCAAAAATACCATAAAATCACAATTTATGACACTTTGCTACATTTATTTGTACGCTATGCCATACAATAAATTGGTATTCACCACCAATATTGTGATTACACGGTATTATAAATATAACCACATGTTATATTTAATTTGGGTATATATATTCATTCAGATTACAATACTCATATTGTTTTCCACATATTTGCATTTTATTACAACATTACCATACATATTAATTTACCTCATGTAAATTAATTCTTTATGGTGTACTTTTCATGTAGGTTTTAAATGGCTACCAAAGATTTTGAGCCTCTCGCTCTCGATGGTACCAACTATCCTACATGGGCTATGGACCTCAAAATCAACCTAACCACACGTGGGTTGCAACGGGTGATATTTGATCCTCCAGCTGATCAAATTCCTCCAGATATTGTGAAATATTCTGTTTTGAATATCATACGGAATCACATATATCCGGATTTGAAGGCTGAATATTTGTATGAGGAGAATCCACTCACATTATGGTTAGCCCTCAAAAATAGATATGAACTGCAGAAAGCTGTTATATTACCTGAGGCTAATCATGAATGAGCACATCTTCGACTCCAAGATTTCAAATCTGTTGGAGAATATAACCATGCCCTTCATACAATTTGCTCCAAATTGCGTTTTTGTGACAAGGAACCAACGGATGCGGACAAAATAGAGAAGACTCTCTCGACTATGCTCCCATCTGACAGGGTCCTACAGCAGCAATGGCGTGCTGCAAATTACCAAACTTATTTTGATCTTATGCATATCATGCTTCAGGCAGAAAAGCATGCTGAACTTCTTTTAAAGAACAATCAGCAACGTCCCATTGGGGCTACTCCACTTCCTGAAGTTCATGCTAATCAAAATAACAAAAAGTTCAGTGGTTCAAAAGACCACTCAAAGAACTTTAAAGGTAAACACAAACGCAACAAGAAGCCAAAACCAAGTGGATTCAAGAAAGGTAAAGGCAATTCTGGTAAGTGAGTTGACAAAACTGAAATTTGTCAAAAATGTGGTTGCTACAACCATCCTACCAAGAAATGCCGCACCCCGAAGCATCTTATGAACCTCTACCTCCAGTCTTTGGCTCACGGCAAGAATGCTCAAGAGAAGAGATTTGAAGCACATTTCAATCTCACATCCAACAATGATGAAGCCGGATGTTCTCAAAAGTTCCTTCAAGAACTCAAAGACACATGTGCTTCTACACAGAAGGATGATCTCATGTGCACCGAGGACACACTTGAAGAATTTCATTCTCAAGACATGTTTGGAGATCTCAGTTAGACTCCTAGACCCATAGCTACTAAGTACTACAGCGTTGTAATATAAATAATGTTGTCATCTATATTGTAAGCTTGTATGCTACAATCATATATCGAACATATTCGGTATTGCAAATAAAGTTTGTATGTATTCTATATATACTATAAGAATTTCATTAAATTCTTCTTTTGTGTATATAGATTTTTGGAGTCGATCCAATGGAGAAGGAATTATGCCTTGTGGATAGTGGAACCACAAACTCTATACTTAGTGACACAAAATATTTCCTCACTCTTACTAGGAGGAAAGGAAATGTTTTAACCATCGCTGGACGCGATGCAACGATAGTAGGCTCTGGTTGCGCCTCTATCACTCTCCCTATGGGTACACAATTGGAAATTGAGGATGCACTCTTGTATCCCGATTCAACACATACCCTACTTAGTTATAGAGATATCCGTTAGAATGGTTTCCATGTTGAAACCCGAAATGACAACAAAGAGGAATATCTCCTCTTAACCAAACACAACGGATATGGCAAACAAGTACTCGAAAAAATTCCATCTTTAAACTCCAGATTGTACTATACATACATCAAACCCGTTCAACATATTGCGTACAAAGTAATTTTCCAAAACACTAACACATTCCAAACATGGCATGATCACCTTGGCCACCTAGGCATTGGAATGATGAGGAAAATTCTTAGCAATTCAATTGGTCATACATACCTCAAAACAAAATTTTCGGAATCCTCAGATTTTGTGTGTACTTCATGTGCCACCGGAAAATTGATTTTAAGACTCTCTTATCTTAAAATCAGAGCTGAACCACTTAAATTCCTTGAACGCATTCAAGGAGATATATGTGGTCCTATACAACCATTGTGTGGACCGTTCAGATATTTCATGGTTCTCATTGACGCATCTACTAGATGGTCACATGTGTGTCTTTTATCCACACGAAACCATGCATTTGCTAAGTTAATTGGTCAAATTATCCAATTATGAGCACATTATCCTGAATATCGAATTCAATCAATTCGAATGGACAATGCTGCTGAATTTTCATCCCATGCCTTCAATGATTATTGTATGGCTCTTAGGATACTAGTTCAACATTCTGTTCCATATGTCCATACACAAAATGGTTTAGCTGCATCTCTTATCAAGAGAATCAAGCTCATTGCAAGACCATTATTACAGAATTGCAACTTACCAACATCATGTTGGGGTCATGCAGTTTTACACGCTGCTGACTTAATCCAATTGCGTCCAACTGCATATCATAGCACTTTCCCGCTACAATTAGTACGTGGAAATCCACCAGATATTTCCCATCTGCGAAAGTTCGGTTGCGCTACATACGTACCGATCTCACCACCGCAGCGTACCTCAATGGGACCGCACAGGAAACTTGGGATCTATGTTGGGTATAAATCTCCGTCAATTATAAAATACCTCGAGCCCCTCACAGGGGACCTGTTTACGGCCCGGTACGCTGATTGCATATTCAATGAGGAACATTTCCCGGCATTAGGGGGAGACAACAAAGTACCAAACTAAATGCCAGGAAATTAATTGGAATGTACAAGGCATTCCTGCCTCAGACCCACGTACCAGAGAGACTGAACTTCAAGTTCAAAAAATCATTCATTTGCAAAACATTGCAAATAATCTACCAGATGCATTTACTGATTATACGGGTGTCACAAAAATCCTATAATCCTGCCAGAAATATACCTGAAAGAGTGGAGGTACCGCAAAATACCACTCAACTCCCAATTCAAAATAAGAGGGGGAGAAGTACGGTACAAATGGCGGATACAGCTTCTAACAAGCGACAAAGGAAACAAAAGAATGTAAATGCAGATCAACCTCAAGTTGATAGACACCAAAGGATCCTTGAACCCAGATCAACAGTGCACTCAAATACTGATCCTGGGACATCGGAATACCCCGACTCAAATATTTTGGGAAATAACATTGAGTCACTAGGGGTCCAAGAAATTTCCACTAACTATACTGATTCTGGAGAATCATACGATCGTAAGACTACAATTGTCGATATTTATTTCTCCACAACAATTGCAAATAACCTTCAAAATGATCTATATCCCAAGACCATGGCAGAGTGCAAACAACGCTCGGACTGGAATCAATGGAAGGATGCAATTCACGCGGAGTTAGCCTCGCTCAAGAAAAGAAATGTATTCACCAATGTGATACATACACCTCCCAAAGTATTCCCTGTCGGTTTCAAATGGATTTTCATCCGCAAACGGAATGAAAACAATGAGGTGGTGAGATACAAAGCAAGGCTTGTAGCATAAGGGTTCACGCAGAGACCCGGCATTGATTACAATGAAACTTATTCTCCAGTAATGAGTGGAATAACGTTCCGATACTTAATCTCATTGGCAGTTAAAAATCATCTATCTTTTCAGTTGATGGATGTAGTGACTGCATATCTTTATGGGTCACTTGATTCGAACATATACATGAAAGTTCCCGATGGAATTTCAATTCCGAATCCGAACGCAAATCGCAATATGTATTGTGTAAAATTGAACAAGTCTTTATACGGCTTGAAACAGTCGGGTAGAATGTGGTACAACCGACTAAGTGAGTTTCTAACCAAAAAGGGATACTCCAACAATGATGATTGCCCATGCGTGTTCATCAAAAGATCCTCAACAGGATTTTGCATTATATCTGTGTATGTTGATGATCTTAATATCATTGGTAACACACAAGATATAGATGAAGCACGTAATCATCTTATGACGGAATTTGAAATGAAGGATTTGGGTAAAACCAAATTTTGCTTAGGTATACAACTTGAGCACCTTCATTCAGGCATCCTAGTGCATCAATCAGCCTATGTCCAGAAAATATTGGAGAAATTCAATATGGACAAAGCATATCCATCGAAAACCCCCATGGTTGTTTGATCTCTAGACAGGGATAAAGATCCATTTAGACCCCGAGATGACAATGAAGAGCTATTGGGACCCGAGATTCCATATCTCAGTGCCATCGGAGCGCTTATGTACCTTGCAAATTGCACCCGGCCGGATATTGCATTTGCGGTAAATCTACTTGCTAGATATAGCGCTGCTCCAACCAAAAGACATTGGGTAGGAGTGAAGCATATCCTTAGATATCTTCAAGGCACTAAAGATCTCGGTCTATTCTTCTAGAAGAACAAAAATGTGGATTTAATAGGATATATAGATGCTGGCTATTTATCAGATCTCCATAATGCCATATCTCAAACAGGCTTTGTATTTTTACATGGTGGAACAACCATATCTTGGAAGTCTTCGAAACAGACTCTAGTGGCTACATCCACTAATCATTCTGAAAAATTTCATTATATGAAGCATCACATGAATGTGTATGGCTTCGCAGAATGATTAATCACATACAACAATAATGTGGTATAGGTGCTATTGCATCACCTACCATTATCTACGAAGATAATGCTGCTTGCGTTGTTCAAATGCAAACGGGTTACATAAAGTGCAATATCACAAAACATATTGCACCTAAACTATTTTACCCACATGAATTGCAAGAGAGTGGGGAAATAAATATTCTGCAAACTAAGTCTTGTGATAATCTCACAGACTTATTTACCAAGTCATTACCAACATCCACATTCCAAAAATGCGTTCATGGAATTGGTATGCGAAGACTACGTGATTTGCAGATGTCAGGGGGAGAAATCTCCTAAGACTTAACCCGTTCAAATATAAATATTGTACTCCTTTTCCCTTTATGAGTTTTCCATCTAAGGTTTCTCATCAAGATTTTTAATGAGGCAATATGACAACGTAATCATAAATATATCTCTATTTTCCCACAGGGGTTTTTAAAGAGATATAATCAAATATATGCCATATCATTTTCTCCTTAAATTTGCCCACCGGATTTTAAAGGAGTTTTTCATGGCATATCTACTCTATCGGTTCTCCTCATATTTTTCCTACAGGGTTTTGGAGGAGTTTTTCCAAGATGATAAATCAAGGTGATCATATGAAGACACATTGGTCAAGGGGGAGTGTTACAAACCAGAAAGTAACCAATGTGCAGTTACACAATATACAGATGTCTGTTCCAAACAGGCACCTTTCTTATCACCTCATCATCATCTATAAAGCAATGTACATGATCAGAATGATTAAGGAATAAAAGCAATCTTTTCTCTCAACACTTGTGAATCTCTCTCTTGCAATAGGAATGAGCCGGTGGGCAGGGAGCAGCAGAGTCAAGGGCGACTCGGGCGAGGTTCCTGTGATTGGGGGAGATCCATAAAAATGCATTCAGGGACTTCCTTGCAAAAATGCCTGTGCAGGGTAATTGGTGTCCGTGTGACCTTTGCTACGGTGGCACTACCACATCATCGTCATATTCAGGTTGGCCTGCTAGTGGCCTACTTAATCTGGATTAGTAATTAAAATGTGAATTAGAAGATTGGTGAAGTACCCATACAAGTTTAGTGACCAAGGTGCAATTTACTCTTTTGTCTAATCTTACTGCACAATAATTAACGTGCATCCAAGATTACATTGAACTTGCACGGAATTATCTCTAACCATACTAGAAAGGAGACAGTCAGCGGGTCAAGAATTAAATAAGAGGCATTATAAGATTTGATTTATTTACAGAAGATGAATACGTGAGTAGAGACCAACTTGGGCCATCATGCTTGTATATTCTTTTAGGCTACGATTTATTAGTCTAATCTCTACTAATATAAATGGGAACTTTATCCATCGTCTCACCCCCTCTAACCATCCATCCACCCCACCTAAAAAACTAGGCCGCCCTAAAAAAATCAGCTAAACAATCCTTAGAAAACCAAAAAAAACCCTAACCGATGTACAACTACCTTAAACCACACACCCATGATCACGAGTTCAAAATTTGTAGTATCATTTACATAAGATCCATTGCAAAACACAAGCATCTTACTATAAATAGTAATTACTGAGAGAAAACAAAAGTCAAAAACCGCTTAAAAACCAAAAGAACAGGGCTACAATAAAGTAACCCCACCATTTTGCATACAGACACCTACACAAACACCATGAAGCTCCCTCTTATTTATCCAGAAACCTTGATGCCAACCTTAGAATGATAGTAGCAACCCCAAGCAAAACAGAAAAAAAAAAGAAGAAGAAAATCCTCCTCTGAATGTTAAACTAGTCTGCCTGTTTCTGATCTTTCAGACGAACCGAGGAACTTGACCTATGCAGGCGATGCAAATCCATCATCGAGAAGGACCTCATAGGCACAGATGATGGTTTAGGTTCGCAGGATCCTGGTTGCGGTGCTGGAATATTTGGAGGTGCAGAATTGTCACAATTAGCAGGTGACCGAGGAGAATGGAGCTGCTCAGGCAGCTCGTTTTCTTCAATGCTGATACAGTAGCTGCTCCTGGAATTGCTACCAGCCAAGGTCACCAAAGAGTTTCTGCTCGAACTAGCAGGCCTCTTAGGACAACCAGTTTCATAAACTTCTACTGCTGTGTCGTGTGAATTTCCATACATGATGCTGTAGGCAAGGAGATTCTTCCGTTTTCTGGAGTATGCATTCTCTGCCTTAGTGATGTCCCTTGCAGAACCAGAAGATGTAATAGCTTCTTTGAGGCACGCGAAAGATTTGGATTTACCGTTGTAGAATTTGGAGATGCTACGCCTGTCCATGGAAACATGTGGATATTAGAGAGGTGAAATATAGAAAAACAGCCACAGTGCAAAAAACTAATCACACGATGATTGACTTGATAAGGAACGGAGCCTAGCTTAGTTGGTGGGAGGTGTGGATGTACACCTCTATCACTCAAGGTCAAATCCTCTTTAACACGAATTTGAATGCCTATTTTTTAATTAAAAATACCTAGTTCTTCCTAGGTATTCTCGGTTTCTTTTTTATGATTGGCTTGACAAGTGCCATCACTACGGTCCATATAAAGCTATATATTATTTATGGGTAAACAAATCAAAATGGACAAAGATGAAATAGCCAATAGATGCTTAGGACATGCTACTTGTATGATTGTACCAGGGAAGATAGTACAATCTCACTGCCAAAAAAAAGCACGCTAATCCACATTAAAGAAAAAAGAAAATACTAGAGTATATTTGATGTGTGAAAACAAAACAGCCCACCTTTGTTTTCATGTTCTTTAAGAATAACCTGTATGTATACAATCCAGAGTAGGATGATATTATGGGGTCCTTGATTAGCCGATAATTGATGTTCTGTACCACTTAATCCACTGCAGTCCTTCTCATTTGAAAGTTGCTGCATAAGATCGGTTGGTATTGAAAAAGGTCCTTTTCAATTGATTAATAATTCAACTAGATGTGACATGATTAACAACACACATATCCCACGTGAGAAATTCCAGTAGCTTAATTCATATCCATATTCTGCATTTAATTTAGGAAAGACCAGGGAGAAAGCATTAAAGACGACACTAATAGACTTTTGGTGAAAGACGATGAGATCAAGAATATGTGAAGAGATTACTTCGATGAGTTGTTCAATCAAGACAATAAAAATAGTATGATTGAGCTAGATGATACTCTTGACAACACCAATAAGCGGTTTGTTTAAAAAATTCAGGAGTCGAAAGTAAAAGAGATCTTAAAAAGGATGAAAGTGGGTAAAATGTTGTGGCCTGATAACATTTCTATCGAGGTGCGAAAATGCCTTGAAGAAATGATAATTGTTTGACTAACTAATTTGTTTAATAACATTTTTAGGTTGAACAAAATACTTAACGAGTGGCTGAGAAGCACGTTAGTACCAATTTTCAAAAATAAAGGAGTCGTTCAAAGTTTCAATAATTATAGAGGAATTAAGATCATGAGCCACACAATTAAGCTTTGGGAGCGAGTGATTGAGCACCATTTAAGAAAAGTGACTAGCATGATGACAAACCAATTTGGTTTTTTGCCCGGGAGGTCGACCATGGAAGCGATTTTCTTGGCATGATATTTGATGGAGGGGTATAAAAGAGTAAAAGAAGGATCTTCAAATGGTGTTTATCAACTTGAAGAAAGCCTATGACAAAGTGACAAGAAAGGCCGTGTGATGGGCACTCCAAAAGAAAAAATCTCAACAAAATATGTTATCCTAATCAAGGAGATATACAAAGATATTGCGACCAGTGATGAAGAAGTCGGCCTGGGCAGGCGCCCAGGTGCCGTGTAGGCGCTCGGCGGCAGGAGTCCGCCGTGCCTCGGGAGAAAGGTGGGTGCTTGGGCACTAGGCGGCGAGGCGGGTTGTAGGTAGTCAAAGGCAGCCTGGGCAGGGAGATTGACCGGGTAGTTGCGGCGGGCATTCGGCAGCCGCGACGGGCGTGTTGGCCACTTAGGCGAGCTAGGCGGAGAACAGAGCATGGAGTATATAATAGAGGGAGGGAAGAGTTACCAAATACCAATAGTTGAGGGTGCCGCACAAGGAGCTAGGGTTTCTTCGCGCGCGCACATGGGGCCGCCGCCGCCGTTGACTTGCCAGATTCCGCCTCACCATCACCGGTAAACACCATCTCGCTGCCTTGCCGGATTCCACCTTGCCCAACCACCCAGGTGTGTTCCGCCTGCCCTCCTCGGCTCCTTCCCTTCGTTGTGTACTTGTTGTCTTCCCTCTAGCCTTCGCTCGTGCTTCTTCGCTATCTTCTCTGCCTCCCCTTCCCTTTGCCTGCTCCGCTTCCCCCTCCCCTTCGCCCTCTCCGTCTCCCCTAGTCCCCCTCCCCCTTCGCCTCCCCACCGCCGCGTTGTCACGGCCGGATGGCCCCACAAGGGCAGAGACCGACGAGGGCTGAGGAGGAATGGGGACTACGGAGAAACCTAGAGGCGAGAAGCCGAGATGGCGAGGGAGGGATTGAGTGAGGGAGGATTGAGGGAGGGAGACCGAGGGAGGGAGTAGCCGAGGGAGGGATTGAGCGAGCGAGAGAGGTGGCACTGCCAAGAAATGGAGAGCGAGCGAGGGAGCGACTGGCGAGAGACAGAGAGAGAGAGATTGGCAGATGGCCACCAATGAGTGACAACAAGAGTTTATATTACCTCATAGCAATGCAGCCAACAATGCATGTTTCAGTTGTTTACCTATTTGATACACGATTGCATTCTATTAATGCTTTGATAATTACACTTTTATTCATGTTTTGCTAATCTTTAATTCTTTATGCTATGTATGTGTAGCATGTTATCTGTTGCTTCGACGCCGGAGGTAAGCACCACTGAAGATAGCCTCAAGAGAAAATCGGGTGACATAGGGTAGGAATATGGTGTGTTGGTGAATCTGAACAACTTGGATAGGGTAAAATGCATTTTGTGTGATAAGGTTGTTTCCGATGGGATTTATCCGATCAAGCAACATATTGCACACATTAGTAGGAATGTTGCGACATACCCCAAATCCACAAAGGAAGACCAAGATAAGTGTCGAAACTCTATTGTGAAGGCAAGGAGCAGGAAGAAGAGCCAGAAAGCTTATGAGGATGAGGTTAGAGATGACGTGACCATTCAAGGTGATGGTGAGGATGAAGGGCTCGAAGAGATTGGAGGATCGACACCTCGAAAATTAGACCCTATGGATAAGTTTGTCAATCCAATTGATCCTCAAGGTAGTAGTTTAAGCACTCAAGAGCTTAAGCGGCAGCAAAAAATTACGGAGGCAATTTGGAAAGAGAGGCTTCATAAGTGAAGCAATATGTGGCGAGGTGGCTTTACGTATCAGGTATATCTTGTATTATATTTTAAGTGGCTTTAGGTGTACTGTTCAATGCCATTAAATATTAATTCATGTATGCATTAAACTTGTATCGTTTTTACTCTTTAAGTGTACCGTTCAATGCCATCAACAATGATGAATTCAAGCAAATGATGGAATCCGTTGGTCGATTTGGTCCAGGATTCTTAGGTTCTTCCCAATATGAATGTCGAGAGCCATTGTTGAAAAAGGAAGTGGTGAGAACAAGTGGTTTGTTAAAGGCACATGAAGAAGAGAGAGTTATGACCGGGTGCTCTATCATGACCGATGCTTGGACGGACCAAAGTAGGAGGAGCATAATGAACTTATGTGTGCATTGCTCATTAGGGATATGTTTCCTAGAATCAAAGGAGGCCTCGGAAGATGCACACATAAGTGAGTACATCTTGGAGTATGTGGATGCTTGTATTGAAAAAATAGGCCCACAAAATATTGTGCAACTAGTGACGGATAATGCTTCTAATAACATGAGAGCAAAAGAATTGTTGAAGGCCAAAAGACCAACTATCTTTTGGAGCTCATGTGCAACACACACCATAAACTTAATGCTTCAAGGAATTGGTACCATGGCAAAGTATAAAAGGACACTTGATCAAGCGAAATCTTTGACCGTTTTTATTTATTCACATCACAAGACATTGCCCTTGATGAGGCGACACACAAAGAGGAGAGATATAATACGACCGAGGGTGACTAGATTTGCTTTGGCCTTTCTTACTTTGCAAAGTTTGATTGAGAAGAAGGTTGAACTAAGGGTGATGGCGCTAAGGAATAGGAAGAATCTGCTCAAACTAAAAAGAGCAAATACATCACGACAATGGAGACACTCATTAGTAGCTCCTTTTGGAATGGTGTGAGCAATATATTGAAGGTATAGCCTACTTTGCCACTTATGATATAAGCCTACTTTGCCACTTCTTATATTATATTTGATAATGCTTATATTTTGCATTGCTCATTTGCTTGAAGGTTTTTGAGCCATTGGTCAAAGTTCTCCGCATGGTTGATGGGGATGATCCATCCATGGCCTTTCTTTGTGGAGAAATTTTAGAAGCCAAGAAACAAATCAAAGAGTCCTTGAACAATACGGAGAGTAACTACAAGTTGATAATTGAAACAATTGATGCAAAGATAAAGGGAAGACTTGATTCTCCATTGCACATGACGACATACCTATTGAATCCATATTACAGTTATCGTGATCGATCAATCTTTTTGGAACAAACCATAATGGATGGGTTCATTGAATGTGTCAAAATCTTTTATCATGGTGATGAAGAGTGATGGATCAAGTGCTCAATGTCGCCTTTGACATTTTCACGGAAAAAAGAGAAACCTTTGGGAAAACGTCCGCACGACTTGGATGTCAAAAGTTTGATCTTATTCCTAGTAAACTTGTTCTCACTTCTCAAATTTAATGAACCAATGCATGCAAATTATCTTTTATCCATTACTAATATTTTGCTTCCTAATATGTAGTAAATTGGTGGTCTAAGTATGGATGTCATGTTCCTCGCTTGCAAACATTGGCTATAATAATTCTTTCTTTGACCTCAAGTTCATCCGGATGTGAAAGAAATTGGAACACTTTTGACATGATTACTCACTAACTCTCAAATCCCATCTCTTATGTCACTATTTCAATTCAAGTACTTAACTAACCTTTACTTTGCAACTCGTAGATACATACCAAGAAGAGAAATAAATTAGATGCTCACCGCCTCAACAATCTTGTCTATGTTCAATTCATGCAAGACTTATGAACAAAGAGAAAAGAGCAAATCAAAGAACATAGATGCTCTTTTAGCTTCGCACGTTACTTTTGCTCAAGGATGGGTTATTGAAGGCGGAGATGAGGAGGTTGACCCTGAAACGGATTTTTCATAGAAACTCATTGAAGAAGCAAGTGGAGCTAATAAAGCCACACAACCTTGTAGGAGTACAAGAGTGAGAGAACTTTATGAGGATGATTTCGAATCCGAAAGTGAAGAGGAAGAGGAGGTGAACGAGGAACTTGAGGATGTTGAGTTTGAATCCGATCAAGATGAAGTAATTCTAACAAAGGATTACGGTCAAGAGGATGAATATTAATCATTTTATCTATGCATGCTACCTTGTTAAAGTTTCTTTAAGAATTATTTTGCTATGTGTGGTTGAGAACTTTTGGTGTGAGATGTTGTGAACTGTGTCTACGTATGGTTGTGAACTTATTTTATACTTTTAATTGATCTATGTGTGTGACTATGCTTTATTGTCTTGTAGTCATTTCTTATTTCTTTCATTCTTTCATACTTACATAGAAGTTTAAAGAGCAGTAGTTGTATAAATTTATCCACATACCAAGAGTCTCATGTATTGCTTAATTTTTAATGTGCAGGTTTACATGAAGCATTTACATCAAGTGATAAAGTATCTGTCATCATTTATCAAATTTACAACATTACAAATTATTCCAGGTAACAATTATTCTTCCAAACATCATATATGTCTTGACATCACCAGTAGCACATCATACTAAAGTTGATCACCTAGGCTCCGCTTAGTCCCCGCCTAGGCAGCCTAGGCGCTAGGCCCCTGCTTGCTGCCCGCCTACGCCTAGCGCCTACTTGAACATTGATTGTGACTAGGGGTGGAAACTGATCAGATACGATCGAATAGTCACAAATACGAATACAAATCCATATTTTTAAAACGAATACGAATATTCTCAAATACGAATACGGATTTTCTCGAATACGAATTTCGGATAAAACGGATTCCTAGCGGTTTTGCCGATTTTTCACCGGTTACCGGTTTTAAACCGCCTAAATTCAGATTTTGAATCACAAAATTTGTACGGATTTTTCATGGGTTCTAGAAACAGATCGAATACGAATCGAATAGTCTCAAATACGAATACGGATACGGATATTCTCGAATACGAATGTTCTCAAATACGGATATGAATATTCTTGAATATGAATACGAATATTTTCGAATACGGATTTTGCTTACCACATTCACATTTTCTCGGATACGAATATCGGATAAAATGAATTATCCGTTACCATTTTCCACCCCTAATTGTGACTAACGTCCGAACATGTGGTGATGATATTAATGACTTCTCTATTAAGATATAACTACACCAAGAGTCATCACTGAGCCCATACGTTTTTGTTCTAGTGATGGACGAGGTCACACAGGACACACAAGGAGATATCTTTTGGTGTATGTTTTTCGCTAATGATATAATGCTAGTTGATGAGAATGGGAATCTGGAGGAGGACCTTAAAAATGAAAGATTTTATACTTAGTAGAATTGAAGCTAAATATATGAGATGTGATTTCAGCGATGCTAAAGTAGATGATGGAGATGTTGGTTTGAACGAACAAGTAGTGCCTAGGAAGAGCACTTTTCGATATTCGTTATCGATACTACAGTAGAATGGCGAGATTGATGAAGGCGTGAGCCACATGATAAGAGCGGGTAGGTGAAATGGTGCCAAGCATCAGGTATTCTGTGTAATAAAAAAGTTTCTCAAAACTTAAACGATAAGTTCTATAGGACGGCGATCAAACTTGCGATGCTATTTGGAGCGAAATGCTTGGCGACTAAAAAACAACATATACAGAAGATTAGTGTAGCAGAGATGAGGATGCTGCAGTGGATCTGTAGTCACATAAGGCGGAATCAAATCCACAATGATGATATACGTGATAGGGTGGGGGTAGCACCAATTGAAGAGAAACTTGTCCAACATCACTTAAGAAGGTTTGGACATCTCCAATGGATGTCTCTTGAGGCACCGGTACGTAGTGAAATTTTAAGACGTATCGAAAACGCAAAAAGAGGCAGAGGTCGACTAAGACTGGTGTGGGAGGAAGCAGTTAAAAGAGACTTGAGAGATTTGAATGTATCCAAAGAATTAGCTTTTGATAGGAGAGCATCAAAGTTAGTGATCTACATACTGGAACCTTGACATAAGAAGCAGATTTAGAGGCGGTGTTTTAAGCTCTCTACTCTAATGGTAAGATACAGGATTAGGGTTTTTGCCTTATGAGTTTTATTATAAGGTTCTTGTTTCTTTGATGTTGAGAATGTTTCACTCCTAATTTACCATAACTTGTTTGGGACAAAAGATTTTGTTGCTGCTGATGTTGTTGTTGGGGCAAAAGCAAATCATGTTCAGTTAAGCACTAAACTTGTTGAGATGGCTTCTACAAACACGAGAGAAATGGGCTTTTACAATATTTATGCAATTCATGTTTCATTTAGAATTGTTAATGGCTTAATAACTCACTGCTTCAAAACAAAAGCTCACAAACACAAATACTACCGACTCTTCTTCAATTACCCATCAAAGAAAACGGTTGAGCACTCATGTCCTCAGAACTTTCCACAAGATACAAGATCCTGAATTTCCCATTGGATATGGATATGCCTTGCCTGTCCAACAAACATTTCAGAGCACTCTATACTATACAGTCAAACGAATGCACTGCGCAGAATGCAGATAGAGCTAATCAAGAACAGTCACCAATAGCAGGGAGTCATATAACATACACTTCACCAATGGTTGGAATTTGTATTAGCACCAGCAAATTTTGGCATTTTGACCTACAAACTAGCTATAACAACATAATATATATGATGTCGTCGACAAAGTACCTACAAGATGCCTAATCCTATTGCCACAAACCAAGGAAACTTCCATCATATCAAATTTGAACCGAGAAAACTTCCATCATATCAAATTTAACTGCCTCTTTGTGAATTAATAACAAAAATAATAAAACCACCAAAATAATCATCAAGCAAGACTAATAGTCTACCGTATGTAACATTTCAACAAAAAAAGAACATAATTCACACAGTGATCCCCGTAAATTCCAAGAATCACGAGCTTCTCACAAATTCACCACAAATGAGCAGCCTAACGGCGTCAAGAACCCCAAAAGAACCGATTTTTCCTTCGCACCAAATCAGAGCAAGAAAGAAACAGGGAAACCTGCAAGAATTCAGCTCACCGAATGGGAAGCGACTCCTCCAATGCCTCCAACCCCGCCATGCCCCCTCTTCCTCCTGCTTCCCCCGTGTACGCGCTCTGCACCTCCCCCTCCTCCCCCTTTCCCCGCGGAGAGCACTCGTCGTCGCTGTCCTTCCCTATCGACGACGAGCTGCACGCCGTCGCCGGCGGCGGCGTCGCCGCCTCGAAGACGGCGATACTGTCGACGTCCACCGGCATCCGTCCGATCCGGAGCCGACCGCCCTGATCTCGAGGCTGGGTCGGATCACCCGGGTTGCCACACGCAGTTTTGGTTCGGGAGAGCGAAGGGGCGAGAGGAAGTTTTATTATGAGTGGATTTATCGTGGCTTTCTACTTTAGTTTTAAGTTACTGTTGGTGATGGTGATATGTAACTGATAAGCATTATCATCGTTTAGTGTTTTCCTTATGTCTGATCAAACAATTATAGGTAAGTTATGTGGAGGAGTCGTCGTTGGTGAGTTTAGTCGGATCAATTTCTTCTAAATAAAAAGATAAATTAAACATAGGTAATATAAAAAATAATAAATTGAACATAAGAAATAGAGGGATCTTCTTCTTTCTTTCTTTATTACTTTCACCTCAAAAAGGTACATGTTATAGTGATTGGAACCCCACATTTAAGTCAAGAGCTGCCACCAGTGGGCCAAGCTTGCAAGCTTAGGCCCAGATTTCTTAACACTCCTCCTTGAGCATGCATACGACATGTTCATGTCTCATTAAAACTCTATAAAAATCCAGTGGAAAAAATTTAGAGAAAAAGTATATGATACATGTTGTGTTGTGTTTCACGAATCACCTCATTAAAAACCTTGGCCGAGAAACTTCCGGAAAACTCGTCAAGGGAAAAAGAGTACAATCTACTCAATTTCATTTAATCTACATGATTTGTTTTTTGGGTACTCGATCTTCGTGAACAAGTTTTAATAGTGAGTTCGAGAAGAATCTCCTCCTGAGTTCTGCACTTCTCTAAGTCTCATCATTCCAATTCCAATTCCAAGTATACACCTTTCAAAATTATATGCTGGAAGTGATTTAGTGAACAAATCTGAAAGATTTTCACATGACTTAGTATAGAGTATCTTAATTTCATTCATTTTTTTGCAATTCATGAGCATAGAAGAACTTGGAGTTGATATGCTTTGTAAGATGACTCTTCACGTAACCCGTCTACATTTGTGCAACACAAGCTACATTATCTTCATAGATAATTGTGGGAGTTTGCATGATATTCAGTCCATATGACTGTTGGATGTGGTGAATCATTCATCGAAGCCAAGCACATTCTTATGCGGCTTCATACAAGGCTATGATTTTTGAGTGGTTCATTACAATTGATATAAGACTTTGTTTAGATGATTTTTATGAAATTGCAGTTCCAACACACATGAATACATAGTCTGTTTGTGACCTAGCTGTATGCAGGTCTGAAAAGTACCCTGCATCTGTTTAGCCAGTCATATCCAGATCTTGGCTCTTTCTGTAAAACAGTTCAAGGTCTTTACTTCCTTGAAGGTATCAGAAGATATCCTTTTATTTCCTACTAATGCCTTTTGGTAGGTTTTGCACTATACCTTGCTAATAGGTTTACGACAAATATGATATCTGGTCTAGTGCAGTTTGCTAAATACATAAGTGCTCCTATTGCACTTAAGTATGTGAATCCCAGTCCTAGGTCTTTCTACCCCTTTTATCTATGTCTGTATGGATCTTTGTCTTGCTGTAAAGATCTCTTGATCATCGGTACTTTCGATGGGTATGACTTTTGAAAGCTGAACATTTCTAACACTTTCTGGGTGTGTGTGGATTGATGCACTAACATTCCTTCAGGGACATTCTCAAGCTGCAAGCCTAGGCAATATCTGGTTTTACCCAAATCTTTCATTTCGAATTCTGACTCCTAGTAAGAACTCGCTTCCTTTATATCTTCTAAGGTTCCGATGATATTTAGATCAACTACATATACTGAGATTATACAAAATCCATTCTAGGATCATCATATAAATACAGAGGGGAAATCCTCATTGTTCGTGTAACCTTTCTTGCATAGAAAGTTGCTTAAGCGATTATACCACATTCTGCCTGATTGCTTAAGTCTGTACAGTGATTTCCTAAGTTTAACACTATAAGATTTCTATTTGCTCTGTCTTGGTTCGGGACAGGGATACCTTTAGGCACCTTCATATAAATGTCCAAATCCAAATTTCATAAAGGTATGCAGTTACCACATCCATCAATTTCATTTTAAAATTTATGTTTACTACTATTGAGATTAAGTATTTAAAGGTAATACCACCGATGACAGGGAATATGTTTCTTCATAATCAACTCTTGGATGTTGAGTGAAACCTTATGCAACCAACCTTGCTTTATATCTTACAACTTTATTTTTCTCATTTCTCTTTCTAACAAATACCCATTTATACCCTACGAGGTGCACATGGGGAGGCGTGCGGCTTATAGGCCAAAACACCGCTCTTTTATTTAGAGATAATAATTCAGTTTCTATTGCCTTCTTCTAATCCTCCCAATCTAATCTTTTCTTATATTCAGTGAGCGATGCAGGCTCTGAATCAAGATCGATGATTGTGGTATTTTTTTGCAAAATAAATATCAACATTGACTATTGTCCTATTCATGGATTCTCCAGTATTCACATAGTTTATAGCTATTTCATCATGGGTTGATTCTTCTAGTGCTTCTACTTGCTCACCTCTCCTTCCAGTTGTGGGGGCAAGTCCCTTTAGTTTTCAGCTTTGATGCGTGCGCACATATCCATACTGGTTTCTCCCTTCATGGAAATGTTTAAATCCAGTATGCTTTTCCTTGAAGGAGTCATACTGGTGCTAGGTCTCAACTAGCTTCCCTTCTGGTTCTAGGGAACTTCAGTGATTAACTGTGTCAAGTCCTTATTATCCTTTTTACCAAGCATCCCCCGTTACTTGGGATTCGAGGGGGCCAGAGTTCTTGTCTTTTTATTCTGAAGCCTCTGGATGGAATTAGGGATACCTTCAATTTTCTTTGGAATTTCTACCCTCTCCGATGAATTGGTCACATGCGACTTGATCACACTATTTAAATCACTAAAGTGGTCAAACAGTTGGTTTACTAATACTTGTAAATCAATGATCTTCTGGACTTCTCTATTTGCTTTCCTAGTACGTGGGTCATGTGCACGGATTCTCGTGGCTTGCCACGTAATTTTCTAACATTTTACATCAAGGGGTTGATTTCCTCCCCCTGATGTTGGAAAACAATCCTCATCAAATTTACTATAAGCGAAACAGGCGATATGCAGATCTCCTGTCATCGAGTGTAAATACGTGATCATGGATACTATCTCATAACCAACGTATATCCCAGACTTTTGGAGATGGCCCATTGCAATATGCTGTGGTGGAGATATAGATACATAAACTTTACAACCAAACCTATGGAGATGAAAAATTTTCATTGCTGACCCTTATGCTAGTCGCATAGATGAATGGATGTTATATGACGATGGTCTAAAATTGATGAGAGTTGTTGCATACAGAACAACATGTCCCCAACATGTAGTTAGTAAATTACAATTCTACAAAAGTGGTCGAGCAATAAATTTAATTCTCTTAATTAATGCTTCTACTAGTCTATTCTGGGTGTGGACATGCTGTACAGAATGCTCAACATTAATTTCCATTGTCATGCAATAATCATCAAATGCATTTGAAGTAAATTCTTCAACGTTTCTATTCTGATAGACTTTATATGATGATCAGGGATTTTTTTAATTTGAATTATCTGCGAGATCAGCTTTGCAAAAGTATGGTTTCTCGTAGATAATAAACATACGTGTGGTCATTTCGAGGAAGCATTAATGAGCACCATAAAATATCTAAATGGCCCTGACAGTGGTTGTATACGACCACAATGTCTCCTTGGATGCGTTCCAGGAATGTAGAGACTTCATCCTTCACTTTTAGAGCAGAAGGTCTAATAATTAATTTCCCGGTGGCACATGCGGGGCACAGAAAATCTTCTTGATTCGGAAAATTCTTTACATTGATATTTGTGAGACCATGTGGAGGTCATCCCATGGTTGTGATGAGTAATTGACTTTTGCTTTAGAGTTCGGCTAAAGGTTGAGTTTGATTTTTGAGGTCTGTGCAGAAGTTTGCTTGTTTTTACGGCCTCTGTGTAATCGGCAATCATCCTTACGACTTGGTGGTCATAGGAGCTGTTACGACTTGGTGGTCGTAGGTGCTGTTATGACCAGGTGGTCATAGGTGCCGCTATGACTTGGTGGTCGTGAGTGTTTTTACGACTTGCTCTTTATGACCATGTTGTGTGCCTCTGTGATCGGTAGTAGTGTTTACAACTTTGAGGTCGGCAGTCGATTTTATGATTTTGTGGTTGGCAGTCGATTTTACGACTTTGTGGACGGCAGTCGATTTTACGACTTTGTAATCGGCAGTCGATTTTACAACTTTGAGGTCGGTAGTAGGTTTTACGACTTTGTGGTCGGCAACCAGTTTTACGACTATGTGGTCGGCAGTCGAGTTTACGACTTCATGATCGATAGTCGTAGCTCTGACTGGCTGTGGTTGATAGTCGTAACTCTGTCTGGCCATGTTCGATAGTTGTAGCTCTGTCTAGCCGTGGTTGATAGTCTTAGCTCTATATGGCCGAGGTCGATATTCGTAGATCTGACTGGCCGTGGTCGATAGTCGTAGTTCTGTCTGGCTGTGGTCGATAGTTGTAGATCTGACTGGCAGTGGTCAATAGTCGTAGACTCTAATAGCTATGAGCGATGGTTGTAGCGCTCTATCTGTGTGATTGTAAGTCGTAGCGACCGGGTCTGGTAAAGTCGTAGCCGCTGTGAGCGATGGTCGTAGCACCTATTTCATGGTCGTAGCTATATTTGTGATGGTCGTAACGACCTGTTGAGTGGTCGTAGATAGCTGGGAAGTCTTCTAGGGCTACGAGTACCTCATGTCCAGTGCATCCAATAGTCGTAAGGGGTATAAGACCAGCTGGGTTGTTCTCTGAGTGCATTCTTTTTATGCAGATTGATTATTCCCGTGTTTTGTGCGGTGTTATGTGATGCTTTGCTTGTCAGTGGTGTTTGCGGGACTTTGGAGCTAGGTCATGGTGAGGCATGGAAGGATCAGGACTAGACACAGGGAGGCGTTGAGGTCCAGAACGATCAGGAGAAGCCGAAGATGACTGAGACAGCAAGGTGGTTGCAAGCGTGGAAGGCAAGAAAGTAGGAACCTTCCAGCAAGGTGGCAGAGGGGCATTTTGGTGATTTCCCAAGACCTGAAAAAGGAAGGTTGTTCTGTTAAAGCACTTTTGTCTTGTATGAGCTAAAGAGTTGGTGTAAGTGGTGTGTGTGTGAGAAAACCCTAGACAGTCTAGATGGGTAGCCCTCCATCCCTTTATAGCCTCTAGATAGTGGGGATAACCCATTAACTCCCTACCTAACACCGGGTGACCTCCACATAGTCTCATAATCTCCCCTTGATGAGTATATTGACAAACACAGAAAAGGCATGAAGATGAGTTTGTCTTTGGAAAGAAAAGCAAGAAGTTGCAAAAGCCACACATGGACTAAAAGAAGTGAAAAAGAAACTCATGACCATGTTGACACATAGTGAACTTGGAGCAATCAACTAGAAAGAGCAAGTTTTCTTTAAAGGCTCCAAAATATCCCCCTTTTATGCCTTTTCTCTATTAGTCTCCCCCTTTGGCAATAGTGTCATCAAGATGCAAGGAAAAAATAGAGCACGAGTGAAGTGGAGTGATTGTATTTTATTCATTTTAAGCATGAGGAGACATGAAGATTATCAAAATGACTTTCTAAGTATTACACCAAGCCATAACAAAAGAAAGTGCTATCTAGATCATGACAAATCATGTATAGATAAGCTAAAGCCAAATAAGCCATAATCTGAACTTAGATGGATTGATTAACATGTCAAGTCACTCAAAATCATAGTCTAGTCAAAGGTATCCAAGGATGAGTCAAGTCATGTCAATATTCTAAGTGGAACCAAAAAGCTATCATTGAGTCAATTTAGATTGCTACAAGTTCAAAAATGAGACATTTGATCAAGTTCTTGATATTACTTATAATTGAGCAAATTTAGCACATTTAGCAATTCTAGAAATTCATGGTTGGTTGCAACCATTTTTCACAAGACTTTGTTTTCTTAGCCACGTGCTAGATCTCAAGCCTTATGCGACCACTCCAAGCAAGAAGCTTAAGGAAATGATCTTGATCATCCAAAACTCCCACTGAGCTCATGCCCAATGGCAAGTTGTCTCATGAGAAAGAATTGGTGAGATCAGTTTTTTCGCACAAAAGAGATCTTTTTGCATTTTCTGGATTTAGTTGAAGAACAGAGAGTTAATATTAACTCATGCTTCACTAAAGAACTAGCATAGCTCATTCTAAAGCTCAATGTAGATTCAAGATTCAACTCAGTCTATTTGACATAGCAAGAATTATAAGAGGATAACTAGAACCAGACTAGTCACAAGATCTAACATGACATGATTTAATTCAAGTTGTGCACATTGATTCAAGCTATCATGGCAAAGACTAGGCTCCACATAGAAAATCATGATAAATCTAGCACCCTAGCACAAATCATGGCAAGATGTAATGCAATTTTATCATGTCATAGGGATAATAATCAGGGCTTCATGTAATTATATTACAATGCATAATACTGAAATTAAATGCCATGAGATGCAAGAAAATCCAGCTCCCCCTTAGCATGTGAATCAATTTTAGTTCAAGTTGAGTTAAGTCATCTTAAAACTCTAGCAAATCTCAAATTAACTCCCCTTAAACCAAAATAATAAACAAGAGAAAGGAAGCTATGATAGAAAGAAGAAATGACAGTCATTAAAGCATAGACAAGATACAGAGAGTATCATGGCTCAAACTGACTCTCATCTACCCCATATGACTCTAGAACTATCAGCTGGTTATCTAACACACTAAGGAGTAAACACATTCCCTGTCTACCCAAGAGGGTCCAACCCTTGCTAGGCCTATAAGAAGCGAGTGAACTCAACCTAGTGAGAAGGGAACCACCCAATAAGCAGCATCCTAGGATTATAAGATGAGAGAAAGAAGTCTAACCGACCGAGAAGGAGAACCACTCTCGTCTATGTAAGAAGGACTACCCCAATGCACCCAATGAAATGCAACAGGATGAAACAGAAGCATATGAAAAATATATTACATAAAGAATAGGAAGCTCCCCCAACTGTCTAATATATTGTGTAAAGAAGTGAATAATCTTCGTCCGACCGATCATCCGAAGACTTATGAAATAAGTACGGAATAAAAAATAGGTATCTAGTATTATCATATCTGACTCTGACTTCGAAAAAAATACGAAATAAGATACGTAATAAGTGATATCCATATTTAACCTCTCACCCTAAATTTGAGGCACCCGTACTCATATCTAAACCAAGTATTTTTAGATTTTATTTGAATTGGAGTTGCCATCACTAGTTAAGGAAGTACGATGTTTTGACTGCTCCCGTTCCCCTAAATCGTTCCACTTTATCGTCTGCTTCGCGGGAATGGGGCTTCCCTATCCCCCTCTCCCTATTCCCCTCCCTATTCCCTCAATCTAAACCACTCAAATCTCATCCAATGGCTAGTTTTTTTTATATTTTCACCATTTTCCCATCCATCATAAATAATAAAAAAATACAGAAAAATAATAAAATTTATTTTTTATTATAATTTTTTTGCAGAAATTATAATTTTATTTTTTTCTGTAAAAATTATAATAAAAAATAAAATTTATTTTTTCTGTATTTTTTTATTATTTATGATGGATGGGCAAATGGTGAAAATATATAAAAAAAACTAGCCATTGGATGAAATGTGAGTGGTTTAGATTGAGGAAATAGGGAGAGGGGGTAGGGAAGCCCTATTCGCTTCGCGGACAACGATTCAAACCGAGCTACACTGCCACGCGGCCCACGCCAGATGTTAGAGCTAAATTTACCTAAACATATATGTAACTTTTTTAGTCCCAAACACATCTCCCTGAATAACCAAGTATGAACAGCAATTAATTCTTTTGCGTCGACCAGTGTTGTTTACCTGGCTCTGGCCCTCTATACCTAATTCCTGGCCTCGCCCTATTTACAACATCGTCCGATTCTTATTACTCAGGGATTGTTGATCTAAGAATTTGGCGTGAACCATAACAAATCCTCCAAAATCCACGTGTTTTCATCGTGCCTTAAAACTTGATATGGTGCAACTTTTGAAAAGACTATAAAATATTCCATTCTTTCACATGCTTTGCTCGTGATAGTGCCGGTTAAGGTTAGAAATGCGTGATGACCCCATTTTTTTTAGTTTAAGGTTTATATATTTTTTTCAACAAATAAACAAAATATTTCTCTGTTGTCTTTTCAAAAAGATTTATCGGGACAGTTTTTCGAAACGGTTTATCGACATTTGGTTCATTTACACAAACACTTGCTCTATGGGTAAAACCTATCGACCACAATCATAAGCCATTAGCCACAGTCGAAAAGAACAGTCCCAAACCTTTCCACACTCCAAACACAAAAAAGAGAGAGAATCAGATATCTTAACCCTTAAGCTCGGGAGTTCTTATCCTTCTGAGAAATCAAGCTAAGCAGCACGGAACGGGTGAAGAATATTCTGTGGTTTGGCTCAGCTTTCGTTCTTGTTTCCAGTGGTGGTTATCTCTTATCTGCGTAGGTAGCTGGGGCCGGGGGAGGAGTGTCACTTTCTTGTAAGCTTTCCACAGTCATTTCGACCCCCTTTTCTTCTTGCTAGAAGAAAAAAGAACGGTGATTAGCACGTGCTCCATTGCTCTTGGCAGTGCTTCAAGTCAAAACGAGAGAAGATTGCAGGGAACATGTCCCTTCTATAAGCAAAACACGTCACGTTAGCGATAATTAATAGCCTGATGCATGCACTGCACTGGTATGCTCGGCGATCCGGCGCTCCACAAATTCACGTTGTGAAGAAAGCTTGTACTTGGAGCCAAGATGGCGCTGCAGATCAGGCGAAACGACGACGGCCACCACCACGGCGGCGTGTACACGGCCAAAGATGACAATGATGACGATAAGGGCGGCACACCAGAATCTCACTGTTTAGAGAAGGTGATGACGGTGACATTTTTCTGCTCGTGAAAATCATGGTCCTAGTGCCAAAAAAAATAGCACCTATGCGTGCTGCCTGAATAAAATGTTCCACGGGAACTGTGGCCACTCCGTTTTTAGGAACAAGACTGTCGTACGTCCCATAACAGCTCAGAAATTCAGTTACAAATAGAAGGAGTATCATGTCTACTCACGAATATTTTAAAAGAGTTAATCTGATTAAAATAAGACCTAATGGTCAATTTTAATAGTTTTACGAGCGTCCAAGTCCAAAACTTACGATCAGAAGATCCGAAGAAAATTCTCACTGGAACGCTTGGGGTGCGATCGTAACCTTAACACGAAAACTTCTAATATCTTTTCTTCTTTTAGTATCTGTTGTGGTGCAAATATAGCAAGATTGAGTACAACCAAGTACTCAGGAAGTCCCTATAGCAGAATACATTTATAGGGCTATTATCTATATGCAAGGTTAAATCAAATGAGGATTTTATATTTCTTTTGCGTAAGGCTAGATTTTCAATATTATATCATAATTAGACTTAGCCCCAAAAACTGAAACAAAATAAGTAAAATATCCACAAGTATTTGAGTATGTGAGAGTAACTGTCATCACAGGTATTTCACATGTTCGGTCTATGGACCTCAGTTCGTGTCCTTTATCATACTCCCATACCAATAACCATTTTATGAAAACTGCACACTATGGTACTTCAACAGTTGCCCATGACCGGGGGTATGGCTATTCAAATAGATTATTAACACTCTGCAGATGCGTACAACTTTATCCATAAGATATGATTATCTCGTAATGTCGACCATTACACGTTTCTGTATGTGTGCAACTGAGTAATCATAACAAGGCATTTACAATACTTGTTTAGGTATTTTCTCCTGCTTTAGAGTTATGCACCCTCAGCGCTAAGGGACTCCGTTATTAGCTTATCGCGAATGCACTCTCCGTCAGGGCAGAGACCTTTCGAGTCTCTCCCGGGCAGTAACCCCTATAAGTTCACCCCCACACATATCCTTCCCTGGGCAATAATCCCGCAGATCACCCCCAACTAGCGCAGGAGACTATATCGAACCAAAACAAATTAGTCAGTCAGGTCCGTCCCATACCAGACTTGTGGTTGTACGGTGGGTGTAGAAATGAGCACACACAAATACGGTCCTTAATCGACTCAGGTGAGATAAACCCAACAATCCAGACCTCGGGCAGTATCTGCACCGGTCTCCAGTCAACCTCTCGCCCGAGTCTCCCATCATTTTATACAAATTCCCCTGTTTCCAGTGGTAACCTATGTTACCATTATCATGTTTCAAAATTCAGTTGGAAATGTTTGTATCGTATTTACTATTATCTCTAAAGCATATCTAAGCACAACCATTATTTGTCAATATTATTATTGTAACAATCCTATGGTGACAAGAATAAGGTAATATCAAAAGATAAGATAAGAGATATCACTGTATGGTGTAGCTAAGCAATCTATACACATAATAAAGGCAAGCATTCATTTGTATTTGAAATCAAAATACTGCATTTGAAATCTAGGTTCAACATGATCAATATAAGGACTTGCCTCCTTTTCTGATATCTTTGGTCTTTTCTTATAGGCTCTAGACCTGCTCCAATTGCTCATGTAGTTCTTCTGTTGACCAACTTGCTGGGTCCAAATACTAGCGTAGAAAAACAAATGCAAATAAGTTTCTACTTTTGCATAATACAAGCTGGGAACAAAACACAATAAAATAACCAAAATACACAAAGAAATTAGGTTGGGTGGTCAGAGTTTAGGTGGTGCTTTATTTGGCTGTACAGAGTTGGAATTGGGCTAGATGGGTTCGAGATAGTCAAAGAAGTATACATATGTTATATAGATTTCTGTGAATGGCTATGGGTATGGACGGTATTGAGTTTGGAGTCGGAATATCATCTGTGTGGTTTATAGCCTTATATGAGTCTAGGATGATGAAACAGAGTTGGGAATAGTGTAGACAGACTCATGATGATCAAAATAGGTATATATGGGTTTTAGGGTTCCAGTAAATAGTGACGACAAAAACATTATTGGACACAGGATCGAATTGACATCGGGGTAGGCTATAGTTTTGTCGAAGTGTATTCAAGCTAAACAGAGTTGGGAAGGGACTTCATGGCTAAAAATAGTTAAGATGGGTATATATATGTTTCGGCGAACAGTAGAGGCTTTGAACTATATTGGATTTAGGATTCGATATGGTGTTTAAGTGGTTCTAAATTTTATCGTTGTCTGATATGAGAAAACAGAGTTAAGAAATGGATCCACAAGCTCGAGCGACAGCCATTGGCGTCTGCCTGGCGAGGCCCAAAGTGATAAGGGCCCGCACCAAGGCCCACCCTTAGCTCGTCACTTTCCTCGCACGCAGTATGTGCCACAAGTGACAACTGACAAGGTAGTCTGCAGTTAAGATCAGCAGCTGGTTACGTCGCCTTTATCCTACAGCCAAACTAGCCATGAACAGCTAACCGATTAGCAGGAGAAGACAACCGTGAGCCGTGCCTAGCTAAGCCCTCCTTTATGAGCTAGCGAGACAGGCATGCACTATCAATCCTCTTGGAGGACGTCTACATCCAACTATAGGGGCTAGCAAATATATTATATGTGTATGTATGTATATGCATTTTAGGATTTTGTGAACAGTAATGGATCTATGCACTGTTCATATTGGATCCGACACTGTTCATATTGGGTCGAGCTAACAAATTAATGGATCGGATGAACAGTAATCACTTGTTACTGTTCATCTTCCTCGGCCGACCATTACAACGGTCGAGAACAGGGCAAACAAGCAGTGGCGATTGACAGGGCTACAACGACTTGCCAGGGTTCCATTTTTGGGGTCGGCGGTGGCAGGGGAGTTAGTGTTCGCCGGCGGTGAGGTTTCTCCTTTTCAGAACATTTGAATGGCACAGGAGCTTTTGGTGAGTTTACGGGACGGTAGCGTTTGGGTTTGGACACCTATGGGGTTAGAGAAAGCTCAAGGAAGTGGTGGTTGAGTCGGGGTTCACCAGGTTGAGCTGTCCACGATAAGGTCTCAAGGTCGGGAGGTGGCGCTCGTCGCCAGCACGGTAAGGGGCTTGAGGAATTAAGGCAGTAGTTCGGTGGTGTTCCTGAGAGCATAAAGGTGCTACGGGCAAAAGCGATTGGAATGTAATTGATTGAATAAACGGAATCGAAACTTGGCTTACTTTGAGGTCTACGGGTGGTCGCCGGCGAGTCTCCGGTTGAGGGCTTAATTGGGGTGTGGTGGTGGCTCACTGGATGCTTATGTGATGTCTGGGAGGAGGTCTTGGGCTTTTATAGTCATCCCATGGCGGTTCAGCACAGGAGCGAGGCTAAGGCAACAGCGGCACGTGGTTGTAGTCGAGATGGCACGAGAAGGTGCGACGTTGCTAACTGAGAGGGGGTATGAACTATATCGGGCACTGTATTGTGGCATTCAAAAGTGCTTAGAGGTGTGGTGTTGTCGGCTGAGAGAGAGGAGGGAGCAGAGGCGGTCGCGGGCATGGCCGGCGGCTCTAATGCGCGACAGGAACAAAGAGGGGCTTTGGGCGGGAAGAGTAAGGTGGTACAGCCTCTGACAGCTTTCAATAGTGTGGCAGTGGCATAAAGCAGCGAGAAGGCGTGGGAGTAGAGAAATCGAGACGGCGGCAGAAATATCAGGGGCGACGGCTATATTTTTTGGGCAGTGAACAGTGCGCATGAGAAAACGGCCGTAGGAAGCAATGCAGCAGGGAATTCGGGGCATGAAGGGTTGGGATTTAAGCTAGATTAGGCCAAGATTCACAAGAAATTAAAATCAAATAAGAATCTAAATTTCTTTCGAAATTTTGGTTTTGTATTAGAAATCATCTTTTGGTGTGGTGGACGAATAGGGGTGGAAAAAGGTAATGGATAATTCGTTTTATCCGATATTTGTATCCGAGAAAACACGAATGTGGTAAGCAAAATCTATATTCGAAAATATTTGTATTCGTATTCGAGAATATTCGTATCCGTATTTGAGAATATTCGTATTCGCATTCGTATTCGAGATTATTTGTATCCGTATTCATATTGGAGACTATTCAATTCGTATTCGATCTATTTCTAGAACACATAAAAAATCCATATGAATTTTATGATTCAAAATTTAAATTTAGGCGGTTTAAAACCGGTAACCGGTCAAAAACTGGTGAAAAATCGGCAAAACCGCTAGGAATCCGTTTTATCCGATATTCGTATCCAAGAAAATTCATATTCAAAAATATCCTTATTCGTAGTCGAGAATATTCATATCCGTATTTGAGAATATTCATATTCGTATTTATTTTAAAAATATGAATTCGTATTTATATTTAAGACTATTTGATTGTATCCGATCCGTTTCCACCCATATGGACGAAGTGAGTGGGATGTGCTCGGCAGCAGGTGGTTCATCGACGCTTCGTCCTGTGAGGCTCTACGAAGAGACGGATCATCGGGTAGCCATGGCCGACGCGAGGCCGCGGCAGAGGCGAAACAACCATTGGCGCGGCGATCTGATGGCGGCGGCGACGGGGTAATGTGTTAATTTGAGCTTTCGTCTATTAGTTCTTCTTTTTCCTGCCGTACTCCTTTTCTCTTTAATCCATCTATAATTGCTAGTGAAGCATATTTAGATAGATTACTGTTTTGCTGCTTTTTAGATCCAAGTATCGAAATGCTCAGCTGTTGTTGCTGTTAATTTTGGTTGAGCACCTATCATCGTTCCATTGTCAAATGTCAAGTGATAGACCTACATGGTAGTTATGGGCACGACTCGTTTGCTTCTTGGAAGTTCAACGAGGTTAGAATAAATCATTTTGTTAGCTAAATAATTATTTTGCTTCCTTTGTGCTTTTCAATTACCCCATTGGGATTTCATGATGCAATAGCAGAGCTTATAGAGGGGATATCCCAATTTTTCTCATTGCAGCTGCGAGATGAGGAGCAGATGCACATGGCATCAAGGGAATTACTCCATAACAGCCGCTCAACTGTATGAGATAGATAAGTTTTTTACAAAATTGGCACAATTGTTTGCTTGATTGCCATTTCTTCTCCCTGTAAACTATCAAATCTGCTAACCATTTTATGTCATGTCCTGCTGCTATTGCCATGTAAAAGGATGGACTTTGTCAGCTCCTGTAAATAAGGCATGCTTATTTGTCTGATGAGGCTATATGTAACAGTTCATATCTTATTTCTATGCGAATTTTGTTCAGCTAGAATGGGATAAGGCACCTAGGGAAAATGAACGTAGCCAATGGGATACCAGTCTAGCCGTTCACCATAAGTGTAGTGACTAAAATCCATGTTGTGTGGAGTTAACATGTTTTCCCTATTTGTGCTAAGTAGATAGTATCCATTAGGGTTAGATGAAGCTAATTGCATTATCGATTTAATGAGTTGGGATGGAAACTTGTAAGTTAACCATCCAACCATCTAGTATTACTCATTAAAGTCAAGTGTTCTAGTATTAGGTTTTGAAAGTGTGAGTATTGTGGTGTGCTCTCTTATCCTACAGGTGGAGTGACTGTAAAACCTTCATCCTCAAGTATCAATATATAAACTTTGTTCATCTCTCATAGATCTCTCATGTTTTGTTTGATTTACTTTTATTTTGGTTGGTTTTGATCTTACTTCTCTCCTTTCTTGATCTTGCTAGATGACAAAGATGAGTAAGTGATGGAGATGTACCTTGAAAATCAATCTCTATCCATTTAAGCATCAAGTTTGGCAAGTTATTGAAGTTGTCTTGTTTTAGTATAGCAAAGTTTCATCAACCAAAATATCACAATTCTCTTAAGTTCTTTCAAGATATTTGGTTGGGATAGATTCTCAAGGTTATGACCTAGCATTGGTTCAAGTTTCAAGTCTTTTGGATTAACATATCAAAAATTACATGAATTTTTGAATTTGAAACAGTGTTGTTTTTGGATTTTTGGGTTCTTAACCTTCATAGCTTCTCATAGCTATTGGAATGAAGAATCGATTAATACTTGAGGGAAAATTTGAAGATACCATTCACCCAACTCTGTTACCATACCAGTCCTACAAGTGGTATCAAAACCCGATTAGCTCTTCTCATAAATCTTAATCGGTCTTAGGAGCCATGACATTAGACAAGTATTCAATCAAGCCACCCGTTTTTGGTGCAGTTGATTTTTCTTATTGGAAGGCTTGTATACAATCCTACATCGAGGCTGAAAGGCACATAATTTGGATCAGAGTCAAGAGTCATTATGTTGTGATGGCCGATGATTAGGTTACCCATATAGAAGCAAACAATAAGGTTTGCAATTTTCTGATTCAAGAGCATACTCAATTAGAATTTGAGCGAGTTGCTCACTTAAGGTCTACTCATGAGATTAGAAAGATCTTCACTAACTACCATCACGCATCATACACTTTGATCTCCATGCGCCCCAAGCATAAGCCTGACCATCTCGTGATATTCTTGACCGTACGAACCTCGGATCTCCCTATCCTAGTCCTGGTCCATCTCGTCACGGACCATGATCACCTTTATGCTCAACCTACACATGCAAAGATCAATGAACATTTTTCTGGTACAAGTTCGTCCCAACTTGACCAACATCAGTCCATACATACCACACGCCTCACATAACATCGATAAGCAGTATTATCAAATATTCACCATAAATTAACCATTGTCAATTATTCATCATCAAAATAATCTAGACCTAACCGCATGGTCTAACACTGGCCAACATCAGGGGCGAAGCCCAATAGTGGCCCGTGGGTGCAGATGCACCCCCCAAAAAATCGAAAACAAGTTATTACCATCAGATTTTGGCCCTATAAGCACCCCCTTTGGGCCAATATGTTGCACCCCCCACAGCCCAGCTTAGAGCAGGCAGCCCAGTTAACTTGAGCCCATCATAGGAAGCTGAACCGCACATCTACTCCGCTGGCTTCCCCTCGAGGCTCGCGTCCCTTACTCGCGTCGCTCTGTCTTTCTGCCCGTGGGCCCTGGCACCGCGACTCCGAATCGCCGTTGCCGATCGGCGATCGCCATTAGCCGTCGCCCAACTCAGGCCTTGGAGCATGTCTACCGTCTGCGGCTCGCACCCCCTCTGTTATGCTCTAGCTTCTCCACTGGCCAACATCAATGCGTTATGGGCTACCACCTTACTGTCATTAGGTCTTACTAAAGATTCTTAGTTTCTTATCATCGTACTGTACAGGTGTTTGGTACATTCTATGCATTTCCTGTTCGTTGAGAGTTTTTTTAAAAGGATAAAGCCCCAACGGGGCTACGTCTGCATTGCATTAAACGTAACTATACATACATCCTTCCCTTTCAAATTTACCCTTGAAAGGGAAAGAAATTACATTGATGGCATTTGACCCAACCAATTGTAGTCCACGTGTAGAGAGCAAACACCTGCTGCGTTGAGCGGCGACCGCAGTAATTGGAGCACCTTGGAGGCCTCGCCGCCGGAGAAGATAAGTTGCCCACCGCCGATATACAGGTTAAAGGACGGCGGGTTCCTTGCCTTGCTGCTTGGTGGGGGGCGCGTAGTCTATAGAATGGAACCGCCGAACAGCCACCGGAGACAAAGATAGAATGGAACCGCCGAACAGCCACCGGAGACAAGACTGTTCTATATATTTCCTGTTCATTGAGAGGTTGACAGCAGTTGATTCACACAGGAACAACTGTGTTCAGAGCTATCTTTGGTGGCTTCCCTGCTTCCCTAGTTTTTCCAGGCTTTTGTAGCTACTTCATGTCTTCCATTGGTAATCTATATCATCTTATCCTCTAGAATTTTGGAATTAAGTTTTTAGCACTCAAAAACTACTATGATTGGACTAAGGTTTGATTTGTATTTTGTTTCTTAATATCCTCTTCATGGCAATACCGAATGGATTCCACGTGTAGCTTATGTTTTGACCTGTCATATAATGATTTAGTTTAGCAATTCGTCCAGACATCCAGTTCTTTTCATGCTTGCGTCCATCCTCCCGGCATGCCATCCTAAATTAATTTTACACGAAGTTGACTGCCTGCTTAGACAGCATTTAAAATTTTCTTTCTTGAACTTTCTCCATCTGCATGTCATCCAGGTTTGCTTAAATTGTGAGATCGTTAGCTCGTAATTTTGAAGCTAATAATCCAAAACAAACTTGCAGGATAGTCTGAAAGAGATTGGAGTCGTTCAACATTGAGCAATGCAGTTCTTCCGTTTTTGTATTTTTGTTAGCATGCCTTTGCTGTAGCATGTAGCCATGTAGGGGTAACACTCCCCGCAAAAAAATGCACGTTTTGTATCAGTTTATGTCTACATTGTACATTGTTCATAAACATGTTCATAGTTCTTAGTTCATCATCACGCCCACGGCAACGCCCGGGGCACCTACTAGTTGTAGTGACTTTCTTGCAGAGCATCAATTTTCTTCTTTAAGTTATAAATTATAATAAACTTGCCTGCCTCGATTAATCTGAGGAAAAAAATAACCTTCCTTGTTTACCATGTCAAACTTCATAAGCATATATACTTCGATTGACCGGTGAGTTCAATCTGCATTGTCCTAAGCTGTACCAAACTTCCAATCTGCACGGGGACGCCGCCGCCACGCCCTCCACGGCCGCAACCGGAGAGGCAATGAAACACCTCAAAAATTCAAAACCATTTTGAATTTCTTTTGGATTTTGCTTGAGTTCTCAAAAACTTCCCAAATTTGGCAAGTCACCTTGTTTCTTGCTTTCCCTCCTTTCCAGTCTATCTTCATCACCCGATGGCGTCCTTTGGAAACCCATCTCCCCCACCACCTCCCTGTTCCTTCCCCCTCCATGTGGCCGCTCGCCCTGGATCGAAATTGTGGAGGCGCTCGCCCGGCCGTTTGCACCCGCCTGCCAACTCCTGACGCTACGGCCCCGCCAGCCAGTCGCACCTCACTGCCAGCTTCATCCCCACCCTTCCTCGCTTCGCACACCATTTGATCGAGCGCCTCTCCTGCCGCGGCTCGGTCTCCCTTGCCCGACTTATGCGAACTGTCGTACCAGCCGCCGTCATCATGCACCAACTTGTGCAGAGCTGCCAATGCCACCTCACCCACGCCATCACTCCCCGGCAGGAGCCTCGCCCCCCCCCCCCCCCCTCTCTCTCTCTTCCACACGCACCTCACTATGCCGAACTGCCTCACTGCTCCCACTGCCTTCCCTCCCCCTTAAAACCTAATCGCCATCGCAGAGAGCTTCACACTTCTCTCAATCACTCGCCACAGCTAACCAATTAGACTCAATATCACCATAGCTCCTCTACCACTCTCCCCTGATCCCGGTGAGCCCTAAGCACTATCTCCTTCTTCCCTCGATCAAACTTCAATTGCATTCGTCCACAGCACCCCCTTTACACTTTGATCACTTTAGTGGACTCAATCGAACATAAGTATTTATGTGAAGCTCCACTGTATTGATGTTTCTCATCCCCGTAGAAGATTAAAACCCTCTTGAACTTGTTGGAGAACCACCGGAGAGCTCCAAAGCCGAGAAAGAATTTGCCACCCTCTCTCCTACCGCCGGCCATTACCACCCATCCCCACTCCTTCCAAGACCCAAAAATGGAACCTCCGTCTCAAGTTGAACCCGTCCATGCCGGTGGGGACCACCGGAGTTCGTCGCTAGCACTGAATTGTGGCGGGGATTACTCCCCTGTTTTCTCGTCGCTAAGACCGTCCGGAGGTAGACGACAACCCTCAGGGGTGATGTGGCTCGCCCACGATCGTTTGTGTTCGGCGAATGGATGGCTGAGATCGGGCATGCATGGAGCCGGACTGGAATGGCCACGAGCGTGACTAGGCCGAAATAGCCAGCCCACCCAGCCATTTGAAAATTTTATCTCACACTCACACTGTTTGAATTAGGCCGGCCCGCACTGTAGCGGCTACTATTCTCCGAACCCTAAAAATCCAAAAAATACCCCATTTCGATCGTTTTGACACCACGAATCCATTTTGGGCCTCCGTTCCACCAAATTAAGCCCCAATAAAATCCAAACCAACTCCATTTGGTTTTTATTGCATTTTATTCCTTTTTATTTTATTTATTTTTCTAGCTTGATTAGTTTCAAGCACGGACCTTATGTTACTTTATGTGTTTGTGTTAGCTCCCGAGTTCTCTGAGGCGATGATGCAAGGACTGAAACAAGGTGTCGATGTGTACGAGGCAGTTGAGTTCATAGAGCAACAAGGCAAGTTACAAGTTTTTCATCATGTTGAATCTCATGGAAATTAAATTATTTAAATACAATATTTGCATTAATGTTATTTATGCAAAGTTATTTGATTAAAATAAATGTTTAGAATGACTTGTTAATTAGATATGTCCTACTACTAAAAAAATGTCATGTTTAATTTGAGGCTATATTCACATTGACAACCTTAGTATTATTTAATTATTGTATAAAATAATTATAGAATAGCTCATTCAAAATTTTATTCTACTAAGTGACTTGGCATTCAGCCAATATACCTATTTAAAATGGTTCTAGGGTAAGTGTGACTCATGGAAAGCCACTAGATGGTTGGAGTCCACGATCTTACCCTAGGGTGAAGACTTGTGCAGAAGGGTGACAGTGTCGTCAAGGATGGCAGCCTCAAGGTGAAAAATAAGGACTAGAATCTTATGCTACGTAAAGGACACAGTAATCACTCAATCATAAGCGTTAACGTTTCAACCTTGATTTAGTAGCTGTTCAACTCGATTGAATATCTACATAAGGGTATGGTATGAAAATGGTAAAACCATACTTAACAACGGTAGGTCCTCACAAATCGGACGGAAGTGTTCCGTCTTGGGCTACGGATACCCGAGTTTGTGTAGTAAGAACCTATCGGGTAGAGGCTATATAAAGAGATGAGCAGTGAAACAACCTTGTTTCCTTAACCCTGTCGCGGGGGTTAAGAAATCTTATAGGTAAAACTGGGCAACTCTGCAGAGTAAAATAAATGGCATTCGAATATGCCGTGCTCCTGGTTAATGGAACTATATTTAGTGGGTGATTCCAGCAGCAAGGCATAAATAGATTTCTTTATATTTTAATCTAAGTAAACTGAGTAATCAAGTGATGAAACCCCCTACTCTTGAGAAGTTTTGTTTTATGCTTTCCTGTTTACAAATGTTTATAGATAAAATTGCATCCACTCTCATTGATAAAATCAGTATATTCCCATCATTTGACAATCCGTACAAATAGATAAAATAGGATTTACCCTTGTAACTTATTGGGTACGGTTATACACATTACTTGCTAAACAATAAATAGAAGAACAATGGGACTACGATGAACAAGTTGTTGATGAAGATCCAGAAGATCCATGTTTCTACTAGTGATTTTTAGGTCTTAGCCTCGCTCAAGTACGTCTGTGCGGGTTTGTTCTAAGTTGTAAGTTAACTTTGGGCTTGTACGCCCACTGCGTCCAAACCTAACTGTTAAGCCATACTTCTGTATTAAATTTTGACTCTTTTATTGTAAACATGTGCTGAACTGATACTTATTTATGTACAGTACTCCGCAACTGAACAGTCCTAAGCAGTTGCGGGGATCACCAGCGCCTCCAGAAATAGAGGCGTTACAGGCAATTAACACGCGCCAGCTCCTCTTGTCCCCTGTGCACTGCATGTGCCGCAGGCCACAGCGCTAGCTCCCTCGTCAAAACGTGTCCCGCGGGTTGCGTTCTCATGTGCCTTTGCGCCTCGGTCGAGGCACGACTCAAAACACACCTATTGAAACCGGCAGCAGCCCTAGCACAAAAAAATCACAGCAAGCACAAGAGTACGTAAAAGATATAAAGATTTGTTTACGAGGTTCGGTAATACCTACGTTTCTAAGATCTGTATTTTGATGGTTTCATTCGTATGAGGACTTCTAATCACAATTAGAATTACAAAAGGTCAATAATATATATTTATGTCTTGATTACATGAACTTCTCCGACACATCAGCCCAACCAAGCACGAGCCATGCAGGCCACAAGCCAAAGTTTCCAGTTTGTCGCAGCAAGCACAAGAATATGTAAAAGATACGAAGATTTATTTATGAGATTTGGTAGTACCTACGTTTCTGAGAGCCATATTTCGATGATATCTTTCGTATGAGGACTTCTAATCATAATTAAAGTTACAAAATGTCAATAATATATGTTTATATTTTGATTGCATGAACTTCTCGGACACATCAGCCCAACAAGCACGCGCCACGCAGGCCACAAGCCGAAGCTTCCAGTTTGTCCGCCGTGAGAGCCACGCGGCACGGGGAAGCCGTAGGCGAGAGGTGCAAGGCTACAACAAGCGGGAACGGCTGGCGCGGTCTGCCTGCCTGGATAGTTCGAGGTCCAAGGATTATTTCAGCAGAACAGTTCAAAACTTGCCTCAGATGTTTGTCTTGTGTGAGAGAACGATTCCTTGCCACAACCTTGCTTCGGGAGCTGTCACCCCCGGAGCCAACAATCCAAGGTTCATCAACCAACCGCTGCACACAATTTTCTACAGCAAAAACTGCATCCAAGAAACAAGAATCTGCGCCCCTAGAATGTTCTATCTGAAAGCACAAAGCATCCTGGTCCACATAGTACACGCATGGCTCATAAGCAGGTCTGTAGTACCAGCCAAACTGATGTTATTCAAGTTCAGAAACAATTGTCATTCCAACACAGATATGTGACAATGACACAATGACAGTAAACACTCAGTATACTGAATCTTTTGACGATCTGAAACAAATTTCATCAACATGTAAAGCGTTATACACGGCAGCGTCTTGGATCAGAACACCCAACTCTCACACCTTTGACAATTCAGTTTGGGGGTGTTCATGGGGCTCTCTGTGCTGCAAGAATTAGTTCATATTTACAAGGAACCAAATGGAGGTCGAGGGCATTGTACAACAACAGGTTAACATGGTATTCACGATGCTGTCAGCTTCTCGGGCCGCCCCGGGTGGTGGCGAGGGCAAACCCACCTCGCTCGTACATGCGCTGGATCTCTTCCCGGTACTCGGTTAGTGACTTGTGTGGGAGGGCAGGGGTCAGTTCCACCACATCGCCCATGCACAGCTTCCGGTTCGGATCACTTATGGGCTTGTGGTTAACCCTTGGTCGCAGCTCCTCTTTCAATGGGAAACTGTAAGGGCTCCATCTTGGACTGTTGGCCCCGACTCGCTCCATTAGATCAACTACAGTTGAGTTCGCTGGGATCTCTTGGACAGACATCTAATTCACAATACAGTTTTGTCAGACAACTTAGACAAACACAGTTATATCATTGCAGAATTATACGATTTCTTTTTTATGAGAGAATTATACCATTTCTTTTTTATGAGAATTATACCATTTTCGATAACACAAGTTGGAAATAAATCATAAGGGGAGACCTACCTTATCATGTTCAAGCATTATCACAAATATGGGACCATCATGGTTGCACTGGCGGGTATAAGAATAAGGGCAGTCCTCTGAATGCAAGGGAAAAGGACATTGTGGCCTACTGGCATCAGAGCTGCCTAGAGCTGAGGGCCGCTCTCTGCTCATTGCTTCGCATTGCCATGTGAGCACCCATCTTGCCCATTCCACCATTTGGAGTACAAATGAGTGCCTGCAGCCACCTTCTTTGTATCTCCAGTGCGCAGCAAATCCATACTCTGCTTGTAGATGCATTTCTTTTGTCCGGATCTGGATTTCAAATGGGTGGACGCCCTCACACATGATGACGGTGTGCAATGATCGATACCTGTAACTAGTAAAATTAGCAATGTTCTAGTAAAGATTTTCAAAAAATGATCAAATTTTTATTCTGCATACCCATTCAATTTTGGATGCAATATATAGTCCTTAAATCTTCCAGCAACTCGGGGCCACAGTTTGTGGACAATATCAAGAGCTCGATAACAATCTTGCTCCGTCTCAACAACAAGCCGTAGACCATGGATGTCATGAACGTCATCCATCGTTAAGTTCTTCCTGGAGGCATCACAATTCACAAGCATAATTAGAGTAGATACTGTGAATTCCCATCGAATTATTCATTTTTCTGAACTGTCAACAATGTAAAAGAAAGGAACTTTAGCATACTTTATCATCTTGGAGTATATACTGTACATACTCTTGTGCCTCCCAGAAAGACTGTGATATGAAATACATTCATCTCTGAGACCTTTATCTAGTTTATCTAGAGTAGATGTAAGAAGTGCTTCGTCAAAAGATATCACAAGTTTGGAGGAAAGCTCCTTGTGCTCCTCTGGATTCAAATGCTTGAAGCAAATATTTTCCAGCTGGTCTTTCCAGCTAGCAATTCCTAACCGATTAGCCAATGGAACAAATATTTCCATAGTCTCCTTAGCAAATCTCTGTTGTTTGGCCAAAGGCAAAGCTTCTATCGTCTTCATGTTGTGTAGACGATCTGCTAGCTTTATCAGAACGGCTCGTGCATCAGCCATTGCAAGAAACATTGTATGCAGTCGATCTGCTTCAACAGTCCTGCTTGCAGTATTGTTGTCCCGAGCAAGTTTGCTCAAGTGGCTTAATTTCGAGACCTGAACAAATAAGTCATATTCACGAACTTGCAATAACAAAATAGTTTATGGACTAGATGTAGTCAAAACAGGTCAAACGATGGTGTAGAAGATGTGTTCCTAGACAAAAAGAAAGAAAACTATGCAGCATATGTAACAAGGATAACATATGCAGCAACGAAATCAAATTTCAGTTGAGCAGGAACAACGAGTCCCACACTCCTGCTACTATTTTCCGTTTGGCCACTATTGTTAGGTCTAAAAACCAGGACATATCAAAGATATAAAGGGCATGATGTTGGAAGAAATGAGTTCATAAAAAATTTTCCCTAAGTTGTGATGTTGGAAGAAACCTCGACAGAAGTGAAACCTAAACAATGGGCTTCTTTGACTTGGTAAATGCGAAACTTTGTCACAAACTGATTGCCACAATTAAACGAACAAATTAGTAGCATGCTGTAGAAACATAGAAGATCAGTCACAACATTAGACTTCAGTACTCCACCCAACAAATCACTCTATTTACTTAGTAGTAAAGCTATCCATATGAATACATGATTGAAAGCTTAGGCAAAAGGAGCACATGACCCATTGACTTTGAATAAACAACAAGGACAACATAGATAATTCAAATAATTAGCCGTGGATCCGGCCAAAACCTTCACTAAACTACCAATGGAAAACTCCTAAATTATTCCAATCCATCTAAAATGGTCAAGATCGAGTAAACAAAAAACCTACCCCTTCAACGAGATCGGCCACGCCGGCGCCAAACATCCGGAAGATATGATCGTAGTCCATGAATGAATCATCAATTGTGTCGTGAAGAAGCCCGGCGGAGACGACCGTCGCGTTTGCGCCTATCTTGGCCAGAAGCACGGCTGTCTCCACGCAATGCTGCAAGTACGGATCACCACTCGCCCGCGTCTGATGGCAGAACCAAAAACACAAACCCCACAAGATTTAACAAGACACACGAGACCGTACAAATAAACTAAGGGTGTAGTCTTGTGCGAGTTCTTGGGAATTGGGATTTCACCTGGCCACGGTGCGCCCTCTCGGCCTCGAAGAAGGCCTTGATGACGAGCTCATCGTGGAAGATGCGGTGGCGAGCCTGGGCGCCGGCAAGGAGGTCGCGAGCGTACTCTTCGCAGGACGGCTCTGCCTCCGAGAGGTTCTCGTCGAGCTCGAAGGCAAGCTCGCCCGCGTCGACGCCGGCGGCAGCGGTGACGCCCAGCGGTGGGGTAGTGACCGGCGCGTAGTCGATGCAGGAGCCAAGCGCGTTGCGCACGAAGCTGGAGAAGAGCCGTTCGCGCTCGCGGCCGGCGAGCCAAGAAACCGACGGGCTCCTGGAGGCCGGCGAGGAGGCCGGGCTGTGGAATAGCGAGACGGGGCTGTGGTGGAGGTGGTCCCGCCACTTGAACGGCGAGGACGGCTGGGGACAGGAGTAGCCCCCGCCCCTGCCGGCAACGGTCGGCTCGTCGGATCTGTCGTGCCACAGCGCGCCGAGCTCGTCATGAGCCGCGGCGCGAGGGATGGCGGTCGGGGAGGAGAAGAGGGAGGAGAGGCCGCCGGCGACGGCGGAGTGGCGGTGGGAGCTGGCCGGCGACGGGGAGGCCGCCGTCGCGCACGGCGCCGAGCCGCGGGAGCTCGCCTCAAGCTCCGACGACGTGTAGACGGCGCTCGGCGGGCTGGTGTAGACGGCTATCGCCGGCACGGACATGGTCGCCGGGAACTCCCCGAACTCTCAACCACCCAACCAAACCGCACAAATCGGAAATCCCGAGCAAAAGAACAACCGAATTGCTCCAACAAACCCGGCAAAACACAAACCTGGATCCAAATTTCGATCTTGCCGACACCAATTCGACGAACTGGGAGCTCCCAGGACAAGAACAGAACGGGGAGAGCGCGCTGGTTCGATCTAGAGCCGGAGCTGCCGCAGGAGCAATCGAAGCTGCGGAGCACGAATTCGACGCCAAAACTCGATCTTGGAGAGCTTAAGCAGGCGAATTCGCGGGATTATAAGCGCGAGAAGGAGCACAACTGCACAAGGGAGGCGAAGGGGATGGCTCCTTGTGCGCGTTTCTGGTTGATCGCTTCGCTCGCTTCTGCTGCGTGGCCGACAATACAGGCAGCGCGAAATGTCGGAACTGCCCATTTTTGGACAAAATCTCGCAGGTATTAGTTTTCTCGGACTCTGGATAAGATCTGCACCTTCACCGCGTGACATGTTAAGGCCTCTTCAGAATTACCGTAGATTTTGGCTGATTATGGGAAAGATTAAAAGAGAGTAAAGTCCATTACCGATCTTTAAACTTTTTATGCTGTGTCATACCGGTCCATAAACTTTTAAAGTATGTCATCCTGGTCCTTAAACTTTCAAAGTGTGGCAATTTCTTTTGAAAGTCTATAGACTGGGATGACACAGCATAAAAAGTTCACTGCTACAACTACATAGAATATTGCCACACTTTGAAAGTTTAAGGACCAGGATGACATACTTTAAAAGTTTATGGACCTGGATGACACAGTATAAAAAGTTTAAGGACCGGTAATGGACTTTACTCATTAAAAGAGGAAGACATACTCATGTTAAGAGGGTATTTTGTTAAAAATAGCCTCTAAAGTAACTTTTATAAATAATTTAAAGAAACTATTTTAAAATTCATTCTATTTAAAAATCAACTTTTAAAGAGCAAAACTAGAAGCTGGTTGGATTGAGTCTAAATCCATATAGTTTACAGCCTCAAAAAAAATCTATATAGTTTACTCGTATCGCACATGGCCGACAAGACTAATCAGCTTGCGATTAACGTTAGGATGGCGAAAGGCTGATACGATATCTAGCAAGTTCAAACCAGTAATTAATGGTGTAAGATATAAATTAAACGAGTTGTGCTTCTCCTATGTTTCCCAAATTTAGAAGCGCGAATTTTAAGCATATTTAGGCTGTGTTTTATGGTTAAAACAATCTAGTTAGCTAGTCTTAATGTAACTAGATTAGATTAATTTAAATTTTATGTTTGGTAATAAACCCTTTTAACCTAAATTAGCTATGTAGCATTCTAAAAAACAAAATTTAGAAAGGTTAGTTTGTATTGGGTTAACTTATTCTACTAATTCAGTAGATCAATTTAATTTTAGGTTTGGAGGATTAAGGCCCCATTTGGTTTGGGGTTAACAGGTGGATTAGGATTTAACTCGCCAAACACCATTGGATTAGGAGGATTAATTTAACTTAGTCAAAACGTTTTAACTCTCATAACTCAGGATTAAGTTAATCCACTAAATTAGTAGAAATAGAATAAGTTAATCTATTACAACTGCACAACTAACTCTCATAAAATTTGTTTTCTAGTGCTAACCCCATTAACCTATCTAATCTAGCTAAACAGTAATTTAGATTAACAAGATGTGCTACTAAACACAAAATTTAGATTAAGCTAATCCAGTTAGGTTAATCTTAGCTAACCCAGTTATTATTATCCCAAACCAAACACAGCCTAAAACGCTTTGACTGACTTAAGTTAATTCTTTCTAGTCCAATGTTTAACGGGTTAAACTCCTAATCCGCTCCTTATCTCAAACCAAACGGCAAACGGGGTCGTACGTGTTTGGCCCTAGAACTTCAGGAATTTAAGCGTATTATATTTGGCGGCCAAATCGGGCGGGTACCAGTTATATATATGGTCGGTTTGGAAGCGTGGCTGGCTCAGGCGGTTGGGTCTCTCCCACCTGACCACCTCCACCACAAAATCTCGCTTGGCAGTGTGGCACGCGTCTCGCGCGTTCCGGAAGCGGCCGCGCGCCGGGCGCCACGTTGCGTGACATGGCGACCATGCCTACACCGCGGCGTTACACGTGGTAACCCGGACGTCGGGTGCTACCGAGATGTACGTACGTACAGTGCGGCCATACGTATGCACACGATGGTTCGTGTTTGTGAGCTTTTTTTTCCTAAACTTGGCAAACGTTATTTGCATAAGTAGCCCTGCACCGTATTTTATAATTCTGACCCCCTTCTCTGCACCTGCCGCTGGTGCAAGACGAGGTAGGCGTCTGACTCTTATGCCGGACACGGCAGGTCACCCACCCCCTGCGCCGGGGGCAGATGACCTGCCCCTTGTAGGGGGCGTGGCAGGAGGACGGTGTGGCTTCAAACACGTTCATCCGATCGATTCCAGCGCGATTCGTCTTTGCATGTGTTTTTGCGCGGCGTGTCATTTTCTCCCGTACTCGGCTATTTAAATGCGCGGCCGCACACTCATTCTTCATAAGCCTCAGCTTTCACTCACGAAATTTCCCACTCACTCGCTCGTTCCTCTCAGGCATCTCTCCCTCTTTGCGAGCTGCCTCCCTCTATCCAAGCAGTAGCATCCTCCTAATCTGTAGAATTAGTACTTAATCGTTTTGTTGGTCTTTTGTTGGCACCATTTGCCAAAGTCGTTAGAAATGTGATGTATGTTTGAATTTGCAGTCTTCCATGTCTGAGGTTTAGAGATGGTAACACCATAACGATAAGTTCATTTTAGCAACGTATGTACAATTTTTGTGCTATGTTTTGTTGAAGTATTGTGTTATTTTCGTTAGAAATAGAGACATTGTACGTGTTCCACGGTGGAGAGGTCGTGCGCGGCGATTCGGACGGACGATATGTCGAGATGTCAATGCGTCATACTAAACATTTCCAACCTAGAACATGTGGATTTGCTCGAGCTACAACGGTGCATTCGGCAGTTGTTCGATAGGCACGTTGCCAAGAACAAGATAGTAACAAAGGCAGTCACCGCCACCATGGTCTCACCACACGGGCAGATGTTATGGGGCCTGGCGAAGGTGACCAGTAGTGTCATGTGAGCACACTACATGGAGATCATTAGCAATCCTCATGCTCTGATCTATCGATGGCACATGATGTATGTCCATTTTGTTTATCTCACAGCGCCATCGAAGGGGCAGTGCCGCTTTTCTCCCCTTCTTCGGTTCGTTGACGACGGAAGAGATCCCAGAAGCGCCAAAGGTCGCTAGGCAGTATGCTCTTGTTGATGGAGATTCTGCTGGTTTCCAACTAAATAAAGGTGTGGATAAATGGTGAGGTGCTCGTGTTGACTATCACGAGATTATTGATGGCATGTCTGAGGGCACTGCCACTGAAGATGAGTAGAACTTTGACTCACAATCCAACGAGGACGAAGCCGGCGATGAGGGTGGGGTCATTGGCGGCATTATTTCTACCAACACAGACTATGTTCCAAGTCGATTGGATTGGCAAGCAGCCTCTTCCCTTGTTCTGCCACAAGACCACGAGTCTTCGTCAGCCTTCGATGTGGACACCCTGCTTGTGGTGCAATATTTCCCACACAAGACTGCCACCAAGCAAGCTATCACTAGTTTCGCGGTGAAGATCAATCGGACTTGCCGAGTTTACAAGTGATATTCGATGTTGTTTACTGTACTTTTAACTATCTACAGTCAATCATACTGACTATTATCTGTCTTCCATTATCTACAGGTCTAGCATTGACACGTACATAGTTAAGTGTGTGGTTAGCTCTTCCTCAGGAAAATTCTGTGCCCAAAGATTCCCTAGGGCGGGAACAAACTTCCGCATCATAGTTGTGACAGATCACACATGTGAGCTTGTGGAGCCATTGCAAATGCATAGGAATGTGACCTTGGGCTACATCACGACTGTTATAAGCCATGTAGTTGTCGCCGATGTAAACATTTCACCAAAAGTTTTGATAGCTAACACAGTAAATGTAGTAGGGTGTGTCGTTAGCTACAGTAAGGTCTGACAAGTGAAGCAAAAGGTGCTTAAAGGGTTGTATGGTACCTACGAGAAAGCGTACGACCTAGTCCCTAGAATGTTGAAGCAAATTGTGGATGCTAATATGGGGACATGCATCAACAAGATGGACATGCCCCACCCATCCAACATCCCACATTTGTAATCCTTGATCGAGTCTTTTTGGCATTTGGCCCAAGGTCTGGGGCTTCTCCCACTATTGTCCCGTCCTGACTATGGACGACACATTCCTTTGCGGGAAGTACAAGGGCAACATTCTCACCGTTGTTGTCGCTGATGGCAATGACCAATTACTCCCAATTGCCTTCGCAATTGTGGAGAACGAAAGCACAGACATTGGGCTATGGTTCCTGGCCAATATAAAGCAGCATGTTGTGAGGGGCCAGCCCAATGTGTGCACCATCACCAACCATCACATCGGGTTGTTATCCGTGTTGCACACCATGTAGCACGATACAAGCCCACCATTCCAATGGAACAACATGCACACATGTTAGTGCATGCGGCATCTAGCCACCAATTTCCACACGCGCTTCCGGAGTAAAGTCCTCATGAAGAAGTTTAAGAAGCTCTACTTGTAGAACCAAAAGTGCAAGTTTGATGCTGTGTGGTGGGAGCTTGATGTCAAAACCGAGCGTGCAAGTGGAGATTCTGGGGTAGGCAAACCGTAAAGCGAGTTCACTGAGTGAATGAGCGTACATGCCTCAAACTATGAGAAATGGTTCCTTCTTTATGACACCTATGGAGCTCGATACGTTATCATGACAACCAACATGTCCGAGGTCTACAACGGTGTGTTGAAAAGGGTCCGTACCCTGCCCATCACTACCATTGTCGATGAGACTTAGAACTACACGGTCGGTTACTTCATCAATTGGGCAATGATGACCAAGTAGCACTTGGACAAAGGGAAGCAGTACTCGGAGGTTACCCTTGCCTACATGGAGAAGAAGATTACCAAGGCACGATCCCATGTAGCTCGCACAATGGATGGCGTGAGGAGAAAGTTCAAGATCCGCCTGTGGGATAAGTATGTTCGTGGCCACATGAGAGGTGACCGAAAGCATGTTTTCACCATAAGCGATGTGGCAGTTTGCACCTGCAACAAGCCTCAACTTATGCACAAGACTTGCTTTCCACGTATGCGATGCATGTGCTGCATTTTGCCAATCTTGTAGCATGTACTTGGAATGACATGCATCATCTGTATAATACTTGGAACGTGGCGTTCAACTCCTATAGTGTGGAAGGCCACTACAAGGGCCTGTGGCTGGTAGCAATGAAGTGGTCACCGAATGAAGCACTGTGGCATCCAGACCATAGGAGGCATTAGTCAAGATGCATACACAACGACATGGATGCACGCCAACGTGGAGATCAGCCAAGACCAAGAACTGCTCGAACAGACCTTCTTCCTCCATCACCATCTAGTTGCGCAAGGGCCCTAACATGTTGTATCTGTAAGCTATTCTGTGTATTGCGCTACGTTGTACTCCGGTGTTTTCGATTTAAAATTTTGTACTATCGAGTCATGTGTTGTATTTACTGCATGTATAAGCACCTTTACTGAATTTTTTAGTTGGACATTTGGACCTCTGCAGGGCTATTTAGCTCGATGTGAACATAGAAGCACCTCTGCAGAATTTTCCAGTTCAATGTGACCATAGAAGCACCTCTACAGAACTTTTCAGGTCAATGTGACCACACAAGCACTGCACCTCTGCAGAGCTTTTCAGCTCGATGTGACCACACAAGCACTGCATCTCTAAAGAGATTTTTCAGATTGATTTGACCACACAAGCACACTAATTACGGCCGGCATCCACTCTTGCGGGAGAAAACTAGTGCATGGGGCACTTGGATGCGCGTGTGCCACGCCCCCCATATGGGGCAAATCACCTGCCTCCCATACAACTAAGACTAGTGACGAATGAGTGTGTAGCCACATGTTTAAATAGCCGAGCATGGGAGAAAACGATGCGTAAAGACGAATCTTGCTGGAATCGGTCGAACGAATGCGTGCAAAGCCACACCATTCTCTTGTTGCGCCCCCTACAGGGGCAAGTCACCTACCCCCCCCCCCCCCAGGGTGCAGAGGGCACAGAGGGCAGGTGACCTGTCATGCCCGACATCGAGGGTAGGTGCTCAGCAGGGGGCTATATTACAAAATACGGTGCAGGGGCTAGTTCTACAAATAACGTTTTCCAAAGGATAGAAAAATCTCCCTGTTTGGTTGGTTTGTAACTTGTAAGCTCTTAGAGTGGTACTTTTATTTCTCCTCAGAATTAAAAATTGTAGACCGTAAACACATTGAGAGCCTGATTACCCACTATTTCAAGAGAGTTTTTCGACTGTAGCTTATGAGTGCAGCTAATGGCTTATAGCCCTAGCTCAAGTGGTTATGCGAATAAACCGAATGTTGATAAGTCGTTTCGAAAATACTGTCCTGATCAGTTATTTTAAAAAAAATTGAATAAGTCATTTTATTTATTTATTTGTTAAAATTATAAGTCATAAGTCGGATTTAATGAATTCGTCACTAGCGGTGGTGGTTTAAGATTTGTACATCATGTCAAACATTTGCGGTCCTGCCGCGCTTACGCTGGAAACACTTGGATGCCATATGATCTATGAACGGTGCCTACAATCTAGCTGGTAAATTAGCCAAGCCCAATGTTATCTCTGTACCCACCTACGGCTGCGGGTAAAATTTTTGCTTTTTAGCCCAAAATTTAAAAGTTTTTTACATATGGACCTCAGGAGAAAAGATTTACAAAAATGGACCCTTCGCACGGCGCCAAAGGATATGGCGCCCAGGGTACATATCACGGCGCCATATGCTTTGGCGCCATGTGTGGCCACGTAGGAGCCACGGTGGCACCGCACGGCGCTAACGACCGTGGCGTCGTGCTCTGGGACTTAAGCCCGAGCGCGGCCCCCAGCCCCCCACCCCCTCACTCATCCCTTCAGCCCGAGCGAACACAGAGAGCACCCCACCGCCGCCCCTCTCTCTCCCCTCCAAATCCACTCCAATCCGTTGCTTTTTCTCGCGATTTTGCTTCCAAACCGAGCAAGCAAGGTAAGGTTCCTCCCCTCCCTTGATTTGTTTCAATAGATATGGATTATTTGATGTACATTTCGTGGGGCAAAATTTGAAACCCTAGATGAAATTAGTTGGATTTGGCTCGGTTTTAGGTTGGATTTGCAATAGATATGCGTAATGTAAGAGTAGTCATGGGTATAGATTCATTTTTAGGGTTTGATTTGGGTACCTAGCTAACCTAGGGTTAGACACGAGAAAAATTACAATTTTATTCATTTTTCATTTTAGGTTGTCATGGGCTTCACTCGTTTGCCACCTCCACCCGGTGTTCCCGTGCCGATGTGTTATTATGGCGATCCTTGCAAGGTCGAAAGGTCGGACGACCCGGATACATATAGGCAGAGGTACTGGATGTGCGCCAACTGGGCGTTCGATCCGCCACGTGCCGCTGTTGTCCTCGGCAAGATGGTATGTTGTATTGTCAATTCATCGATTTGGTATTAATTCTGTTGGTTTAACAAATGCGTACATTTGCAGGCGCCTCCACCGCTTTGTGATTTTGAGCAGTGGATCGACACTGCGATCGCTGAGGATGACAAGGAATACCTTAACGCCACTAAGAAGTGGGATGAAGAAAGAAAGGAGAGGTGGGAAAGGGAGAAGAAGCAGGAGGAGGCCGCGAGAGAACACAGCGAGGAGGAGCGTAGGAGGGCCGCGGCAAGGCGCAAGGGTGAAAGGCAGAAGAAGCTAGAGAAAGTGCGACAAGCCAAGACAGCCCTTGAGGAGTACCCTGATGCTCAGAGGAAGGGGAAGTGGCCTCGATGCACTCAGTAGGTTATTGCTATGTATGTTTAATGTTTGATGTATGCGGACGTATGTATTTTCTGACAATTTATGAACTATGTATGTGGACTATGTATGTATGTTTGTATTGGGTTGTGCTTATTCATTTGGTGAATGTCAATTAGTATTGTTTGTGCGAATGGAACGAAACAACTGGCCGAACTTGCAGTTTTAATGCAAGTGCAGTAATCACGGCGCCAAACACCCTGGCGCCGTATGTTAGTAGCACGGCGCCAAACACCCTAGCGCCGAGGTATTGAACTACGCCGCCAGGAACTTTGGCGCCACAGCATGGCACCAAAGGTCCTGGCGCCGTATTTGAATACCTCGACGCTAGGGTGTTTGGCGCCGTGCTACGTAAACCTACAGAAAAAACAGCAAAGTGCTGTCTGTTTTTCTGCATATACAAAACACATGCACATACACACATATACATACATTCACATATAAAACACATACGCATAACTCTCAATAAAGTCTGAATAGGTCTCAATAAGTCTCAAAACATACATAAATACATATATACACACATACACACATATATATTCACATATAAAATACATACATACATACATACACACACACAACTCTCAATAAGTCTCAATGGTGCGTCGGGCATCTACAACATCCCATCATCATGGGTTCGAGGACGGAGTATGGGAATCTCCTGAAAAATGCTTTAAAAGTTAGCTGCGTGATGAAAACACATGTAACACGAGGAAAATACATTTCGATAACACACGTACCTGGCCGTCCTCCGTGAGCTTGCCGCGGTGCTCCCTGTCGTAGAACTCGTCCACCAGCCGGTACCTCGCCATCCTGTGCATTCAAAAATACGTTAGTGATAAGAATAACAAAATATCTAAAAATTATGCTCTCTAGACCTAACGCCGCTAACCTGACTGGAACGACGTTGACACGTCCGTGAATTGTGACCCATTAGACCACAAGTACCACAGTGTGTCTCCTGTGGGTCCTCAACGAAGGGATTTACTCTACCCCTCTTGGTGCGACCAGGTATCCGATCCATGTCCATCTTGTACCTTGACCACTTCCTGCTGCCCCTCTTGTGCCAACGTAACCCATCATCCGCTATGTACCTGGAACCCGAGTAAAGTGGCCACTCGCTTTCATCACGATATGGCTCAAACCGTGGGGCCCATGTCCTTACCAACGCATCCACGTTGAATAGTCTCGGGATTTTGGTCTCAACATCGACATTCCGGGCCCTACATGCGGTCACCATATGGGAGCATGGAAAATGAAACTTGTCGGGAACACCGCATGTGCATGTGAAGGATGTAATCACGACCTTATGCTTTCGGGCCTCTCAGAGCTCTCCATTCTCGGTTGTCCCTCCACCCTCAACAACTTCATACGTGCCCGTCACATGTTCAAAACAGTGGTACTCCTGTTCATTGGCTTGCATATTCGCTTTGGTAAGGAAGCCGTGAGGACGAGGTGGCCAACGTGTATGTGCCTTTAGCATGTCTGAGGCTTCCCGGTGCCGGTTAACAAACCATGCAACACACTTGTAGAAAGTTAATGCCGCAATTGCGGTAATTGGCAATCCACGTGACCCCTTAAGCAGCCCGTTGAAGCATTCTGTCATGTTGCTAGTCATGAACCCATACCTCCTTCCCAATGGGTCATGAGCCCTTGACCATTTGTGCACATCTCTCATTAAACCCCTTATCCAATCACGGCCCTCGGCATTACCTCATTGAACAGCTTTACCTCCCTTGTGCCTTTAACTCCTCTAAGTTCTCTGCAAGGTGCCTTGTGCACCAGCGATGATGCATAGATAAATGTCCAGGTATCACTTCTTTAACAGTGCTCAAGATCTCAGCGTGCTTGTCAGACAACACACATACCTCCCTCCCCGGGCCAACCACATGGATCCGTATAAGCCGTAGAAACCAAGCCCAGCTAGATTTGTCCTCCTCCACCAAAGCAAAAGCCAACGGCACAAGCGAGTTGTCCGCATCACAGCCAATAGAAATCAACAACGTCCCCTCATACTTGCCCAACAGGAACATCCCATCAATTGACAGAACAGGTCTACAATGTTTGAAAGCCTCGACACACTGACCAAAGCAACAGAATGCTCGACAGAAAATATGTCTTCCATTAACCCATACATCAAGCTTAGACATGTACTCATACTGCATTCCTGCATTGGCTGCTTTCATTGCGTTGAACATGCCCGGCAAATGCTCATACGCCTCCTCCCAATCACCATAAATCAACTTCAAAGCACGTTGTTGCGCCCTCCATGCTTTCCCATACTTGATTGTGTAGTGCCACTTTAGCTTAACGGCCTCTATCACTGCTGCCACGTGCATCGTCGGCATGTGCTTTATCACGGGGTACAGGCGGGTTGCAATGAACCGAGAAGTCAACTGACGATGTTTCTGGCTGGGCTCAGAAGATCCACAGCTGTGCGGTCCATCCACAGTTGTAATCTTAAACTTCTCCGTACCCTTCACCTTCCTAGCACAGACTTTCCATGCACACCCTGTGCTCTCACATTTGATGGTGTACTGACGTTTGGCGTATGAGTTCTTAACCCGGTATGGACGGTTGTGCACGATCGAGTACTTTTTCAACCACATCTTCAATGCTGACATATCCTCAAAGACATGACCCTTCTGAATTATGATACTAGCCCCAGGCCTAGGTACATCCCTCTGTGTTTGCCCTCCATCCGCGACAGCCCTATGTGCGTTGCTTAGGTCATTGTAATCGAACACTAGTGGATCACGGCCAAGAAACATTCTTCTCAACAGCTCAATTTCGCTAGACGTCAAACCTGTGACCGGTATGTCATCATCTGAGTCCACAACCCTCGCATTCTCATAAGCAGCCTCATCTCCTGCAAGCTGTACATCCACCCTGTTAGATGCTATATAAACTATGGGTTCCTCAAACACTGTCTCCTCGTCGAATCCACCAACAGAGCAGTCATCGACATCCTCAGAGTCAGTTTCTACCTGAGTCAATGGAACCTCACATACTTGAGCCAAGGATACAACTTGCACCTCGACCTCTTCATGAGCCGGTGACCCAACCAACGGTGAGTCATTGAGATCCAATGCAGCCCTAGGAGGTGGCCGATCTCTCACTACCATCCGCACGAACAAGTCAGGTGCTCTGACCTCTGAGTCCAAAACGATGGCCACATAGTTATCCCATTCACCGTCGCTGCCAATCGAAACCAATCTCTTTATACGCGGCCCCTTTGACGATCCAACATCAATCAATCATTACATAACGACATCACCATGCTCATCTGTCCATCCAAACCTCTCTTTCAAGCGACAAATGACCTCACCATACGACGGACGTGAACTAAATAGCAACGTGGTCTCTTCTATGCCTTCCAAATCAACACCCCCATTGTCATTTCTCTTCACAGTACCACCATGGTGCAAAGTCACAAGCTTATCCATCTATAGCACAACAAACAAATATACCTCAGTCATTACGCACAACAATCAAACCCTAAAAACGAATCTATACACATTACTACTCTTACATTACGTATATCTATTGCAAATCTAACTTAAAACCAAGCCAAATTGAACTAATTTCATCTAGAGTTTCAAATTATGCCCCACGAAATGTACCTCAAATAATCCATATCTATTGCAAAAAAATCAAGGGAGGGGAGGGAGTTCACCTTACTAGCTAGGTTTGGAAGCAAAATCGCGAGAAAAATCGATGTATTGGAGTAGATTTGGAGGGGGAAGAGAGGGGCGGCGGCGGCTGCTCTTTGTTTTGAATGGATGAGTGAGGGGGTGGGGGGCCGGGGGCCGCGCTCGACCTTAAGTCCCAGAGCACGGCACCATGCTCTTTAGCGCCGTAGGTACATGACACGGCGCCATGTGCTTTGACGCCGTGCGGTGCCACCATGGCTCCTACGTGGCCACGCACGGCGCCAAAGCATATGGCGCCGTGCTATGTACCCTGGGCGCCATATCCTTTGGCGTCGTAGGGTCTATTTTTGCAAATCTTTTCTTCAGGGGTCTATATGTAAAAAACTTTTAAATTTTGGGCGAAAAAGCAAAACTTTTACCGGGTACGCCAGCTGTTGCTAGCACAGTAGCACGCTATCCCATTCTAGAAAGCTGGTGTTGTCATACTGTAGTCTACTTCTAGTCCCACATTGTAGTATTACCTGTCATGTCATTATAGCAACTGTATGCTTGACCATGGGCGTCTTTGGCTCTTAATTTGCTCCCCTGATTATTGCTTGACAGAATGTGCCTCCCAAGATCACATGGAATGGTGGAAGTGTACATCACGCATGATGCAACGAGTTCACGTTAATTGCGGTGAGAAGAGAGTGCCGTGTGCTCTTCTCGTTGCTGCTTCTTGGATCCTACTTGCATTTGTGAATTCACTCAATTCATGGCAGAGGTTTTGACACGCAAAGCTAGCGCAGCATGCGTCGCTGAACAAGTGTGTTTGTTCTGAAAATACGGGCAACATCTGTGCCATTAACTAATGGCTTGACTGATAGTCTGATACAAGCCTCTGGGGCAACATGGCCGGTGCATCGAACCGACAAGCTAGATTCGTTGTTACAAGTAAAATAATCAAACCTCCGGTGTTTAAGAGAGTGCTTTTCATTTTGCATGGTGAGTTGTACTCTTGGCATGTGGAAGACTTCCTTCGTGATCTGTGCTGCTTCCCCGCACGTCAATGTAAAGAAAGCGTTTGCTTAAAATATAATTGATGAAAAATCAAGTACACTGATGAAAATTTGCATGATTATTCCTACTGCTTAACAAATTAACATGCTAAAAAACAGTTACTTCAGAACTCACAGGTACCAAATGAACACACTGGATTTAGTAGCATTCTCATGTCATAGCAATCAGAACATGTATACTACTAGTAAAACAAAACATGAGACATAGTACAATGCAATGCAAGGATTTATGTCCAACAGATCACAGAACTGCAGCTCAAACACCACGTAGATCAGGAATGCTTTTCAGAAGAAAATTACCAGGAAACAAAGTGTTACATTACAGAAAGAAGCTCGTAGCTAAAAGAAAGCAAGCTTCCAAAAGAATACACTGCTGCTTGGTATTCTCGTTCGGCAGCACAAAGGCTCTGCAGTAAAGACTAATAATCACGTATATAAACTTGGACTAAGTTGATCGACCATTAGCACTTTTCTCATTCAACTAGACACTATAACTGGGCCGCAAGGACCTCATTCCAAGTATCTGGTACACCAGGAAGACACCAGTGCAAGCAATCTTGAACCCCTTGCGTGGCTTTAATACTATACCGCGATATATGCCCTTCGTCCCTCAGACGTGATAGAGCGGTGATATCCAATAGCTTGACCCTTGTTCCCTTCACCGCACCCTCAGCATCAGCGTCATCAGAATGATTCTGGAAAATGCCACTTCCCTTGGCCAAAGGGCTTGTATTGTCGCAGTGGCCCCCAGTGTTCCAATCCCCATTGAAAAAATGTCGAGGCGATATTGATCTATAGAACACCTTCAGCTGGGGGTGGTGAGGAAGTTGGGCATCCAACCACTTTACAACACTGTGAATGGTGAAATTTTTCGCCTTCCAGATGACAGCAATATTCCTGTTGTTGTTTGGTGCTCTACCAAGATACATCTCCCACTTATTTGCCTTAAGCTTCCCTCGGTTCCAGTGGTGGCCAGTGTTAAGAACCAGAACATGGAACCTGTGAAGGTTATCCTTCACAAAAGAAGGTGGACGATCAAGGTGCATAGCGTAACTGGTGGCTGGATCTGATGGATTCAGAGGCTCCAAATCACACAGTGTCGATGACCAATGGTATAAAATGGTCGTATTAGTGCTTGGGAATCGGTAAGCCCAGCCATCTGGTCTTTTTGCACCTGGTGCTAAGACAAAGCCATACTCAGCACCAACATCTTCCACATCTGGCCGCTCTTTTCCACCAGTGACCATACACATCATTGATTGAAACATCTGTCTCCCTAAAGAATCACCCACATAAGCAATGGTTTTATCCTGCATTCTGAAATATGACCAAATTAGTAATTACCTAAATGACTCAAAAGATAATATCAGGCCAAAGAGTGCAGTATATGTCATCTCCAAATTCATCTTGGACAGGCTATGGCCATGTACCTCCTCAAGAACTTAGAGGCCTCAAACTCTGGCATCTCACAAGCTTCAGGCTGCCATCTAAATTTTTCATAAGCAAAATCTGTGCGCTGGGTTAATCTGCAGGCCCAGCTCTCAGAAAGCCATTGTTTACAGCCAAAACCGGAGTATAGAGGTCTGCGGTTGTCAGAAACCCATTTTCCATTCCTGTAGTTACATTCTGTAAGATAGATGAAGCAAACATCAGATAAAAGTATTAGGGCCGGATAACCCATACACTAACTTATGTACAAGGAGACTGGCCAAAAAACAATCTTCAGGACATAACAAATACGGGGAAATGTGACATTGGAGAAGCATATTCTAGCATGCACACAGAAGAAATGAAATCATGGTTCCTCCTGCAGACACAGAAGATGAGTAATCACCTTTCTTCTCAGAAGGTGATGCTTCCTTTTCATCTGCCACATCAACAGAATCGTCTACTATGGACAGTGGTGGTGGTGCACCAGTCACTTGCTTTTCTACTTTAACTACTGACTGCGGCAATGAATCTGCACTTGGAAAGTCTTCTTCTGAGGATGTATGCTGATCTACAAAATTTGAGTTAGCTACAGAAGTTTGAAACAAATGAGAATAAAGATAGGTGTAACATAAAAGAGAGAGAGCGAGAGAAAATTTCTGTGTGCTTAAAATGACCTGGATGAGTCAAAACCAATGAATCTGGTCGGGGGATTTCAGTATTGTAGTATGTGCCTTTCTCCCATTTCCAGAGAAGAAACATCATGAAGAAAGAAAGAATGACAAGTTTAAGCTGCTTGCACCGCAGTCCATTTATACTCCCCAATCTCATCCCTTTATTGATGTTTTGAAACAAAAACGTTCTTCTCTTAAAAGTTGGTACGTGCTTAGGAACCATCCATGTAAAAACAAGACAATTGATGATTGTAGAAACCTGTTTTCATATCAGAAAAAGAGGTAAAATTAGACAAATGGTATTATACCTAGTAAAAGCAATATTTTGCACAAGAACTTTAACATGTTAGTTCTGTAAAAATGAAGGTTAAGCAGTACAGTGGATGGTTATTTCATTCTTCATTTGAACAATTTACTAATTTATCAACCACCAATATAATAAAACGATTTCAAATCTGCCTCACACCTGCCAAGTACAAAATCATTTTCTGAGCCTGTTCCAAAAATTTTATGGGGACAGGCCACGAGTGTGACCTTCTTAATCAACTGGATGACTCTTCACACCATAGTCTCATGCTCACTACTCCAGGTGCTTTGTAGGCAGTCTAATTCAGTTCCAATATGCGAAGCTACAAGCTCGGAACTTGTGTTGACAACCAAAAATTCGATTGCAAGCACATAATGTGACACATCTTTGATCCAAATTTCTTCCGGAGCAAAGAAACAAATTTGTTGCAATTTACCAAGACAACCCACGTTACGAGCGCATAGCTGCATATCAAAGCATGCAACGAAACGCCCCCAATAATGAAACTACGAGCACAAGCTCTCATTTTTCAACAAGCAACAACTGCAGCGTCGGCTCACGCCACCATCAACTAGTTAACCACTCCAGATCATCTTAACCTGGGGCAACGCAAAGTACATAGGCTGAAAATTAAACAAGGTCACTCGCCTCCCACCCCCCCCCCCCCCCCCCCAACAAAAAAAAAACCCCATTTGATGCTCTTTTTTTCTGAGAAATATTCATCTGGTGCGAACCAAACCTGCTCCTGGAAGCAACCACGGTAATCACAGCAAGACAAATCCTATGTCAAGATCACACTAGCCAGCACTTGAATCGCTCGAATCGATGCAGCAAAAACTGCCTGCGATAACTACAATCTAGCGCCCAATCTGTCAGAAACGGATGCGCTGCACACAGTCACAGACCAAATCTAGGGGGAAAAAGCCAAGAATTCCCGTTTAACGATTATTGCGACTACGCGCAGACTAAAGCTAGGAAACAAGACCAACAAGAGAGGAAACCTCGCGATTCTTGGAACCGCGTCAAAAATCCACCGCACGAAAGAAACCACGGGCATCAACCTGGGCGAGACTTCGTACCTCACGCCGGCGGCTCCTCGCGGGATCGAGAGATTTGGACGCGGGGAGCGAGTGCGCAACCTCACAGCGCGCACTGGAACCTTCTCTCTCTCTCTCTCTCTCTCCTCGGGCGGAGAGGCAGGAAGGGTAGGCGAGAGAGATGGACGTGAGCCTGTGAGGTAAATCCGACGCGAAGTAGAACAGTGCCATTAATTACCGGAAGGGTTAAAACTCGGTGGGTGGCTCACCGCTGTTCTCTCATCTGGCCCTTGATCTGCTAATTACCTTTTGTTTAAGGAAAAAGGATTTTTGTCTTTAGAAAAAGGGGGCGAGGAAATCTTCCAGAAGGAACAGACATTCGGGCGGATCTGGTTGGTGGGGAGTCGGTGGGTGGTCGCTGGCATGGCCGATGGGCCGTTAAAGCACAGGCCTAATGGACGGGACTCCCCTTGGTGCCTATCGTCTGTCTTGGCAGTCCCAGCTCAAGTTCTAAACCCAAATATAGGGCTGGATTGGGCTAGGAGAAAACGGGCCGAGATGCTCTGGTCCGACAAAACCAGATGCACATCTACATAGCTCTAACAAAACAGGGTGCATGTAGTATGGCATGGTGTATTTATTGTGTGCTCAAACTAAAAAATATAAAAAGTTTTGAAAACAATTATAGATGTACTTCATGGTTTATTCTACTTATGTATAAAATTTGAAGTTCAAATTTATTCTAGTTAAAAGTACAAAAAAAGAAAATTCTAATAAAAGTTAAGAGTTCGAAGCGGTCAAAATTTTATCTTTTTTGGTATTCTTAATATAAAATAAATTTAAACTTCAAATTTTATATATAGGTGAAGTAAATCATGAAGTACATCTAGAAATCATTTTAGAATTTTTTTAGTTTAAGCGTACCGTAAAAATAAATGTATACTATATGTTCCCAACAAAACATGCACATCTACATCGCCGCAGCAATATGATTATCATTTGGGGTATGCCATGATGCAAGACTAATTAATGTACAGTGAAACCAATGCAAACTACAAAAATAATAGACACAGGAGGCAAACTTTCATTACAACCTGTCAGATTGTTGATTGTTCCATTCCATGTAGCTGAGCAGTAAGGCTGTAAAAAACTTGAGACTTACGAGTTACTCGAGCTTGACTCGTTTTAAGCTCGATTCAAGCTCGGCTCGAACTTGAAACGAGTTAGTTGAACTCGAATAGTTCGTGAGTTTTAATTCGCGCTTAAATGGTAATACGTATTAATTCTTACCGAACTTACTCGAGTCAAACTTGAACTCGAGCTTTTCTTATTGTTGAAAATTAGTATATGTTTGAATTATTTTGATTGTTATCGAGCTTACTCGAGCTGAGTTCGAACCCGAACTTTTCTTATTGTTGAAAAGTAGTGCATAATAAATTATTTTAATTGTTATCGGGCTTTAACGAGCCGAGCTCGAGTCTAGGTTCAGACTCGGATCTTAACTTAAGCTCGGCTTAAGTTCAAATCTGGAAAGCCAAGCTCACTCGAGCTCAGAATGTTTTCAGCCGTACTGAGCAGCTGGTGGCTATTTGATAGGCAGTCTATGTACTAGTTTTGGTATGGGTAAGTTATGGGTGCAGCATCTCCCCTTCTAATGGCAGTTCAGATTGGGACAAAACAAGAACGGTTGCGTACCAAGTGGCAGTTGGTGATGGGCAGTTCTGGCATTATCTGTCTGGGATCGTCGCACCAGTACCAACTTGTACTAGTATTTAAGCTCAAACAAAGATACCAAATCTGATATTCTTGGAGTGCAACTCAAAAACAACCAATTTGTTATTGGCAATAAACAGATGAACTCCAACAAGGCAACAAATTAATAACTGCAGTTTGTGCAAACAAAAACCGGAACTCACAATTTTCCAGCAGGCCAGGACCAGGCTGCTGCAGTTTCAGAGACTGCCGAATGTTACCTGCAGCTCTCCGAATCCTCATATCGCATTATTGGCATGACATTGTTTCTGTTCCAACGGTCAGATGGAGTGTCATCATACCCTGGACTACAATATTGGTCGCTGTCGAGAGATCATTAGATCATGCAGTCCAAGTAGATTATTCAGTGCTAGTAACAGCAGAGGAGACAAACCCATCTGGTTTTGTCTGACAATTATTACCCCTGAACTGATCATTCTCTTCTCGCGCTGCAATGCAAAGACACAGCACGTTCCATCTGACCAGGAAGCCGCACGTTTGTTCCAAAATCCAACAGCACCATGCAGTGGCGCAGCTTCGCTACCGTTTTCCCAGTATTCAACGCATGCAACTGCCGCGAATCTGCGATCGAACCGTTCGTTGCGATGCGGTCCACTACACGAGCGGCTAGCTGCCCGTGCGCTGCCGTGTTGCGCAAAATTGGTTGGATTGGTCAGTAGGTACAATGGAGCCAGGATTTGGTTACATCTCGGATTTAGTGGTGAAATGATCTAGATTATTTGAGTTGGACCATAAAAATGTTAATTAGGCTAGACTGAATTTACCCAGACTGTACACTAGATATTTTTCTACACCTCAAGCTGAAGCTTACCCTATCCGGGTGGCTGTGCCCCTGGATAGGAACACGCAGGCTAGCATAGCAGCTGGTTGGGACCTGGCCCCGCCGTACGTTGTCGTTGTAGTTGCTTGCCTTGAAACTCGTCCGAATTTACGGGATTTCGTTGCAGTTTTGAGCTTTCAAGTGCAGATGCTTGTGTGTGTTGTCTTGTGGTCTCGTGAGAGCAAACTTTCTCGGTAATAACTAAATTACAGCAAGCAAGGGGTTTGCAAATCCATTTCCAGGCACCTCTGCGAATGTGTGCTGTATTCATGACACATGTATGACTCTCGCGTTGATTGTTTTTTTTTTTTTAAAAATCTATTGAGATGCCATCTGAAGCTAGTAATTAGTCAAAACAGTCGCTATAAATTACACGTAATCTGCCTACCTAGTTCATTTCCGCCTCCATCTTCAAAGCGGATTACAACATAAGTAAGTAACGGACAGGTGTTATCCGCATCCAAACAAAGAAGTGTCCCACTCATTTTGGCTTGAGCTTCTAGTTTACTTTTCACTACTCTTAAATATTGTCTTTTTTTGATTTTTTTGGCTTTTTTAAAGCTTTTTTGCCGTTTCTTTTTTTCCCGTATTTGTTTGTATTGTTCATGATGGGCTAATCTGTTTTTTCTATTTTAAAATTTTTTAATTTTAGTTACGTCAAATAAGTCGACATCAGCTACAGTATAATTTTAACTAGATACAATATAATTTTAATTATAAATCAATTTATTTCAGTCTAACTGAACGGCATCTTTGTATTAGTACGACTTTAAGATAAACACGACGTGGTGTCACGTAATCACCTCTCAACAGCGTGCGTCTCACATAAAAGCACGGCCACTTACGCTCCAAACAAACCGCGGCACATGCAAAGCGAGAACATATATGAGACTAAAATAAAAGCGCTATAGTTTTCTTTGGCAATTTGGTCTGACTATTTCGGCAAGTTGGTAGTTCTAATCTTCTAATTGAAGATGTGCACTTTTGTTTCGTATTACTTGATCTAGGCATCCATAATTTTTTAGGGCATATAGTTGGTGACCAGATTGTCGAATTTTTTGTACGGATAATCTATTTTTTATTCGAAATTACAGAAATATACCCGCGGGAATTTTTTTTACAAAAATAGGCTCAAGTCGCTCAATGGGAGGGCGACTGGAGCCTATCGCCCAACCAGAAGCCGATTCTGTCCCTGTCGCTCTACCATCAGGCGACTGCATCCAGTCGCCCTCCCATTGGGCGACTTTAATGCAGTCGCCCAATGGTTGAGCGACAGGGACCAAACCTTCGCCAAAAATAGTGAACATTAGTGGAGATATTCTTTATTGATCCAAAAGCCTTCAGGAAAAAGTTTGAGCAATTTCGGCTACAGGATCAAAAGTTATAGCAGTTTCAATCACTCCCCGTTTCCTCTCTTTGTGTTCCTCGATTGCTATAACTTTTGATCCCGTAGCCGAAATTGCTCAAAAAAATTTCTGAAGGCTTTTGGATCAATGAAGAATATCTCCACCAATTTTCACTATTTTTGGCGAAGGTTTGATCCCTGTCGCTCAACCATTGGGCAACTGCATTAAAGTCGCCCAATGGGAGGGCGACTGGATGCAGTCGCCTGATGGTAGAGCGACAGGGACAGAATCGGCTTCTGGTTGGGCGATAGGCTCCAGTCGCCCTTTCATTGGGCGACTTGAGCCTATTTTTGTAAAAAAATTTACCGCGGGTATATTTCTGTAATTTCGAATAAAAATAGATTATCCGTACGAAAAATTCCCAGATTGTCCTATCCAGAATTCCAGATTACAAAACACTGGAGCAGATAGAGCATTCCCTTGACGCTGCAGAGCTCCAATTTAGCTCAATGAACTGTTCAACGCCAAAATGAATGAGAATTGTCCACAGCTGAGTTTGAAAAAAGAAACTTCTTTTTCTTTCAAAAAAATCTCTTTGCATTTGAAAGATTGAATATGGCAACAGAGAGAGGTGAATGATGCCTCAAAATTTTTCCCAAATGTTCACCAACTTTTCACTTTGTAACTACAGAGCTATGAAGATAAAGATGGAAAGACACCATAAAAACTAGCAAATCGAGACACTGAAAACCCCCGAAAAATCAGCAAAAATGGAACGACCGCTATTGAAATTGCGGTACTACTGATTGCTACAGTAATCCTGGTACTATTGCTACAGTTCCTACGGTACCCAAACGGAACAACCGCATTTATACCTGCGGTGCTTCTGATTTTCCTGACACTTCCAGAAGACAGCCTAAATCAAATTTAATCTTTGTAAAATCATTTTACCACTTCACAAATATTGCAATGGTTTACAACAATAAACAGGATATTCTCACATGATACTTCATTATTTTCTTTTATAGTGGAGTCCGGAAAAACTTTACCAGAAGTTTCACATTGTTATTCTATTATTTTGATTTCAGATTTGTGTCTTCATCCAGAACAGAGTTTGCTAACTCAGCTCTGCCGAAAGCATGAGGTAAGTATGGCCATGGCAATAGGCCTTAGCCGTCAAAACCATACAAAAATCCTGGCCTCTATTAGGTTATCTGATATTGCAGTTTCTCCGTACCCTTTTGTTATGTTTATGTCCTTTATAACCAAATCTCATGTTGTCAACACGCGTTAGCTTTACATAAGTTTGACATGTGATTTTTGCTGGATACTTGAACGAGAAGAAAGGAGTTCTACAATTTTGCATCACAATGATGCTTAATTGCGTATTGCATGATCTCCCAGGATACTTTTCATAGACCGATAAATCCTGGGCATGACCCATTGACCACTCAAAACGTTTCAAGATGACATTGGTAGATTGATCACCGTGTCATGGATGACCTAATTCAGAAATCTCTAGTATGGATCACTATCGGAAGTACAATCACCTCAAACCTAGGAATAAAAATAAAATAATTTGGACTTCGATTGCCTCAGCTCCCAATTCTCGTTTGTTTGATTGGCAAGTAAGAGTGACACATGTTATGAAAGCATGATGCAAATATATCTTATCTCTCTCTGTCTGTCTGTTCTTTTTTTTTTGGAAACGGAAGCTTTTATTAAACCAAAGAGCAGTACATCGAGTTGATACACAGACTTTGGAACACTCCCAGCCTCTGCCTGACTAAGAGGCATACAGCATAAAGCGAAAACGGAAAAACAACAACTAATGACAGTCAATCCGTAGACTAGACCGCCACCCAAACGCCTGGGAAAAGAAGACCTTCGCCACCTGCTCCAACTGTTGCGAGACCACTATAGCTATACCCTGCATATCCGACCGCTGGAGAATATCCCAAGAACGGAGTCGATGGGTAGCTGCATAGATAACCTGCAAAGGAGAATAAAGTTTTTTCTTTTCAAAGACAATGTCATTTCTGTGCAACCAAATAGACCAGGCAATAACTCCTGCTCCCAAAAGAACTAAAGACCTTAGCTCTTTCTTGACACCATACGACCAACTACCAAACATATGCGATATACTTTGGGGTTTTGCTAAATTCAACGCTATGTGAGCAACGCTCCAGACCGATCGTGCAAAACGGCAATCAATAAACAAGTGTTGAATTGCCTCGTCCTTGTGACAAAAGCAACAAGTTTTGTTTCCTTGCCATTTGCGCTTCATTAAATTATCCTTCGTTAACACAACACCTCTCCTGAGATACCACAAGAAAATTTTAAACTTAAGGGGAGCTTTCAATTTCCACAGTCTCTTGTTAGTATTTGGTATTGGAGTTTGCATCATAGCTCTATAAAAAGATTTCACCGAGAATTGACCATTTTGGTGCAAGGACCAATGAAATTCATCATGACCTTGCGATAAATGAAAACTACCCAAACGTGTCAGCAAATGATTCCATGAAACTAGTTTTGGACCTATCAAATGTCTCCTCCAAGAGATGTTTGGAGGCATTGAAGCGAGGACTTCTGAAATGGATACAAATTTTGGTCTAGCAATGTTATACAGACCCGGATACTGGATCATCAATGAATCATTGCCTAACCATTTGTCCTCCCAGAACCTGACTTGTGATCCATCTTTTATTACAAAAGACCCATACCTGAGAAACTCATTCTTAATCTTTAAAAGACTTGCCCAAAAATGAGAGTCTCCTTGTTTCCTTTCAGCTTGTACCAGGGGTTTTGATCCTAAATATTTACTTTGTAACAGTTGCTGCCATGTACCATCCGTCGTTAACAATTTAAAAAGCCATTTACCTAATAGAGCAATATTCTTAAGATTCAGATCATGAATACCCAGACCACCCTGTTCTTTTGGCTGGCATAGAACAGTCCATTTGGCGAGACGATATTTTTTCTTGTGTTCATCTCCTTGCCAATAGAATCTGGATCTAAAATAATCTAATTTCCTAAGAACCCCTTTAGGTAAGGCGAAAAATGACATCATATACATTGGAAGGCTACTCAAAACAGAATTAATCAATGTCAATCTTCCCCCAATTGAGAGGTGTTTGCTCTTCCAACTGCTGAGTCTTTTTCAAAACGCTCTACCACCACTCTCCAATCCACATTTTTAAGCTTTCTATAATGTATCGGGATCCCCAGATACTTAAGTGGTAGGTTGCCAAATTTGCATCCAAACAGGTCAACATATTCCTGTCGTGCAATATCAGCTTCCCCAAAACAGAAAAGCTCACTCTTGTGGAAATTTATTTTTAATCCAGACACTTGTTCAAAAGCACATAACAAGAGTTTCAAGTTCTTAGCTTTTTCCAAGTCATGATCCAGGAATAAGATGGTGTCATCCGCATATTGTAGAATTGATAAGCCATCATCAACTAGATGTGGCACAACTCCACTAATTTGGCCATCGACCTTAGCTCTTCTAACAAGGACATCTAACATGTCTGCTACAATATTAAAAAGAATAGGCGACAAAGGATCGCCCTGTCGAAGACCTTTCTTTGTTTGAAAGAAATGTCCGACCTCATCATTAACATTAATTGCAACACTTCCCCCCGATATGAATGATTTAACCCAAGCTATCCACTTAGGCGAAAATCCCTTCATTCGTAAGGTTTGGAATAAGAATGGCCATTTGACTTTGTCATAGGCTTTTTCAAAATCAACCTTTAGGATCACCCCATTCAAATTCTTCCTATGTAATTCATGTACAGTTTCATGCAGTATGACGACTCCCTCTAGGATATTCCGTCCACGCATGAAAGCTGTCTGAGTCGGGCTAATGACTTTATTTGCTACAAGATTCACCCTCATCGTTGCTACCTTAGTGAATATTTTGAAACTTACATTTAGGAGACAGATCGGTCTATATTGCGTAATAACATTTGCATCTTGAGTTTTTGGCAGTAACATTATGACCCCAAAGTTTAAACTGAATAATGGCAACTCTCCTGAATGAAGTTCCTGAAACATTTGCATAAGATCCCCTTTGACGAGATCCCAAAATTTCTGATAAAACTCAGCTGGGAATCCATCTGGGCCCGGAGCTTTATTATGTTCCATGCTAAAAATTGCCTTTTTAACTTCATCCTCAGTAAAAGGAGCAGTCAAAAAGTTATTTTCGCTCTCATCGACCTGAGGGATATCTGCAGTCCGATCCTCAAACAGGCTGAACGCATTCACCTCAGGTTCACCAAAAAGCTCTTTGTAGAACTTTGTGATGTATGGTTTCAGATTCTCTTGTCCTTCTATTTTCCCATTTTCATCATCAAGAGAGAAAATTATTTTCTTCCTATGTTTACCATTAGCAACCATTTGGAAGTATCTAGTGTTGTTGTCTCCCAACAGAATATTTTTGACCTTGGCACGCTGGTATAATTTTATTTCTTCTTCTCTAAGAAGTTTGGATAAATGATCCCGAGTTTGAGCTAGCTGGTTACGCTCACCTTCGGACAAATCCCTAACCTCTGCCGCTGTGTCTAGGTCAATGATTGTGGCTTGGAATTTAGCCTTCTGCTGCTTATAGATTCCATTCTTGTTGGAAGCCCAACCACGCAGATGCCTCCGCAAGGCACTCAACTTATTGTTCCATTTCTGCACTGAGTTATTGCCCCTTACTTGTTTGTTCCAAATCTGTGACACCCTCTCATTAAAGTCATCATGTGTTAACCAGCTAAGCTCGAACCGAAATTGTTTCACATGTCCCGAGTATGCTGGTTCACCCGTGTCTAAAAATAGAGGAGTATGATCAGATGTTCCTCTATCTAGAGCATGAACAGTAACTAAAGGGTACTTGAACTCCCATTCCGTCGTCATGAGCACTCTATCTAGCTTTTCATAAGTCGTATTAGGCAAGGAATTTGCCCAAGTGAATTGACGACCCGAAAGCTCTATCTCCCTTAAGTCAAAGCTGTCAATCACAGCATTGAACAGGAATGGCCATCGGTCATTAAATCTTGAGTTGTTTTTCTCTCTGCTATATCTCATAATATTAAAATCCCCTCCAATCAGGGTGGGAAAAGGATTTTCTTGACAAGCCCGAACAAGTTCAGCTAAAAAGCTTGATTTAAAATCATCCTGAGCTGGACCGTAGACTGCCATTAAAATCCATTTGAATTTATCCACTTTATTTGTAACATGAAATTTTATATAAAATTCCCCTTCAGTTACTAATGATAGATCCAAAGAAGTGGCATTGATCCCAAGGAGGATGCCACCTGATCTACCTCTTGGTGGAAGGCAATGCCACACAAAATCTGCACCTTCAGAAAGTCGTGTCAGGTTCGATTTGGACATGTCTTGCTTCCCCGTTTCCATTACAGCCACAAAATCCAAGTTGTGTTCCTTAACCGCCTCAGCCACATACCTATATTTAGCCAAGTCTGAAAGACCTCTGCTATTCCAAAAAAACCCTTTCATAAGGAAACCATTTTTTATTAGTTTTTTTCTTACTCTTACTAGCAAAACGAACTTTACTAGCTGTGGACGCAGATTTGGATTTGCGAGACAATGCCATTAGGTCACATATCCTTGTGTCCATGTCATCATCCTCAAAACCGACATCCGACACCTCATTGATTAAGTGTGCGAGTAGGTCTCTGTCCTCATTGACCTCGTCATCACTTGAATCAACCTCAAAAAACTCCACTAGTTTTTCTCGTTTAGCTTTATTTTTCTGACCCGAATGAACCCCCATTCGATCAATCTCAATATGTTTTAAGGCATTCATAGACATGTTAATACTCGAAATGTCATTTGTCCCTAACTTAAAGCCCATGGTGTTTAGCTTCGTAGCACACACAACATTTTGCAAGGAAATAAAAGAAGCATCAGGTTCAGTATTGGGCATACCATATGCTTGAGGCTGTACACCGGAAGGCGAATGTGGCCGTCCAATTTTGTCAGCCACCGTCTTGCTTTACACAGGGACAACGAGGTTGCGCTGGGCTGCTCGTTTCATCGCCTTACTCATAATATCATCATCTGCAAGAGTGATCTCATCAACAGACGATTGGTTATTGCGTAAACTGCGACGATATCCATCCACAGTATTAAAATTTGCATCAGAGCAATCATTTGCAAGGGAACCAAATTTATTACCTGGCACAAAAGATGGATTAACAACCGGAATCTTTGGGGTTGTAGCCTTGCTCACCCCCATATCCCAGTTCATTCCACAAGCAATGTGCCCACGGTTGTCATCACTCAAAACCTCGCCAACTGCAGGAGCACCAGAAACAAGCTGCATGCTATCCTCCTCCCCAAACCTTTCAGACTGACACTGCAACACATCCACCTTCTCAGGCCCATTCACCTGTGTTGACTCAATACTTGTGACCGTTCTGGACGGACTTGGATTAACGCCTGCAGTGAGAGTCAGTCCGACAGACTTGCTGACCGACGACGCCCCGGCAGACAGCTGCTGCTCGACAGCCTTGTGTACTGATCCTTGTAATACTGACAGCTGCTTCTCAGTAGCCTTGCAGCCTGTCTCCCGTGTTGGAGTATCTGGAGACTGTTGCCCAGTCTGCATGGCAGAGACATAATCCTCCAACAGAGGCACAGAAACAGCAGATAAACCACCGCGATTCCTTGTGTCCCTACTGCTTTTAGGAGAGGGAGTCAGTGCAATTGCCGGCAGAGGTCTAGTCTCCACATTTTGACTCGGAGCAGGCCTGGAACTCACTACCATTTGCTCCACTCCATTCATCCTTAACTGCTTAGCACTCTGCATAGGAGTGAGGCCACCCTCCATGCTAGCTGATGAGGAAGCACCAGATTCACCCGCCTGTTTTTGTTTTTTAGCAAGATGATTACCATCCTGTCCCTCAGACGATGCATTTCCCATACCATCTCCATCTCGATCCATTGGGTCATCATCCATCTGAACAGGCGCCACTGGAACAAACTTGTCGCTCTCAATGGTGAAAGTAATATCATAACCATAAACCCCAAACACAGTATCAGGCTTCTCAGGCAATGCTTTTCTATCCAAAACCCCAACCAGAATACGAATCACTCCCTTTTTCCTATAAGTTAACATGTCAACCTCCAAAGTCTTTCCAATAGCCGTTCCCAGCGCCCAGAAACCTAGGTAGTGCCTCCATGCGTGCGGCACCCCCAACACATGCACCCACACCTCGTCAAGCTGGTAAGCAGGCACCACATCCCCATTCGACTGCCATGCCGAAATCAGAAGAGTAACCCCATGATTCTTCAGCCTAAACTCAATGTCTGACATTCTCTGTAGCTCATCATCCGAAGGAAAAGCCACCAAAAAGGAATTATCCTCATGTGGCAAGGCCTCCCAATTCCAATCTGCTCGAGATAATTTATCTAACTCCCCCTGAACAACTGATGCTTCTAACGAACCACCCGACACTGTCACCAAAGCAGTAGGTGTCTGAAAACAATCATCAGGCTTAATATCGAAATCAGGCATTCCATAAAAACACAAACTGTTTTTAGCATATCCATACATCGTGGTGGTTGGCTTAGGCTGCTTGAGAATGGGGCATCTAATAGGCAAATGTGAATTTCTCCTATTACAAATGTAGCACTCTAGCTTTACCTTGCAAGCATCAGCCAAATGACCATTCGTCTTGCATCTGAAACAGTGTGGAGGGCGAGGTTTCTTTGCCTTAGCTGTTCCACCCTCCACATCCCCATGCTACTGCTCCATATCTCCCTTGGAATCCCCCGCCTGATGAGGGACATGTGGAGTCCCATTGCCGGATCCCTCCGGGCGATCTCTTTGCCTCGGCTGGTAGCGCTGTTGAGGTTGCCAATTTCCTCGTCCGTATCCGCGGCCCTGTGCATGCCCTCTCCCAGTCTGCTGCTGAAACGGCGTTGATCGGTTAGCAGCTGGCCGATGGTGAACAGGATGTGGAACAGTCCTGTGAGGCGGCACAGCTGGTGCGTGCTGATGCTGCGACGCCGACTGCTGAGCCTGGAACCTCGGATGCACCTGCTGATATGGTGGTGGAGCCTGATGCACTGGATTCCTCTGCGGGGCAGTATGGTGCTGCCGATCCACCTGGCGAGGTGGAGCAGGAGGTCTGGCCGCCATCTCGGCAAAAGACGGACGATGAGCGCAAGGAGAAGAATCTCCCGAAGCATCGTCCGCCTGCCGACGTAACCAGCCGCCAGTAATCCTAGGACCGAGTCTAGGACCAAAGGAATAGGATCTGGCCTTCCCGTACGATCTTGCGTTCTCAATCAACTCGGCCCGTCTTTGAGCAGCATTTGGATTTTTTTTCTAATTGGACTTCCCGATTACCAAGTTTTTCTCGGCCCAGGTTAGCCCCACAATTCAATTTGTGTTTGACGTCCTCCGGCAAATACGCCTGTAGCGTAATCGACGGACTCGGACGTATCTTCGGAAGCGGGCCCTTCCAGGGACGAACATGGCATCCTCTAATGGGGAAGAAACATCTTGATTTGCTTCCAACTTTGCTCGAGTGGGCAGCGAGATGTCGATCTCGAGAACAACAAGAACGACCACTGCCCACCTCTCCATTGTCATCTTGCAAGGAAGAAAATGATGAATTAGAAACAACGTTCTGTACCTTAGGTGATGACGAAAGCTCCACAGCAGTGAGATCCGGTTTCTCCCACCATCTGGCCCCATCTGGAAAACCCACGGCCGCCCAGAAATCGTCCCTCCAATGCTTCTCCAATAAAGTGGTGTTCTTGCATTTCTCTCCAGCGATCTCGTAGGATTCCTGCACATCAAAGCCGGCGAGCAACGCCGCGTCGACAGTCTCCGCGAAAAGAGGATCCACCGCTTCCACTTCTCCCTCCGTTGAGGAAGGACCCGTAGATCGATCCACCTTAGGTGAGGTAGATGACCGGCGACAGCCCCCAGCAGCCACGGCATCAACCTCCGTAGTTGTGGAAGAAGAACGGCGCCGGACATCCGTGGTGGCGATTATCCTTGTCTCCTCGGCGTCAGACCTGGGGGCGAACGCAACGTCGTCCTTCCCATCTGCGTCCGCTTCGTCATCGGTCCCGCCTGTACCTGTATCACCATCACGTACCTGATACCTTGTCTCGCAGTCGGTCGCCTCAGCGAAGGAGGGCCCTGTTGCCCGACGAGGAGCGAGGGTAAAGCGGCGCCGGCGTAGATCGCCATCCGGCCGCCTCGGGGAGCCCCTCGCCTCAACGGTCATGCTCTCCCCCTGACTCTCTAGCTGTGTGCGATTGCGATACGTCCCCTCTGTCTGTTCTTGTATTTAAGTATTATACATGAGAGGAATTTGACCAATAATACAATGATAAATTTCTAAGGTGATTATGAAAATACTCAAATGACAGTATAATTATTACTGAGTTCACTGACGTGCTCCAAATGGGAAAATTTCTCCCTGCCACAGCCGGCGTAGATAGCCATCCGGCCGCCTCGGGGAGCCCCTCGCCTCAACGGTCATGCTCTCCCCCTGACTCTCCAGCTGTGTGCGATTGCGATACGTCCCCTCTGTCTGTTCTTGTATTTAAGTATTATACATGAGAGGAATTTGACCAATAATACAATGATAAATTTCTAAGGTGATTATGAAAATACTCAAATGACAGTATAATTATTACTGAGTTCACTGACGTGCTCCAAATGGGAAAATTTCTCCCTGCCACAAGCATCCTAGATTTCATTTCGGTGTCACCATCAAATGCTGTTCGAATTTCTTCTCCAAAGGAACGACTTTGTGAGAGATTTGCACGTTAAGCAGCTCTCATTAAATTGGCTGAGTTGCCATTAGGCCAAGCTTGTGTGACTCACGACTATGAAAGCATGATGTAGATAACTCCTACCATCTCTTGTGTTCTTCTCCTAAGGCACTGTACCTTACAGCTCTTCCCTTAATTAAGGTGATGACTTGCTTATGCAGCCACAGAATTTAGACCCACCTACCTGCGAATTTCGAAATCTGATCCATTTTTTCGCGGTCCGATATTTTTCTCAAACGACTTTCATGGTGCATAACTAGATATTTTGCAATTTGATGTCATGTGTGACGACAATGACGCTAGTAAGCTTCTAATACGCAAAGGAAACAAGTCTCCCCCAACAATCGAAGGAGTTATTAGTATCACTTCCTGCTGCAACAGTATTAAAAAATACGAAGTGTGACACCTTGTCGATTAATCTTTGAAGTTCAACAAGCAAATGTGTGGGAATTGGCAAATCAGGAAGCCCACAGCATGCCTCGACTAATGGTGAATCCATATTTACTTTAGCATTGTATGACATCATGGATGAATTAGTTCGATGCCTCCATATAGTTTGTCTGCAACCAAGTAGAATTGTTTATCAACTAAAGCTATGAATTCAAACAAAAAAGAAAGATGAAGAAACGTTCCTTAGTCAATGTACGAGTTGAAACACAAAAATCCTTGATATCTCCCTTGTGACTTCACATTACTTTCACAATAGAACGACTCTTTCACTTTTTTTGAAAAGATGCAGATGAAGAAGCCTTGGGCGAAACTAGCAACACAACAATATGTTCTTTCAAAAAGCAACGCGACAATAAGAACAACATTACCGGTATGCTCATTTGGGTTTAAATTTGTAGTTTTTTGTTTTTTACTGTTTAGGATTTTTCACTGTAATTGCTGGTAACTCTTTAACGTAATTAAATTTTAAAAATAAAAATAGAAAAAACAAATTATCCCGTCATGGTAATACAAAGGAATATGTATAAAAAAGAAAAGATAAAAAACCAAAAAAAACCAGTAAAGTGATATTAAAAAATTAGAAGTTAGAAACCAAAACTATGGAACCCAAACGAGTTTTATTTGGCTCAATGTCTGATTGGCATTCCAGTTGCTGACTAGGTGTTGCTTTCAGGTTTAGTGACTGCCGCACGAATCTCCACGCGCGGCCATGAAGCCCAAAGTTCAATCTCCGAGCTGCCAACGTCGTGTACAGTGCGGGGATGACTGGACATGTTGGAATTTCCAACAGGGCGTTGACGTGTACCATCGGCCGCCTCTTGCTCGATCGTTCAGTTAAAAAGTAGGATAGACCAGCGCTGGATTGACACGCGCCACGACACATGTTATTTGTCGGGGTAAACAGTTATTGCGATTGAGGACGGCACTGGAGTTTCGGCGTCAGGAACTCCGTTCCCGCATGTGTATCTTCCTTCGTGGGCAGCGATATCGCTCGGTCCTCGGTTAATGGAATCTGAAGCGTTCCATCTAAGAAAAGTACACTAAGTACTGGTGCCTCCGCAACGCAACGATTCCTGATAAACTACTGACGCAAAGATTCCTGGCAAAACTACTGATGCCTCCGCAACGTAATGATTTCTTAAGCAATTCAGCTATCCTTCACAGTAACTTCGAACAGTAAAACTTTGAGGTTGCATTGGCTGCATCCAATTAGGAATGGAGTGATGCAGTTTACGACCACCCTGGCAGTCGTACGACCACTCAGAGTCTGGCTCTAATCACGTTGTAGCTGCTTGAACCACGCCTCTCAGCTCCGACCACGTACTCGTAACATTAGTTGACAAAAGTTACGACCACGGTCACATTGCGCTGCGATCCTCGTAATCGCTCTTTCGGCCACATAGTATTGGTTAATCACCGTAGTCGTAACTCAATTACGACCACGTTGAAGGCTCTATCAACTGTTGTGGCTGTAACGCTTACAACCACGTCTTCTGCTCCGTGATCGTGATCGTAACTCATTTATAACCACGTTCACGAACCACGTCGAACTCGATACTCAATAGTTTTCCTAGAGCCAAAACCGTTCATTCTTCTCTTTCTTTATTTCTCTCTGTTCGATCACACCGATCGCTTTCTCTCGCTGTTCTCTTCTTACATTGCTCTCTTTTATATCTAGCTCTACGACTAAGAAATGGACTCGACTTTGACTTGACTTCTACGACACGAACTCGAAGAAATTAATCATACTTGTACACGAACTCGACATACACGACTACGACCACCAAAGCAATATAGTTTTTTTATTTATGAGTACAATAAGGACGTACTTATACATGCACACACACGATATTATATACACCCACCCATACACGACTACGACCACCAAAGCAATATAGTTTTTTATTTATGAGTACAATAAGGACGTACTTATACATGCACACACACGATATTATATACACCCACGTGGGTGGGTTAACGGAAATCTTAGGATTTTATGGAGCACAGACACACATTTTTATCACTGAATATACCTACATACACATATACTCTGATAGGGTACTATTTATATAAACAGTACCTTAAAATGAGACAATCTAGGCTCGAACTCAGGCGGGCGAACTGCGCACCTGCCAACAACACCAATGGAACACAGCTCGGTTCTCAGCAATACAGAGACGAAGACAGGGTAAACTCAAATATATGCACCAGTACATATTTTTTTTAGAACTAATGTAGTATTCCAAACATTTTCTTCGAGAGATGCTACTGGTTATCATAGTCATCCTTATGGCTCAGTTATCAAGAGGTCATATGAGTCTGTTCTTTATGGTTTCTAAAAACGGGTTTTAGTTTTTGTTACGGTATCTAACTTTTTAACGGAGTATTTTCTTATGACAGGATCTACAAGTTAATTGTAGTACACGTTAAAAACTCAATATCTGTATCAACCAAAATCGCAAGCGAGTATCTCTTTCTCCGTTATCTCTGTCGTAAACTGCCAAAATTCGAAAATTTCAGCCAAAAACCATAAATCACAGCCATATCAAACAGATCATGATCGAATCTTGAAAATTCTACCACAAACCCGGATAACTTGTAGTTAGTGGACTCGAGCCGTGACCTTCAGCCACAATATCAAATATGAGTTGAACTGCCCTCCCGAAACAAATCAGTTTAGGGCATCTCCAACAATCCCCCTAAATCTCCCCCTAAATCAAATTATTGGGAAATTGTGTAAAAAGTCTTCTCCAACAACTCCCCTAAATACCCCCCCTATTTCTATTTCCCCCCAAAACTCTCCCAAAACCCAGGTAGAAACCGGGAACTTTCAGGGGTCCCCTATTCTCGCTCCCGCCGTCACGCGCGCTGGGAAAAAAAATTCGCGCCACATTTTTCCTTTCCCGCGACACCGAGTATTCCAGTGCGCCGCCGTCCTTTTTCTCCCCTTTGCAGATCCACCTCCCTACTCCACCGGCGCCACCACTCACCACCTCCGCCCGCCGCGACTTCTCTCCTCTCCTCTTCTCCCTTGGTCTCCCCCTTCATCCTCTGCCCTTGCGCCGCCAGTCCCCTTCTCTGCCTTCTCACCCGCACCGCCGGCCAACGCCGCCGCTCCCTACAGCCTCCCTCCAGTGCGCCACCTGCATCTATTTTTTCATTTGCCCCATCTTGCTTTTCTCCCCATCTCTTACTTCGGCACCACCGCATCCACCGCCGATCTCATTGCCACCGACACCGACCCCGGCGACCGGGACCCCGTCTCCATCCACATCGCCGACCCCAGCTCCTCCGCCGCCGCAATGAGTCAATGACCCAAGGCAAACCCTAGGTCAGTTCTCCTTTCCTCCTCCCCAACAGCGCCGCGCGGCCTTCCCTTCACTCCGGCGTGCGGGCGTCGCCGGCGCCGGCCCGTGGATCACCGTCGGAGCATCCCCTGTCCCGGAGCTCCTCAGCTTGCGCCATCGAAGCCCCTCGGCCGCGCCGCCAGATCCCCTCCGTAGCGTCGCCCCCCTCCACCTCCTCCTGCCGGCGCCGCCCTCCGCCTCCTCCAGCCGACTTGGCCTCCCTTCGTCCTCACCTCCGACCGACCCCGCCCGCTCTCGCCGCCTCCCTCCGCCGAGGTAAGCCTCGATCTCCTCTCCTCAGTTCAGATGTGATCAACATGTCATCTTTTGCATGTCCATGTCCATGTGTTGGTTGTAGTCTACAGGGATAATTGGATCAGGAGTAGAAATGCATAGGTCGATCAAGAGTCGTATCATGCTACCCATCAGCTAGTATGTGACATGGTTCATTTTCCTTTTCTGTTTTTTCCTGATTTAGGTCCATCCGCTGCCCATGCGTATTCAGTAAAAAAATCCCAACCCAGACCAGTGAGCATCCGTTGTTCATGTTTGAATCCCATTTTGGCACACATCAGTATGGATCAAAAATCAAAACTCACGGCTCCATGGATCTTCATGCAGCTTGTGTTGATGTTAATAGCTATCACTATTTCATTTTCCTATTTTTCTAATTCGGTAAAAGAATGATGAAACAGATATATATGGAGCTAGCTATTTTCAACCGGCTATAGACGTTGAGCGGTCTTAATTGCTAAGACATCGTACAAATTATCCATTTTCCTTGGAACAAAGGATCGATATGTTATTTCCTCTATTGTGCAAGTGAATATCAGAATATCAAAGCAGTACAAGATAGACTAGGGATTATCTCGATGGCATCATCCCAGGAAAGAGAGAGGTTTCCTTTTCTACTCTCTTCAAAGGGATAATGCAATTCATGGACCAGACACTGTCAAATCTGAAAAAGATCTGTTGTACCTTGACACCAAAGTATGTGCATGTTGCAGTAGTTTAATACTAGAATTTGTGTTTATTTGTTATCTACTATGGTGCCGTGATCTTGTGTTAGTCATTTAATTGTATCTGTGATCATTGTTAGTACCTGTGAAGGTTTGTGAGCACGATTTAGCTAGCACGATTTAGTGTTTTCTTTTCTTGAAATGCTAACTGTTCTGTACTATTTTAATAGGTATTTTCTGCAATGGAGGGACAGGGCTATTTCACGGGTTTGATGAACCAGAGTCCAGGAAATGCCGGAATGGGATGGGATGGCACAGGAAGCCCTCCGGAAGAGCAACCTGAACCTACTCCCACAACAAAAGGGAGCACAAAAAGTAGGAACAAGAACTTCAGCGAAAATGAAGATATACTACTCGTGAAAGCTTGGTTGAACACCAGTACAGATCCAATTCCAGGAACAAATCAAAAGCGTGGGGCATATTGGACAAGGGTACATGAAGCCTTCATTTGTGAAAAGGATGTTGTATTAGATCGTACTCCAAATTCTCTATCACATCGGTGGACAGTGATTCAAGAGTGTGTCAATAAGTTTTGTGGGAGCTTTGCTGCAATTGAAGGAAGAAATCAAAGTGGAAAGACTTTTGAAGATAAGGTACATGTTTTGATCACTATGTCTGATTTCTATTAATTTTGGTTGGCAACTAATATAATATTGTTTTTTGTAGCTTATGGATGCACGTGCTTTGTACAAGGCTGAGGATAAAGAAAACAAATCCTTTACTCTATTGCACTGTTGGCACGTATTAAGATTTGAACCAAAATGGCATGACAAGATGGCACAATTGGCAGCTCAGAAACCTACCCAAAAGAAACAAAGGGATCTTGGAGATTCAATTCTGGATTTGACAGGTGATGGAAATGAAGAGAATCTGAATTTTGCTAATAATATCAACTGTTGCCAAGATCCTCCAGTTCCGAAGCGGCCAATTGGTAGAAAGAAGGCTAAACAACAGCTCCGTAATGGAGTAGGTGATGCTTGCATTGAGGCATTCGATAATATGTGGGAGAAAAAGAAGATATCCGATGATTACAAAGAAGTAAAAAAGGATGAAAGGTTTAACAAATCCTTGCAAATTGAACAAGAGAGGCTGCAAATAGAGAAGGACCAATCGAAGCTGAAACTTATGTTAGAAGAGGAGAGAATAATGACAATGGACATTAGTGGGCTGCCTATTGAGCAGCAGCTTTACTATAGGAGCCTACGGAGTGAGATACTCACTCGTCGAGGGATCAACAGTATGGTTTGATTTTGGTCCTTATCACTCGTCGAGGGATCAACAATATGGTTTGCAATTTACTTGGTGTTTGGTTCTTTTGTAGCTATGCACGTGTTAACATAGGTATGGAAGTGTGCTAGTTGTTTCTGGTACATATTTCCCCATTAAGCATTAGAATTGAAACATGGTACAAACATGCGCAACTGCTATTATGCATGTTTCCTCGGAATATTTTTGCATCTTTGTCTTGCTGCCCGTTTATTTTAATTGACATTGGTCAATTCTCTCTCAGTGCAGGCTTGATACTAGCTATTTTGAGAGATTTCCTGTGCTCTTTATGTACCATGATGACTCTTGGCTAAACATTTTTTTAAAAGAAACTTTCTACTGCCACTGTTTAAAGCTACTGGTAATATCCTACTGCAAATTGCACCTGGCAATGTGCCACCTTCAGCCTTCATCAAGTGCTGCAGACAGGTAGGTAAATATGGTTTGTATAGTCTATTCGTTTTCGGGGCTCTGTGAAGAAAGCAGCAGTATACTATATCATTTGAAGGTGATCTGTAGTCTTCTAGAACAAAACAATCTGGTTACTAGTAGTGCTCCTATGTTCTCGTACAAACTACAACTAATGTATCTTGCGCCCATAAAATAAAAATAGAATCCATAGAAAATAATGTATCTTGCACCCATGATCGTGCTGCAAGATGAACAATAGTACTGCTTCAAATCTCAAAAGGGTACAACAATAGCATCTCCTCCGCGACTTGCTTGTTGCCCATAGAAAACAATAGCATCTCCTTTTGTGAGATTGGTATGCAGAACCTAGGAAAGGAGCATCTGCCCTGTGGAAAACCACATTAGTTTGGCACGCTCTTTGAATTAATCAATTCATTCTGTAAGTGCTGCTTGGATGTGTACAACTGTACATTACATCTGGAACTATTTGCTACAGTGAATTTTTCCTGTATGCTTCTCTCGTTGCTTATGTTCTCTATGAACATCATGATCGACCGGCCTGTGCGCTGTTTAAGCCTATCAGTTTACAGCTCTGTCTCTAGCGATTAAACCTCTTGGTAGACACGACGCCTTGTGTGTACTACTTGTTTTGGTATTATGCATTCACAAGATTTTGTTGGTCCGCTATCAGTAAACATAGAGAGAGGTAATATTCTTGTGGTATTTTTCTTGTGTAATCTTATGTTGTTGTCAGTTAGCTGAGATACCTTAGTTTATAAGGTAACATTGAATGATCACAGAGTTAGCATCAAAGAATTCAGCACATGACAAAGTTGAGCATCCTATACTGACTCCAATAACTTTTACCTGACGTTTATGAATTCTCCAAGAAAGACAGACAATATCTTATTAATAGAAAACAAAAAAATATAAATCTAGGCGTGATGATCAATATGTATCCGGCTTATGTTGCCATAGGTGCTCAATTAGGTCTTCTCGTAGTTGATGATGAACTTCTTTGTCTCTTATTTTTTTCCTTGTCTCAATGAACTCCATAAGATCAACAGTATAATTATGAGAAGCTCGGACATGTTCATCTTCAGAGTCAAAATGTTCTTCTGCATCTACATCACCCTCGTCCTCTATAATCATATTATGCATGATAACACAAGCTTTCATAATGTATCCTAATGTCTCTTGATCCCATAAACGAGCTTGACCTCGAATTATGGCAAAACGAGCCTGTAAAACTCCGAAGGCTCGCTCGACATCCTTTCTGACTGCCTCCTGTGCTTTGGCAAAATATTTTTGCTTATTGCCCTGTGGTTGAGAAATGGTCTTCACTAATGTTGCCCATGATGGGTAAATTCCATCGGCAAGATAGTACCCCATTGTATAATCATGACCATTGACTGTATAATTGACTTCAGGTGATTGACCTTCAGCTAATTTTGCAAAGAGTGGAGAGCGTTGAAGAACATTGATGTCGTTGTGTGATCCCGGTAAACCAAAAAAAGCGTGCCAAATCCACAGGTCTTTAGAAGCAACAGCTTCTAATATTATAGTTGGCACTCTAACATGTCCAGAATACATACCGTGCCATGCTGTAAGACAATTCTTCCATTTCCAATGCATACAATCTATGGATCCTAACATTCCTAGAAACCCTCTTTCTTCTCCTATTGCCAGTAAGCGGGCCGTATCCTTCTGATTTGGCGCTCTCAAATACTCATCTTCAAATATTTGAACAACTGCAATGACAAGCCATCTCATACTCTCAATAGCGGTACTCTCTCCAATACAAATGTACTCATCTGTGGAATCAGCTGATACCCCATAAGTTAGCATACGAAGTGCTGCTGTTACCTTCTGTAAACAACTTAATCCAAGTACATTAGCTGCATTTCTTTTTTGCACAAAATACTCATCATGATCCTGTACCGCATTCATTATATGCAAGAAAAGAGGTCGGCTCATTCTAAACCTGCAAATAAATACAAAATTATTACAATCAATAGTAACTAAAATATTTAAATTAAACAGTAAACATGACACAATACGAACCTACGTCTGAAGAATTCTGGTCCATATGTAGGATCATCGGAGAAATAATCTTCATATAATTTTTGGTGTCCTTCTTGTCTCTTACGACGAACAATTTTATGCCCAGGAAAAGAACCACCCTGTTTAGGTGCACTCATGGATGTATAATACGTATGAATTAAAGATGCGGACTGGATAAAGAAATCATCATCATCATCCGATGAGGACGAGTCCAGTACTTGTTGCAACAAAGACTTGCGCCCGCTCATAGTTCTACGTATCTACAAGGACACACCAACCTGAAGCAGCATCGGGAGATCGAAATCGGGCGCGAGCGCCGGGCGACGTTCTTGCGATGGCTGATGGCGATGCGATGGAAATCAAAACCTCAAAGACATGTACAAAGTAAGAATTCCCATCTCAATTATCTAGTCTCACGTCACGTACTGCATGTGGTTTCTTCATTTTCTAGTCGGTCCTGATTTCTAATCACCGTTTCGTATTTATACGCCGGCCGTCATCCGCGTACGCACACGCACGGGATTGGTTCAATCTCCCTATTCTATTCGGTTGGATGGACCGAATTGATCACTATTAGGATTGTTAAATGGGCCGGTTGTTAATGTTGGGCCAGATTCAAAAAATACTATTAGGATATATTTAGGGGAGCTGTTGGAGGAGGGGACTAAAATAGGTTAACAAATTTTTTGAGCTGCCCCTAAAAGGTGTCTTTTGGGGTGGGTTTTTAGGGGGATTGTTGGAGATGCTCTTACCTAGCCACCGGGGTTAGTAGTATTACCTTACTTTACTAGAAAGCCACCAATTTCCGGATGCATGCATGCACAATATAATGTCCATTTCTCCGTCTATTAAAGAGCACCAGTTTATCATTGTGGGTACAAGGTCCGGTACAAGGCTCACAATGGATTCGAAACCATGAATTTGAAACCGCGCAATGGTAATTAATAACTTCACTAAAATCACGTGTATTTTCGATTGACATCCATCCGAAAAGTCGATAATCCAAATCCCAAGCAACAAAACAGCCAGCCTCTGCCGAACGTAGCAACGAAGATCAAAGAATAGTGTGACAAAAGTTCTAATCTAAGTCCCCACCGTTACTGCCAAATACTAGGCCCCATCGCTTTTACACCAATGGTCAAGAGTTCAAAAGATGTGAATCCGTAAAAAAGACACATGCAAATTGACTTCAATAAACAATCGGACGCAGGTTGGCCAAGTCCAAACATGCTCTGCTGGTTTCGGTTTGAGCTTCTGGCTTATTTTGCATTATGCATAAATTTCATCTTTTTTTTATATTTTTGGCTTTTTTTAAGTTTTTTTGCTGGTTCTTTTTCCTCGTATTTGTTTGCATTATGCGTGATAAGCTGACATGGTTTTTCTATTTTTTTAAAAAATTTAATTATGCTAAATAAGCCTCCGTCAGCTACAGTGTTTTTTCAGCCAGCTACAGTACCCTTCAACCATAAGCCGCTCAAAAAAGGTTTTTGAGCAGTAGATAGGCAATTAGGCGTGAACAAGGAGTCGTTGACACAGCTGGCACACCAGAGCAGCCGGTAAACCCTCTGCTGGTCCTCCATAGACTACTGAGCAATCACAATTACTACCAAAAGTTAATCAGTCCAAGAACAAACAGTGATCGGCTGGTACGGGAAGGTAACAAATCCAAATCCCGATCAGGTGGAGTAACATCATAAAAAAAAAAGAAAAAAGAAAAGAAAATTTCACACGATGTAGGTAAGCTAGCATGCATGATCCACATGTGTTACTGTGTGGTATACCTTCTTTTTCAGCTCGACGACGCAGATGTCATGCGTCAGGTCCACGTCTCTGAGTAGGGAGTAGTCCCTACACGGGCCCTGCATTGCGCGCCACCCCAATCATACAGCCACAGGCGCCGTCACAGAATTTCCCCCTCGTTTTCGGATATTGTGGAAGCAAATCCTCTGCAGAAATGTCTCTGGAGAGGGCTTTGAACTTCTTCCCTTGAGGTTCTTAAGTAGATTTTAGGTATGTCCTTTTCAATTTTTAAAAATTATTATTTAGCTTTTCTAGAGTAACTAGTTTTTAAATAGACTATTTTTTTAAGATAGAGCCTAATAGTTAATTGTAGTACATACTGTACCGACTTCATTTATATCGGCAAAAATCGCACGCGAGTTTATGTTAGTTTGTAATCTCTTGCACGAACAGCTCAAAAGCCATAAGTTTCAGCCAAAAAGAACAGACCCTTTGCCATGTAGCATAGCATAAATCTTAAAATGCCATATTTATTCTCCATCCCTTCCCCACCAATTCTTTCCAAGCCACCTCCTTCCTCCGGTCTCTCCCACTGCCAGGATCCACCACTTCTCCTGCGCCCACCACCTCCTTTGACGTCACTGATCCCGACCGTATCGCCTTCGTCATCGCCAACACAGCTTGAGGTGGGCATCGGAGGCAAGAGGCGGAGGAGGCAGCGTGGCGGACGTTGAGGATGACGGTGAGCTCGACACCGTTGCAATGGAGGTCATCAACGAGAGAGCCAAGGTCCGTGATAGCATTGAGCTCGCGGGAGGAGTGTATACATCGTGTAGGACCTACCTGGATGTTGATGTCCTCCTTCTCCATGACCACCGCCATCTCCTCCTCGCCGTTCTCTACCGCTGCTGGAGAGGGCCCCTCGAGTTCATCGCAGACGCGGATGGAGGTGTGGAGCACGATGATTGGGAGGCCTGAAACGAGCACGACCAAGAGGTTGGTGATGGCACTAGCCGTGGCGAGGGCGGCAATCATGAACGTGATGAAGATCGTGGCGATGAGGCAGTGGTCGAGGAACCAACAGAGTAGCGCGTAGTTAGGAACACCTTAAGAGCAAGTATTATAAGAGGCTGTAAGCTGGTTGTATGCTGAGGTGGAGGAGAGAGAAGAGAGGTGGGCTGTAAGCTTACAGCCAGCTGAAGCACAAGAACCAAGAAACTTTGTGAGAGGAAGGAGTAAGTCATACAGCCTTCAGCTGGCTGTAACTACTATATAAGTAGGCTGATAAGTGGGCTGTAAGTATCCATACAGGCAGCTGAAGGCTATATTATAAGACTTGCTCTAAGGAGATGGTCGTAGATGAATAGGTCCTTAGAGCAAGAGCAGCGTGGAAGAGGAGATTTGAAAAGAAATAGATAGGAAGTAGCCGTTCAGGAGTTCGGGTTTTGCCACGTGGGGAGGGCCTCGAGGGGCCATAGAATTTTTCGCCCAAATCCTCTGCCTTCGTGTACATTTGGAAACCATCGATCTTCTCGTATCCATCGACCGCGAGAGGGGAAAAGGATGGTGGCCACCACGGCCGCCTGTCCCCATTTCGGCACGTTTTCCTGCGATTCATCGAGCGGCTAACACCCCGCGACGAGCGTGTGTCGGGACTCGGGACGCGCGCGCTCTCAAACACCGGCCGATGTTGCGATGAATCTGCCCACGCGGGCGGTCTGTCCGGTCTGCCAGCCCGGCAGCTCCCACGCATCAGTCCATCGTTGCAGGTCGCTACTTTGCTTCAATGAATCGTGCTGCGTGCAGGACCCAATGCTATCCTTGCCGCCTCGGAACATTTTGGATTCCATTCTTTATAGTACTAGCTTTATTTATTCCTTTAGAACGACTTTCCATGTGTCGAAGATAGAGAGGGGGGAGTAAAGTATATATGTCGATGGACCAGTCGATGACTAAATTCATGAACTGGTCATACCCATGGCATCGCAGTGTAGCTATTTCTTCCAAATTTAGCTTGATAACAGGTGAAACGTGTCATCTACCATACAATAGCAACTCGGCAGGTTGACCAGAGCTTGGCAGCACTTACCAAGCAACTATGGCTCGGCAACAACAAATCGGCATGTTTTAATTAGACATTAACTTAATCATGATTAGCACTAGTTAAGCATAATTAATACACTGTTGTGCTAGTCGGCTTCCTGCCGAGCTAAAGGAGCTCGACAGGTACATGCTAAGTTCAAAGAGAGAGTTAGATTTACAAAAACAAATGTTCAAAGGTGAAATTTGAAAAAAAAACACACCGTGCCATATATATAACAGTTCTAATTTCATAACCCTAGGCCGGCATTGTAGTCCCTAGAATTTGTAGGTGCTAATTGCCCCTCCTCATAGAAACAAGAGAAATAAATAAAAGGGAAACTATGCCATGTATACAACCGAAATTTTTACTGACACTGGCAGTTGGGCCCAACACACAAGATGGAAGTCAGGGGCCCGCTTGCAGTCGGTACTACTATTACCGTATTACGGACTTTTTCCTCCGAAACAGTTAGGAAAAATCTATTGTTCATGCATTAGTTACGTACCACTGAAAGTATTGGAAGGGCATCTTAGGGTTTTCAGTTCAAGTTCACATGTGATTCGGGTCTAGTGAGGGAAAATCACACGTGATACTACGTTATTGCTTCCGTCAAAAAAGAAAAAAATTCTTTTTTTTTTCTGAAAACCACGTCAAAAAAGAAATTTTCATGCGGTATATACTGTTCAGGTGAAAAAAGTAAACGAGCTGAACCGTTCATCACAGTAGAATTTTCAACACTGATTGGTCATTCATATGCCTAGTGAGAGAGAAACCGAAAGATAATGAACTGCACGTCGGGATGTTTCTTGTCCCGTAAGAACGAGCTCTGCTCCTGCTGCTTCGCATTCTTTTCTTGGTATTTTCCCTCGCAGCAGAAGCTATCAGAGGCGAGTATACTAATCTTCCGGGGCAAGAACAGGATGGCACGGACTGGACTGAAATAATCTAAGCCCCCCCAGAACATTCTTTATCGGCGAACGTGTGAGGCTGTGTCCATACGCAACACAGGCAGATCGATAGTATACAAATCTGGAGAGAAGAAACAATACTCCCAAAAACTAAACTGATAAACACGACAGCTAGGCTGAAGTCTGGTTAGCAAACAGCTAAAACTTGAGGCCTCCATCTTGCTTAATTCTTTAAGCAGGACTAACGAACCATCATAATTTAAGTGCCTCTGCAGCACAAGACAAGATGTTCCCATCTACTTGATCTGTAAATTGCAGTGAAGATTTGTGTCTGTAGGGTGGTTCAGGACAAATAGAGAGCGTGCAGCCTGTCTGTCTGACCGCAGAACATTATTATTGTCTCTCGCATGTGCCTTTCATGGAAGGGTGGAAGGATCATGCGAACAAAGCAGGATATGAAGCGTACCAGAACGTTGAATACTTGAATTGATTTACAGTAATCAGATTCCCTTTGCTGCTGCACTACCATCTTCAGGTAGCAACCAGATAGAGGCAGAGCTCACTCATGGCTTCGTCTCCTTTGCATCTATAGCTTCTATCACCTAGCCTGCCAAAACAGCCTTGGTTTTAGCACTTTGGCCATTCCCTAACCGAGAAACACCCACAAGAAGTAACCTGATAAAAAAATACTTACATAAATTTTCCACATGATCTGAGCAGTTGTCATTACAAAATCTCCTATAATCACAGTTAATACCAACATGGAGCATGCGTGATTTCGTTATAAGCAACCTCAGCTTTCCCCCAATATAATTATCCACCTCGTTACATAAAACTACTTGTCATTTGTCAACGTCACGTAAAGCAGAGGAAAATGTGACGCGCGAGGCCCTGTTTTCTTTCTTTTCAACCAGTTTTTTGGTTTCGTTTTCTTCCAGCAATCTTTATTTATTAAATTCATAAATCGTAGGTAAAAAATATCCAAACTATTCTACCTTTCGTAGGAAGGGTCGAGTCTACAGTCCCAAACACGGGCGGTAAGAGGTTAGCAGAGGCGAGAGCGACTGCAGATTTTCACCGTTTTGTTTTGCCAGGTCCAAAAGCCAGGAGAGCAGGGAGGTCTGAATACTCAAGCTCGAGTGCCCAACCACTCCCTCCTTTTGAGACTACTTTTGTATCGGTTTTGACACCGTTTTTTTGCAGCCCTCGTGCGCATCGTATCAGCCGTGGTTTTGTGCCCCACGGCAGGGTCAAGGCACCGTTCCGCTAGGACGCCCTGTTGGAGCGGCGACCAGCACCGGCCCGCCGTTATATATACACCCCGTCCGCCGCAGATGCTTCCACAACTCCCTCTCTCTCCCCCCATCTCGTCTCCTCCTCTCGCAAACACAATTCATAGCTAGGCTCAACCAAGCAAGTGCGTTTGCAATCAGCTATTGTTGTTCGGTTCTTGGATTCTTGCATTGCGCGATCGATCTTGGAGCTGGTGGTGATGGCTGCGGTGCAGTCGTGGAGGTCTCTGCTCTGCTGCGTGGGCGGCAGCGGCGGCATGGTGGCCGGGGAGGACGGGGCGTCGCCGACGACGCGGAGGCGGAGGAGAGGGGACCAGAGGCTGCTGTCGCGGGTGTCGCTGTCGAGCCTGAGCTCGACGGGCACGCTCACGCCGGAGGACCTGTCGGTGACGCTGTCCGGGTCCAACCTGCACGACTACACCTACGCCGAGCTGAGGGCGGTCACCGGCGGCTTCTCCCGCGCCAACTACCTCGGCTGCGGCGGGTTCGGGCCGGTGTACAAGGGCCGCGTGGACACCGGGCTCCGGCCGGGCCTGGACGCACAGGCGGTGGCCATCAAGTACCTGGACCTTGACGGCGGCACGCAGGGCCACAGGGAGTGGCTGGTAAGATCGACCACCTGGAACCCGCTGCGTAATCTCGCATTCCGCCATTGTTGCATCGCGAGCTCGGTCGATCGGTGTGCTAATTAACTTTGCCTTCTTCGAATCTGCAGGCCGAGGTGTTCTTCCTTGGGCAACTGAGGCACAAGAACCTCGTGAAACTGATCGGCTACTGCTACGAGAACGAGCACCGGATGCTGGTGTACGAGTACATGAGCAACGGGAGCCTTGAGAATCACCTTTTCAAAAGTGAGCACAAAGCTATTAACTGTTCATTTCACCCGTCTCGATCGTTAATTAATCCGGTCTATCAGTACTGTGTAATTTGGTGCTTACTTTAGTGGTTGCGCTAAGCAGAGTAGTTAGCCAAATCAGTGGCGCTTACGCTAGCGCTGAGGTTTTCTGCTTGGAAAAATCTTGGAAAGACTTGGGGAAGCTAACCCGAACCGTCCTGTCAATTACGTGCAGGTCTCAATGGCTCCCTGCCATGGATGACGAGGATAAAGATCGCCGTCGGCGCGGCGAGGGGCCTCGCCTTCCTCCACGACGCCGACACGCCGGTGATCTACCGCGACTTCAAGGCGTCCAACATCCTGCTCGACGCGGTGAGCGATCCCTCCAACCCGTGCTCAATTCTGCTTTCACTGCAGTGAGGCGGTAGTTTCGGACGGTAGGAAAAACAGAAATGTCAATTTGTGACGCAACGCAGCTCTGACAGGCTCTTGAGTCGTAGCAGACAGGAAGATGACGGCACCAGCCGTGTGGCTGAACATTCAGCCTGCACAGAAATACATTCTGGTTTTTTCGCTTTCGAATTCTGAAAATTCGATGCGAAACCACTGTTGTCGAGTTTTGACCACAAATAGTCCGTAGGAGATCGATGACTAATGTCAAAGTCTGCCACACGCTTCAAAATCGTTGGCTTGGTTCATTAGAAAGCCGGCTCTGATATGATTGCGACTTGGAAGGTTCCTGGTTGCCCAACTCTCTGCAATTGCCCTTGCGGTCTACCTAGATGGCCAAATACCTAACCAAAAATCTGTACCTGCCCCCTCTGTACTGCATCATTATCTCGGTATAACATAGCACTAGCCTGATACTGACAGAAACGGGTTATCGTGCCCTATATTATCCTGATCTTTTTAGCTTATGATTTATCTATTTATCGATATTTAGTTTATTCACAAAAATATTTATGTTAGAATCAAAAGCTATTATCTACAGTCATAAGATATATCATTGAAATTTTTTACTTGTGATCTTTTGTCTAACCCTATCGGATTCTTTGGTTTAGGACTACAACGCCAAGCTATCCGACTTTGGGCTCGCCAAGGATGGACCGCAGGGTGACGCAACCCATGTCACAACACGTATCATGGGAACGTACGGGTATGCCGCACCAGAGTACATCATGACGGGACACCTGACCTCCAAGAGTGATGTGTACAGCTTCGGAGTAGTGCTTCTGGAGCTGTTGTCTGGCCGTCGGTCTGTCGATCGGGCTCGACGTCAGAGGGAGCAATGTCTAGTGGACTGGGCTAGGCCCTACCTCAAGAAGCCCGATAGGCTGTACCGGGTCATGGACCCGGCCCTAGAGTGCCAGTTTTCGAGCCGGGGGGCCCAAGAGGCTGCGTTGGTAGCGTACAAGTGCTTGAGCCAGAACCCGAAGTCTAGGCCCACCATGAGAGAGGTGGTCAAGGCCCTGGAGCCCATATTGGACATGGACGACTACCATCAGGTGGCCCCATTCGTGTTCACTGTCATAGTGGAAGACAGCAACAAGGACAATGAGAGCAAGGGCAAGCTGGTGGATGGTGAGAAGAAGGTTGACATGAGGATTGAGACGATGGTGGAGGAGAAGCACCAGAGCCACCAGGACCGGCACCGGCAGAAGTACCCGAACTCGGCAATCCACGCTGACATTGTGCTGCATCGGGATGGCGCCGTCGAGCCGTACACCACCACACTGCGACGACTCCGGAGGACGCCGAGTTACACCAAGGAGAGGGGGGCGTAGGATTGATGATGAGAGAGGGCAGATAGGAGCATTAGAAAGAAGCGGCAAAAGGGAAGGTTTGTACATAATTAAGCTAGATCGTAGAGGGGTGTGACACAAGTCACACATCACCACATTGGTTTGGTTGAGAGAAGTGTTCTTTTGTTCTTTTCGTTCTTCATAGTGATGCTTGGTGTAAGTGCTAATAGGGTTGTGAAGAATCCGGTTAATTTGGATTTTTCATAGAGGTCGATCCAAGTACAAAGATAACAAGGGAAGTAACTCTGCGGTTGTTAAAATACAACTCTATTATGTCATTGTGTCGTCCAAGATTTTTTTTAAAAATCAACCCAAAAAAACTTACATTTCTGTTTGTCAAAAAAGAAAGAAAGAAAAACTTCACATCACTGCCACCGAAATCTGAATAAACTAGTAAGAATTGCACCACAGGTGCACAAACTTGTGAGATGAGTATATCTATATCACTAAAAAATAAAAATGTATATATTAGATCAATGAACTTATTAAACTATGCAAAGAAGGTCTAAAAGAGGTTTTCCAAAGAAGACAAGTGGCTCCCCTCCTTTATTTATATCATCTCCTTCTGCTGCCATGCCTCCTCACAGATCATTCTACTCCTACTTCTCGACAAAAGGGCGTGGCCTGAGACCTAAAAGCGACTGCCAATGCAAGAGATTAGGTTGCCTACTATCGAACTTGCGAGAATGACAAAGGGAAACACTATTCACCAATAAACTTTATTGATGTGGTCAAAGAGTATTTATAAGAGTATGACAATGAATGTGAATAATTTCGTTGTGTTGTTGCAGGTGCGTAAGCCTTCCTATTTATATAAATCTAAAGGGTGGTGGTTAATGTTTGAATAGGTGCCTTTTGTCTTAACGTATGAGTCTTTCCTATGTCTTGAAACATTGTGTTCTTTGGCAAACATTGTAACTCGTCAGAAATGCCATTAACCACTCTCACGTGTTGAATTAAAACACTCATGTGAAAAATCATACCAATCTTTCAATTAATACTTTGTTTGAGGAAACGAACAATTACTGGTCATAATTGACCACAGCTGATCGTTGTTTGGGTATAGCTGGCCTTCAACCAGTTATATTTATTATAAGAAAATGTTTTCTCTTTTATGTGCCGGCGTCTCCGCCTTCTCGTGTCGCCCTCCACAGATTGAAACCCTACGCTTCCTCCCACCCCGGTCGCGATCGCTTGCCACCTGGAAGCTTCTAGAAGGATCCGGGCCCCGCCCTAGGAGTTGGAACCGAACCATGGAGGCGCAACTGGCGGGGGCGGTGGCGGCCAATACGGCGCCGGAGGTGGTGGACGTGTCGAGGACGACGCTTATCGTGCGTCAGGGGGTCGTGTTCACTGTTCAGCACGGAGGGCTACCGCCTGGTGCTCTCCGACGGCGTCCACACGCAGGAGTCCGACCTCTTCACCCCTTTAAACCGCGCCGTCAGGGACGGCCGCATCCAGGTCTGCAGGGGCTCCGTCGTCCGCCTCCTCCGGTACTTCGGTTGCAAAGCCTCCGGCGCCGCGGCCCAAGAGTAACTCTCTCCCAGTCTAGTGTTTGTGCTCACTTAATTGGTTATTATAGTCACTTGGTATTGTTGATGGAACGAAGTTAAGGTATGCATTATTCCGGCTGATGTTTAGGCTAACTGTTCTGTTTCAGGCTGACTATGAATTTCCTTGTGCTGCGAGTGACTCACTTACACTGGTAAAAATGACTGTTTTGTTGTCGCCTGTGTTCAGTACTAGGAACACTGATTTATGATTTGCTTGCATCGATTTTGTAGCAGAACATACAGTAAAAATTTACCAATTAATTTCCCGGAGAACCTTGTGTCTTGTGTGTGTGTGTGATTTTACCATGTCAGATCATCGATGAGGCTTGCTGCTGCAGTGGAAGGGGTGTTGTACTCTTCTGCAAATTAGTCAAACCGGTAGCTTTCCTTTTGATTGGGCACACATGGCATGGCATGTTGTGTGCCTTGGTTGCGGTGACTGCATTTCTTATTTTTAGCACAACGTCTGTTCTTACTGTTTGTGCGAATTCACATTCAACTTTTCATATGCGTTGTTCGGGTTTAATTCTCCATTAGTTGTTTGCTGGTTCTACTTTACTGTCCTACGTGTCGTGTTTTAGATTCTGCGTTGGAATAGTCTCACATTGGTTGTGGAAGGGCAAGGGACCTAACTTAAAAGTGGAGGAGTCCCTCACCTCATTGGCTAGCTTTTGGGGTGAGAAGGCCCTTACGATCCAACAAGTGATATCAGAGCCCGGTTCTAACATCTCTGGCCCAATGGACACTAGTGTGTGAATGCCTGATGGACTGTGACCCTGAGGGACCGTCGGTGTGTACGGTGAAGGGACCCTGAGGGATCGTCAGTGTATGGTGAAAGGGCGGTGAAGAGCTGAGGGATACCAATATGTGAAGGGGGAGATTGTTGGAATAGTCCCACATTGGTTGTGGAAGGGCAGGGGACCTAACTTAAAAGTGGAGGAGTCTCTCACCTCATTGGTTAGCTTTTGGGGGTGAGAATGCCCTTACGATCCAACATTCTGGAAATGGGATTGTGTGGTAGCACTTGGAGGAGTGGGATTGTTGTAGGGGTGGCCCCCACCTAAGCCCAGCCGGTCTGTTAGAAGACTGTAAGGTCTAAAGTGGGATATGTATAATGACATAAATGCCCCTGAGAGGGATATTAAAGTGTAAGGGTACCACTGTAAAAACATTCCCCATGTCAGTATATATGGATACAGGCCATGGGGGAAACCCTAAGCATTGCTCACCTAATTCTTCACTACCATACTTTCTCTCTGTTTGGTCTGTAACCATAACAGGGACATTTTAGTTTCCTAGGGTACACTTGTTCTTGCTGATCATCCGGCAAACCTTGTGCAAATTCACAGGGTTTATTCGCTGAAATGTCTTAACAGACGGGGTATATCTAGAATTCTAACTATCCAACGAATTTATAGTGCTCTATCTGCTGTGTATGCACTATGTTGGATTCTAATTTTCTAACTCGAGGGCCCTTTTTCTTTCTGAAGTCCTTTCTGCAGGAGTCTACTTTACGAATTTGAAGTTCTGCAAACCGAGTGCGCGCTGATTGGAAGCCTCACGCCTAAGCCGGGATGCAAACACGAGGAATCGGATGCTAATTCCGTGGCCAGTGATGCAGGGCCGAATGGAGATCCCATTCCAGTGGCCTATGCATAGGCTCTTGATCTTCTTGGAGGGTTACATGAAGAACTATGGTTGTCAAGGCACGCCGAGTTTATGTATTTCTCCGTGTAGACGAAGGACTATTCTTTTAGGCTACGATTTATTAATATAATAAATAGTAATTATCGAGAGAAGCCAAAAGCCGTAAAAACAAAAAAAAAACAAGCCGAATTTGGTTTAGATGGTCTTTCTGTTTTCCGTGTGGTGCCGCCTTAGTTCTTGCTGTTCAACTGTGGTGGCTTGCATTTTATATATCTGGAACTGCTTGGGTCTTCGACATGGTAACTCTAGTGAGTCTGGATGTATGCCTCTGCGGTGGAAGCTATGCAGTGAAAAAATTGTTGAGCATATTAGGATGCTGTTGTGAAGTATGGTCGCCTGCAGGGCAGCAAGCCTTTTATTGTTGGCTGCCTCCTTTGCTTTCCAATGGTAAATTTGCCACGACTATGACTTCCAATAAAAGAACCCATAAAGTTGCGCTACTCCCAAAATATGCAAATGTAAACTAAGGTACTGTTTGAAAGACAATGCTGGAATTTCACGTGAAAAAGTCCACTTTCGTGTTCTAAATGTGCTAAACCGTAAGCCAAAACCCAAAATAACCCAACACTACCTTTTTTTTATTAAGATACATGCAGAAACATCATCATGCATGTACACCGCACGTATAAGAGTGTGTCCTCTTAGCACACCCCATAAAAAATGGTTCCCTCCTAGTACCCACTTTTACGTATGCGCGAATACGTTTCGGTAGGAATTTTGTGAGGTCACGAATTTATCTTAGGTCTTCGTATTTTCTAGATGTGTGATAGGCAGAGTGTACTCACACGTGTGTATGTGTGTGCATGGTGGTATATACATGCGTACCTTGTAATCAGAAAAAGCTTGAGTACTAAGATTTAAACTGTGGTGGATAAAGTTGTATATCTACAATTGTACCACCCATCACTAGTTCACACAGTTCTCCTACCCCCTCGAACAATATAGTAGGTAACAAAACTGGCCTAATTTTACTTTCAGCCGGCCCATCTAGAGCGTGTTTTGGATATGGTCTAGAGTGGACTTGGGGCCTGTTCTTTTCGGTTGCGGCTTATGGTTTTTGGCTGAAATTTTTGAATTTTGGCTGTTTACGGTACAAATTATGGAGAGACATATACTCACTTGCGATTTTAGCTGGTACAGATGTTGAGCTTTTAACGTGTAGATCGTTTAACTTGTAGACCCCATCTTGAAAAAATACTCCATTTGAAAGTTAGATACTGTAGTAAAAGCCAAAAACTGCCAGCTTTTGACTTAAAAGAACATACCCTTGCCTGGCTGGGAGCTTCCGTGTGCAGCGCCTCCAGTGTGTTTTGTTGCTGTTGAGAAACCGTCGCTGGCGACCAGTCCGAACGATTCCTCTGCTTAGAACAAGAACGAATCAATCACAGAATCACAGAGAGAATAGATTGAACACAGAGAGGTAGAGAGAACTCCTGATCTTTCTTTATTGCTTTTCTTTCATGCGTACATAATGAGGGGGGGTATGGCTCTCTATTTATAGTCCACGGTGGGGTGCCCAAATATGCCAGGACTCTTAGCCATGGGCCCGGTTTCCTAACACTCCCCCTTGGGCACTCACCCAACATGCTCATGCCTCGTCAAAACTCCATAAAAACCCAGTGGGAAAAATTTGGAGAAAGAGTACATGATACATGTGATGCTGCGATGCACGAATTGCCTCATTAAAAACCTTGGTCGAGAAACTTCATGGAAAACTCGTCAAGGGAAAAAGAGTACAATTCACCCAAATTCATTTGGTCTGCAAGACTTTATTTTTGGGTACTTAATCTTCATGATCAAGATTTATTAGCGGGCTTGTGAGAATTCTCCCCCTGAATTCTGCACTTCTCTAAGTCTCATCATTCCAATTCCACGCACGCATCTTTCAAAGCTAGATGCGGGGAGTGACTTAGTGAATAAATCTGCGAGATTTTCACATGACTTAGTATGCAGTACTTTAATCTCGTCCATCTTTTGCAATTCATGTGCATAGAAGAACTTGGGGTTGATATGCTTTGTGAGATGACTCTTCACATAGCCCGTTTGCACTTGTGCAACGCAAGCGGCATTATCTTCATGGATAATTGTGGGGTTTTGCACAATATTCATTCCACATGACTGCTGGATGTGGTGAACCGTTCAGCGGAACCAAGCATACTTTCGTGTGGCTTCATACAGTGCTATAATTTCTGAGTGGTTCGTCGAAGTAGCTACCAGGCTTTGCTTATACGATTTTCATGAAATTGCAGTTCCACCACACAGAAATACATAGCCTGTTTGTGGCTTAGCGGTATGCGGGTCTGACAGGTACCCAGCATCTGCATAGCCAATCAAGTTCAGATCTTGATTCTTTCTGTAAAACAATCCAAGGTCCTTGCTACCTTGGAGGTATCGGAAAATGTCCTTTATGCCCCGCCAATGCCTTTTGGTGGGCTCTGCACTGTATCTTGCTAAGAGGTTCACGGCAAATGCAATGTCCGGTCTAGTGCAGTTTGCTAAATACATGAGTGCTTCCACTGTACTCAAGTATGGGAATTCCGGTCCCAGGACTTCTTCCCCCTCTTCCCTAAGTCGGAAAGGATCTTTTTCTTGCTGTAAAGACCTCCCGATCATCGGTACTTTCGATGGGAATGCCTTCTCAAAGTCAAACCTTTCAAGCACCTTCTGGGTGTAGGTTAACTGATGTACCAAGATTCCTTCAGGGACATGCTCAAGCTGCAGGCTTAAGCAAAATTTGGTTTTGCCCAAATGTTTCATTTCAAATTCTGACTCCAAGTAGGAGCTTGCTTCTTTTATGTCTTCGGCTGTCCCGATGATATTCAGATCATCTACATACACAGAGATTATACAGAATCCATTCTGGGATCGCCGTATAAATACATAAAGACAGTTTTCATTATTCGTGTAGCCTTTCTTGCAGAGAAAGTCGCTCAAGCGATTATACCACATTCTTCCAGATTGTTTCAGTCCATACAGTGACTTTCTGAGTTTCACACTGTACAGATTTCTATTTGCTCTGTCTTGGTTCGGGAGAGGGATTCCTTCAGGGACTCTCATGTAAATCTCCGAATCCAAGTTACCGTAAAGGTATGCAGTCACAACATCCATCAATTTCATTTCCAAATTCAAGTTCACTGCCATTGAGATCAAGTATCTAAAGGTAATTCCACTCATGACTGGGGAGTAGGTTTCTTCGTAATCAACTCCAGGACGTTGAGTGAAACCTTGGGCTACCAGCCTTGCTTTGTATCTCACTACTTCATTTCTTTCATTTCTCTTTCGAACAAATACCCACTTGTGCCCAACGGGGTGTATGTGGGGAGGTGTGCGGCATACGGGCCCAAACACCTCTCTTTTATTCAGAGATAGCAATTCAGTTACTATTGCCTTCTTCCAATCTTCCCAATCTGATCTTTTCTTACATTCAGCGAGCGATGCAGGCTCGGGATCAAGATCGATGATGGAGGCAATTTTCTTTGCGAAGTAGATATCGATATTAGCTGTTGTCCTATTCAGGGACTCTCCCGTGTGCACATAATTTATAGCTATTTCTTCATGAGTTGCTTCTTCTGGAGCTTCACCTTGCGCATCGCTTCTTTCAATTGCGGTGGCAAGTTCCTTTAGTTTTTCAGCTCCGATGTGTGCGCACACATCCATGCCGATGGGGATATTCAGATTCGGTATGCCCTTTTCTGAAGGTGTCATACTCGTGCCAGGTCTCAACTGGCTCCCCTTCTCATTCTGGGGGACTTCAATGATCGGCTGTGATAAATCCCTCTTATCCTTCTTCACCAGGCGTCCCCGGTTACTAAGGATTCGAGGAACCGGAGTTCTCGTCCTCATTTTTTTTTCTGAGGCCTCTGGACAAGATTAGGGATACCTTCTGCTTTCTTAGGTATTTCAACCCTCTCCGATGCAGTGCGTGCAGGCACATGCGACTTAGTCACGCTCTTCAAATCGCTAAAGTGATTAGGCAGCTGATTTGCTAATTCTTGCAAATCAATTGTCTTCTGGACTTCTCTTGTCTTCTGGACTTCTCTTGTTGCTTTACTAATGTCTTCTGGACTTCTCTAGTGCGCGGGTCATCTGTATGGATTCCCCAGGCTTGCCACGTAATTTCCCGACATTCTTCATCAAGGGGTTGATTTCCTCCCCCTAATGTTGGGAAATTTTCGGTGGTGGCCCTTGCGCTGTTGCATAGGTGAATGGATGTTTTAGGCCGAAGGTCTAAGATTGATGAGATTTGCTGCATGTAGGACTGTGGGTCCCCAACATGTAGCTAGCAAATTACAATTATGCAAGAGGGGTTGGGCAATAAATTTAATTCTCTTAATTAAATCCTCTGCCAAACCATTCTAGGTATGGACATGCGGTACCGAGTGCTCAACTGCAATTTCCATCGCCATGCAATAATCATCAAATGCCTTTGAAGTAAATTCGCCGGCGTTGTCCATTTTGATGGACTTGATGTGATGATCAGGAAACACATTTCTGATGCGAATGATCTGCGAGATCAATTTTGCAAAGGCGTGGTTTTTCGTGGACAACAAACCCACATATGACCACTTCGAAGAAGCGTCAATGAGCACCATGAAATACTTGAATGGCCCTGAGATGGGCTGAATGGGACCGCAAATGTCTCCCTGGATGCGTTCCAGGAATGCAGGGACTTCATCCTTCACTTTCAGAGTGGAGGGACTAGTTATTATTTTTCCGGTGCACATGCAGGGCACACAAAATCTTCATGATTGAGAAATTCTTCATTAATATTATGCCCATGCGAGTTATTATGTTTCTCATCATCCTAAGACTTGGGTGGCCTAATCTGTCATGCCAGAGATAGAAGAGTTCAGAGCTTCTAAGTACTGTCTTCAGGACAATGTACGCTGCAGGTGCCTTAATGTTGGTATAATATAGCCCAATTTCTAGTGAAGGGAGTTTTTCTGATTCCATTCTTGTCGCGCTTCGTAATGAGCAGGTATTCCGTACCGTACTCTTCTTTAGTCTCAACGTGGAAACCATTTGCGCGGATATTCTTAAAACTTAGGAGAGTTCAAGTCGATTCTGGGTACAATAAGGCTTCTTCAATGACCAAAGTTGTGCCCATTGTGGCTCTTCTGGAACCGATCATACATGCATCGCTTCCAGCGATTGTCGTAAGGCTGCCAGTGCTCTTACGAATCGACTGAAAATTCTTAATCTCTCTTAAGATGATATTCCTTGTGCCGCTGCTAGCTAAGCACACTTCCTTCATAGGGCGCTACACGTGTTCTAATATAGGGTATTTATTAACATGTATGAGAAGGCAATCAACACATAAATAAAATACTCCAATATCAGAACATATCATGCCATCATAAACTGAATAAATGAATGAATTCTTCAAATATCATCCAACTATCACGAGAAGATAACAATTCTTAAGTACCATCCATGCAAATTCTAACATATTCTTCCACACAAAATAAATGACAATTAAAGTCGAAATGCATTCAGTGCACTAGACTTCTTCTGCTATTTTTTTTCGGGTTGACATTCTCTTCAAGAGAAATTATGGCATTGGCTGCTTCTAGGTCGAGAGGGGTGCTGCTGTCGTAATGGTCTCAAACACCATCAACGCAGGCAGCTGCTCAGAATGCTCCCCCTCAACCGATGCAGAGTGGACTTCATGTGCCCTTTACCATCCCGTTTTGGCTTGCTAGCCTTATTCTCACGTGGAGCATCTAATTTTGCCTTTCTGGGCTACGGTCATACCCTTCCTTCCCGTTTTCTTCATAAAGGGCTTTCGCACCTTGTAGCTCCCAGCGTTGGCTTCATGGCCAGTGGAGCTCCCAGATGGCTGAGTGACTTAGTTCTTGCGGAGAACTTCATCCTGAGCCTCCGCAACTGCATCATATCAATCAATTCGGCGTATTCCTCATAGCCATCTTGACGATAGTTGCGTGCGGATTGTACTGCATTGGGGTGGAAGGATTTTCTCAATTTTCTATTTTCGGGTACAAATCCTGTGCAAGGCAGAATTGTTTTCCCTGACCGTCTTAAAGTCGGCAAACCTCAGTCTGATCCACTCATACTCTGCTTGAGGAAGAATGATGTACTTTAGCCTCTTAAACCGCTTCTTGAGTGCGATCCAGAGTGCTAGTGCGCTTTTCTCCACCATATACTCATTCTTGAGAGTTAGGCAGAGGTGGTGCCTGAGAAAATGAAGTGCCTGATCATTCTCTTTAGGCATGGGTTGGGCGTCATTCAGTCCACCAATCCCAATAGTCGCGCGGAGCTTCTTGACTCCAAACACAATCTCGACATCGGATGCCTACGTCAGATAGTTTTGGCCATGCTGGGCCAGCTCCTCGAACTTCTAGTTCGTGATGCTAGTCATCTAAATGTGTGTAAGTCTACTGCTGGTAGACATGCACGGAATAATTCACTGCGGGTAAATAAATGGTACAAAAGGTTCTCGTAATGTTTCATAATTTTCTATGCATTTTCTATAATTTTACTGCTGATTTCAGTGATTAAAAGCAATTTAAACAATTACAATTAACCAAAACAGTAAATAAATACAGAAAATACATAAAACAGTAATGGCATAAATAAATAAGCTTCAAATGCTAAAAATAATGCAAAATTCGGATTTCCGAGGCCCTTTTATGCTAAAATATAAAATTTCAGCAAATTTTGCACTTTCTGGGGGTTTATGCGCAAAATTTCAGTTCAGAGAAAAATTCGCGCAATTTTCTGATTTACAGAGGGATTTTCTGCAAAATTCTGGACCCGCTCGTAAATTTGAGGGCTTATACGTAATTTTCGGAACTACGAAGCCTTTTATGCAAAATTTGGGACTCAAATTAAATGATTAAGGGTTAATCGGTAATATTCAGGACTTCGGGTCCTTTTTTGTAAAATCCGGCGCCCCCCACCGACCGGCCTCCTTTTTTTTTTTTAGACCTCCTCCCCCGGCCCAATTCTCTTCGGCCCATGTGGCCTTGCCCTCCCCCATCCGATTCGGGCCGGATCCGGCCCGCTCCCACCTGGCCTCTATGGCCCATGGCCGGCGCGTGAAAGAGGGGAAGGGGTAGGGTTTACCCTACCCCGTAAACACCTAGCGGTGGCGGCGCGGGAGGGCCAGGGCGGACAGCGCGCGGGCGCGTGCGGGCGCCGGCGGGGTCGCAGCCGGCGGCGGGAGGAATCCGGGCGGGCGGCGCGCCGGTTCATGCAGGCGCCGGCGGCGGGGGAAGCCCGGGCAGGCGGCTCGGGTGAGGAGCACGGAAGGCGGCGGGGCCGGCATGGGGCGCTCGGCGGGGCGGCGCGTTGGGGCGGACGGCTACGGGCCGGAGCCCGGGGTGGTGGCCGGAGCAGCGCGCACCGCGGTCGGCGGCCATGCGGGGGCCGGCGACGAGGCGGGAGTATCCGGCGGGCGGCGGAGGCAGTCAGGCGGCAGCCGCATGCAGGCGGCGGTGCCGGGGTGCGGAGCGTCGGCCTCGGGTGCGGGTCGGCGGCCGCATGCAGGCGGCGGCGCCGGAGAAGCCGACAAGGCGGCGCGACGGGGCGGCGTCCGGGCGGAGAAACCAAGTCGTCGGCGGCCGGTGCGCAAGCGCGTGCGTGCTACGGGCGACGCATGGGGAGGAGACGACGGGCCCGGGGCTGCCTCGGCCCGTGCGGGGGCGGAACCGGCGGCGACACGGGCGCGGTGGGGCCAGCGGCATCGGCGCGTGCGGGCGCGGGCGCGGTGGGGCCGGCGATCCATGTCGGCTTCAGGCCGGCGGCGGCCCCTTTTTTTTATCTTATGCAATGGCCAATGCAAGATCCGAACAGAGGTTATGCAAAATTTCCCCTTTTTTCATGCAATTGCTGAGCAGAACAAAAAGAAGATGCAATAATAAAATTTTCCAATCTGCAATGCTGTGCAGAAAACATGAAATCATTGCATATATTTCTTGTGCTTGTGATCATGCAGGATCAGACAACACCATGCAAAAATTTCTAATCTACGATGCAATCAACATCTACCCCGTTTTCGCAATCTACCGATCGACATTGTGCCGGCGACTTCAAGTCTGCTCGCGGTAGATTTAGGGTGGATTTGCATCGTTCTACAGTGCAATCAACATCTACCCTGTTTCACAATCTACCGATCGGCATTGTGCCGGCGACTTCAAGTCTGCTCGCGGTAGATTTAGGGCGGATTTGCATCGTTCTACAGTGCAATCAACATCTACCCTGTTTCACAATCTACCGATCGGCATTGTGCCGGCGACTTCAAGTCTGCTCGCGGTAGATTAGGGCGGATTTGCACCGTAGAATTTTAATCTAGAACGCGAAAAGAAAATACAGATTCAAAAGCGGTCTAGAAAATTCAATCTGTGCTTCGATGATTACCTCGTTCACCGGAGCGAAGTCGTGCTGATAACGTGTTGAGAAACCGTCGCTGGCGACCAGTCCGAACGATTCCTCTGCTTAGAACAAGAACGAATCAATCACAGAATCACAGAGAGAATAGATTGAACACAGAGAGATAGAGAGAACTCCTGATCTTTCTTTATTGCTTTTCTTTCATGCGTACATAATGAGGGGGGGTATGGCTCTCTATTTATAGTCCACGGTGGGGTGCCCAAATATGCCAGGACTCTTAGCCATGGGCCCGGTTTCCTAACAGTTGCCACCCTAGGGCCTAGGAGCTTGCCTGGTCCAGGCCGAGACGCCAGGGCCAAGTGCTCGAAAACGGATGCTTGCGAGGCTAGGTGAGTGAACCACCGTTGTCTTCCCGCTGTGACCATGGCACCGAGCTCCACCGCTCGCGCTACTGTGACCTCGGCTCAGATCTCACCGCTGCCCCAATGCCGAGCCTAGATTCTGTCGTCGCCACCGAGACTAGATCATGTCATTGCCGCCTCCTCGCTTTGCCGACGTCTCCTTCTCACTTCGCCGTCGCCACTTTCCTGGCTCATTGTCTGGCTCCTCGTCAAAACGTGTTTTTTTAATTTTACATTTTCTTCAGACATAATCTCCAACAAATACTACGTCATCAAGCTTTAGTTTGTAAACACCCTGGCACCCTGTAAAGCTACACCCGGTCCATACACCCTCTCCAATCTCTACCGCACGATTACCACGAGATCCTGGAAACTCTTCTCGCCAGCCTTCAGGGCTTCAGGCCATTCCCTATCGCCCAGCCCATACACCACTGCTGCTCCCACAGCTGAGCTCTCCGCCGCCTCCTCGAAACCCTTCGCCCCCACGCGAATCGCGTTCGCGCATTTCCGGAAGTTTCCGGAAGGTTCGGTTCCGGGAGAGCATGAAGGCGTGTCTGACTCGTTGGGCGGTGGCGGCCTTGTCGAAGGACGAGGAGGCGGCGGCGGGGGTGCAGCTGGTGCTGCAGGGGGTCGACGTCCGCCCGCTGTCGCCGACGCAGGAGAGGTACCGTATGTCGCTCTCCGACGGCGGCCACCTGATGCGGGGCATCCTCCTCACCTCCATGAACCACCTCGTCAAGGACGGCCGCCTCCGCAACGGCGCCGTGGTTTGCCTCCTCAAGTTCGTGTGCAGAACCATCGAGTGTCTGAGGTGCGGATTCGCTTCCCGTTAGCTTGGATGGTTTAGTTGTGCAGGAATTATTCCGTGTCGATGCTTCCGCGCCCGTTTTAAGTTCTTCCGATTTTCCCATTGGGATGTTTAGATTTTGTTAACTTTTTGTGCTAATTGTTGTGTGGCTTATGACTGAGATGTGTTGTAGTCTATTTTGATTATTCTGGGTGTTGTCGGCGGTGGGGTTTGGGTGGTTAGGGTTAGGGATGTGGAAGAGGGGAAGGAGGGAGAGATCCATCAGTCACAGAATTTTTCTGATTTCGGCAAACAACTAGTTGACAGACCATTTTGATTTCTGGGGAAAATGGCTATATGCAACTAGTCAAACCTTAATTTCTACGAATGCCATAAAAATCACCGAATTGTAAGTGTGCCACTGGTTCTGTGCGAACTTATGAAAATGCGCCACTGGTTTTGTGGTTTAGAATGGCATATTAGGCTGGTGGACAGCTTAGACCATGTCTTGCGAGCTCTACTTTCAATGTAATAAAGTAGCTACTGAATTGTGGTTAATGTTATGCGCTAATTGTGGTGTCAGAGGCTAGCTGTGAAACATGAATGGGGCCTTGTGATTTCTTGAGTTCTTGTTGATGCATGCTTGCTTGGTCAGGTGCTGGGATTTTTGTTCTCGGAAAGATTAGTGTTCATCCACTGGAATTTTATGGTACAGTGACAAAATTGCCTTTTTGTCTGTGTGTCCTGCTCCACTAGGAACTCTGATTTACTTTTGAGTGGGATATTCAACTTAAAGTGCTTATTTTTGGGTTGATTGCTCTATTATTGGCTTCCTGATCCTACTTATGCTATTATAAACGTCATATTGGTAGAAAGTGGTTTTAGAGATGATGTGGGTGGTAACATTTGAAGGCACATTTGTATTTTTTTAAGTCCTATGTTCTTGTTGATCATTAGGTCAACCGTCAGCCTTGTGCAAAATGAATTTAGTCCTTGAAAATGTGTCATGGAAAGCTAAGAAACGACATTTATCTTAACAAAAGAGCTATACTAATAAGATTTGTTGGTGCTATTACAGAGTATGACAAATTAAATGAATTTACAGCGATTTATTGTCTTTCCTGTTGTTTGTTGACTTCTATATTCAGAGTCGTCATTGTTTTTCAACTTGATGTACTGCAAACCAACTGCGTGTTGATTGGGAGGCCCAAACTGTATGAGTCCAGCCATTTGGAAAAACCCTATGAATTTGAAAACAATCATGAGGAATTGAGTACTGAGTCAGTGGCCAGTTCTGCCGAACTAAATACTGGAGCCTATTCTGCTGGGCAAGGCTTGAAGGGGCACCTGACACAGGGGACGGTGACGGCGTTGCAGCAGCCTGTAATGCAGGTTGTTGGCATGTCGTTGATGAGATCAGAGCCTAAAATATTTGAGATATGCCACTTGGTGCTCTCCAACGGCATCCACACACAGGATGCCATGCTGGCATCTCACCTGAGTCACCTGGGCACCATGATCCACCTCCTTGAGTCCATGTGCAACACCATCCAGAGTCCCAGGTGTGGAACGTTTCATTTTCTGAAATTAGTTCCTTGTGCAAGAAATACTGGATGTTTGAGGTTTCTGTTCATTTGTTTCTTTTTTTTATTTCTTTACTTTTATGCACTAATTGGTCCGTCTGCCACTTGCATGCAACAGAATACGATTTTTGTTTAGTACTACCATGTGTATGGATAGTTTGCGTACAACATTAGCAACTGATAGAAGGGCTGATCTAGGGGTGCATTTTTTGTTCAGTGCTACCACGAGTGGTATTTTGTACAAAGTTCATCCTATGATGCGTATTTTAATTTCTCGTTTGGGTCTTTCATTCTTGGCTATTAACAAATCGAGGAGAAGAAGGCCACAAGCCCACAATATGTGAATTGGTAATAACTACATCCAACACTACTTTATTTTTTCTATCACGATTTTATCACTGTGTTAACTGATGATGCTCATTGCAGTGGAAAGCATGATACCTTGTGTTAATGCTTAAAAATCCTCAGTTTTCAGTGCACATTAAAGTATTAAAAAAAGGATACAACACATCCTGTTTGGTTTTCTGTAACTGAATTTAAGTTTACAACAACTTCCTTTCTTTTGGCTGTGTGATTTCAGCTTACAGTATTTTTTGGTTCCAATTTGGGTCAAATGTTTGTGGTACGTTCGAAATTATTTTTTTATTTGCTACTGCACATCCTGTTTTGAAGTTCTTAATGTGCAGTCATAGGCATCATGTTGGTACCAAGTGATTACGGAGATGGGCTGGGTGGAAAGTTGTTACATTTAGAATGCCACACTGGAATTTCCCAACTCCCTTGGTTGTTGTTAGCCATTAGGTCGACCATGTGCAAGCTGATATTCTTTTTGGGTGACAAACTGAGATTATTTGTTGAATCTGTCTTTTTGCATTCAATTGAGTGGATATCCTGGTTGGATCTGCCGATACTTTGCAAGGATCATCATTTATCCACTTCTCAAAGTTCTATGTTTTTTACCATTTCATGTCATCCTTGACACTGGTTGCGGGCATTTCAAACTAGTAAACATGTGATGGCATTTGTTGGCTTGTTTCTGTCAGCTGTGCTTTAGTTGGAGTAACTAGTTTTCTTAAATTTATAGCAATGTTTCTTTTTATTTTCTGTATGACTTAAACTTTTAGTGCTTAGTTTGGGTTAATGCTCAATTATTGGCTCCCCTATTCTACTTACTACGATAGGTGTCATGTTGTAGATAATGGTTTTGGAGATGGGATGGGTGGTAAGTTGTAGCATGTGAGCTTTTGTAGGAGTGTCACATTAGTATTTTTTTGAGACCTGGTTCTTGTGATCATTACGAACCTTGTGTATACTGAGTTTATTTCTTGAAAAATGTCTTTTGATAGAGCAAGCAGAATAGTACATGTTTATGGTACTGTTAAGATTGATTGGCGCTATTTATGGAGTACTGTTTGTCCAACAAATTCACAATGCTTTGTTGACTTGCTGTTTTTCCTGTTGCATTTTGACTTCTAAATTCAGTATGATCATCGTTATCCAACTTGAAGTACTGCAAACAGAGTGTGCACTGATTGGTAACCCCAAGCCATGTGAGCTCCGCTGCATGGAAAAACCCTATGGGCTGGAAATGAAATGTGTGGAATCATGTGCCAAATCAGTGGCCAATTCTGCTCAACCAAACAATGGTGCCTATTCTAGTGGCCAACACTTGAAGGGGCTCCTGACTCAGGGGGCAGTGGCGGCGATAATCGGACGGCGAGGAGGTGGTGGAGCAGCAGCCAGTGATGCAGGTGGTTGATGTGTCACTGGTGTTTAAGTTCAACAGGTACCGCATGGTGCTCTCCGACGGCATCCACAAGCAGCATGCCATGCTCGCGGCCCACCTTGGCCACCTAGTGATGAAGGACACTCGCCTGTCCAGCGGCACGATAATCCGCCTAATCGGGTTCACATGCACCCCTGTCTGGAGTTGCTGGTATGGGTCCCTTCTTGTTTTCTGAAATTGATTACTTGTCTAAGAAATACTAGACATCAATTTTTTTGCCGGTTTATCTTTTCTGGGTGTTTGTCGGTTTTGTTAATGCTTTGTTCTAATTGTGTTTGTGGCAAGATCGGCTGAATTTTGTGCTTAATACCTGCATTTGAAAGCACGCACACGCTTGTGCACACACCTTAGATCATTAGGTGGGACCTTTTGCAAAACGATTTTTTCTTCTTTGCCTTCTCTTCTTCTCCTTTTCCTCCTCCCTCTGCCTGCTTGAAACAAGTCTGCTCGTAGAGCTGTATCACATATACATCTTAATAAGGTGGATGTCTTCTGTTTATTATTTCCAAGGCTTGCCGATTGACCACTTCACAAAATGAACTCACCATTCTTTATTTACTTATTCTGTCGTGTGTCAGCTTTTAATTTCAGGTTTATCATGGTTCTCCAACTCAAAATACTGCAAACACAATGTAAGCTGATTGGAAGCCCCAAATTCTATGTGCTTGGAAAGAAAGACGAGGAATTGGATGCTGATCGTGTGGCTCTACGGGACGGTTGATGCTATCCAAGCAGTGGTCAACATCGATTGGTTGATCCTATCCTGGCTGCCAAGTCACGCCAAGGTATAGTGTTTTCTTTTGTTGTCCATGTACCATAATACCTTCGTACTGTTATCTGTCATGTCTGGTACTCTGGATGTGAACATGGTTGGATCTTCTCCATAGTAACTTGAATATGCTGCCGAACAAGATCCGAATGTTATTGCCTACTTGCCTGGGAAGTGGTAGGCCTTTTATTGTTGGCTGTTGATTTTTCTTGTGTTTGGCGAAATACATTAGCTCTTTTATAATTTACTGTTAATTCATGGAATGCTCGAGGAACCAATGATCGATGTGTCCATCAAATGCTTGGGAAACGAAGAGGACGTTTAATCCTGGTGGACCAAGAAAACAGAGTATATTGATACATTAGGTTTGATGAACTTTAGATTGATTCCATGGATTTATTCCTTGAATTTTGAAAGCAGAATATGTTTTTCATACATTAGGTTTGTGAGTTTACTTCATGTTGGAGTGGCCTTTTAAAGGGATGTGAGTGGTATCCAATTATCCTGATGATGATCTATAATTGTTGAGTTTGCTTGACTTGCCTTTTTTAATGCACGAAATTGTTGTTTAGTTTTATGTCTCTTTACCAAGGATCTAGTCCAGAAAGTACTCAGATTCATGAACATTATGATTGTTAGGAATAGTCTCACATGGATTGTGGGAGAGGAGCAAGCACAACTTATAAGTGTGAGGGAGCCTCCACCCATTGGACTAGTCTTTTTTTTTATACAACTGAGGAAGAAATAAACACAGAGACAACTCAATTCTTGGTACTCAACACTCTACGCCTTTGTGTGTTTTCTGCTTCTCTGATACACACGTATACAAGGAGAGGATTGCTACTCCCGTGCTGGACCAGAGATCACACTACGTACACACATGTGATGGGAGGAGATAAACACAGAAGAAAGAACACACGGAAACTCGATTTGTGCTGCAACTGCTTAGCACCAGTAGTTTTCTCTCTCTTTTTATTCACTCCCCTCAACTAGTACAAGCAGTTTACAAGATGTTAAATAAGCAGTACCAGGATGTTGGCTGCTGGCCTCACGGCTCGGCTCCTCGACGCGCATTACTGCTGCATGCACATCACGCTAGATCCAGACTTCACGCACACATGCCTTCATCCATGCAACAAACTCCCTGACTTCTTCCTTACTCCTGCATGCATCTAACTAAGTCAAGATTTAGACTAACAATCTCCCCCCTAATCTTGACTTGCTAAACTTCAAATAAACATGCTAAACAAACTTCATCCCTTAATCTTATTGTTTAGAGCAGCGCTGGTTCTTCGTCGGCATCTGCCTCAATGAGATATGCCTGCGCTTTCTCCCTCTTGTTGGGCTTCCGGCATTCTGAAGCAAAATGTCCATAATCGTTACAATTAAAACACCTTACTTTTGCCTTGTCAATCCGTCGGTATCGACGTCCACCGCCGCCACCAGAACCACCTGAGGAGCCTTTATCTTCACGCTTCGACGATCGGGCCTCCCACTCTGCACGCGTCAGGAGCAAGTGCTCCTCGTCTCCGTCGTTGTTGCCGTAGCGACGTTCTCCCTCTTTCTGCGTCTTCAAGCGCTTGATTAGCTCTTTGATCGACATATTTTTTATGTCACCGAATTGCTCAATCGTGGTGACGACGGGAGAGAACTTCTTAGGCACTGCACGAAGAAACTTCCACACGATGTAGGCCTCTTCCATCTTTTCGCCTAGACCTCGAATCTTGCTGACGATTGTCGTCAACCTCATCGCAAAGTCATTGATCTGTTCGGTGTCCCTCATGCGCAAGTTCTCAAACTCTCTTTTGAGGTTTTGTACACGCGCCTCCTTGACGCGATCGGCACCGAGATGCATTACCTTCAAGGTGTTCCAGGCCTCCTTTGCGGTCTCCTTCTCAGCTAGGAGCAGCAGCACGTCTTCCGGCACCGCGAGGAAGATTGCCGCGAGCGCCATTTGATCTTGCCGCTCGTTTACCTCTTCATCTACAATTGCGTTCCACACGCCCTGAGCGCGCATGAACACCTTCATCTTCACGGCCCATGTCGTGTAGTTGCTCCTCATGAGCATGGGATACGGGAGGGAGATGCTGCCCTCCCGCGCCGACGCCTTCGGCACGTTCCCATCGCCGATCTTCTGAACGCCCCCCTCGGTGTGACGTTTTTCGACGGGCTCAAAGACGACATGGATGAAGGTGTACACGAACACAAGCTCTGATACCAAATGTTAGCCCAGGAAAAAATGAACAAGCAAAAAACAATACACACGTGAGAAGAAATGGATACAAACTCCCTGACTTATTCCTTACTCCTGCATGCATCTAACTGTTATGAATAGCGCTTGTATTCAATATGAGGCCAATGGGCCGGTATATATACACAAAGTACAGGTGGTAAATATGCAAAGAACCCCTCATAACAATGGGGAATAACAAACTATACATATATCTCTAACACCCCCCTCAAACTCATGGTGGATCAACAACACTGAGTTTGGAAAGGTAGAAGCTATGCTGTGCTCGAGTCTGGGCCTTCGTGAAGAAATCCGCTATCTGAAGCTCCGAAGGCACATACTGAAGAGTAATCACCTGATCATGCACACAAGACCTCATGAAAGAAGCATCAACCCCAATATGCTTGGTGAGCTCATGCTTCACAGGATCACGAGCAATACTGATAGCACCTGTACTGTCTGACAAGAGAGAAGTCGGTGTAGTAACAGAAACACCAAAATCCTCAAGTAACCACCGTAGCCAAGTAATCTCTGCTGTCAAGAGAGCCATAGCTCGCAACTCAGCCTCTGCACTCGAACGGGACACTGCAGTCTGTTTCTTCGTCTTCCAGGCAATAAGAGAACCACCAAGAAAAACACAGTAAGCGGAGATAGACCGGCGATCAGAGGGATCGCTGGCCCAAGTAGCATCCGAATAGGCCTGAAGCTGTAACGAGCTGGAACATGGAAAGAAGAGACGGCGAGAGATAGTCCCACGAAGGTATCGCAGAACTCGGAGAAGGTGGCTGTAGTGGACCTGAGTGGGAGCTAAAACAAACTGACTCAGAATATGAACTGGATAAGTGATATCCGGACGAGTAACAGCAAGGTAGACAAGACTCCCAACAAGATGACGATAGCGAGTCGGATCAGAAAGGGGCTCGCCATCAGAGAGTCGGAGGTGAACATTGAGCTCCATGGGAGTCTCAACAGTACGCTGATCAGTGAGAGGCGCGACCAAGAAGATCCTGAATATATTTCTCTTGGGACATAAAGAAACCATCTGGAGTGGAAGTAACCTCAATCCCAAGGAAGTAACGAAGAGGACCAAGATCCGACATAAGGAACTGCTCACTAAGACGAGCCTTGACAAAGGCAATGTACTCAGAATCATCTCCCGTAATGATCATATCATCAACATACAGAAGAAGAAGAGTCCGACCACGAGACGAAGTGTGAACAAAGAGCGCAGGATCATGATCACTAGCTGAAAAGCCAGCAGCAGTGACCACAGAGGAGAAGCGCTCAAACCAAGCACGAGGGGCTTGCTTAAGGCCATAGAGAGAGCGACAAAGACGACAGACCATGCCCTCAGGAACAGAATACCCAGGTGGCGGATGCATGTAGACCTCCTCACACAACTCACCATTAAGAAAGACATTCTTGACATCAAGCTGAGAAACAGACCAGTGGCGAACAGACGCCACTGAAAGAAGACTGCGAATAGTGGTCATGTGGGCCACAGGAGCAAAAGTTTCGTCATAGTCAACACCATGCTTCTGCTGGAAGCCACGAGCAACAAGACGCGCCTTATAGCGCTCAAGAGAGCCATCAGAGCGAGTCTTAATCTTATAGACCCACTTACACGTGATGGGATGAGAATGAGATGGAAAAGGAACAAGATCCCAAGTACCAGTACGCTCGAGGGCAGCAATCTCCTCGGCCATGGCAAGCTGCCACTCAGGGTGAGTAACAGCATCCCGGTAGGAGACAGGCTCACGAGTAACTGCGCCAGCAAAAGCAAAACGGGCAGAAAGCCGGATCGACTGACGATCGCGGAGAGCGTAGCGAGGAGAAGATGACCCATCAGGGGAAGATGAAGCATCAGAAGAAGATGGAACATCAGGAGAAGATGGCTCATCTGAAATATTCTCAATACGAGGTCGACGAGTGTAGACGATAGTGGGAGGAGCCTGGGGAGTCGTAGGAGACGACACAGGCGGCGACAACGGCGGAGAGGCCACAGGGGGAATATGTGGAGACTCAGTAGGACAGGTGGACGAGGGCAAAACAGATATAGGTGTATCTGGAAAGGTCAAGAAAGATAGAGACTCCACAGAGGAAGTCGAAGGAGAGTCAGGACGTGGGTAGAATGGACGAGACTCGTCGAAAGTCACATCCCGAGAAACCCGCATCCGTCGACCAACAGGGTCCCAGCACCGATAGCCCTTGTGCTCGGCACTGTATCCCAGAAAGACACACTCAACAGACTGAGCGGTCAGTTTGGTGCGTTCTCGAGGGGCGAGGAGAACGTAGCAAACACAGCCAAACAGATGAAGGGCAGAGTAGTCAGGAAGAAGACCACAGAGACGCTCAACAGGGATCGCACCCTGAAGAGCAGAAGAGGGCTGGATGTTGACGAGATAGGTGGCAGTGGAAACAGCCTCGGCCCAAAAGTGAGGTGGAATAGAGGCGGCGATCATCAGAGCACGAGCAGTCTCAAGGAGGTGACGATGCTTGCGCTCAGCGACACCATTCTGAGCATGAGCACCAGGACAAGAGAACTGAGCGAGAGTGCCCTGCTCAGCAAGGAAACTGCGCAGGTGACGAGAGAGGTACTCGCCAGCAGAATCAGCACGAAAGACACGAATAGGAGTGGAGAACTGTGTGTGAATCATAGTGGCAAATTGTTTATAGATAGGCAAGGCCTCACTACGAGAAGACATGAAATATATCCAAGTGTGGCGAGAGAAATCATTTATAAATATGATATAATATCGATGACCCCCTTTCGAAACGAAGGGAGCCGGACCCCAAACATCTGAATGAACAAGATCAAAAGGACGCTGAGACACAGACTCACTATGAGGATAAGGAAGCTGAATCTGTTTACCTAACTTACAGCCCTGACAATCTAAAGCCACGTCTCCTGAGACAGACCCCAGAAGACCACGACGAACTAAGGACGACAGACGGGATCCACACAGATGGCCAAGACGGTGATGCCACTGCTGGAAAGAGCCGGTAGACGAAGTGGCAGAAGCAGAGAGACTGGCGGCGATGGTGGCAGCGGAAGGAAGGTGAAGCCAGTCAAGCTCCCAGAGACGCTGTGAGTCACGGCGCCGAGGGCCAGAACCAACCAGAGCTCCCGTGTGGCGATCCTGAACACAACAAGAGTCAGAGTCGAGAATGACCCGATAACCAAGGTCAGTAATCTGCCCAGTAGAAAGAAGCTGCATGGTAAGGCGAGGAACATGAGCAACAGAAGGAACATGAAACGATGAGTTGCTAAGAGATCCTCGACCAGAGACAGAAAGTGATGTACCATCAGCAGTAAGAACACTGACAGGAGAATCAAGAGGTGTAATAGAAGACAGAGTGGAAGGATCAGGAGTCATGTGAAAGGATGCTCCAGAATCAAGAATCCACGGGGAGGTACCTGACTGTGTAGGAGGTGGTCTCTCAGTGCCCGAAATGTCAGTAGCAGAACCTGCAGAACCTGTCGAAGGAGAACCTGAAGCGGCAAGCAGGCGTCGAAGTCTGGCTATCTCCTGCTCGGTGAGAGAAACTGCTGAAGAAGTCGATGCAGACGTCGTCGTAGAAGCACTAGTGCCAGTAGAAGAACGGCGTGAAAGATGCCGCTTCTTCTTATAGCACTGGGACTCAATGTGGCCGGCCTTGTCGCAGTAGGAACAGTGAGGACGGCCACCTCCAGACGGAGGACGGCCACCACCACCTGTGGTAGCCGCTGGAGGAGGCAGTGTAGCAGGCGGACGAGCGGCGAGCACAGAGGGGAGTGGCATCAGACCAGCACCACTCAGACGAGTCTCCTCCGCGCGTATCTCGGTAAGAGCCTCCAGGAGAGTGACACGAGGGTGGCGTGGAAGGAGCTGGGCACGCCTTTGCTCGAACTCAGGACGAAGGCGAGTAAGGAACTCGTAAACCCGCTGAAACTCCAGGTCAGCACGGACATCCAGGCAGCACGGACAAGTACGACAGCCAGCAGTGCGAAGTGAGTCCAACTGACGCCAGACAGCAGAACTCTGAGCGTAAAAAGCGTCAACAATAGCATCACCCTGCTGAAGAGTGCTCCTGGCGGACCACGGACAGGTACAGGGCATCACCAGAGGGCTCGTAGCGCTGACGAAGATGAGTCCACATCTGGAAAGCCGAAGGGAGTCCCACAACCTTAGAAGAGAACTGAGACTGGACACTGGCGATGAAGACAGCAGCAGCCCGAGCGTCGTCATCGTACCACTGAGTGTAGACGGTCAGACGATCATTGTAGGAATCCAGAGCCTCCTGGTAGGCAGAGGCAGCTTCATCATCAGCAGCAGCCTTATCGGCTGTCGGCAGTGTTCTAAAAGGCGCCCTAGGCGGCCGCCTAGGCGCCGCCTAGGCGCTGGGCGGCGACCCGGCGCCTCGCCTAGGGTGTTTGGGCGGGGGAGGAACCGTTAGGCGGCGAGGCGGCCGCCTAGGCGGTGATGCGGCCGCCTAGGCGGCGAGGCGGCGTGAGGCAGCCCAGGAGCCCAGAGCAAAATACTGAAGAAAACGGGTCACGCCGCCACTACAGTACTACACAGTACACACTTCCACAGGACAAGAGCCAAGAGAATGGGCTAGGGTTTCTCGGCGACGCCGCCTCCGCGCCGTCGCCGCGACCAGAGGAGCTAGCACAAGAACAAGCGCAAGAGAAGGGGTAGTACCTCAGCAGCGGGGAGGAGGTAGAGGGGAGCTGCGCTGGCCTGCGCCCTGCGGTGGGAGGAGCGGGGAGGAGCCCTGGCCTGAGGGGAGGAGCGCCGACCTGTGAGGGGAGGAGCGCCCCTGCGCCGGCCTGCGGGGGAGGACCGGAGGAGCCTGCGGGGGGGAGGAGCTGCGGGGAAGGAGCTTGCGGCCTGCGGGGGAGGAGCTGCGGGGGAAGGAGGCGACTCAGGCGATGCCAGCCGCGATGAGCTTGTGAGGAGGGACTCCGAGCCTCCGAGGGAGTGAGGAGGAAGTGAGGAGGGACGCTGCGTAGCGGCTTGCAGAGAAGGAAAAGGAGTGGAGTGCGCCTTGCGCCGGCTTCATCGCCACTGCGCGTCTGCGCCACTGCGTCGACCGCCGACACGTCGTCACTCAGCCTCTGCAGCACAGGACAGGTTACAAGCCGCAGCACTGCTAATTCCTAATGAGCTACAGTAACATAGAAATCAAATACATATCATTGTTGCTCAAGGTACTAATTTTCTTCATTTAAACATCAAATACATATATATGATTGCTTATCTTTGTCTGCTGTCCTCATTTTTTATTTAACCACCTAGGCCCCGCCTAGGCCCTCTAGGCGCTAGGCCCTACCTCGCCGCCCGCCTAGCGCCTTCTTGAACATTGGCTGTCGGGGGCAATGCAACAGGCGTAGGCTCCGTCGGAGGAATAGGGTAAGGCGGGCAGGTGACATCGCCAGAGAGGACGCCCCAGAGACGAAGACCACGCATATGGATGCGCATGTGAGACACGAAGTCGGTGTAATTAACACCATCAAAAATCACCGGGCAGTGAGGGAGGGAAACGGTGCCCATTGGTAGGCGGCGCTGGACGGCGCGGCGACCAAGGCAACGAAGTCTAACAGGCGGCGCTGGACGGCGCGGCGGTTAGAACAACGTTTTTTTTTCTTCTTTTTTTCTTTTTTTTTCTTCTCCGCCGCTCGGTTAGAAAACGGGCCTCCGGCCCGTTACACGCACGCACGCGCAGGTGGCGGCTCAGCAGGGGCACGAGTGAGGCGGCGGCGGCGCGACGGCAGCGCCGGCTGAGCAGCCGGCTCGACGGCGGCGGAGGAGGCGGCAGCCGGGCAGCGACGGAGGCGGCCCGAGAGGCCGTGTGACGACTGGCGGAGGCGGCTCCCTGGTGCGGAGGCGGCGACAGCGGTGGCGGCGCGTGGAGGCCGAGGGGGGACGGCGGCAGCGGTGGAGGCCGGTATGAGGCGGCGGCGGCGCGCGCGTGGAGGCCGAGCGGGGACGGCAGCGGTGGAGGCCGGCGGATCTGGCGAGGCCGGCAAGGAGGCCGGCGACCGGGTAGGAGCAGAGGAGGCCGGCGGATCTGGCGGCCGGGTGGGAGCGGAGGAGGCCGGCGGATCTGGCGGCGGCGGTGCGACAAGCGAAGCGACGGGAAACCCTAGGTACGCTCTGATACCATGTTATGAATAGCGCTTGTATTCAATATGAGGCCAATGGGCCGGTATATATACACAAAGTACAGGTGGTAAATATGCAAAGAACCCCTCATAACAATGGGGAATAACAAACTATACATATATCTCTAACACTAACTAAGTCAAGATTTAGACTAACAATTATAACTAAGTCAAGATTGGGATCTGCTAATTAGCCCACCATTCAGTGAATAACTGTTGTTACAAAAAATTGTACATTGCACCATTCTAAGTGATCACTATCGCAGAACTTTCGTAATAAATTCATAAAAGTACATTTTTTTAATTAAGGGAAAACTCCAGAGTTCTACAGAAGTAGATTCAAAGAAATCATCATAGACAAGAGGGCTTCCGAGAATAGCTGAGCTTGTTCAATGTAATCACCCAAATAACAAAAGATATGAAAAATACGTATAATTTTGGACACAATAAATAAGAAATGAAATAATTAACTGCGAGAAAACGACGGTCATGCCAAAACGAGCATCAACCTGACAAACAACATTTTGAGACAGAAGTGCAAGATATGGAGGCCAAACTGGAGGGTGGCACAGGTCAAGACCTTGGTGAGCCAGACCAACCACCGTGCCACCGGAGGGAACAACGGCGACCGGAACACCGTCGCCGAGAAGGCCATGTGAAGGAGCAGGAGGGCCAGGCCAAGGATGGCGGTCGCGAAGTTGGCCAGCTGATAGTACCTCTGCTCCACGTCCTCGCGGAAGCACCGGCCGTCGCAGGGGCAGTGCCGCAGGTAGGACGGCGAGATGAGGCCGTTGATCGCGATGAAGAGCGCCGACTTCGCCACGGGGAGGTTGCCTTCGCCCGGCAGCTCCAGCCAAAGGAAGTTGAAAGCCATGGATCAGATCGAGGCAAAGCAAGCGGAAGGAACGGGACCAACAGAGAACGCTCGTCTTCTTGGTTGCTCGTCCGAGCCGAGCCCATTTATGCCATTTACCCAGGTCGAGCTTGCAGCGTGGAGTTCGACGGAGTCTACTCGCGTAGCCGTGGGACCCGGTATTTTTGCGCTGCTTCGTACGTTACGGGGCGCCGTGACACGGTTTAAGTCTCTAAATTTTGTGATATTCTCACCAACTTCTATGTCGGAGTCAAGTACTCAAGTCAACGGTTTTTCCTCACTCTGTATGGCTCTGCCCCCTTCTCTGAAAAGAAACGGTGTGGAAAGAGAGAACGAAGGGGATTAGGAAGGATCGAGTCTAGCTTCGATCATCTGAGATGTGCCGCATCGCGTTACATGTATGAATCTATGTGGCAAATTCCCCGTTTCTTAAAGAGGGGTAAACTTTTGAAGGAAATTCGGTCTTGCTGCGAAAGAGTTTTGTTTGCCCTGCGACTATTTGGTACAAATAATCCATTTTTATTCGAAATTACAGAAATATACCCGCGGAATTTTTTTTTACAAAAATAGGCTCCAGTCGCCCAATGGTTGAGCGATTAGAGCCTTTCGCCCAACCAGCGGACGACACAATAGCTGTCGCTCTACCCTCAAGCGACTGCATCTAGTCGCCCTTCCATTGGGCGACTTTCATGCAGTCGCCCAATGGTTGGGCGACTACACTCAGGGGCCGATAAAACCGTATGTACCGATCGTTTTATATACCGATGCAATATAAACAACTAGTCTGAAAAGATAAAATGGTAAAGTTCTATATGGCTTATATATACTTATTTGAAAGGTTTCGACGAGATCTACAACCTTTCAGTTGAAGAAAAATCCAAATTCCGAAGGGAAGAACAAGAAAAAGGGCAAAACCAGAAAGAAAAAACTTGCGATGCAGGTTTAGGTCCAAAGATAGCCGATTTTCGGGGTCTTGGAGGGCGACAGGTGCAAGCTGGTCGTTATTTTTGGATCGGGCTCGTCGTTAGCTTTCCAACGAGTATAAGAACGTCGAAAACGGACACCGTATGCAAAAGTTATGCCCGTTTTACTAAAGGTGTGTCGGAAACGGACTCGAATTCGTTTCGGCCTCAATTGAAACTGCTATAACTTTTGATCCCATGGCCGAAATTGCTCAAATTGTTTTCTGGAGGCTTTTGGATGTATGAAGAACAGCTCCACCAATTTTCACTATTTTTGGCGAAGGTTTGATGCACTTTCCAAATTTCGGCAAAATAGACTCTTTCCTCTCTTTTTTCTCTCAGGGACCTGAGTGCAGTCGCCCAACCATTGGGCGACTTTTATGCAGTCGCCGAATGGGAGGGCGACTGGATGAAAGTCGCCCAACGGTTGGGCGACTGCAATTAATCGCCCAACGGTTGGGAGATTTTCCAGTTGTCGCTGCTGGGTTGGGCGAAAGGCTCCAGTCGCCCAATGGTTGGGCGACTGGAGCCTATTTTTGTAAAAAAAAATTCCGCGGGTATATTTCTGTAATTTTGAATAAAAAATGGATTATCCGTACAAAAAATTCAACTTCCAGGCATGCTCGAAAAGGGTGGATCGTCTGGTATCTACGCCGACCGCGCTTGGGGGGGGGGGGGAGGGAGCAAGCATATATAGCAATGGTGGAAGCGAGTGTGAGACAATAATATCTTTAGTCACCAACATAGCATAAAAAAAGTCCAGTGCATTTGTGTGCTAGATATCTTTTAGCAGTTGTATGATGGCCTTCTTTTAACATATTTTTAACTCTCTAATCTTTACTATTTAAAAGAGTGAGTTGATGAGTTATATGTTCTTCCCCCTTCTCAAAGAAATGTTTCGCATGTAGACCATCCCCATATGCTCCGACTCCTTTTTTCCCCCACCCTCTTGACTCCCACTGCCCTCCTGACTCCTCTTTCCCCACCCCCGCTCCCCCCCGGTCGCCATGCCCCCCATCTGCATCGCCATCGTCCGGTCGTCGTCCCACCTGCTCTCTTGCCGTACTCGCCCCATCCACATTGTTGTTGCCCGGCAGCCGTCCTGCCCGCTCTCTCGCCACGCCTGCCCCCATACATCCAAATCGCCATTGCCCGGCCACAATTGCGCCTGCTCTCTCCCCGTACTGCCGTGTTCACCTTCTCCCTTAGCTCCACCCCAACAGCGAATCGCTATGTGATAACCCTAAAAAACACTTAACCAAAAATCACACATTTTAAGAAGTAAATATTACATTAACATGGGAATTAAAATTTAATCATCCAATACAAGAATTAAAATGAATAATAATCATTATACAAAAATTTGAATTACATAAAGTTAATTACAAGAATGAACCTCACACACATTAAAATACAATGCTACAAGTCCAATGTTAAATTACAATCTCATATTACAAGAATAAGATTCTACAAGAGTATTACACAGATATACAACTAACAAACTTCTTCGCAGCTGACCAATTGGAGACGCTTGCAAGTCACTTTGTCTAAAACCACAACTAGAAAGCAAAAGAAAGCAAATATAATAAATGAATTGCCGTCAGAACTCGGTTTCAAATAAAATTGCCCAAGGGCAATCACTCATCGAGATACCAGATTGCCCGGGGCCAATCGGCACCTCTCGCGCTAGTGAGTTTTCATTATCTGGCGGTAATTCTTATTCTTGCCTTTACCTTTTACTATTTTTACCTTTTCCTGGTGAATTACCATTTCCTCACACATGCACAAGACAAGTTTCAACCCACGGGTCACAGTCGAACACACCCAGGGGAGTGAAGTAGAGCCAACAGAAAGGAGGGAGAAAGCAACAAAACCACCACCCACAGGCACCAGTGAGGCAATCTCACTACAACAGCAAGTAGACAGGAAGCCAGCCAGCCACCTCACCTCCACAGAACCACTCACCCATTTAAACCCCCACACAAGAACCACAAACCCAGTCGAGAGGAGGGAAGTAAGAGAAGAAGCCAAGACCAAAGGCCACTAGAGGAGAGTACCACGACAAGGGGACAACAACCACAAGCGGCCGCCACAGTGAGCACTAGCCATTTCAGGAAACCATAGCCATGTGAGAGCAAAGTACATCACCAAACCAACCTAAATCAAGCTTGACAGCACCAACAAGGTAACACTAAGGTCCATACCATTCCATTTTTACCAGCTCTTGAAGTCTGAGAACCCTACAAATAGAGCCATGGTGAAGCACCGCCTCCGACTCAAGGCCTTGGAGAGGAAGGCTCGGGTGGCCATACATGAGCTCCTGGGGCCCTTGCCATTGCTCCCCGATGCAATGCAAAGAACTTGAGCCCACATGGTTGCTCACTGCAAGCCCAAACCCTTAAACACCCCTACGGGTACTCACTGCACCACGCACCACATTCCACAGCCAACAAGACGAAAAGGAACAACATTACAAAATTAAAATAGAATGTGGTATTGTAGAAGTAGAGAAAGGATAGAACCAGGAATCGAAGATCCACGACATCGATGGCATATATCCACTGGAACGCAAGGCGCTGGAGATGGGGTAGCCAACAAGCTGGTGCAAGGCCGGCAGTGTATTGGAGCACAACGCCGACGGCGTGTAGCCACTAGGACACTAGGCGACGGCGGCGTACAGCCACTGTGATGCATAACTTCGATGGAGATAAAGAACCAATGAAGCAGAAGGGTGCCGGTGGAGCTTTAGCTACGCCAAGGCGCAAGGCAACGAGGGATGGAGGCATTAGCGAACGACCGGCCAGGTGTGTGGCGTTGGTGGGGCAAAAGAACCCTAATGTGGCATGGCACATTGAGGAGACCAGCGGTGGATCCGTTGGAAAGAACAATGGAATAACATACGTTGGGACCGGGTCCAGGGAAACCGTGTTGTGTTAATCTTGTTGTATGTGTGTTTTGCTAGTGTACTCTGTATCTGTTGTCGTTACGACCATTATTAAAGCTACACCGAGTATTGTAGCTCCAAGTACTCTGTGGTCGTAACGCCATGGTCGTCGGTCAGTCGATAGTCGTGGTCGACAGTCGATGGCCGTGGTCGATAGTCAATAGTCGATGGTCGTGGTCGATAGTCGACAGTCATTGGTCGTGGTCGATAGTCGATGGTCGATAGTCATAGTCGAGAATTGATAGTCGGTAGTTGTCAGTGCATACTCGGAGGAGTACTATGGGCGTTATAATCAGAGGAGTATAGTGGACTCCATACTTGTAAGAGTACTAAAGCACTCGGAGGATTCGAAGCCTGTGTGTGGTCGTAGCGCCATGGTCGTGGCACCTATGTGTGTGGTCGTAACGATCAGCATCGTAGTGTCTATGTGCGTGGTCGGTTATGACCATGTTATGTGTGGTCGTAACGACCAGAGTAGTAGTCGTAGGCGTCGCAGTTGAAGCTCCTGCGCGCCCATGGTCAAAGCTCCAGTGCAATGGTCAAAGACAAGCCGAGGATGAAGCAGTGGTCGTGGTTGTGCGGTGATCACTGTAGCAGCATCAGTTTGGGTGGTCGTGGATGATGCAGGCCATACCTTGGTCAGTGAACTGCCCGGTATGGGCAAGCGGCTTAACACTATAGTAGTCGTGGGCGGCTGAGCGAAGCGGTATGTGCAGGCACTGTAGCAGTCGTGGGCGGCTGAGCTGAGCGGCAGCAACTGGAGTCTTAGTGAGTGGCCGGCTATATCTATATATATATATATACCCTATAAGTCGTTGAGAGAATCGAGCCAGTGAATAACAGAGAAAACACAGTGGAATAGGTGTGTCAGTTTGCATCGCATAATCGTGCCTCAATTCCTGTGTTCAATCCTGTTATCAGCTCCACCTTATCGTTCCTACTTCCGGCAAGTAGTCCATGATCGTGTATCAGAGTCCATAGCCAAAGTGTGTGTTTGAAAGAGGCAGAGCCAACTTCGGGTGAGCAGTCGTAAACAAGTCATGACCATTGACACCAAATGAGTTACGACCACTGAGTGAAGTGTTCTGAGTGGTCATGCCCCCTCGTGTCTGCTCTGTTCCACGTCCGACAACAGAGCACTCAGGGCGTGTTGATCCTCGGGTGATTTCCCCCACATCTGGTATCAGAGCCTAGGTAGTTATTGGACGCAGATCAAGAAGGAAATCCTCTCAGTTCTGGCATGTCCGCAACAGAGCCTAGGTGGTTGTTGAACGCAAATCAAGAAGATAAGCAAGGCTTCGGCTCTCTCTGTCCTCTTGGTTCCGGCGTGTCGCAGTAGAGCCTAGGTGGTTGTCAGACGCAAATTGAGAAGAAAAGTAGAGCTCCAACTCTCTCCGTCTTCCCAGTTCTGGCGTGTCCGCAGTAGAGCCCGAGCTCTATCCTGAGCTAATACCTACAGTTGGGATTAGAGCTTGTGGTTGTGCACACCTTCGTCCATGTCGCGTCTGAGCTCACCAAAAAGTGCCATCGGCAATGAGGGTGCACCAAAGAGTGGCGATGGGAGCGAGCCGAAGGTCTTGGCGCATGAGGGTAGCGTTGCCCTCCCGTATCCCATGCTCGCGGGCAGCAGCTACACTGCATGGGCTGTGAAGATGAAGGTGTTCATGCGCGCTCAGGGCATGTGGAATGCAATTGTGGACGAGGTGGTGAACAAGAGGCAAGACCAAATGGCACTCGCGGCAATCTTCCTCGCGATGCTAGAGGACATTCTATTGCTCCTAGTGGAGAAGGAGACCGCAAAGGAGGCCTGGAACACCCTAAAGACGATGCATCTCGATGTCGATCGCGTCAAGGAGGTGCATGTTCCAAACCTCAAAAGCAAGTTTGAAAACTTGCGGATGAGGGAAACCGAACAGATCGACGACTTTGCCATGAGATTGACGACAATCGTCAGCAAGATACAAAGTCTGGGCGAAAAGATGGAAGAGGCCTATGTCATGTGGAAGTTCCTTCATGCCGTGCCCAAGAAGTTCTCTCCCATTGTCATCACGATTGAGCAATTTGGCAACATGAAAAGCATGCCGGTCGAAGAGCTAATCGGTCAGCTGAAGACGCAAGAGGAGGCAAAGCATCGCTACGACCATGGTGACGGAGACGAGCAGCGCTTGCTCCTGACACACATAGAGTGGAGGGCCTGATCGTCAAAGAAGGAAGGTGTAGGCTCCTCAGGTGGTTCAGCTGGCGACGGTGGTCATCGATACCGCAGAAGGGACAAGGCAAAAATTGAGGCGTTTAATTGTAATGATTACGGACACTTTGCTTCAGAATGCCGTAAGCCCAAGAAGGAGGCAGCAGAGGCGCATCTCATCGTGGCGGAGGCCAACGATGAACTGGCGCTGATTTAAAGAACTTGCAACAAGATTAAGGGGGAGATTGTTAGGTTAATCTTGTTGTATGTGTGTTTTGCCAGTGTACTCTGTATCTGTTGTCGTTACGACCAGTATTAAAGCTGCACCGAGTATTGTGGCTCCGAGTACTCTGTGGTCGAACGCCATGGTCATCGGTCATAGGTGAGTGTCGATGGTCATGGTCGATAGTCGACAGTCGATGGTCGTGGTCGATAGTCAATAGTCGATAGTCGTAGTCAAGAATCGATGGTCGGTAGTCGTCAATGCATACTCGGAGGAGTACTATGGGCATTATACCCGAAGGATGAAGCAGTGGTCGTGGTTGTGCAGTGATCACTGTAGCAGGCGTCAGTGCAGGTGGTTGTGGATGACGCAGGCCATACCTTGGTTGGTGAACTGGCGGGTATAGGCAAGCGGCTGGACACTGTAGCAGTCGTGGGCGGCTGAGCAGAGCGACAGCAGATGGGTTGAATTAATTTTCTACAGAAAATGGGATTTATGACGTCAGTAGGTGGATTTTGATTTTTGAATGAATTATTTTCCTAAAGGGAAGAGAAATTATGACGGCATGCTGACGTTTACAGGTATTTAAATATTTGTGGGCTAAGACTTGACAGATGGGCCCGGTCCTTGTGGACCGAGTCCACCGACTAGCTCTTGGCTAAGGTGGCGAGTGGGGGTGGTGTTGCACCTATATGGCGTCTGACATGGCTGATTTGCTGACATGACCACTAGGTGTCAGACATGTGGCACTGGAGGATCGGGTGCTAACGTGTCAGGCCACGTGGTGATGACATGGCACATGTGGGTCCTGTGCTAACGTGTTGTGCACGTGTCTGCTGAGTCAACCTATTTTGCTGATGTGGCATGACACTTGGCACCACGTGGCAGATGACTCAGCAGGTTTGCTGATGTGGCTCAACACATGGCTGCCACATAGGTTTGAGGAGCTGACGCGGCAGCTGACAGCGTTTGGTGCGCTGGTGTGACCGTCTATTGCTGGGGTGGCATGCCCTATGGCGCCTAGTGGTGGCCACGTCACCTTAGCGTGCTGACGTGGCTCACCGGTCGTGGGTACGCATGGGGAACGAGGGTTCATCGGAGCTACGACGAGTGGCGGAGGTCGCCGAGATGCTTAAATGTGAGAGGGCGATGCAAAAAAGCAATCTTACCTTAGTGTGGACCTTGAAGAGGCTCGAAGGCTGCCGTTGGCAAGATGAGGCGTGGTGGCGCTCGGTTCCCGGCAAGGAAGGGGTTCTGGTGGCGCTTCGGGGCGGAGGAGGGGTGTACGACATCGACAACTGCACTGGGAAGCCCAAGGTGGTGACTGCGTGGCTTGAGTCCGCTTGGCTTGGCCGAAAGAGCTCACTAGAGTCCTGCTGGCGCTTGGAGAGAGAGGGGGGAATGGCGCTAGGCCGATGGAGCTTACGGGGTAGGGAGAAGAGGCTAGGAGGGGGCAGTAGAGGGTGCTCGGGGAGGTACTTATAGGGGTGGGGAGGGGCGGAGCCAGCGCTAATTGCTCGCTGGTCATTATGGGAGCTGGCGGTGATTGCGGCGGAAATGGGAGAATCAGGCGCGAGATTCGGCCCAGTGATGGAGGAGTTCGAGTGCGTGGAAGACTGGAGAGGGGATATGGGGCGCGCGGAAGAAGGAAGGGGTGCAAGAAGGCCAATGGAGATTGTGGCGCTGGTGGGGATAGAGAAGGGGGTACCGGCGGGAGGAGGAGGGGGGCGACGACGGGGATGGACGCCACGTGGAGGCAGGGAAGAATCAAGACCGTCTGTGTAGAGGAGGGAGGGAAAGGTGTCGGGCGCAGTGAGATCCGGTCGCGTGGCGGCGGGACAAGATCGGGCATCCACATCGCTGCCTAGAAAAAGGAGGGAAGGATTTTCACTTTGATTTTCTTTCTAAACAAAATGCAGAAGATTCAAATAACTGTCTAAATCCGTAACTGTACGGAAAGTTGCAAAAAAGAGTTAAGTTTGGAAGTTTCCGTGTCCAGTAGATCTAATGAAAGTAGTAGTACTAATGTTGGTTTTGTTTGTTTGTAGCCTTGTGTTTGGTTTGCTTGATCTTAATCATTGGTTTTTGTTTTCGTTTTGGTTGCCTGATCTATGTGCATGTGTTTGTTAGCTTCTAAGCTCGATCACAAGTTAATGTGCTTGTTCCATTGTGAAATGTCACCGTATATACTTTGAGTTTTGAGTATGAATAAACTTGAGATAAGAACCAGGTGAGATTCTGAAATGGATGGAATGAGATAATATCAAGCACGGTATTGTCGTGCCATATGCATTAGTTCTCACTGAATGCTCTAAACAATGGATAAGATAGTAATATTCGGTTAATTTTACGTACGTAAGGTTAATTAGAAAAGCTTCTTCGGTGGTGAATACTTAGAAAAAACAAGTTAAAGCTTTTTAATTACTAATTTTGTTTGCTTGAGCGTGAAGCTACTCTACTACTATATATGACGACCTTAATTTGCCGCGGCCATTGTCAAGTTTAATTTCTCAGAATAGGAGGATAAATATAAGGAGTATCCGGGTATATATACATGCATGCGTACCATTAGCTGGAGAAGTGCGTGCTGAGTAGCATAACGGAAATGAAATGCCCGTAATATATATTGGAGGTGTCTACGGGGGATTCGAGGATTTTTTGTGGTTCATAGTACTTAGATTTTTTTTTCCTATGTATACAACATTTTTTGTTCATATTTATAATATTTTTCACTTATATACGCAATATTTTTTCTATATATGTAACATTTTTCTTATGTATGCAACATTTCATACCGAGAAATGTTACATACATGAAAAAATATCGCATATGCGAGAAAAATGTTGTAAATATGGATAAAAAATGTTACATACATGAAAAAAATCTGAGTACTCTGAATAAAAAACATTCAGTGAGCGTTGTTTAGCAATTCCCATATATATTAAGCCAAACTTTGTGAAGAAACTAAACCACAGAGCCCGAAAATACTATGCATCTCAAACCCTACTATATTATATGGATTGGGCTCAGGTGCAGGGCCGGTGAAAATAGGTCACGTATCCCAAAAAATTCGAAAAAATACTTAAAAATAAAAAAAGTATTTTTTAAGTACTTCAAAAAACACATTTTAGCGCGACACATGTCAAAAAAATTTAAAAAAATACTTAAAAATCCAAAAAATACTTAAAATAATTTTAAAAGTATTTTTGAATACATAAAAAGTATTTTTAAATACTTAAAAAATATTTTTTTAATTTCTTAGAGTTTTTAAATATTTTTCGAATTTTTTGGAACACATGTCGCGTTTTCACCGGCACCTACACGGCGCTAAGTGCAGGGCCCTGCACCTGAGCCCAATCCATATTATATGGCCAATGATTAGCCCAAATAGAGAAGAGTAAGGCCCAGCTCTTGCAGCAGACAAACGCGCAGGCCATCCATTAAGGTAGCAAGCGCACAGCCTAGCAGCAAACGAATGAATCCATCGAATACACAAGGCCCAAGAAGAGCCCGACGCTTGCAAAGTGCAATAAGCCGATAATGTGCTTGATTTGTCCTCCCTCCGTTTTTTTAATTTGTCATTTCCACACAGTCTTCGACGTTCATATTTAACCACTACCTTTTCTATTTATAAATTAGTAAAAATCATTCAAAATTTAATGATATAATAATATTTTTGATAAAAAAAATTGATGATATCATTTTCACGTGAAAAATTCAAATCCTTGGTGCATACTAATGATTGAAGTCCTAGAATTTTGTCTGCACACATTTTAAGATGATATCTAAAAAAGAACAAAGGAGTAATGATAAATAAAATGGTAACACCGAATATACAGCGACAAATTCACGAACCCACGGCAAGTAAATAACCGCTCTTAGAGATGTACAGTACAGACGCTTAGAGAGATGCTTAGCATTCAAAAACTATTTTTCTTGCCACATGCTTATGTGTATAACTATATATAATTAATGGATAATATATCATCTAAGTACCTACGGAAGAGATGTTTGCATTAGAGAAAATAATTTTTATATGGGTACTTGATGATGTAGATATATTCTCTCTTTAAGTATTCGTATATAAGTATATTGTATTGTACATGTCCTTATAGCAGGCCAGTACACTCTGCGGCGCAAGTGGCGCGACTGCGCTGGGCCACCAAAAATCAGGGGCCCCCTAATTAGTAATTAAAGGCCTAATTAGCCTTCTTGCCGTAGCCACAGGAGCACCGATCGCGTGTTGCGCTGTCACGAGTTGCGACCTTCCAACTTCCAAAATCCGAAGAAACTTCAGGCAGTCAGATCAGCCAGTCATGCTGCACGCAGCACGCGACATCGGCATCGGTCGGCAGAGTCGTCGACGCTCGACGCGCCCTGGCCGGTGAGTCCTGCTGTCTGCTGATGCTTGTTGATTTTATTTTTTCTTTGCTACAGACCTCAACCTGCACCTGCTCTCTCAAAGTCTCAATTCTAGTTCTCAAATCTTATCTATCTTTTTAATTAGGATAATAGGGTGTGTTCTTTTCTACTGGTTCGGCCGGTGAATGCTTGGTTTCACTGAAAGTCTGAAACGGTTTCAGTTCTACTAAATACTAATCAGTAACATCGCATCAAGGTTGGATACTTGGATTAGACGATCACAACTTCACAAGCAAAATTCCTCTTTATTGGTTTGTATGAAGTTCAACTTTATTTTTAATTTACTATTTTCTATTGTGATTTATGAAACAGGGAGGTCTATTAATTTTTCATGTCTTCGAGGGTTAGAACATATGAGTCCGGTGCTGAAAAGCGCAAGAAGCAAAAGAGACTGGAACAGTTTGCTCAGAGTCAGAAGGGTGCACTTGATAAATTTGTTGTTAGAGCATCTCAGACTAGTACAGAAAATCAAATTCCTCCTGCAGATGGTGATGGGGATCATGATGATAACACAAACCGTGTTGAGGCTCAAGTTTTAGAAATTGATTCAGAACTTAATCGTAACAATGATGAGGCACACACTTCAGATATTGATGAAGGTAGGGACAATGATTATGGTGTTGATGCTACCCTTGATAGATCAGGTAATATTGAAATTGACAATGATTTAAGAGTTCCTTTTCAGCCTGATATATTTGATCCAAGATATTGGGAATCACTTGATCAAAAAATGATTGATTTTTTGGTCCAAAAGGGCCCTAAAAGAGACTTGTCTATTCAGAAAGGTCTTAAAGATAGATTATCCAGAAAGTTTTCTGCTATGTTATATACTAGAGTTCTATCAAATGGAGAGAAATGTGATAGAGAATGGTTGGTATATTCCAAAGAGCTTGATAGAGTATTTTGTTTTTGTTGCAAGTTATTAAGGAAGGGGCATTTGAAGAGTCAGCTAGCAAATGAGGGTTACAGTGATTGGTCACATGTCAACATCAGACTTAAAGAGCATGAAACAAGCCCAGACCATATTACAAATATGGCCACTTGGTACGACATGCGTCTCAGGTTTGATAAGAATCAAACAATTGATAAAGTTGCTCAGCGAGAACTCGAGAGGGAAAAAGACCATTGGAGGAAGGTTTTGTTCAGAATCATTTTGATTGTCAAATTCCTTGCAAAGCATAATTTAGCGTTTCGTGGCACTAATAGCAAGTTGTACCAAGATAGCAATGGGAATTTCTTAGGCATGGTTGAAATGATGGCTGAATGTGATCCGGTTATTAAGGAGCATGTGCAACGCATAACAAATGATGAAATTCATATACATTACCTTGGTCATGGCATCCAGAATGAGTTAATAAATTTGATTGCCGCTGCTATCAGGTATGAAATAATTAGAAAAATAAAGGAGTCAAAGTATTTCTCAGTTATATTTGATTGTACCCCCGATATAAGCCACCAAGAACAAATGTCTTTGATCATTAGATATGTTGATACATCTTCAGATTCTATTTGTATTGAGGACTCATTCTTAGGTTTTTTGGATATAAATGATACAACAGGGCAAGGGTTGTTCGATGTTTTACAGAATGAATTGAAGAGTCTTGACCTTGAAATAGATAACGTGAGAGGGCAAGGATATGACAATGGATCAAATATGAAAGGGAAAAATCAAGGGGTACAAAAGAAACTTTTGGATATCAATCCTAGGGCCTTTTATTCTGCTTGTGGCTGTCATAGTCTTAATTTAACACTATGTGATATGTCAAAGAGTTGTGGTAAAGCAAAAGATTTTTTTGGTGTCATACAACGTATCTATACAATATTTGCTAAGTCAACTAAGAGATGGCAAATTTTGAAAGATAACTTATCAGGAGTAACTCTCAAGCCATTGTCATCTACTCGTTGGGAGAGTCGTGTTGATAGCGTCAAGGCTATAAGGTTCCAAATGCAGGAAATAAGAGAAGCTTTACTTAAAGTATCAGATACTGATAAAGATCCAACAATAAGCAGTGAAGCTAAATCCTTGGCAACCAATGAGCTTGGTGACTTTGAATTTATAGTGGCAATAGTTATCTGGTACGAAATATTGTCTGCTACTAATTTGGTCAGCAAACAATTACAAGCAAAAGATATGCTTATTGATGTTGCAATTGAGAAAGTACAGGGACTGATTTCTTTCTTCAGTAACTATAGAGAAACTGGTTTTCCAAATGCACTAGAATCTGCAAAAGAAATTGCACGTGAGATGGATATTGAGCCAAAATTCCGTACCAAGCGTAAAATCAAAAGGAAAAGGCAATTTGATGAGAGCCTTGATGATACATCTATTGCTTCACAATCTGTAGAGGAGTCAATTAGAGTCAATTATTTTCTGCTCATTGTTGATCAAGCTATTGCATCACTTACTAGTAGGTTTGAGCAATACAAAGGATTTGAAAATACTTTTGGTTTTCTGTTTACTTCACATAAATTGCGCTCCTTAGATGACAACTCTTTGATGTCTTCTTGTGCTCATCTTGAGGCTGCACTTAAGAGTGGTGAGCATTCTGATATTGATGGCAAAGAATTACATGTGGAATTAAAGTTCCTCCAAGATTTCATCCCTGAGGAAGACATGTGCCCTCTTGATATTCTGAAGTTTGTGAAACGGATGGGCTGTTTTCCTAATGCCCTTATTGCATACAAAATTTTGTTAACTATTCCTGTGACAGTTGCATCTGCAGAGCGAAGCTTTTCAAAGTTGAAGCTATTAAAGTCCTACATGCGTAGTACTATGACACAAGAAAGACTCAACGGATTGGCGACCATTGCAATTGAAAATGATATTTTGGAGAGGGTTAAATATGAAGATATAATTGAGGATTTCATTTCGAAGAATACTAAACGAATAATGCTCTTTAGGAGAAATTAAGAAGATATCGGTGAGAAAGATTTGTCCTTTACTCCTTTCATAGTAATGCATATTGTACTGAAAAATATATGCCATAACATAACGGAACATAAATACATTTGGTTATTTTATTTATCAAGATATAGGGGCCTCATTTTGTAGTTTGCTCCAGGGCCACAAAATTGTAGGTACGGGCCTGCCTTATAGAGATTGTACAATAGTAACGCACCACGAGAGAAAGAACATACTGTCACCTGCTATGGAAAGTGATCATAACAGCGCAGCAAAGTTCTGTAAAACGAGCAGTGACCGGACGTAAAACATTTTAAGACAAAAGTAGAAGACGTGGAGTCCAAACTGTAGGGTTCCAACCATTAAGACCTTGGTGAGGCAGACCAGCCAGCGAGCGACGGCCTCGACGATCTGCGACCGGAACTCCGTCGCCGAGAAGGCCATCTGACCAAGCACGAGGACCAGGCCGAGCATGGCGGTCGCGAAGTTGGCCAGGTGATAGTACCTCTGCTCCACGCCCTCGCGGAAGCACCGGCCGTCGCAGGGGCAATGCCGGAGGTAGGACGGCGATAGGAAGCCGTTGACGGCGACGAAGAGGGCCGACTTCGCCACCGGGAGGTCGCCGACCGCCTGAGCGCCCGGCGGCCCCGGCCAGATGAGGTCGAGAAGATCCATGGATCGATGGTTCGTGTCGAGGCAAGGGAGGGATCGAACGGAACGGATTAGACGGAGACTGTTCTGTTCAACTTGCTGTCTGCTGCTTGTCAAGTGGCAGGGGAGGAGCCCATTTATCATGGGCGGTTCGTTGGCTCACGGCGTGGAGATGGACAGTGCTTCTTGTCCGCGTAGACGCGTAAGGCGCGTAGTACGCGTATCCCCTCCGGACCCGGTAGTTTGTGCTGCTCTCATACGTTGGGGGTCGTCGTGACACGGTTAAGTTTAAAAGACTTACATAGTCAAGCACTCAAGTCAATGGTTCTCTCTCTCACTGGGTCTCCGTCCCCCTTCTCCAAAAAGAACGGACGTTGGAAGAGACAACGAAAGGGATTTGGAAGGACAAACTCCTGAAATCGAATGAAGTCAGTTTCAGTGATTCGAGACATGTAGGACGTGTTTAGGAAATGGAAACGCTGGATGTGATATGAGGGGAAAAAAAGAGTGCATCGCGCCGCATGTATGTTGGAGATTATCTGTTTTCTGAGAGGGGTGAAAAAATTCCGCTAGCAGGAGGGGGGAGGGGCACAAAATTTGAAGGAAACTCGGCTTTGTTAGGAAGGAGAGGATCGAAGCAGAGTGCCAGTGTGGCGTTGGCGAGAGCGGGGCGCGTCGCCGGCGGCTGGTTGTGCGAGAAAGAGATGACAGCTATGTTAGAAATCGACAAAGCAAATAATGAAGAAAATCAAATAATCAAAGGCGCAGAATTTCTTCATTATATGAGAAGGATGAATAGCTCACCGGGGAACCAGACGGAGATTCGAGACACTCGCATAAAAACGTCGGGCTAGCTGCTCTCCACGACGGGGTGGGAATGAGATACTGGGAGATGAGAGTTTTTTGGTGGATTGAGAGAGGAGCAGATGTGTAAGCTAGTTCAATCTTTTCGTCACTGCCTTCCTAGCCTTATGGACATCTTATGGACATGAGTCCTCCGACCTAATCCTAAAACTCTTCATGCAGCCTCTCCCCCCTTTGTTACTTGGCATATCTTAGAAGACATACCCTGTAGAGTTACAAAGTAGGGGATTTTACAAAGAGTTGTCTCTCAATCATGTGTGGCTACAAGGGCACATAAGGGGTTACAAAACGACTCATGATCGATAAGGAAACAAATCCAAAAAGATATTACTGATTTCTATACTGGGGGCTCCACCCTCTGCACCCCTCGAATATGGGTTAGCCTATCCGCTTAGAGCATCTTCAGCAGGAGCCCTGAAATCAAGACCCCTATTTTTTATTTGAGGGCTCTCTTAACATTTGAGAGCTTGATTTTTTTGCATCTACTCCAGCAGCAGCTCTCAAATCAGGGCCCTCAAATTCATCCTAATAGACACTGCCATGTGGGACCCATTCATCATCCTAAACCAAAATTTGAGGGCTGAGGACAAAAACACAGGTCCAGCAGGGCCCCTACTCAGGCCCTCAAAAGTAGGGGCCTCCTCCAGGGTCCCCAGGAATGAGGGCTTGATGGGTGAATTTGAGGGCCTCCTACTTTTGAGGACCTGAGTAGAGGCCCTGCTGGACCTGTGTTTTTGTCCTTAGCCCTCAAATTTTGGTTTAGGGGCTTGTTTGAGGGCCCTGCTGGAGTTGCTCTTATGGGTTGGTTTGTGTCCGCTCTGGGACTATTGGTTCTCCGCTACCACAACCACCCTTCCTCGCCAAAAAAAAATTGGATCACATATCCAACAAGCTAGATGCAGGCTGGGTTTGGCTGCACTTTGGCTTTGACTTATCACTTCATGCTACGTAACTAGCTTTCAAACAGTGTGTCTTTTCAAGACAAGGTTTACAAGTTAATTGTAGGAGATACTGTACCGAGTTCAGATATATTGGCTAAAATCACTTGCGACTATTTCTCTCTTCATACTGTATCTCACGAACAGCCATAATTCAAAAGCTATAAGGCAAAAGCCATAGCCTAAAAGCACCCACCCATATGAGAGACGTGTAGGGAAAAAAATGAAAACCTCGAGTGATAGTTGACTATTTCCCTCTTCGTACTATCTCTCGCGAACAGCAGAATTCAAAACTTATAAGCCAAAAACCACAGCCTAAAAGCACGCACCCATATGAGAGAGAGAGGTGTAGGGAAAAAATGAAAACCTCGAGTGACAGTTGAGGGTTTGCAATTTTCCCCATATAAAATGAACATTAATTATTTCTTTACATTGAAGGTCAATAAGTTTTACAAGGTAAATAACAAATAAAAAATGAGTGAAATGACTGGAGCATAACAACTCAATCCTCTACCAGGCGTCTAATACTCTAATGCTGATGCTGTCCTGTGCATACAGAAAAAGGGCTGCATTGGTGAAAAATACTAACCTAGTCACCAATCGTTTATTCTTTTTGTGAGACCATACAGAGGTCCCTCCAATGTTTTAACGAGTATATGACACTATTCAGACAATTTGAAGAAAGTTTGAGTTGCCAAAAAGTAAGTTCAGGAATGAGATTTGGGTTCAATCTTAACTGGTCAGACCGGCATAGGGTATGCGGTCTGATTGGCAGGGGTGGTCTGATCAGTCTGTTGAGTGCGGTCGAACTAGTCAAGGGAAAAAGAATGAAAAGCCAAAAATAGGTTATTTCTTGATGTATTGTGAGTATTTTGGCACAAGTCCTATGGCAATTTGAGCTTCAAGCCAAAAGTAGATAGATTTTGAAGCAAAATTCTAGAATGGGTGTTTTTAGGTTGTTTTGATTGATGGGGATCGGTCTGACTGGCATGGAACATGCAGTCAGATCGATCTTAGGTGGTCTAACCAGTCCCGTAATGGTGGTTAGACCAGTTTTGACAATTTTAATACTAGAAGTTGAGAGCTGTCCTGGGAATAGGTCTAAGGTTATGTTAAGGTTGCATATGTATTGCATGATGCATTTTATGGACCGACTTAGGTCAAGTTGGAAGGAACTTATGCCTGAAAATAGTTTGCTTGATCTAATGTTATGTAGATGGCTTAGAATAAATTATAGTCAACGGTGAGGAGGACCAAGGCTTGGTTAGGATAATCAAGGTCCAATGAGGCCATAAAAGCCAGGTGAGATGGTTGGACTCAACCAAGGTGCAAGATGGATAAGGACTATGGAAAATACAAGTGATCAAGGTCGAGCGGGTCATGTGACTCATCAAGTGACTTGGGCTCATTTGCAAACGAGGACGACTCAATGGTTTAGACATGTAAGAGGCTTGGCAGGAAGTCGTTGGGGCCACATGGAAGATGACAAAGCATGGGTGATACTTCGATACGAAGGAATTGGGAAACATCAATTGAGGGGCAAAGTGGTTATTTGCCGAAAACCACAAAAGTGAGTGGTTTGCAAAACCGTGTGGAGACCTAAGTGGATTATGTCAAGGAGACTTCACGGAGGACAAGACGATGGATTCGAAATATTGGAGCTAAGGTAGAAGACACTCCTTTGAAAAACGTGCTTGTGTGTATAACAAACTCGTTATGTGTTGGGTTATTGAGTTTACCCATAAGTTAGTGGATGGAATCCACTTTGGCCCCACTTCAATGAGCTTCTGCTTCTGGCTTCTTAATTTCGTCTTTTTTTAGATTTTTTGCCTTTCTTTTTTCTTTTGCATTGTTCGTGATGATATAATTTTTTATTTTTGAAATTTAATTATGCAAAAAAAAGCTAACAACAGCTACAATGTTTTTTAGCCGCTACAGTGCAAAAAAAAAGGACAAAAGCTTGAGTTTATAGGCCCTTTGAAGCACTGCCTTTGTATCTATATTTTAGGGTTTCATGTGAGCCTCCGCCATATAAGGGGTTATTAAAGAGGGAGAGGTCAAGTTTTTGCACTTGAGCCTCCAAGAGAAAAATTAGGATGAGTGAGTGCTGCTCTTAGGTTTTGTCCTCCAAGAGGAATGGCTATAATCATACTTCTTTAAGTGGTAATAGAAGATCAAACTCGTTCTCTCATGGTTTATTTGTCTTATTGTGTGATTTCTTAGCTTTCTTGAGGAGATTTTGGTGTCGTTTTGTTCTTACAATGTTTTGGTTGATTGGTATGTGATTTGGTTTCCTAAAGCATGTAGAATCCCATCTTGGATCACCTTTAGAAGCTAGATCGCACGAACTTGAGTAGATTGGGTTTTCTCTTTTTTGCTCAGAACTTGACCTCTTTTTCTTGAAATAGATAAAGGTTGGAACTTTGATAATAATTCTTGAGACTATTGGTTAGAATAGGTTCCTGACATCTAAGGAAGCTAGATTTAAAGTTTGGATAATTTCTTGGTTTTGAAATCAAGTTCTTCTGGGCCTATTAGCAGGGGAGCGGTTAGAGCGCAGTTCTCTTGCTGATCAGACCGACCACCAGTCAGATAAGGTATGTGGGCAATTAGACCATTCTGACAGGAAGGCTCTTGTTCTTGCTATTTTTTATTGCTCATTGTTGGATATCTACATACGACCATCGACCACGGCAGGTATACAGTAAACCAATCATAGTTACAGTGAATCGGTCGTAGCTATAGTGAACCGGTCATAGGGTTCATGGTCGATCTATCGTGGTCGACCTGTTGTGGTCAATCTACCATGGTCGACCTGCCGTGGTCGTTACGTGCCATAGATCACGTGTATCTTTTCAGGTCTTTTCCTTTCTTATCTCCCAGGTATTGTTTCTATAAACCGGTTGTTCAGATATAGAAGGAAAAAGTCTATATATGTAATCCTTGATTCATTAATCAATTTATTGCATGATTTCTCTAAAACACTACATGCTTTCGTGGTATTAGACACGATCGCTCATACGACCGCACGTTATCACAAACCCTAGCCGTCGGCCTCCATCTTCCAGCCGATCTATCCCTCTCTCTCTCTCTCCTATGGTCAGTGCCACCGAGCTCTATGTTGACCAGGTGGCTTAGGCTGAGTAGGCTGCTTTGGTCGCCCATGCAGCTTAAACTGCCGCTGAGGACCGTCGGGTTCAGGCCATCGTCACGGCTGTCGTCGATTGCGTGCACCAGGAGGCACATGCCGCGATCGCCGTCGAACACCAATAGGCCCTAGCTATCGACCTCGCCCATGGCATCACCAACCAATTGGACTACACCATTGCCGCCCTTCACACCCAAGCTGTTGGCGTCCTCAACATCAAGGCCCTCATCCCGGTCACACTCAACTTCACCTCCACTAAGTACAGCAAGTGGTGAGGCCTCTTCCTCGTCATGCATGCAAGTACACCTTGATAGACCACGTCCTCTCTGATGATGCCCCCTTCCCGATCGGGTGGATTGGGTAAACATGGACTGCGTGGTCTTGACTTGGCTTTATGACACCATTGCTGTGGACCTCTTATAGATCATCATATGCCCCACCACTACTACCTGCATCATGTGGATGAACCTCGAGCACCAATTCCTTAGCAACAAGAAGATCCATGCTCTGTACGTGGAGGCAGAATTCTGCAACTTCGTTTAAGGTGATTTATCAATCTCTGATTTTTGCTGCAAACTCAAGAGTATGGCAGATGGTCTTGGTGATCTCGGTGAACCTATCTCTAACCGGACACTCGTGTTGTCCATCCTTCACGGCCTCAACAAGAAGTTCACTCATATGGTGCCAATCCTCGAGATGCAGCAGCCGTTTCCTACGTTCGTGGAGACTTGCTCGCATATTATCCTCGAAGAGATCACCAAGAACTCCAGACCGGCCATGCCATCCTTTTTTTTCATTGCTACTGGACAGCAGGGCTCCCACCCTTTGAGCCCAGGTGGGGGTGGTGTCGGGAACAGCGGCTACAGGAAGAACAATATCCGCAATCACCACCGTAACAAAGGGACCGACAGGAATGGTGGGAATGGTAGCTTGGACAGGATCGGCGGGGCACCCACCACTGGCCAAGCCGGGTAGATGGGGTGTCCCTCCTTTTTTTAACCCATGGACCGGGACTGTTCAGGTGTGGCCATACCATGTAGATGGCATCCTCGATCCCTGTCCCAATGCACTAACTCCACCGTCACGCCTGACACTCCATGCTCTCACTGTCGCACCACCTCTCGGCCATCCTGGCGTCCAGTTTAGTGCATTGGCTTCTGCTGGAAACATTGGCGATTTTGGCGGTGCTCCATAGCCGCCCTAGTCGGCACTATGCACAACCATGTCCGGTGGGACCAACAGCACCTAGCCAACACTTTTGGTACAATGACACTACACCACCTCCCTCCACCACCGAGTGGTATATGGATTTGGGTGCACCTTCGCACATGACTTCAGACATCGATACTCTCTCTGCTTTTCACCCCCTCCACGTCTACTCCTAGCATCGTTGTTAGTAATGGGTCAATGCTACCTGTTACCTCCATCAGCTCACTGTCATTCCTCGCCACTCATACCCCCTCTATTTGTGTCATGTTCTTGTCACTCCATAGATAATCAAAAATCTTATTTCTGTTCGTCAGTGTACAATTGATAATAATTATTCTATCGAATTTGATCCCTATGGGTTTTCTGTGAAAGATCTTCGTACCAAGAGCGTGATCGCCAGGTGCAATAGTTACGGGGACTTATATCCATTTCACCAATCCTTCGCTAGCCCCGTGCTCTTGCCGCCACCTACTCCTCCATGTTCTGGCACCGTCGTCTTAGAAACCTTGGTCATAAAGTTTTGTCTAAGCTCGCTAGTTCTAGTGTTTTTCATATAATAAAACTGCGTCCGAACCCCTCTGTCTTGCGTGTCAGCTTGGACGCCACATGCGTTTGCCGTTCAGCACTACCTCCTCTCCGACTAGTCATAATTTTGATTTAATACATTATGATCTTTGTTTCTCTCCTGTTGTCAATGTGTCCGAGTACAAATATAACCTTGTTATTCTTGATGACTATTCACATTTCCTTTGGACTTTTCCTTTGCATCTTAAATCTAACACCTGCACTCACATTTCTCTTTTTTTCACTTATGTTCGCACCTAGTTCGATGCCACCATAAAGAATGTCTAGTGTGACAATGGTTGTGAGTTCGATAATTCCACCGCTCGCACTTTCTTCCTCACTCACAGCATTGCATTCCGCATGACGTGTGCTTATACTTCTCAGCAAAATAGGAGTGTTGAATGCATCATTCACACCACTAACGATATCAGGCGATCGCTCATATTTCAGGCTAGCACCCCTCCCACTTTTTGGGTGGAAGCTATCTACGTTGCCACCTATCTCCTTAATCGCCACTGCACCAAAACTCTTAATTTTTTACTCCCTTCTTTGCCTTCTACGATGTTGCCCCCTCCTACTTGCATCGTCGTATCTTCGAATGCAAGTGCTACCCCAACCTAACCTCCAAGCCTCCAAACAAGCTTTCACCGTGTTGCCCCTTGTGTGTCTTCCTTGGCTATTCATCTGACCACAAAGATTACGGGTGTCTTGATCTTTCGCTCAACAGAATCATCATCTCTCGCCATGAACCTCCCCTACACCTCCCTCTAACCTTGATTTTTATCTGATTGTGGCACTTCACCTTTACCAATTGGATCATAGGTTGTTACAGGACCAGGTATTGGTGGATTCTCCCCAAGCGTCAGCTGGCCCTCACGCAGTGGCACTGACGCCCAAACATCTGCCCCAATGGTGCCAGCCCCCGTCAGCCTGCTAGCCACACTGGGCCATGGTCATGCTTGGTCGGCTTTCTGGTTCCTCCTGGCATGATGATCGCCCGCTCACCTGGCGCCGGTTGTGTGTCACCCTTGGCACCCATGCTCTCATCTGCCGTTGCGGGTGACTCCACCAGCCTTGCTGCCCCTAATGGCTCCATGCCTCAGGTTGATGCCAGCGGAGCCAACGTTGTCTCTCGCTCGCTGATAACCGTCCCTGTTACACCGACAACTAATGATCATCACATGGTTACGCGTGGAAAGTCAGGATTTCATCTTCCAGTTCAACGGCTCAATCTTTTGGCCACAGTGCTCTCCCTTGTGCCCAAAATGCACCGGGACGTTTTGGCTGATCCTAATTGGTGCCACGCTATGACTAAGGAATGCAACGCTCTTCAAGCCAACAACACCTGGGACCTCATTCCGCGTTCACCTGGAGTTAATGTGGTGACAAGAAAATGGATTTTTCATCATAAATTTCTCTTGGATGGATCTCTTGATTGGTACAAGGCTTGTTGTGTTCTTCGTGGTTTCACATAGCACCTTGGTATTGATTTTCATGAGACCTTCAGTCCCGTGGTTAAGCCTACTACAATCCGCACTGTGCTCACATTGGCACTATCTTGAGACTGGTCGATTCATCAGCTTGATGTCAAGAATGCCTTTCTGCATGACACTCTATCTGAGACAGTCTACTGTGTGCAGCACTTTAGATTTGTTGACCCTGCTTGACCCGACCATGTTTGTTGGCTTAACAATTCTCTCTACGGCTGAAGCAAGCTCCTGTTGTATGGTACAGCCGCTTTGCCTCACATCTTCTATCCCATGGCTTTGTGGAGGTCAAGTCAGACGCATCACTCTTTGTGTTCCACCGGGGTGCTGACACGGTATATTTACTGCTCTAGGTTGATGACATAGTCTTGACTGCCTCCTTTGTTGGTCTTCTTCACCAGACGATCTCAGCTCTCCAGCAAGAATTTCCCATGAAGGATCTCGGTCAACTTCACCATTTTTTGGAGATGTTGGTCCACCTTCAGGAAGGTGCCCTCTTTCTTTCCTAGTGCTAGTATATTTTAGACATCCTAGAGCGCGTCAGGATGCCCCCTTGCAAGCCTTGCAACACATTTGTTGACACGCACTCCAAGCTCTCTGGCGAAGGCGCTCCAATTGATGATCCGACTCACTACCATAGTCTTGTCAGTGCTTTGCAGTACTTGACTTTTACTCACCTGATATTACCTACGCTATGCAATAGGTGTGTCTTTACATGTATGATCCACATGAGTCATATATTGCTTTGGTGAAACGCATCCTGCAGTACCTTCGGGGGGCTCTTGAGTATGGTCTGTTCACTCACCGCACTTCACCTATCAAACTAGTTGTATACTTCGATGCTGATTAGATGGGCTATCCCGACATACACAAGTCCACCTTGGGCTACGACGTCTTCCTCGGTGATAACCTCATCTCTTGGTCATTAAAGCAGCAGCATACTGTCTCCCGGTCAAGTGCGGAGGCCGAGTACCACTCCATGGCAAACGGCGTCGTTGAAGCCTATTGGTTGCACCAATTGCTCATAGAGCTACACATTCCACTTCGCTGCGCCACCCTAGTCTACTTCGACAATGTCAGCACGGTCTAACTGTCCACCAACTCGATTCAGTATCAGTGTACCAAACATGTTGAGATTGACCTGCATTTTATTCGGAAGCGTGTTGCTCTTGGTGACGTGCTTGTTCTTCATGTCGCAACGTCATCGCAATACGTGGATATCTTCATCGAAAGTCTGCCCATGTCCATCTTCACCAAGTTTCGATCCAGTCTGAACGTTCGTTGTTCTATCATTCCGACTGCGGGGGAGTGTTAGATATCTGCATACAACTATCGAGCATGGCAGGTGTACAGTAAACTGGTCGTAGTTACAGTGAACTGGTCGTAGGGTCCGTAGTCGATCTGCAGTGGTCGACCTGCCGTGGTCGACATGTCGTGGTCATTACGTGCCATGGATCATGCATATCTTTTCAGGTCTCTTCTTTCCTTGTCTTCCGGATATTATATGTATAAATTGATTGTTCAGATATAAAAGCAAGAGACCTATATATGTAACCCTTGATTCATTAATCAATTCATTGCATGATTTCTCGAAAACACTATACGCTTTCACTCATGTTGATTTTCACAACTTGCAAAGACAATTTTGATCTTCTTTTAACTCTTTATAGCTAGTGAAGTGCAAAAATATTAAATACTCGGAAGAAAGTCATTCACTCTCGTGACTGCCGATCTCGATCCTACTCTTTTACCGGGGACGTCTAAGACAACGGAAAAACTAGGACGCTGACGCTGTTTCCGTGTCTCATTGTGTCATCTTTACAACCTTCAGAAAAATGCTGACGTCGTGAGCGAAAGCAGTGAGCGCAATGGTTTCCGTGAAACTGGTCAGGTGATCAACGACCACTTGGACAAAAGGCGACCCGTGGAACGGCGGCAGCACCACCGTGACGCCCCCGAGAACCATGCCTAGGAACAGCGCGGCGGAGTTGAGCCACAGGACCCTCCCCTCCATCCTGACGTCCGGGCAGTACTGCTTGCCGGCGCACTGCAGGGACACCAGCAGCACGAGCCCGGCGACGGCCACCGAGACGGCGCACCTCGCCGCGCAGGCCGGCCCGGTCGCGTTGTCGGCGAGGACGTCGCGCGCGTCCGGAGGGAGCGCGAAGGGGACGTACCTGCCGAGGAGGACTACGAGGGAGAAGGAGACGAAGAAGGGCACGTCGTCCATTCCACTTGCTCGATTTGTTTCGCTGATACGGTGCACACGCTGGAACTGGTCCTTGTTGAGCTCTATAATATAACAGTTCTCGCAGATCGATGGGTGGACTTCGACGCGGTCGTCACTCGGCGTCGCCGCGGCGGACAGCGAACATCGGCAGGTGAGCTCCCGTACCAAGCGCGGTTTTCGTCATCAAATATGATTTAGAAGTGGATGCATCGTTTTTTTCCCTGAAACACAACTTAAACTATATGGTTGCATTTACTTGGTGAATATATTCCGGGTGTTGTAGTATTTAGATGTTTGCTGTACGCGATTCGTTAAATGGTGTGTTGATTGGGTCTTGGTGTCTTGGATCGTTGACCTCGACAGTAGATTCTTCGTAGTCCGGTTAGAGGAACCGATGGATGCGGGTTCTGCACCGAGATAGGGCTTGTTTGGCAATTAGGGAAAACAATCCATGTGGAACTTAACCCCCGCTTGCATTGGGTTGATCCTAGTGACGGCTTCATGTTGTGACCTGTGGGGTCAAGCGACCCCGTAGGTTTTTGCAAAATAACCTAAATATTATTGATATTTACAGTAAAACATATAAAATTGTAAAGATTTTTAAAGGATTGAAATTATAGAGTTTGAGTTCTGGCTTCGGCACTGGTTGATCCGCTCCCCTCATCAAATTCACCTTGGGATCAAACCCAAACCAGAATGACCGATACCTGGAGTTGACGATATGTGGATGTCCTCGCGTCAGCGTTGCCATATCTTTTTCCCCATGGAAAAGAGTGGAACAGGCAAGAAATTTCATCCCTTGGGCTCATCTAATCACGTCTGTGAGTCTGGCCGGGAAGATTTCCAAGGGAGGTTTGATCTACTTAAATAGGGCCAGAATCTCGGGCCATCCAAAAAAGTCCTTAGGATTAAGGGCGTCGATATATCGAGGCGTCGACAGATCGAATACGAATTGAATAGTTCGGATACGAATATCAGATAAAACAAACAATAGAGTTTTGCTTCTATATTTTTCTTTCTAACAAGAGAAGCACTAATTTCAAACCAAATAAAAAAGTAAGTATTGAGGAAAGCATAGAAACACCTCTTAAATAAAGATACGATTGACACTCTTTGAATGGATGCCAGATAAAACAGATAATAAAGAGAGTTTTGGTTCTATTTTTTCACCTCCAACAAGAGTAGCATTAATTTCAAAACAAATGAAGAGATAAGTATTGAGGAAAGTATATAAGCACATCTCAAATAAAGATACGATTGATACTCTTTGAGTCTCGTTGTATCGAATACAAATCTAGTAGTCTGGATACGATTACCGGATAAAATGGATCTGATTGACACCCCTACTTAGGATTTTAGGTGAAAGTGAAACCTTTGGGCATTGTAATGTTTCGTAAGCGCAACTTTTTCTCCCCACTGGATGAGAGAGTTTTACCAAAGATTTTAAGCCCTTGCAGTAGATGCCCTCACGTTTAATAATACCTGACGCTTTAATTTCATTCAACATTTGGCGCCCAAGTTAATTTTTTACAGTAAGTACTATATACAAGCAAAGTTTTACTCAAATTAAAAGCCTAATAACTTAATAAGCACAAAAAGAGAGTATAACAACATCACTAATCCATTAATTAATATAGTTTAGCATAAGCATCCACCGGCACAGCACGGATTACCGCACGACGGGCACCGGCATCCTCCTTTGCACCTGGGGCAGGAGCACATGCACCCGCATGAGCACTCGGGGCACGACGGCGCCGGCGCGCTGAAGCACGACCTGCAGCAGCAGCACGCTCCCTTGCCGCAGCAGGAGGGCTCCCCCTCGCAGCACGACGACTGGCACTTGCAGCAGGAAGGCTGCCCCTTGCAGCACGACGACCGGCAGCTCAGGCACCGCTTAAAGACGTCGAGGCAGCTGAAGCACCGCGCGCAGGAGCACTTGGGGGCGCAGCCGGAGCAGCTACAGCACCGGGGGAAGGAGCACGAGCAGTCCGCGCAGCTGCCGCAGCATTGTTCGGTGCTGCAGCAGCTGCAGCTCGGCTTGCAGCTGGCGCAGCCGCAGCAGTCGTTCGAACAGCAGCTGCTGCACTGCGGTCGGCAATGGCCGCAACCTGTGCCGCAGTGTGGGTTGCAGTCGCAGTTGCAGCGGGGAAGGCTGCAGGTGCAGCAATCGGGGCTGCAGCAGCTGCAGTGGGATTTGAAGCACGAAGGGGTCTTTAGGCAGCTGCAGCTCGGTCTACAGCACGACGTGTCGCAGCAGGAGCAGCAAGAACAACTGAAGCAGCTTGGTCTCTTGGGCCTTGGCAAGCAACGGCACCAGCAGCACAAGCACGAAAAGCAGGTGCACAGTTTTGAACTACAAAAAAATAGGTTATTTTACCTTGGAAGCTGAACATTGCAATAGTGCAAGAAATTTTGCAAGAAATGCTAAAAGAAAAAGGTGGTATTTGTCGTGTAAATAGTGCAGCGGTATTTAGAACAGCATAGTCTCCCTAAAGACTGTAAAAATGCTTTGATGCCACTAGCCCAGTATGCCACCATCTGGTCCATATACTGATGTCAGATAGCCTCACTTTTCCCATCAAAAGAGGGAAACTACTGTCAGACATCATGCAGTATTAAAGTGTGACATATGACAAATTACTTTTTCGTTGCAGTAAGTTTCTATCAACTGGGTGAAGATTTGATAAAAATTGGTTAAGAATATCAAATTCAGTTCGAGTGTTCCACAACAACAGAACCGTAGATTAAGTAAGGAGTATGCGAGTTTGTTTTGTCATTTTTTTAAAGAATGGAGAAAACCTTGTAAAAAGATCCAGAGGATATACACCTAAGTTCTCCATGATGAATATTGACTATACATTCAAATGGTGGTAAATGGTGCTGACTGTTTACTTAGCTGCTTCAGCAGAAACATAGCAACAAACTGGCGCATTGTTATACTATGTTACTGCAGGTGATAACCTATTTTACTTATTCACCATATCACCTCAAGCATAGCTCAGTTTAAATTTGTTCAAATTGAAACAAGCATTTAACAACCTTGAATATTCTTGTCCATCAATCCAAAAGAATGTACAAGGGAAGAGCAACGAACCTGATCCACCGATAGAGACTGCAAGATCTGTGCCTTCTTTTGTTTCTGGAAAGGCCCGGGGGAAAGACATGATCAACAACATTGGAAACTAAATTGATACACGAGACATAAGTCCAGAGATCATACATTGGTATAAGTGGGTCTGTCTTTGCACCGACAAATTCATTGACGCTGCCAAATATTATACTAGAGAATTAGCAACTTTGTGAGCAACATCGGCATCAAATGATAAACGTAGTACAATCCCAAAAGAAGAAGAAAAAATGTAGGCCATGTTTGAACAGTACATATGTTGACTATTGGACCACCAGCCAGAAGCTATTACTAATTACAAAGAACAGACATTCAAGAAAATCAAAGTATAATAAATGTTGCAATTCATGTGGGGCAGTTCTCTTTTTTTAAAAATGGTGGCTTGACGAATATCTATCAGGAAGTCTCTCTCTTTTTCTTGAAGTAATTTTCTCGTTTTCTTCACCTAAAGGTTAAGACGGCCAATTTGCATTCTTTTTTTTTTTTTGCTCGAGCTTATTCTATTTCAAGCTCAGCATATGGAATGCAGGAAGCACAAGTACACAACTACTACAAATCAAACTAAAATTTTGTTGTAATGTTTCGCTAAAAAAGAGAATTGAAATCCAGTTTCTTAATCAGACCAAGTACTACAAATCAGGCCAAAATATAGGTATTTACCAGAAAAAATTGTACATTTCAAAATCAAGAAGCAACAAGATTAATGACTCTGGAATCAAATAACACAAAGTAATGTGAACTGCTGTTTTTACAAGGCACTGAGCCTGAAACTAAAATGAATAAGAACAAGCCTCCTTGCTACCTGCCCATCTGAGCCAAACAAGCACTGCCAGTGATAAGATTCCAAATGAGAGGCTAATGAGGAAAGCAGAAGGGGAAACAAAGCATACTCTTTGCAACACCTCGAGACCGGCTGAATCCGTTCAAGTCCTTGTAGCTCTTGCTGCAAAAAGCGAGTCCCAGTCAGGCCGAGACACATGGCTCCTACAGTCCTACTCCATGTGCGATGAATGGAAGCAGTAAAGAACACAAGCAATGCGCAGCAGCAGCCTCTACCTATTGATAGCCAGTGCCAGTGCCAGGTGATGTCACGACTGATAAGCACAAGAAATCTTAAAGCTTTTTTTTTATCACTAGCCGATACCCCAGAGTTTCAACAAGATGCAGAGAGCAAGAAGGGATTTTGGAAATAGACTGCAGCTGCAATCCCTTCCACTGTAATGCTCAGAAATCAAGTCCAAATGCTTGATGTCTGAATAAGCAGAAACATCATCTTCCTCACAAAAAGAGAGCAGAAACAACATCTAGTAGAAGGAAAATGGCATTAGCTTATGGCTGCACTTATTTTCTCTGCAAGAAACCAAGGCAACCATGACGAAGGGGTACGTACGACATGGCACGTCCGAACAGGGGAGCCTGTCGCGCCTCGGGCCTCGCGACGAACTCCACCCGTTCCGAAACCCCAAACCAATGAACTCTCCACATCAACTTTTCCTGGGATTTCCTACTACTGCCTCTTTCCCACATAGAAAGAACAAAAAAATGCACGCTTTTTCTTTAAAAGAATCAAGACTTGAGAGTAGTACTACTACTACATTGACATTCACAACAAGTGATATGAGCTCACCTCGAGGAACCCGACCTCCCGGTTGAGGATCTGCACCTCCAGCTGCAGCCGGCGGCGGCCGCACAGGTCCGGGTACCTCGGCGGCGACTTGGGCCTCGGCGCCTCCCCCATAGCGAACTTATCCACTACCCAAACCTACAAGGCAGGCAGCAGTGCAGGATACTGCTAGCAGCAGGTAGCCTATCTAGCTAGTGGTATGTTAGGTGGTAGCTATGGGCTAGGGCGGGCGGGGCCAGGGGAGAGATGGGCTGGGGGAAGGTGGCGAGCGGCGACCGACGGTGCTTATAAAACGTCTCGAGGCCGAGGCGAAGGCGGGCGGGGAGGGGGCAAGTGGGGGCAAGCGGGGAGCGTCTGCACGAGAGGCGCGGCAGCTGTCGTCGTGCCGCAGCCCACCGCCGCTACGGTGACCTCGCTCGGCTGCAGCACGCGCGGCGGGTCCCCACGCTCCGCGCGCGGGCCGCGTCGCGTACGTACTACCGATGTGGCCTGCGCGCGGTCCGGCTGGGCAATAATGCGTGCGCAGCTCGGCGAATGGCAACGCGGCATGGGGCTTTAGGGGTGGCCGCTAGGGGTGCAAATGGGTTGGGTTAATCCCGACCGATCCGGTGTCGAATCCGACTTGTACCGAAACCGGGAAGAAAATGGAAAATCCGGTCGGATCGGATACCGAATTCGGATATCACGTGTCGGATTCGGGACCGGATTCGGGAGAGGAAAAAACCGACCGAATTGCTTCGGTTTTCGGATATCGGATAATATCCGGTCGGATATCCGGAAACCCAGTAAAGGCAGCAGTTAACCCTAACCGGCAGGCAATCGGTTCGGCGGCCAGCAGTCCAGGCGTCCAGCCCTCCCTCCCCATCCAATCCCCTCCCCATCCGATCCCCTCTCCCCATCGCCGACTCGTCTCGGGCTCTCGGCTACTGCTCCCAACCCCATCCGGCCATCCCCATCTTCGGCGGCCTCCAGGAGACCAGGACCAGCAGTCCAGCCCTCCGTCCCCATCCGATCCCCTCCCCATCAGGCCGTCTCGTCTCGGGCTCTCGGCTGCTCCTGACCCCATCCGGCCATCCCCATCTGATCCCCTCCCCAGCTCGGCTGCTCCGGCTCCCCATCCAGATCCGGACTGCCGGAGATCGCCATCCTCCCCAGCCTTCCTCCCCATCAGGCCGAAGGCCCCGAAGAAGGCCGGCGTGGCGGGGCGCAGCGGCAGCGGCGGCGGCCCGAAGAACAAGACCGTCTCCCACTCCGTCAAGGCCGGCCTCCAATTCAGCAGTTCCCCGTCGGCCGCATCCTTCCTCCCCATCAGGCCGGGCTAGAGGAGATTGAGAAACAAAAAGCTCATGAGCGTTACATGAAGCTTCAGGAGCAAGGAAAAACAGAACAGTCTAGGAAGGATTTGGGTGAGATTTTTTCTATGTTGCACGTACCTCTATTCAAGTCTAAACTGCAACTCTGTGTTCATTTGGATGTGTTGGTAAATTTGGAAGGATCATTAGTTCATTAATTTGAAAAATGATCTGTGATGACCTGATGATTTAACTCTATTGAGGTGCTCAATGTTATCGACTTGTTCATAGTGCTAATTATTTGGGGCTAATATAAGAGGCAAATAAGTTCCTCTCCACTTGTTTTATAAGATGGTGTGCTTACTCAATACTTGAAGGGCTTGTCCAGGCAGCTTAAGGTAACCAGAGCCAGAATTAGTGCTTTTAGTATTTTTTTTTGTTATTTACTTGATGGTGTCTGTTACCATTTGTCTTTTCTCCTGCATTTGCAAAGACATAATTGCTATAATTGTTCCAAGTTGGGCAAGTGTTAGGCCATACTGCTTTAGATCTTGTGCTATCTTTGTTTCCCAGACTATGGCTGCTTAGAAGATCTTTTTTCTGCCATTGTGGTGCATTGAGTTTACCCTTCTTCATCAGAGGGAGCAGTGTCTCATTAGAACCCTGTAACTTGTGTCTGGATGGTGTCGGTGTTGTCAAATCTATAATCAGTCTTCCATCTAGAATCATAGGGCAAAGGGACTGTTAAAATGTTAGTTTTGCGAGGTATTAGGGGAGATGTAACGGACTTGGTTGGATGAGGATACGAGGAAGATTTGCACATGCTGCATGTTAATTGATGGTTAACAGAGGTTAACAGAAGTTAATTGATGCCTTGATAGTGGCAAATACAACTGGATGTTTAGTAGTATTGAGTTGTTATTTTACTTAAGGCTAGGTTTTGACTTTTGACTAGTGTTTCAGCTGTAGCATATAATTGGAGTGTTAATTTTCTGCTTTCCTTTGCCACTTTGTAGTGCCCTAAGATTCTGATAGTCTCCGTGCACTGGACAGTGGACATGCACCATGGAGGCATGAATGGAGGTTCGCCTTGGTTTGTGAAGGGACCATGGAGGCATCAAGCTTAATGTTATGAATCTGTTTGAATCTGTTGATCCCATCAGACGCCGAGACGGTTCTGAACTTGCAATAACATTGTTATCATATTTGAACTTGCTCTCACCTTTTGTTGGTTGCTCTGGTTGGGTGTACTCCAGAAATTGAATTGTTTCATGAAATGGGCAAATGTTAAACTGTTGCTTTGGTCCTTTTTTAATGAGAAGACACTATTGAAAATGTTCCTTTTTGTACGTTCGTGATATCCGCTTATATTATCCGCTTCCGATCCGTAACCGACACATATCCGCCCCGATGATACCATATCCGAAACTCCGAATATTCCGAATTCGTATTCGTATCCGGTCTTACCGTATCCGATTTCGAATCCGGGGAAAAAATATGGGTTAGGATACGGTTTAAGCAATATCCGTCTGAATCCGATCCGATTGCACCCCTAGTGGCCGCGCGGCGCGAGGGGTTTAACAGGGCGCTTATTTGGGCTGAGCAACTCCAGCAGTAGCCCTCAAAACAAGACTCCTAATTTTTATTTGAGAGCTCTCTCTACTTTTGAGGGCTCTGTTTTTTAGGCTACACTTCAGCAGGAGCCCTCAAAACAGTACCCTCAAATTCATTCTTAGAGGGGATGACACATAGGACCCACCCTCATCCTCATCCTACTTTTGAGAGCCGAGGGGCAAAAAACTCACTCCAGCAGGGTCCCTACTTGAGCCCTCAAAAGTAGGGGCTCCCTCCAGACCCCCTAGGATTGAGAGCTCGAGGGGGAGAATTGAGAGCCCCTACTTTTGAGGGCTCAAGTAGGGGCCCTGCTGGAGTGAGTTTTTTGCCCCTCGGCCCTCAAAAGTAGGATGAGGGCTCAAGTAGGGGCCCTGCTGGAGTTGCTCTTAGAGCAACTCAAGCAGGGTCCCTACTGAGCCATCAAAACCAAATTTAGGGGCTTGAGATAAAAATAGAGCTCCAGTAGGGCCCCTACTAGAGCCCTCAAATTTGAGGGGCCCCTCAATTCTAGGCCAAGCCCCCAAATCATAGTTGGAGCAGTTTTCTGCGCGCCCCGCCCGGCTCTTTCCCCTCATGTGCGTGCCTCTTTCCCCGCCTGCCTCTTCCCCTCCCGTCCGCCGAATCCCCGCCTCCGCCGCCCGCCTCGCCCGAATCCCCCGCCTCCGTCGCCCGCTCGCCCCCCGCCTCGCCCGAATCCCCCGCCTCCGCCGCTCGCTCGCCCCCCGCCCGTCGCCGTACTTGGCTCTCCGCCGCCTCGCCCGTTGCCTCCGCTCTCTGCCGCCTCCGCTCTCCTCTGCCCGTCGCCGGCGCCTCCGCCCGTCGCCGGCGCCTCGCCCGTCGCCCGACTCCGCTCTCCTCCGCCCGTCGCCGACGCCTCCCCCGTCGCCCGACTCCTCCGCTCGTGGGTCCCATGTGTCAGTGTGTAGTGTAATGGATTTGAGGGCTTAGATTTGAGATGTGTTGTTGGAGTAGATGCAAAAAAATTGGGCCCTCAAAAGTAGGGGGAACTCTCAAATGAAAAGTAGGGACCCTGTTTTGAGGGCTACTGCTGGAGTTGCTCTTAGAGCATGTACAATACAAGATGCTTATATATAAATGCTTAAAGAGAGAAAATATAGCCACATCATCAAGCATCCATACAAAAGTTATTTCCTCCAATGCAAGCATCTCTACCATATGTGCTTAGATGCTATATTATCTATTAATAGATATAGTTATACACATAAGCACCTACTAAGCACCGGTGCTTATTTAAGCATCGATGCTTCAAAATAAGCACCTTATCTACCCTGTGTGGCAAGAAAAATCAGTTTTTTTTATTACTAAGCATCTCTCTAAGCGCCTGCATTGGACATGCTCTTAGAGCATGTACAATGCAGGCGTTTAGAGAGGTGCTTAGTAATAAAAAACTGATTTTTCTTACCACATAGGATAGATAAGGTGTTTATTTTGAAGCATCGATGCTTAGTAGGCGATTATATGTATAACTATATCTATTAATAGATAATATAGCATCTAAGCACCCATAGAAGAGATGCTTGCATTGGAGGAAATAACTTTTATATGGATGTTTGATTATGTGGCTATACTCTCTCTCTCTTTAAGCATTTATATATAAGCATCTTGCATTGTACATGCTCTTAGAGCATGTACAATACAAGATGCTTATATATGAATGCTTAAAGAGAGAATATAGCCACATCATCAAGCACCCATGCAAAAGTTATTTCCTCCAATGCAAGCATCTCTTCCATGGGTGCTTAGATGCTACATTATCTATTAATAGATATAGTTATACACATAAGCACCTACTAAGCACCGATGCTTATTTAAGCATCGATGCTTCAAAATAAGCAACTTTTCTATCCCATGTGGCAAAAAAAAATCAGTTTTTCATTACTAAGCATCTCTCTAAGCGCCTGCATTGTACATGCTCTTATGGCTAAATTTTGATTGTGGCTGATTTATTATGTAATATAACTAATGGTGATTTATTTGATATAATTAAATTTTAAAAATTAAAAATAGAGAAAACATATTAACCTATCATGTATAATATAAGTGAATACGGAAAAAAGATAAAAAAAAGCTAATAATTAAACAAAGATGAAATTTAAAAATAATAAAAATGGTTTTTGTTAAACATCATCCGGATGTTTTCTTCCGAACTATCATCCAAATTTAGAACTGTTGAATTAGAGATCCAATGACCATAAATTCTCCCTCCTCTACCTTGAATTCTACCCCTCCCCATTGAAAAAATCCCCCCTTCAAAACAAGGGGTCACTTGATCTCTAATTTAAAGGTCACAAATTTAGATGATAGTTAGAAAAAAATATCCGGGTGATACCTAGACACTTAAGGCCAAGTTGAAATAGGCAAGGCCTAAGTAGGCGTGCCGTGCACCGTGATGCGCGTGGGTTGTACTGTACGTGCCGTGGTGTGGCGCGCGCGCCGGTCGACCGGTGCTGCACACCGAGCACGTCCGTTCGCTTTGCTTGAGTTGGGGGTTGGGTTTAGGTCAGGGTTCTGCTGGTGCTAGTGATGGATGTGCATGTTGTGGTTGGCAGTAGTACGAGACAATTGTTCAGTTGTGTCATCATCGCCTCACAGAATCATAGGAGTGTGGGGCCCGCTGGGCTCGTCGGCTCTAGGGGAAAGTGGGAGGAGACGGAGATGGATAAATGATCGATCTGGTCGTTTCAAGTTTTGTACTGAGATTCATGTGCGCGTGCGTGTGTTTTCTCTCTTTGAAGGAGAAATTCATAGAGCAAAAGTTTAGCTAGGTGAGTTTGGTTTTATAAAACTAGTTATTTGTTTGCTCTTACGTTTAGAAGCGGAGCCAGGATTTAAAAATAAGGAAGATCAAATAATCTATACAATGTAATTATATTTGATGAAAAAGTCAAATAGCATTAATGACAACAAAATTTCTTAAAATATAAAGAGCTATAGTATAAATTTATCTAACTATGAGAAGGGGCTGCCCCTGCCAGCACTCCCATCCCTCCGCCCTTGCTTACGTTTTGGCGCATCATTGCCATGGCGCCTTTTAAGTCAAATGCCTCGTCTGTAGGTATGGTTTTTTTTGCTAGAGTTTGTCATACTTTTGACAGACATTTTGTTCATCTGATGTGATCTATTTATCAAATTACCACTTGCAATAAAACAAACCCTTAGAGCATCTCTAATGTATGAAATGGCCATACCAAGTGAGAAGAGATAGGACTTAAAAGTGGACCACACTTTGAAGCAATAATACCAAGTAGGGGTGGCAATTTCCCCGTGGGGTGGGCCTCGCGGTGAATTTCCCCATTGGGCAGAGTGATCTTCCCTCACGGGGCCCACGAGGATTTGGAAAAAAAATAAAAACTTTGTAATATATTGTAGATTTTAAATATAGGATATTGTATTCTTTTATTATATATTTAGGCTAAAACTTAAATCTATATGTGTAGAGACCCGAATATACAAATCCGGACTCTCCTGTGTATTCTGCACTAGTCCAGGATCACGCTAGTGCACACAGTATAAACAAAGATGAAATATCGAACATATCACGATTTACTAACAAAAGACTCAAATATTATTAATAATCATCAGAGTGCGACCTTATGGCCAAGCTTACAATTTAATAGCCTGAAAGGCTTAAAAGAAACTAGCAGCGGAAATCCAAAAGAAAGCGCAGCAGCCAATCGACACGCCCACAGGCTATCGAGTGGAGAACGAAGTCCTAATCCGTGAAGTCCTCGTAGTAGCCTCCTTCTAGCAACTCCTGCTGATCTGGTCCCTCCTCCTCAACTGAGCAACATGGGCATAAAGCCGTGAGTACATTGGTACTCAGCAAGTCGTTTGTAACAAATGAATGCAATATAATATGCAAGGCTTAACAATGGATGGCTGAAAGGTTAGTTTGCATAAAACGGCATTTGAAAATATAATAAATAGATTGAAGGCGCATTTGAAGTAAAACAATAATAAACAATAATCAAAGGAATTGAAGTAACCACTTATGAATCTCCCATCCATAAGCTAAACCAACCACTTATGGATCTCCCACCAACAATGAATTAACCATCCACTGTCCGAAACTTTTTAGAAATAACTATACCTCGTGTGAAATCACCGAGCATTGTCCATGACCGAGGACACGGCTATTCGAATAGTTTTACACTCTGCAGAGGTTGCACAACGTTACCCACAAGAGATAAATCATCTTAATAGCCATCATGCTTCCTTAGGCATGAGACCCAGATAAATTATCACAAAGCCTTTACCTCACTCCAATCTAGTTAGACATCACCCGCTAAGGTTTCACTGCTGAAGGGTTAACCACCACAGTCAGAAGCCCCCTCTTGCGCCGTATGAGGACAGTAACCCTGTTCCTCACTGTGAGCAAACCAGTACCCCTGGTACTCACTTACCAATGATGATATCTGAACTAAACCTTTGCAAGTTAATCAGCTAGGTCTATCCCATACTAGACATGTGGTAGTACGGTAAGACTCAGATCAATGGCGCACAAAGTTAAGTCCTTAATTGCACTCAGGCGAATCATCCACATCCCATGTGCCTCTCGCACCCCCTTTACTGCACGATCAATCGCCCAAGTGAAAACCAATTTTGTATAATCAACACCAATGACACTACCCATGCCATGGCAACAAGTTTTATCACCGTGGTTAACCACCACATTCAAGTATATCATTAAGTCAAGATTAATTAACCACATGCGATGATGAACCCTTTCGCAAAATAAGCAAGGCTAAGCATTCTAATCGTACCAACCCAATGTGACAAATAACATAGCATCACTAATTAAATTCCCAACCTAAGGTGACAATGGCATCAAGGTATTCCAAAATATCAAGGAGGGAAAATAACCAATTGGGACGATAACTACCAATACAAGGGTTTGAATAAAAAATAGCGATGCAAGATAATTTAAAAACAAAATATTTAAATAATAGATTGCAAACTGGGTTCAACATGATCAAAGGACACGACTTGCCTTGGCCTTGCTCAGCTGAGGTCTCTTGGTCTTCAAATCCAACTTCCGTTCCCTCGAACACGTGATCTAACGAGAGAGAAAACGAGACGAAAAGACAAACTAAATTCAAATAAAATTCAAATGAACTCCAAAAACTTCCAAACCTGGACCAAAAGGAAGAGCTCAATTTTAGATGAATTTAGGAAAAAGAATCGGGTCAATCGGAGCTAGGACGAGGGAGAACGGGCCTCTGGAAAATTGGATCTAAAGAAAATCGGGGAAAATCGGAAATTGCACTGTGCTGTGGACCGGGTGCACGGGGAGCTGGGTCTACGGTGGGCTCGGCTCACGGAACGGTACGGCTGACTGGGCTGCTGGCGCAAGCGGCTGGGCTGACGTGGCGCTTGCGTGGCAGCTGACGGGGCTGCTGACTCGGCGGCTGGCTCACGGGTGCACGGCTGACGGGTGGGACCCGGCTGGCAGCGAGTCGGCGCACGGTAGACCGGGTCTACGGGAAGGCGAGGGGTTGCGGGGCGCGGGCGGCGGTCGATCGGACGGCTCGAGGGCGTCCACGCGGCGTGATCTGGGCCTTTGGCTCAGATCTGGATGGGCGGCGGGGATGAGGCGGCGCGGGAGGCGGGAGTCGGCCGATGGCTGACGCGTGGCGGCACGCGTCCCGAGGCGTCACGGACGGAGCGGCCGAGGCGCGGGCGCGTCCGCTGGCGGCGCGGGGCACGGGCGGCGGGGTCTGGCCGGCGGGAGGGGTGACGGCGGCGACCGAGGCGGCGGCGGAACTCACCGGCGGCGACGAACGGCGAGCGCACAGGCGGCGAGGTCTGACCGGCGGCGAGGTTTGGCGGCGGGGACGGCTCACCGGCGGTGGCAGAGACGGCGGCAGCGGCGCTCCGGCGGAGAGAGACGACGAGAGCGGCGGCGGAGGCGGCGGCTCGGGACGGGGGAGAAGCCGAGGGGTCGGCCCCCTTAAATACACGGACGCCGAGGCGGCCGGATCGGGTACGGCGGAGAGTCCGCGGCGGAGACGGCGGCGCTCGGGCGGAGTCCGGGCCGGACACGGGGACGGGAGAGTCCCGATCGGGGACGAGGGCCCTGACAGGTGGGCCCCACCTGTCGGTGGCTCCGGGCGAGCGGGCGGCACGGATAGCGCGCGGGCGCGAGCGGGCGGCCGGGATGGGCGACGCGTGGCGCGCATCGAGCGGAGGAAGGCGGGCGCGGGCGCGGCACCGATTGGCGACGCGTGGCACGGGGCGGGAGCGCGCTGGCTGCGGGCTGGCTGGGCTGAGCGGGTTGGGTCGGCTGGTGGGTTTCGGCCCACTGGCCGGTTGGGATTTTCTGGGGTTTTTCTTTTTTCAGAAATTCAAATAAATTACTTTGAGCTCTAGAAAATAGCAAATAAATCCAGAAAAATCCAGGAAAATTCCAATAAATTCCTTGAGACACAAGGAACTCAAATAAAATAACTTTGGCAAATGTTTATGTTTATATTATTCATATTAAACCCTTTCAATTTAATAAAATTCCAATTAAGCTTTAATTAATTCCAGAAAAATTCAAATGGTGAATTTTATTTTAAAAACTTCAAAAAGGCTCTGAAAATCAGGATGTTACAATATGTTAGAATATATATTTTAAAAATATGCTTAAATAATTATAAATTAATAAACAAAATCACATTATTATTTTTTAAAATAATTTAAGCCCTTTTAATCCCTTGCGAGGATCCTCATGGGAGTCGAGTCCCTGTGGGGACCACGGACCCGGGGGAGCAATCTCTCCTCGATAAGCCTAACAGGACTGCGATAGGCCCGAGCTAGCGAGGATCATGGCGGGGCCTCCCTCAGGACCCCCTGTGCCCGTTGCCACCCCTAATACCAAGAAAAAGATTTCTAGAATCAATACCACAACTAATACCGCAACCAAGGCAATAAACAAATCAATGGGCCCACCTGTAAGCATTGCTGGCGACACTACATGCTATGTGCCACCACGTCGGGCGTTTTGTCCTGTAGATCTGGCAATCTACTGCACTGTTGGATTGCAGAGCATATCGCGCCACCACTCAGCTGAGGTTGTGGAAGCTCAGTCTCCGCTGCTGCTACTCCAAATCAAGACGGAGAATGCCGCACAACCGCCGTTGCTCCAGATCAAGGTTACACTGTTGAGGTGCATGACTATGGTGGCTGTTAGGGTTTGACAGTTGCTGCGATTTAAGAGGGGAATGGTGGTGGCTTCGATTGGGGAGGGTGGCTACATTGAGATGGGAAAGGGGAGATGGAGGAGGTGGGCGGCGATGGCAGCACTAATAAGGACAGGGGCTAGCTGTGGGGAGAGAGATAAGAGGGGAGAGGTGAGGAGAGAGAGAGGAGAGGGAAGGATTGAGGTGGTGCTTTAACTAACTTTTGGCTGTGATTTTTATCTGAAATTGCACTGTAGTGGCTATTAACTTTTTCTAAAAATTAATGGGGGGAAATAGAAAAATAAGAAAAAATCCGTTATATCATTACGGACAATGCAAGAAATAAGGGAAAGACGAAAAGGTAAAAAGCCAAAAAAGGTAAAAAGGCAAAATAAGCCGACATTACAAACCGATGTATTCCAAGTGGATTTTAGTTTAGCCAGAAAAAAAAAGAGTAGAAGCCCAAGCCATTTAAAGCCACTAAGGGATGGATTTTCATTTTTTTTATTCTATGGGTCACGCGGAGAGGAACTATACAGTACAACATTTTGTGCTATTTTGGTATCTTTCTATAGGCCTCACCTTAGGCCCTGTTTGGATCCCTTGGGCTAACAACTAGTTGCTAAACTTTAGCCCTTGAGGATCCAAACAGGAGGGCTAATAGGTGGACTAAAGTTTAGCCAAAGCCCCAACTAGTTGTTAGCCAACTAGTCCATCAAACCCAGCTAATGAGGGCTAAAGGACCAGCCGGATGGAAAAAAGACGTTGATACCCACGCCAACCCTCCCAGACCACCATGCATAGGGGTATAACAGACTTTGCACTGAGATAGTAGCACTTATTAGTCCTTGGATCCAAACAAGACTGAGCTAATCTTTAGCCAGCTAACTACTAGTCAGCTAACAACTAGTCCTAGCTAACAACTAGTTTTAGTCCATCCAAACAGGCCCTTAGTACCTCTACTAGTACTCCACATTCTGGATACCCTTAGATGGTCTGTCTGGTTGGTTGGTCAGCTCTCACAAAACAGAAAAAAGAACTCCGTGAGATCTCAAATGATCAGTAACAGGCAGTAGCAGGACTGAACACCATCCAACTTGCACTCGATCCTCCTCTCTCAAGTAGTATTAACAGGACTGAACTGAAGGAAAGGCGAAAGCTAGCCACGGTCTTTTTAAAGTGCTTTCTTTTCAACCCTCAAAAAAGAAGTCCATTCTTTTCGGTGGCACCAGTGCACCGCTATCTATGCATAGCTCACTCCTACATCCGTACAAACGAAGCACTTCAATTCCCACGCTTAATAACACTCCTTTTGGATATTGGAATTGGCCTTGGAAATTCAAGAATTAGAATTAGAAGAGGTGGATATCTCCTGTTTAGATGTCTTTCAGAATCGAAATTGTAGTCTATTTTTACGGTGTTAGATAGAGGTGGCCAAATGGGCTGGGCTTACACGGGCCGCACCACGGCCCGGTACTGTAGACCCGGCCCATTTAGGCACGGCACGAAATTTAAATGGGCCGGGCCGGCACGGCACGACGGACCGGGCCGTGCCTGGGCCGAGGGTGCGGCACGGTGGGCCGGCACGGCACGGCCCGGCAGGCACGGCACGGCACGCCCGGCCCGGCACGGCCCGCCCCGGCCCGGCTAATTCAAAAACTAGCCGTTTTTTGTGACCGTTGGGGGTAAAAAAATCCGAAAAAATAGCAAAAAATTCGGAAAAAAATCTGAAATTTTTTCTATAAATAGGGGGGCATCCGGCCTCCATTCTCCACACCTCAAACCTCACTCTTCTCTCTCGGTTTAGCTCTAAAAAATTCGAAAGTGTTTGCGCAAATTTGGTAAAAATTCGGGCAAAAATCCCAAAATTCAAAAATCTTCAAAGATTTTTGTGAGAGCTGCAAAGGAGGTAATAATGCTGTCTTATACTCTTATTTGGTATTATTTATTGGTTTAATTTTTTGCTAATCGTTCTTTATTATTTCAATTTGCAGTCAATTTAATGGAGAACTACGATTTTCAACTCTCCGAATACGGCCTCTCGGCGGAGGATATGCAATCGTTTCAACAAGCATATCCATCCGCGGAAGGTCCACATGTACAAGTACAAACTGGAGATGCCGAAGAACCGACGGCCTCGGTGGCGCAGGGTCCAATCGATCCATCTTCTGCTGGGAAAAAAGAATTATAGGATTTAAATTAATTAATGTTTCACATAATGCTAAAAATATTGCAGAAAGCATTATTAAAGTTGTAGAAGATTTTGGTCTCACGGATAAGATTTTTTCTATAACTTTAGATAATGCAGCTGCAAATACTAAAGCTATGGAAATTCTTACTCCTTTGTTTAATACTTATGCATAGTCTTTCTTATTGCATCAACGTTGTGCTTGTCATATTATTAATCTTATTGTTAAATCTGGTTTAAAAAGATTAAATGCTTGTATTGATTCTTTTAGAGATGCAATTTCATTTATTAATTGTTCTAACCAACGAATAGCCGCATATAAGAGTTTTTGCGTAGCAATGGAAGTTCGTCCTAGAAAATTTGGTTTAGACATGCCTGTTAGATGGAACTCTACTTACCTTATGCTTAAACATATATTGCCATATAAGAACACTTTATCTGTTTTCCTTCACACCCAAAGTCATCAATCTCGTAGCTCCTCCAGTAGAACCCAAGTTAGAGACCCTGAACTTACTGAGGACGATTGGGTTGTTGGTGAAAAAATATTTTCCTTTCTAGAAATTTTCCATAAAGCTACAGTTTGTCTTTCTGGAATATACTACCCTACATCTCCTATGATTGTTCATAATATTGTTGAAATTGCCACTCACCTAAAGGTTTTGAAAATGATCCTATACTACGGGATGCTGTAGTTGCCATGAAATCTAAGTTTTTAAAATATTGGAGAGAAATTCCTATGTTATATGCATTTGCTTTTATTTTGGATCCTAGGGCCAAACTCCAAGGATTTATAAATGTTTTACAAGTTTTAAGTGAGGCTACCGATTTAGACTATTGTTCATACTTTACATTAGTTAAGGATAAATTATATGAGGTATATAATAAATATGAAAATAAGTTTGGATCTGTGCGTTTGGAAAGACCCCCGGTAGTCCCTAGCATCTCTAGGGGGCTATGCAATGGGGCAAAATTTTTGGTTCTTCGTCTAGTTTTCGTGCAGGTGCAGGTACACAGCAGTTAGGAGGAGGAAGGCGACAAAGCACTGGAGACCTATCAAGCTATCTCAACAGTGATAGCGTCAGCTTCGAGCAGGAGTTGAACATCCTCTCATGGTGGCAAACCCAGAAGGTATCATATCCAGTGCTATCCATATTAGCGCGGGATGTGTTGACTGTTCCTGTCTCTACAGTCTCCTCGGAGTCAGCATTCAGTCTTTCCGGAAGAATAATCGAGGAGCGACGAACAAGTCTCTCCAACGAGATGGTCGAAGTACTTATGACCGTCAAAGACTGGGAACAAGCTGAATCAAGACTCCAACATACTGCAGATAATAAAGATTTAGAAGAATCTTTTGAGAATTTGTATTTAGATAGCAATGAATAGGATTTTCAATATTTTTCTTCACATGTGGTCACTAATGAGCTTTATAGGCTGTACTCTTTTTTCTTTACCAAGGTTTTCTCAAATTGAGTTTTTACTTGGTAAAATTTTTAATGAGGCAGCCATCCCATGTAATTTAATAAGTTAATAAAGCTCATTATGTCATTGAAAATATTTATTTTTGTGATTAACAATGTCTAAAATTTTCTATATTTTTTCTGAATTTTCTACAATTTTTTTACAATTTTTCTTAATTTTTCTCAATTTTTCTTTTTTCCGACTAAACGGGCTAGCGGGCCGGCACGGCCCGTTTAGCCGAAATCGTGCCCGGGCCGGCACGGCACGGCCTCGGGCTGTGCCTGGGCTCCCACCGCGGCCCGTGGGCCGGCACGGCACGGCCCGTTTAATACACGGGCCTTAACGGGCCATGCCGAGCCCGGGCCCGTGCCGTGCCGGCCCGGCACAGCCCATTGGCCAGCACTAGTGTTAGAGGATAACTACCCACGATTCAGAGGAGGTGAGCTTCGAATCGGCAGAGATTGGGCACCCACCCACGTCAACAACATATATCAACCCCTCTCGTCTCCTTCGTCCTCTTGAGTAAGTCTTTGGCCACTGTCGCTAGTAAGTTCGCACAGCCGGACGACGTTGATCTTCCATCGACACCCTTCGCTCAGCGCGGCTGCGAAGTCCTCGCTAACACCACCGCATCTCCCTCATCATCAGCGCCGCCATCGGAGCCACCGCCTCTTTCCCTCATTGCCGGCCTTCACCTAACACCTAGATCGGAAAGCCTCTCTACCCAACATCCAGGTCTAGAAGCCCTCCTCATTGCCGGTCGCCAAGTCATCTTTTTCCTTGTCGTTGGCCTACACGTCGTTTTCTTCCTTGTCACTGTGCCACCACCTCCTCTTCTCCATCGTCGGCGCCCATCGAAATCCTTGTGTGGCTTCTTGTTGGATCTGGAGTCGCTTGCACACAGGGGCGTATCTAATGTGGGGCACGGGTGTTCAGCTGAACACCCAAATTTTTTGACAAAAAACCCAGTATATATAAGGTATAATACATATACATATATTTAATTAGGCAAAAATAACTATTTCTAGCCTCTAGTCCATCACCATTCAACCAGCTGACCGGAAACGCACCGCGGCCTGCGGCCCAGCCCATTAATTCACGCGATAGAAATGGCGTCCTCGTCTCCCCGATGGCCCGGTCCATCCGATCCTTAACCCTAGCCGAGCTGCCCGAGCAAGCGAGCAGTAGCCCGAGACCCTGCGTCGACCGTGCGGTCCGCGCCTCCAGCGCCGCGTCGGCCCTCTGCTCCACGCCGGTGCTGCATGATCGCCATCTGGGCTCCAGCTCTCCGCGCCGCATGACCGACGACCGCGCCTTCGGCCATCGCTCCGCCGGCTCTGCGCCGCACGACCGGCCGACTGACCGCCGATCGGATCGCGCCACCGCGCCTCCGCCCTCCGGCGTCTCCACTCCACCTGCGGCCGCATGATTTTCCAAAAAGAAATATTGGAGGTATGTGTCGCTTCTTAGCTATTTGATTTGACCAATATAATTGGCTTGAGTATAGTGTGGAACGAGATGCTGCTTTCTGCTTCATTTGTTATCTGTTCAAGGATAAAAACTAATTGTGCTGGTGGAGATAGTTTTGTGAATGGGGGATTTAGAAATTGGAACTATAAAAATAGGTTTGACAAACATGTTGGAGCAATTACTAGTGCCCACAATGAAGCTCAAGAGAAGTACAATTTATTCATTAAACCTAAAGCATCAATTGAGGAATCTTTTGCTTCAAACTCAAAATAACAAAAGGCATGAAGCATCGCCGAGTTAATTTGTGAACTTTTGCAATTATTTTGTAATTTCTTTATATTATTTGATATATTATTCCTAGTACGAACAATTGTATGTTAACTATTGCTACTGTAGATCTTTATGTTTTGTATTGAAATTTTTTTGTACAACTTCGAACACCTATTCTAAAATTGCTGCATCCGCCACTGCTTGCACATCTAGCGGCGCTCCACGGCCATATTTATCGTCGCCAGCGGCTAGTGCCAACGCTTCTTCTCCCTCATCACCTGCACCTCCATCTGACGTCCTCGATGGTCTCCAATTCTGGCAGACTAATTCATTATCATCTTTTTCATCGATGCAAATTTCTGTGCTCAAGTTTTCTTCGGTGACCAAACAAGATTTGGAATTAGCTCAGTGTTCATTCCATGTTGCAGCTTCTTTGCCAACAAAACACAAAAAATCGAATTGTCAGCCAATTCCAACTTCTAGTCGAACTGGTATTGGACTCTAATTCCAATCGCCAATTCCAATTCAGAGATCCAAACGGACCCTAAACGAGCAACAGCAACTGTTTACTTAACCGGCAGCTGCATGCCTGCGGAAGCTTCCTGAGCTCTTGCTCCAAAACGTCCCGAGATTTTTTTTATAGAGGAGGGGTATAGTCCGATGTTTGAGCCGCACGCGCAGTTCAGTTCACCTGGCTTCACCCACCACCATTGCGCGATCTGCAGCGGCCGCAAGGATTGGGCAGCCTGCCTGCCTGCCTGCCTGGCCCCCTGACCTGAAACGGCACAGTTGCGCAAAGCAGCAGCAGCAGCAGCGCCACGTGAGGGGCTCTGCCGCGGCAGCGTGCCGGCCCACGGCCACAGGCCACGGCTGCCGCCGCAGAGCGCGTGGCAGGCTCATTTATCACGCGATCTCTGTCTGCTTTGAAGTGACGCATCACGAATCCCCTCAAAACGGCGCCCGCCCAAACAGACGGCGTGGGCGGGCGGGCGGTGGTTTCCATGGGTGCTCCTCGGATGCTATGCGCGTACGGCGCGAACGTGCGTGGCGCGGGTTGCAGTTGGTCTGAGCGTGCGCGGCCCTGGTCCGGCTGGGTCCTGGTCGGTTGAAACCCAGCCCGCCAATGGATACGTGGCCGAGGCTGGAGTTTGGTTTAGATTCTGGGTTTACAGGTTCCATGGGCCTGGAATAGCCCATGTGAAGTTACGGCAAGTTCACCTCTCCATTCCGATGTTTGTTATTTTAGCCGTCTTTGTCCTGATGGACTTCGTTACTTTTTTTTTTGACGGGGTGTTGGGCTTCATACTCCCATATTAAGCCCAGGGAATTCCGCCTAGAGCGCAGCCACATCAGCATCCTTGTAAAAAGGCCCTCTGATTTTTCAATTTTGCGCATGGATCCTTGGTTTTTGCAAAAATATCCCTGCCACTTCAGTGTTTTCGCAAAAAGGCCCTCCACTTTTTCAAGTTACATATGGGTCCTCGAATTTTCTAGGGAGACCCTCCTTTTACGGGATGAAGCCCTACGGTTTTCTCAAAAATACGCATGAGTCCTTGACTTTTTAGAAAACCCTTCGCTTTCTTTGGAAATATGTACGGATCCTCGATTTTTCTAAAAAAACCCCCTTACGAGTTGTCGATTCGTTTGCTTTGGTTCACGTGGTAGCTATTACAGTTGGCGTCATGCTTCCGCTGCTAGTTATTCCAATAGCAGCACTCCTCCAGATATACGACTCACAATTGGGTCCACTAACGCGTATCTTCCGTGACATTTCGAAACCTGAGTGGCCAGACTTCCTTAATTTTAACGGCTGATATGTACATGCAAAATATTTGGATTGATAAGATGAAATAATATCTTTAGAATTGTTATGAAAAGTACATTTGGAATATAATATTTTTATACTTTTAGCTAACATATTAATTTGAACATTAATATTCAAAGTTACTTATTGTAGACTGTGACTTGCCCAAAACATTATATATTCTTAAATAGAGGGAGTAGCGGTTTTTCCTTTTTAGGTCCACGCATGCCTTTTTTTTTTGCACATCTGGCCTGTTGTTTTTTTGGCAGATTTGGCTCCCTCCCAAGTGCGGCTGAACTGGTGTTCAACACGTGGCGCATGCTGCGCCCCTAGCTTGGCCAGTCACTGAGAGTGGGAGGCGAGGCCGGAAGTGGGACTGGTGGGGCCCACAGACATCTTGCAGCATCGGAGCATAGGAGGTGGCCACCGTGCCACCCGAGTGTGGGATCGGGTAGGCAGGGTCCCGCGTGACCCGAGCGCTGGAAGAGGCTGTTAGGGTTTTCCTAGTTAGGGTTTTTGCAAAAAAAAAAACTTAGGGTTTTTTGTTAGAGTTTTTGCAAAAAAAACTTCAGGGTTTTTTGTTAGAGTTTTTTCATTTTGTCAAGATCAAGGGAGAAATATGGATGATTGGATCGTGATCCAATGGATGAAAAAATCGAGTGAGATTAATGTTTCTTCAATTACCAAAGGATTAGACAACCCCAAAGCTATTACTTTGTGCATTACATTAATCTTTCATACCTTCTGTCAAGTTTTACGCTCGAGTGGTGCACCACCCGAGCGTTAGGGTCAGATTCTAGATGGAGAAAGCGGGAGACTCCACGTTAGGGTTTTTGTTTTGTTGCCGCTACTAGCATCATTTTTGCAATTATGGATTCGATGGGTAGTTTTTTTGCAGATGTGGCCCCTCCCGGAACGCAAAAGAACCAGCGCGCGACACATGGCCCCTACCACGCCCCCCCCCCGAGACTTTGTTGGTTATGATCTTTTTGTAGTAACTACCAACTCTAATTTTGCTGTGAAGTTTAGAGATTGCAAATGCCCTCGGATGTAGCAAAGTGATCAATTCTTTTGACCATCATGAAGTTGCAAGGTACGGAACATAAGATATATTAGAGTCCCAGAATAGACACATATTACATGTGATTGCATGGCATGGTTCAGCTAATTGCTTTTGTCAACCTCCCTAGTACTACGATACAGAGCGACAGAAGCATCTAGACCATGTACAAACACATGCCTTTAGAAAAAAGGAAAGACATGGTGGGTAGGATCAAGGGATACTACAGAATGGCCCAATCTACTACGTGGACAGGGGCCATTTGCCATTCCTAGCGAGTTCGGTGTTGTAGTCCTTACCGCCCACCCTAGCCTTGGCCGCCCTTTCATGCTTTCTCTTATGCTCCTCGTGAGACTTGTGCTTCCTACGTCTGCACGCTTCTAGATGAGCTTGCATCTCCTACCGGATATGCTCGCTATGCTCTTCATTGCGCCGTCGCTCCTCCTTTCTCTCATGGTCCGTCTCGAAACCCCACTCCTCGCAGGCAAGACGTCACTAGTCGTGTGGATGGATCTCTTTGTCAATCCATTTTGCGGAATATGCATAGCGGATCCGGAGAGGTTGTTAGTTCATACTTTCAAAGAGAAATGCTAGGGAAATATATTATAATTGGTCCTTACCAGTTGGCAGTAGCGCCTCATGCTCCAACATCGGTCTGGGTAGTCCCAAGCGTAGTTAGGGCAACCCCAGTAATACATGCTCAGGCTCAGTCGTTGCTTAGACTTGAAGAACTTGCACGTATCCTTGCATCAGCAGAGGGGCGGCGTCTCCCCCTCGGGCGGGTCTTACGGCGAATGCTCGGTGGAAATATCGTGGTAGGGGTTGGAACTACCGGGGGTGTCATTGCAGGGAGGCGGCCTCCTAGCATACCCTCTTTGCTCATCATGGGCTGCAGTAGCCCTTGCTAGTTGGCTAATCTCCTCTCATTGTTTCTCCATATGAGCGAGGCAGTGTTGTAATCTTGTTGCAGGAAAGTCCATCGCAGAAGGGGTAGTATTTGTACGTCGAGCCAGCGTGGTGTATGTAGTTGAAGTACAATTGGGTTGATGTAAATTTGTGTCCGCAAGGCAGCGGCCCTGAGGAGGAATTTTGATGCAGCATTGTGTCATGTTGCTGCACGAAGCTGCCTCGTTGGGTCACGTCATCACACAAAGCTGCCTCGTTGGGTTAGGTCACCACGCAAAGATGCCACGTTGGGTCCGTACGGATTAATATGATGCAAAGACGTCAAAGCAATAATAACTAGTAACCTTGTTTGAAAATAAAGGCGTGGATATGCAATACATACATTCATCATACAGAGGATTACAGAAAAATGCAACGGTACTAAAGACAAGATATATAAACTCATGGTGTATCTGTTTGCTGCTTGCCCCGATAATATAGGTGATCCTTAGGGAAGATGAGCCTATTAGGGGAGCGGCGTACGTGTCACATGTCATAGTAGGTGCGCTGGGTGGAAGGCGGGGTTATAGAGAACTCGTTGTAGGTATCCGGACAAGGCCGAGCATTTCATCCACCGGGTGCTTGAAGAGTGGTGCACATCCTGTGGGAAGAGTAAAGCTAGGTCAGGTCAGAAGTTGTGACGTTTGCAATGCGTAGTCGTATAGGAATGTATTTACTGGAGAGTCCCAAGTGCAGACAATAGATCTAGCCTTGCTATCTAAATTGCTCTATCTAGACCTATGAATTTCGTCTGATACTTTGATCTTGTGGTTCAGATACCCACGAGAGCTCCTATCTGAAGTGGGGCTCGAAGAACTCCAGAACTCCGCAAGATGCTTTCGTCTGATTGCGTGGCGCGGTGGGTGCTCCTCGGATGCTTTGCTCGTACGGCGTGAACATGCGCGGCGCAGGTTGCAGTTGATCTAAGCGTGCGCGGCCTGGTCCGGCTGGGTCCTGGTCAGTTGAAGCCCAGCCCGCCAATGGATATGTGGCCAAGGCTGAAGTTTGGTTTAGATTCTTGGTTTACAGGTTCCATGGGCCTGGAATAGCCCATGTGAAGTTACGGCATGTTCACTTCTCCATTCCGATGTTCGTTATTTTAGCAGTCTCTGTCCTGGTGGACTTCGTTACCTTTTTTTTTGACGGGGTGTTGGGCTTCATTATTCCGGTAGCGGGACGACTCCTGATATACGACTCACAATTGGGTCCACTAGCGTGTATCTTCCGTGACATTTCGGAACCTGAGGCCAGACTTCCTTAATTTTAACTGCTGATATGTACATAAAAATATTTAGGTTGATCAGATGAAATAATATCTTTAGAATTGTTATGAAAAGTACATTTGGAGTATAATATTTTTATACTTTTAGCTAACATATTAATATGAAAATTAATAGTTAAAGTTATTTATCGGAGACCATGTCTTGTCCAATACGTTATATATTCTTGAACAAAGGGAGTAGCATGGCACCCATATGAGTTTTTTTAGAGAAATTTGCGAGAATTGCAAATGTCTTTATATATGAGTTTTCTATGTAGAACTGGGGCGCTGCTTTCGACGCATTCCTTTACCGCCTTACCACATATGATACGACTTGTATGGTTGCATATCTCTACTACTTAAAAGAATGACTTGGTAGTAGTGATTTACCACCCTCTTTAGTTGGTGATGGTTCACCCTCTCATAAAAAACTAGTGCTGACAGGTGGGCCCCAGCATCACCTCTCCTCCCAAAACCAACCCTGGCTCGTAGCCCCCACACATCTCACTCCCATTTGGCGATACAGCCCAACAGCTTCTCCAAGGCCATTCTATGCATACCCAATAACATAGCAACGCACGAGACACTGTAAATGGCAGAAAGCTCCTCAAACACCCGCCTCGCTGCCGCACAAGTCCATTCTTCGCGTACAAATAGATTAGCAGGTTGTCAATGATTCGGTCGCCCATTCTTCGTTTGGATAGGCCATGATCCATGTGGATGGATCAGGATTTTGGCCGATCCAAATAAGACATTAGTCTTCCCTGTAGAAAAGCGTATCAGTTCAGCCGTCTTGCTGTCACAGTGTTAAATATAACTCCCAAGTCCCAACGATGCAAATGCCCGGTATGGTTCATGAACAATGACTCGTTCTCTCATCCGCAACGTACTTCACTCGATCCGACTCAGTCTCGAAGGCTTACACAAGCATCTCTCGTTTCAACACTAAGCTCGAATTTTTATTCCGTTTTAGTACAGAAAATGTTACAACTAGCACCAGCAACATGGGTACTTTTCAATAGTTACACGACTAAAAACACTGACCTCGTGGAATGACACTAAAAATGGTGTTCAATACAGGCAGCAATCATGCCAGATAGGCTGCTAGCATCCAGTATCATCAACTCCAATAGTGCTTACTCAGTGGAAGGAATGAGGTACTTGAGGAAGGGTTCTGCCTTAGGAGCGATAGATTTCACATCATCAAAAGTCGCCATTTCAAAATCCTCGTACTGGAAGCCAGGGGCACAAGTGCAGCCGACTAGGGAGTAATGCAGCTCTGGATCCCTCTTTCGAGATTTGACAAGAACACTGCCATCAGACGCGAATGACTCAACATCCAACGTAGGGAAAGAACCGAACCACACATTTGGTGGCACGGTATACTGGGGGCGCTGGCCAGCCTCCAGGTGAGGACCAATTACGGTGAGGTCAATGTGGCCATCATCGTGTAGCTCAAACACCTAAAGCGAACAGAGAGTAGCTCTATTAGATACAAAATTGCAATTTCATTAGTCATGTAAAATAAAGCGAATAGGTCAACGTGGTCAAAGAACTATTACTAACCGTGAGAGGCTCTCCCTTGTAGAAGTGCCAGGTTTCAGCACAGGGAATACGATGGAGGCGTGAAACACTCCCTGCAGGAAGCAAGAAGTAGATAGCAGTGCTCACAGCACGGTCAACCTTGTCTGCAGTGTACATTAAGGAAGTATTAGAAAGATTCCAGTATCAGCTTACTATAACCCATCAGTGGCGAAGTGCTGGCAGCACTTCCCATCAGCCCATGCTTGAATCCCCAGCCAGTGGGAGTTTTCTTGCGGAAAAAAAAGCATTTGCACCCAAGATGGGCTATTTTCCATCTAAATGGGGCAGAGCTGGGAGCACATTTCCTGCTAGCTCATGCTCGAATCCATAGCCACTAGCCAGCATAGGAGTTTTCTAAAAAAAAGGACTTCTTTAAAAAACCAGGTTGGTTCCAGGTTAAGAAATTGCAAAAAGAAAAGAAAAGAACTAGATTGATGGTTCCGAGGTTAGAGAATTTTTGAGAAAGCATAAAGGGGTTTCTTCCCTAGGGTAAAAGAAAGTAAAATTGGGCAGCCTGGCTCAAACCCACCATTGTGAAAAACGGCCGATTCGGCTGGTTAATAGGTTACAGTGGCTAAACTGTCACAAATAGTATAACCGGAGTGCAATTAACACCGTCGAACGATTAATTGACTGCATAATCCGATTAATCGGCCATTTTACAATTAATCATCCGTTTTCCCGTTTAATCACGAAGGCAACTTTTTTATTCACTGATTACAATAAAATAGTTTATAAATATTGTGCCACGGTGTTCATAGTATGTTCCTTTTGGATGACACATAAACTATGAAATGTAAAACATGGCAAATAATGTTTTATAGAGTGATAATTTACAATAATTTTGGATAAATGAAACGTTTCTAATTAATTCTAAATATAAATGAACATATTAATAAGAATGCAAAATGATTCGTTAATTTCTGATTAATTGGCCGTATCACAATTAATCGCTTAGTGGTACTCCATCCATCCGTCGAGCTCATATTGTTTTACACAACATTGCTCAAATCTGGCTTAGCCTTGGTGTTATCATCACCCTATATCGAAAAAATCATTGACTTAATGTCAGACACAATACTAAAAACTAAAATGGATACCATTGCCCAGTAGATTGTAGGAGTCATATGTTGTGCTAGAATTCCGCCTCTCCACATCAGATCCACCCACTATCACCCTTAGTTAATGAGTAGATACAGACCGACCAAACCACAAGTTGAGAAATTAGTGAGAGAATTTCCAGAGTCTAGTTAACCATTAGTTACCAATGGACCAAAAGTTGAGAAATTAATGGGTTCCACAACCACATGATCGGATTTGTCCACACTAACACTCGTAAGGGAGGGATGGAGAGCACGTAGTTTGAAAATATTCTGGTTAGCATTTTTCCACCAGGAAAGCATAATCCTGTTTCTTGGCTAACAATCAAAGCACGTAGAAATCTACAAGTGGAATTGGCAACGTAGCAGACAAGTAGTAGTTCACACTTTATCGGCTTTTGTAGATCATTGTATGCATAAAACCGAAATGCAATGAGCTCTTTTCAAACTAGTGATGCAGAATGTTTATTCCTCTCAACATTGGCAGGGGTTCCTGATGCCAGTCAGAACATTGTACGTTTTTTCGAGGGAAGAACAGCAGGGGAAGCCCCCACTTCACCACTTGAACATTCTACTTTGGTTGGCACAAACATCTTACTGATGTCTTGTGAAATTTCAGTTACAGATTCTAGCAGGAGCAGAGGAAGTATAATACTACAATCTTCAAATGGCAACAACTAGTCAACTAGCAAATGATAGGATATATCGTACCAGATGCACGTAACACAAGGTTACCGTACTTACTTATTACACATCAATGATAAGCTAGCATACGGATATCATATCATTATCACCCCTAGGCCCTAGCATATGCTTGTTTCAAAAAAATGATAGACACACAATATGAGCTCACTTGTGCACTTGTGCCGTCATATGCAAAGTTAGGATATGAACCTCTCGTTTATCTGGAAAGCCCAGTTTCCAGAACATGCATGCTACCGAAGCACACGGATTAGTCAAAACAACAGCCATAGATTATCACTACAATCTAAGCCCTGCACATGCAAAGCTGAAGACACAAGAACCCTCGAATCAATTCGGTCCGATCGCACACCATCCTACTCAAAACAAGCAGTCCCGATTCGACGAGAAAGCAAACAAAAACGAAAAGGGAAAAGAGAATTAAACGCTACAGAGCGAGAAATCGGGAATAGCATACACTGCGGCGGGAGCTGGGCGGTGGTGAGGGAGACGGAGGCGTCGCGGAAGGTCTCGGCGTAGTAGCCGCCCTCCGGGTGCGGCTTCAGATCCAGCAGCGCCGCCACCTCCGTCGCCGTCATCTCGCCGGAGCCCATCTCGCCCTCTCCTTACTGCCCCTCTCTCCCCCCCTGGCCTTCTCCGTTCTCCTCTCTCCTAGATCTGATCGATCCGTCAACTCCTTGTCCTGCCCGTCGCGGTGATTGCGTCTCGTCTGTTTGTTTATTCGGCCGGAAACGTGGGTGCTGGCCGCCAGGAGTAGTTGATGGCTAACATTTTTCTTCGGCGGTCAACTCTGTTCGGGCCTGTGCTGAACCGGCCGCCGTACGCCAGACGGCGTATGCAATGGAGTGGAAGAACCGTTCAATGGGTTGGACGGTTGACACCTAGTTCAGTCCAAGGCGGAACGCAGCATTTTGACGGAAATTTTGCAGAACTTTACGAGAAATAATTCAATTTTTATAGTAAACGGAAAAAAATCTGGCATTCCGTCCAAGAGCCCGTATATATTAGTTTTTACTGATGAACTTTTGCTTTAGCTTATGAATAATAACAGCTTATAGAGAGCTGTTCAGAGAGAGAAACTCGTGTGTGATTTGGTCGATATAAATGAAGTCACCACAGTGTGTACTACAATCGACTAATAGACTCCGCCTTAAAAAGACACGCCGTTTGAAAGCTAATTACTGCAGAAAAGCTATTTATTATAGAAAAGCAGTTTTCAAAAGTCAATATAAACAGGACCTAAACCAGTTTCTATACTGAAAGTTGCTCGAAAACTAATGGTGACATTTTAAAACAAGCTTTTAATGAGATTTTTTAAGAATTAATATGTCGCAGTGCCCACCATCAAAGAGATTTTCAGAACTTTGAAATTGTAGGATGGATGCAGATAATCAGAAGGGTAAATGATTGTTTCTAAACTTTTCTCTTAGGTATTATTAATTTTTCACTCCAGAGCTTATGAAAATCAAGAAGATCGTATTACTCTATTTACTAGGATTCCAATAGCTAAGGAAAGTTACAAATAGCAAGGCATAGCCACTCATAAAGAAATCTCTAAGAAAAATTAAGCTAAACAAGATTTTATGTGCATGGGCGGACTGGCCTATACCTTAGTATAGATATGAAAATCAGCACGATTTCAAATCCAAAAATCACATAATTTTTATATGAAAACTTCAAATGATTTAAAACTTTGAACACACCTTATCTAAAATATTAGAAACCAAATCAAAGCAATAAACACAAGGTTTTTGGACTTGGTTCCATCAATTTGAAGAAAATCAATCCTAGATCTCAAGAACACCTAAAAACCCAAAAATCCAAATTATGCTCATGCAAATCTAAAACATGAGGTCTTTCAGATCTACTCTCATATGTACTAGCAAGATAATTTGGTCAAGAATTCATGTTAAAACCACCTAGATCATAATTTCAAATTTCTTGCTTAAGAACATAAAAACTAAGAACAAACTAAACAAATAAAAAAATTAAAGAGTTCACGTGTTACCAGTAGAATAGCTAATTCACGAATACATGGATGGTTACAAGGTGCTTCTAGAGCACCAACCTTACTCATTCAAATTTTCTCACATAGCCTTAGGGAGGGAGAGAAGAAACTACTCAAAACTTAGCCAAAATCTCTTTAACCCTAGCTCTCTCCTCTTCTCTCTCATATAACTTGAACTTCTTAGTAGTGCTGGCCAATGGGCCGTGCCGGGCCGGCACGGCACGGGCCCGGGCTCGGCACGGGCCTGGGCTCGGCACGGCCCGTTAAGGCCCGTGTAATAAACGGGCCGTGCCGTGTCGGCCCGCAGGCCGCGGTGCAAGCCCAGGCACGGCCCGATGCCGTGCCGGCCCGCGGGCCACGGTGCAAGCCCAGGCACGGCCCGATGCCGTGCCGTGCCGGCCCAGGCACGGTTAAGGCTAAACGGGCCGTGCCGGCCCGGCTAGCCTGTTTAGCCGAAAAAAAGAAAAATTGTAGAAAATTAAGAAAAATTGTAAAAAATTGTAGAAAATTCAGAAAAATATAGAAAATTGTAGACATTGTTAATCATAAAAATAAATATTTGCAATGATATAATGAGCTTTATTAATTTATTAAATTACATGGGATGGCTGCCTCATTAAAAACTTTACCAAGTAAAAACTCAATTTGAGAAAATCTTGGTAAAGAAAAAAGAGTACAGCCTATAAAGCTCATTATTGACCACATGTGAAAGAAAAATATTGAAAATCCTATTCATTGCTATCTAAATACAAATTCTCAAAAGATTCTTCTAAATATTTATTATCTGCAGTATGTTGGAGTCTTGATTCAGTCTGTTCCCAGTCTTTGACGGTCATAAGTACTTCGACCATCTCGTTGGAGAGACTTGTTCATCGCTCCTCGATTATTCTTTCGGAAAGACTGAATGCTGACTCCGAGGAGACTGTAGAGACAGGAACAGTCAACACATCCCGCGCTAATATGGATAGCACTGGATATGATACCTTCTGGGTTTGCCACCATGAGAGGATGTTCAACTCCTGCTCGAAGCTGACGTTATCACTGTTGAGATAGCTTGATAGGTCTCCAATGCTTTGTCGCCTTCCTCCTCCTAACTGCTGTGTACCTGCACCTACACGAGAACTAGACGAAGAACCAAAAATCTTGCCCCATTGCATAGCCCCCCTAGAGGTGCTAGGGACTACCGGGGGTCTTTCTAAACACACAGATCCAAATTTATTTTCATATTTATTATATACCTCATATAATTTATCCTTAACTTGTGTATAGTATGAACAATAGTCTAAACCGGTAGCCTCACTTAAAACTTGTAAAACATTTATAAATCCTTGGAGTTTGGCCCTATGATCCAAAATAAAAGCAAATGCATATAAAATAGGAATTTCGCTCCAATATTTTAAAAACTTAGATTTCATGGCACCTACAGCATCCCGTAGTATAGGATCATTTTCAAAAGCCTTTAGGTGAGTGGCAATTTCAACAATATTATGAACAATCATGGGAGATGTAGGGTAGTATACTAAAGAAAGACAAACTGTAGCTTTATGAAAAATTTCTAGAAAGGAAAATATTTTTTCACCAACATCCCAATCGTCCTCAGTAAGTTCAGGGTCTCTAACTTGGGTTCTACTTGAGGAGCTACGAGATTGATGACTTTGGGTGTGAAGGAAAACAGATAAAGTGCTCTTATGTGGCAATATATGTTTAAGCATAAGATAAGTAGAGTTCCATCTAACAGGCATGTCTAAACCAAATTTTCTAGGACGAACATTCATTGCTACGCAAAAACCCTTATATGCGGCTATTCGTTGGTTAGAACAATTAATAAATGAAATTGCATCTCTAAAAGAATTAATACAAGCATCTAATCTTTTTAAACCGGATTTAACAATAAGATTAATAATATGACAAGCGCAACGTTGATGCAATAAGAAAGACTGTGCATAAGTATCAAACAAAGGAGTAAGAATTTCCATAGCTTTAGTGTTTGCAGCTGCATTATCTAAAGTTATGGAAAAATCTTATCCGTGAGACCAAAATCTTCTACAACTTTAATAATATTTTCTGCAATATTTTCAGCATTGTGTGAAACATTAATTAATTTAAATCCTATGATTCTTTTTTCCATTATCCAGTCATCATTAACATAATGAGCAACAACACTAATATAATCCTCTCTAGCCCTACCACTCCATATGTCGGATGTCAAAGCAATAGAGAATGTACATGTATGAAACATTTCTTTCAATTTATCACGACAATTATTATAATATTTAATTAAATCTCTAGTTGTTGTTTGCCTAGATACAATACTAAATCGAGGGTTATGAGCAGTCGTAATATATTTTTGGAAAGCATCAGATTCACCAAAATTTAAAGGTAAATCTTGAGAAGCAATTAATCTATAAAGAGATTCCCGAGCTACCTCTGGGTTGTACTCCCACGTACATACCGAGCCGTCGGGGTTATATTGCAGCTGTGTCTGGCGCATTTGTATTCCTTGCTTTTTCTTGCAGCTTGCAGCATGTCGTTGTAGATGACCCGTCCCACCTGAAGATTTTGCAGTCAATTCATTACCACAAATTTTACAAACAGCATACCTCACTTCAGTTCCATCACTGTCGGTCTTGATCTTCTTGTCGAAATCATTCCAAACTGTTGATGTACTAGCTCTTGTTCTTTTTGCACCCGTGCTTTGGGTCGTGGATGCACTTGTTGAGCCAGCAGAAGATGGATCGATTGGACCCTGCGCCACCGGGGCCGTCGTTTCTTCGGCATCTCCAGTTTGTACATGTGGACCTTCCGCGGATGGATATGCTTGTTGAAACGATTGCATATCCTCCGCCGAGAGCCCGAATTCGGAGAGTTGAAAATTGTAGTTCTCCATTAAATCAAGTAATCAACTGCAAATTGAAATAGCAAAAACGATTAACTTACTATTAAACCTACAAATAATAACAAAAAATTAAACCAACAAATAATACCAAAAAATTAAAATAAGACAGTGTTATTACCTCCTTTGTAGCTCTCACAAAAAAATTTGAAGATTTTTGAATTTTCGGAATTTTGCTCGAATTTTGACCAAATTTGCGCTAACACTTTCAGATTTTTCACAGCTAAACCGAGAGAGAAGAATGAGATTTGAGGTGTGGAAGATTGAGGCCGGATGCCCCCCTATTTATAGGAAAAATTTCAGATTTTTTCTGAATTTTTTGCTATTTTTTCGAATTTTTTACCCCCAACGGTCACAAAAAACGGCTATTTTTTCAAATTACCGGGCCGACCGTGCCGTGCCGGGCCGGCACGGCCCGTTTAGTGCCGTTGGGCGGGCCGTGCCGGGCCGGCACGGCCCGATTTCTTAACGGGCCGTGCCGTGCCGGCCCACCGTGCCGCGCCCTCGGCCCAGGCACGGCCCGTCCCGCCGTGCCGTGCCGGCCCGGCCCGCCTCGCCGCCGTGCCGTGCCGTTCGCGGGCCGGGTCTACAGTGACAGGCCGCGGTGCGGCCCGTCACGGCCCGGCCCATTTGGCCACCTCTACTTCTTAGTGAGTCTTGACCCGATAACCACATGGAGAAACTCGTCAACCCCACTAACATGGGTTTTACATACTCACACATGCTTCTCAAAGTGTTTACAAGACTCAACCCACTAAACCGTTAGCGATTGATCCACTTAATCATCCTAGTTCACCTTGGCCTAAATTGCTTCTTATTTGTGCCTCTCCGTGCCATGGTTTTGTCCAAGGCTCAACTTGGTATTTGGTAAACTAACAAAATACTCTCGACGGAGTTTCCAGACACCTTCTATTAACTTTGTCTATCTTCACATAAAAACATATCCGCATGCTTTAACACGTAACTTGTGACATGCAATGACTTTACCATCAAGTCTTCACGCATCTGATCTCCCCCGGATAGTCTCTACTTGCATCGGCCCAAGTCACCTAGCACACCACATGCATTAACTAGCCTCTTCATGATCCTTGTCTTTCATGTGCTTCCTGATTAAGCCACATAGCCTCACTCAGACTTACCCGACTACACAGACCTCAGCTCTCCTGCGTAATTGCGGTCACTTATCGTTGACCGCTAACATTCTCTAAGCCACTTGCATATCCAAAGACCAAGCAATTATCTCGAGCATAAGTTCCATACACTTGACTCACATTAGCCAAAATAATGTATCATACAATACAACACAACTAACCAATAACTCCTATGTCGTGCACATACTCAAACCACATCTCACTATTCTCTAGCTACAACCATTGGTCTAACTGCCCTCCCTATGGCGGTCAAACCACCCACCGGTCAGATCGACAACCATTGATTAGTCTGGCTAGCCTAAACCGACTTGAAACCTTTCTCAGTAACAGGACAATGGTGTGACCACATCTTTAATACCAGTCACATCGCCCAACTCAACTCCAGTCAGACCATCAACCAATGGCTGGTCCCATATATCGGTTAGACCGGTTACACTGACTGCAACACTAAATTTTGCTAACTTTGCAAAATCAAAATCCAACTCCACAAATATGCTAATTATTCATCACTAATTTTTATGGACCTTCTTACATAGTCCTTGAGGAAATGACAAAAGAAATGTTTATGGTAAAATTCATGGATAAAAACTGTGAACAATCATATAACATTTTTCAACTGATTTTAGCATCAACTTCCATCTGTTCCCTACTTCTCGAGTCCGGACTATAGAGTGTCCATGAAAAGGCAAGGACTTACAAATCTCTTGCTGCTAAATTTTGCTTTCTAAGGACATGTACAGTGAAGTAACATCAACTATCTATAATCTTTACCATGCAAGATTTTTGATGACGTGGATAAAAGAAAAACAAGGAGAGAAAAAGTTGTCTGGCATACAACAGATGGTTTACGATATAGATGGTGGTTGTCTGTAATACACATTCATGTTATCTATAGACAATATTAAAGATAACTTATACAATATGTTATCTATATAGTATGTAATGGCCTTATACAATTAATGTATTGTCTATATAGTTGTCTATATAATGGTATATACAGTAGAAAGTTGACTATAAGATTATCTGTTAAATGCAAGATAATATATTTCTCTTCATGTCATCCAAAAACCTATATGACATAGGTTTATAGACAGCTGATGTGATGGTCAGCATACCATCCTAAAGGCGCCAATCACGCCAGACACATATGGCAGAATAATTGCTTTCCATCCAAACTGGATATGGCGCATTAATTATTTTCCATCTAAGATAAGATTGCTTAGCTATTTTGTTAGGATAATTATCTTCAAGTTTGGCACGAGTAGATACTATGTTAGGTGGAGCTCTCCCTATATAAGGGCTACCAAATGAATGAAAGAGTAAGCAAAGAATTATCTCTAATTGCCTCCCTTCACCTCTCTACCTCGTGCGCATGCTTCCTCTCCTTCCTCAGCTATCTCCACAACGGCACCAGGTCGATGAGGCCTAGGACCAAAGCCTACCTTTGCCCACAATTATCCCATACGATCACTAGACCATGACAACTTAGTATCAGAGCTAACGACTCTCGTGGTTTTGGTGCTGCCAGGGATTTCAAAGAACAGATAGCTGTCGTTGAACAGCAGGTGGATGTTTTAACGACAGACATGCCCGATGTGAAGGTGTAGCTAACTGGCCTGAAGGACACCATCGATCAGATCCCAACCGTGGTGTCTACCATGACCGAGCTCAAGAACGCGATCCTCAACTTGACGGATCACATCAACGCAATGAAGAAGGAGAAGCGTCCTGCTGGCGATGGGCTGCTACCGGCGCCGTTCAGCTCTTCTAGCATATACCACCCGCATACTGAGGAGAGCAACCCCCCATGTTTCCACAAGCTAGAAATTTTGACGTATGACGATAAGATTTGGGATGGTTGCAACGTTGTAATCAATTTTTTCAGGGACAAAAATGCCAGAGGTAGAGAAGGTATGGCTTGCCTCATATCACCTTGTCGGTATTGCTCAATAATGGTACTTTCAGTTAGAGTGAGAAGAAGGCGAGCCTAACAGGAAGACTCTCAAGGAGTACATCAACCTTTGCTTCGGCCCATCCATTCGACACAATCCCCTGGGGGAGCTCAAGTAGCTCTCGCAGACCGACAACGTGGAGGAGTACCAACACTCGCGATACTATGTCGCGTGGAGCGCCTTCAATCGCGCTAACAGGTGCAACTCTTCACATCGAGATTGATAGAGCCCATACGGACGGACGACGAGTAGCAAAATCCAGCAAACCTCCAGATGGCGATGGCTCTTGCCCGGGTTTACGAGAGGTGCGCTCAGGTTGCCAGCCAACTGCAACCGGTGCCAACCACCAGACAGTTGGTACCACTCTAGCAGCAACCGGAGGAGCCTGGGCAGGTACGATAGCAGCACCAGTAGGCACCCTAGCAGCTCTGCCAGCTTCAACAGCAGTAGGGCAACTAGCCCTGCTTGCTCCGACACGCGCGGTAAGAGGCATTCAAGCACCATGCCTTTGCTGGCGCTACTTGACACCTGCCAAAATGGCAACTTGCAGGGAAGCTGGCCCGTGCTTTAATTGCGAGGAGAAGTTCACACCAAATTATCAGTGTAAGCACTTGTTCGTACTCTTAGCCCCAAGCGATGGTGATGTCGATGATCTACCACTAGAGAATGAGGATGAGCTTGACATATCCCTGTACACATTGATTGGCATCCAACCACGCGCAGCCCAGACCATGCGCCTTATGGTGGAAGTGGTCAACAAGGTGTTGCTGGCCTTCGTCGACTCCGGTTCATCACACAACTCCATCAACCACGTGATGTCTACGCGTCTCGGCCTCCGTATGCATGCACGCATGGCGCTACGGGCCATCGTTGCCAATGGGGAGCAGGTGCCTAGCACTGACATCTGCCATGCTTTGCCAATCAATGTTGCGGCCGAGGCCTTTCAAGTGGACCGCTACACACTTCCACTGGAGGGGTTCGATGTCATCCTCGGAGTACAATGGCTGCGCACCCTCGGGCTGGTCCTGTGGGACTTGACGCTCTTACTATGACGTTCTGCCGCGGCCAGCGCTTGGTGCGCTGGCAAGGGTTGGGCGCACCATCACTTGTGGTACATTCGCATGTGATCGTTTCGTCCGACTTGATGGATGAACTGCTCATCGAGTTCGACGACATCTTCGCCAAGCCAACCAAACCACTGCTAGAACACGGTTGTGACCACTGCATCCATCTCCCGCCGAACACTCCGGCAGTCTCCGTGCGACCGTATCGCTACCCCTAGCTACTCAATGATGAGCTTGAAAAGTAGTGTGCCGAAATGCAGTGTCAGGGAATCATACAGCTGAGCCATTTGGCATTTTCTTCACTGGTCTTGCTTGTCAAGAAGCGAGATGGTTCATGGCAATTCTGCGTCAACTATAGGGCCCTCGATAAGCGCACCGTCAAGGACAAATTTTCAATCCTCGTTGTCGATGAGCTTCTTGGCGAGCTCCGCGGTGCACGCTTCTTCACCAAGCTAGATATGCGTTCGGGGTACTACCAATGCGCATGCACCCCTCAGATATTGAGAAGACGGTGTTCCGTACTCACGAGGGCCTATTCGAGTTCCTAGTGATGCCATTCGACCTCACCAACGCCTCGACGACATTCCAAGCACTGATGAATGATCTTCTACGATCATTCCTCCGACACTTTGTGCTTGTCTTTTTCGATGACATTTTGATTTACAGTTCTTCATGGTCTAAACATACGAGCGACGTTTCGCGTGCTACGAAAGAACGTCCTTTTCCTCAAGAAGTCAAAGTGTCTATTTGGCAAGACATCCGTGGCATACTTAGGCCATGTCAGCTCCATTGATGGCATTGCCATGGACCCTCAAAAGGTGTAGGTGGTCCTGGATTAGCCACAACCGTGGACCGTCCGAGCACTTCACGTCTTCCTTGGCTTAGTAGGCTACTACCGCAAATTCATCAAGGGGTTTGGCACGGTAGCCACACCCCTCATGCAGCCGCCCAAGAAGGAGGCATTCGCTTGGTCACCAGCCGTAGTGGCAGCATTCAAGACTTTAGAGGCGGCCTTGGTGGAGGCTCCCATCTCTAGCTGCCCAACTTCATCGTTGACTTCATTGTGGAGTGTGATGCATTCGGCTCAGGCTTTGGAGCCATCCTACACCAGGGAGTGGGTACGATCGCCTTCTTCAGCCGCATGATAGCACCACTCATGCAAAATTGGTGGCTTATGAACGTGAATTGATCGGTTTGGTGCAAGCTATTCATCATTGGTGCCTGTATCTATGGGGACGCCCATTCGTGGTGCATACTGATCATTATAGTCTCAAGTTTTTACTTGACAGCAGCTCTCCACGATCTCAGCACCATTGGGTAAGCAAGCTCCTTGACTATGACTTTCGTGTGGAATTCAAGCTTGGTTGCCTCAACGTGGTAGCTGACGCCTTGCGTAGGAGGGATGCCGAGGCTGACCGGTAGCTCTTGGCCATCTCGGGACCCCTGTTTGGCCTCTTTGAGGCCATTCGCAAGGAGACTGATAGTGATACTAAGCTCACCCGTCTTCGCACTCAGGTGCTAGCCAACCATCTCGGCTTGCTATGGCATGTTGTCGATAGCCTGGTCTAGTACCAAGGCCGGCTATTCTTGCCAACCTCTTCACCGACGTTGGCCTTGGCCTTGGAGGCGCGCACTCCATTGGCCACGAGGGCATCCAAAAAATGCTCCATCGCTTTTGAGAGGACTTCCACACGCCCAACATCCACTCGACGGTATTGGACTTTGTTCATGCTTGTGTAACTTGCCAATGCAACAAGTCTGAGCATCTACATCCAGTCGGCTTGCTCTAACCACTACCAATCCCTTCGCACATTTGGGATGTCATCTCCATGGATTTTATTGAGGGGCTGCCCCGTGTGAATAGGAAATCGGTCATCCTCACAATTGTAGACCAATTCTCCAAAGACGCCCACTTCATTCCATTGGCGCACCCATACACGGCAAGTTCAGTTGCCACAGTCTTCTTCGAATCAGTGGTTCGACTGACCGGGTTCCCTTACTCTATTGTGAGCGATCGGGATCCAATTTTCACAAGCAATTTTTGGACAGACCTCTTCAACCTCGTCGACGTACAACTCCATCTTAGCTCGGCTTTTCACCCACAGTCCGATGGACAAACAAAGGTGGTCAACAAGATTGTGACCATGTACCTTCGCTGTTTTTTCAGAGACAGACCATAGAAATGGCTGCGCTGGCTGCCATGGGTAGAATATTGCTCTAATATGTCGTTCCAGTCATCACTCCATGACACACCCTTTAAGGTAGTCTACGGTCGAAAGCCACCAACCATGCACCAGTATACGGAGATTAGCGCTTGAGTGGCTGCTGTTGACAACATGCTGCAGGAACGAGGTGAAGGAACGACTCCTACAGGCACAACAACACTACAAACACCACTATGACAAGCATCATAGTGAGTTGTCATTCAAGCCTGGGCAATGGGTTTGGCTGCGTCTTCATCACCATCAGACCATCTCTCTCGCTGTCCATGCCCATAAGAAACTGGTGCCACAATTTTATGGCCCATAAAAGGTGCTGGCCCGGATCGACACGGTGGCTTACTGCTTGCAACTACTGCTCGTGCTCGTATTCATGATGTCTTCCACATTAGCATGCTCAAAACATTCCACGGTGCACCGCCCGCTGCTCCTCCTGCATTACCTTAGCTCCAGGATGGGCGTGTTTATCCGGTGCCTCGACGCGTGGTGCGAGACCGTCTAGCCCATGGTAAGCAGGAGGTATTTGTCCAATGGGAGGCCTTACCTGATGCCGACGCAACATGGAGCCATTGGACGACTTCAAGCGTCGCTACCCCTCCTTTCAGCACGAGGACGAGCTGTTTGCTGAGGGAGGGAGAAATGTGATGGTTGGCATACCGTACTAGAGGCGCCAATCACACTAGACACATATGGCAGAATAATTGCTTTCCATCCAAACCGAACATAGTGCATTAATTACTTCCCATCTAAGATAAGATTGCTTAGCTATTTTGTGAGGATAATTATCTTCAAGTTTGGTATGAGTAGATACTATATTAGGTGAAGCTCTCCCTATATAAGGGCTACCATATGAATGAAAGAGTAAGCAAAGAATTATCTCTAATTGCTTCCCTTCCACCTCTCTACCTCCTGCACATGCTTCCTCTCCTCTCTCAGCTATCTCTGTTGCTTGCTCTCCTCCCCTAGCTATCTCCACAACGGCACTAGGTCGAGAGGCCCAGGACCGAAGTACCAAAGCCTACTGTTACCCACAATTATCCCATATGGTCACTAGACCGTGACAACTAACATATACTATTGTAACACACAACATCATTATATGAGTTGTTGAACTATTTTTTTCATGCATGAATTAAAAGATTGTAAGGATATTACATAGATAACTTAAGAGACAACCAATCGTAAGAGTTATCTATAGTGTTGCCTATAGATGATATAAAAGTTATCTATAGATGACATAGAAAGATGCTATAGACAACAGTTGCCTATATTACTTTACATTCAAGATAAATTGCACGAGTCAGTTGGAAAAGGGTTGCAAAAACCACACCGAAGCAATCACTGCAAAATAAGCAAGCAACGAGGGAACGAAGTGAACAAACACCACATGCTTGCATAGCTCTTTGATTAAGATTCTCTCTAAAGCATATACCCCATTATCGGAAAATTATTCGGTGGTTAGCCAATTGAGTTGCTTGATTGAGTTGATTCCGATGAACCAACGTGTAGACGCATAGACAATAACGAGAAGAAAACGAAGAATAAACAAGAACGATTCACATATACCCGAGACTGCAGAGAAATCAATTCAACATCTGACCAGTTACCGCTGTTCGTGTTGCATATCCATAACTGAATATGCTTTCGCCTTAGACATCAGGTGCACTTGGCACAGCAATCAAACATCTGGGTAGCTCTGGTTGGTGGAGAAAGGCATCTGAACTGACATGCACGCTTAAGAACAAAGAGCGAATTTAGAGTCAAACTCATCTATAGTACAACATCAACCTATAGTCAGCTTAGTACAATTTGTGGATCTGCAAAAGTCACAGCCATACCGCTGCAAGATAAAGAGAAAAGCAAAATTATACTCATAAAGTCATATCTGATAGCAAACCGAACAATTGCCGTTGTAGAAAGGTTAGTACCATACTGCTTCATTACTGTTGTTACACTAAGTGAGAAGTGTTCACAATGCATTCCTTTCGTGTGCTCACTGTACTTTGTCAACGAAATATAATCTTTTTTTTAAAAAAAAAGACTAGATGTTCAGCCCTTTCCACAAGGAAAAATCTTTCTGGTAAATACCAACTTGTATGCTTGTATAAGTTATCAGTGAAAGAAGAAACGTTGATACCAAACAATTGTAAGTTTGTAACTCCGTAGCACAACAGGATCATAGAAAAAGGAACTTTTTTCCAGTAATGTAGCAACTACATCAGCAAGGGATAGCCAGATACGTATTGATTTTCTTGCAAAAGTTCCACCACACTTTTTCCACTTTGTTGGTATGCTGCCAAGTGCTAAAAGTTCTACTTACATACACATAAAACCCCAGAGAATACCTAAAGCCTACAGATATATGATTATGCCAAATCTTTCAATGTACACCAAGAAAATTTTCTTTAAAACATTTTCCTCAAGAAAATTATAGCTACAAAAAGCAATCAGCTGGTACTGCATTTTGTGTTGCATGTAGCACATACACACTTGTCGTTGGATTTCAATGTCATGCCATAATACACACGGCACTTCTACGAACATACCATTTTCACTTACAAGCATTAGTACATCAATATTATGCTTTTGTCAAGAAAAATGAGGGCGGAGACTAGCAAAATGGGATATAGAGCACTATACAATTGGCTCATCACATTAGGAAGGAAAAGGAGAAGACGGTAGAGATTTATCATCCATGAAATATATGGCAAGAGAGATTTTTTTACCTCCCTTTTGCCTGGCCTCTCTTCTTGCTTTCTTTTATTCCATCTCTCTTTTTTGGGGGGGGGGGGGGGGGGGGGGGTCTAAGAGCATATGTTTGCAGAGAGGCACTGTGCTGGTTGGGGAGCCAAGCTGCTAGAGCAAATGGCTACCGAAGTGTTCCATGCTTGACAAGGATGGCACCCAATTGTTAGAACTTAGAAGGATTCAAGGAGAAGCTCAACTGTGATCTGTGATGGCGTCCGGTTAGCTAGAAGTTTTGGTTATCTCTACAATTTGGGAGGTCATGTCTGTCAAGTTAGAAGTGTTGTTGGACTCTGTTTTTCTTACCTCTTGACTTTACTTTGATCTAATTGTGTAGTGGCACATCAGGCAAGGCAAACAAGAAGCATGAAAAAGGTAGGGTAGTTTTACTTTTTTTCTAACGGACAATGTGTAGTGGTTTCTAATAATAGAAACTGGAGGGGTTCCCCGTCTAACAAAGAAGAGAGCATTACACAGTCAACTTCTGTTTTTGTCACTTGTCAGCAGTTCATTTTCCATTATCAAATATTCATGGACCACTAAGTGAACTAGGAAAAAATAAAAACATGCCTTTCAAAAGGATGGCATGCATAAGTGGTATGTTCAAGGAACAAATGATCACATACTTAAAGCACTCACCATTGCAACAGTCAAATAACATGCAAATTTTCAATTTACTAATTGCATAAATAATAATAATAATAATAATAATAATAATAATAATAATAATAATAATAATAATAATAATAATTACTGATCATATGGAAGAATCTTTAATGTAATTTAGTAGTTTGCTAACTAATGGTTTTACTTCTAAACACCTGAAAAGAGCTGTGAGGTAGAGAGACTCAAGATTGATATTCAATGTTGTAACAGCGTCAATTTACAAAATCATGTGGTACAAGAGAGTAACATAAGTCTTTCTACATCTAATCCACAAACCTTAACCCTCCAGATGATTATTAACAACAAAAAGGACAACAAAAGCACATGCAACGCATGGAATGAAATACCATGGATTACTTTTCTATCTATCCAACATTACTGAAAGAATAATACCATATGGACATGTTACTTGAGAAAATTATGTAATAGTGGTGTGACAATTGAACAAGTTCGCTTACAGAGGAAAAGCCATGGAGGCGATTGACAGCTTCAAACAAGATCCCAAAATGATTTCAGATGTTATCCCCGTTTTAAGATTGATCATGACCAATACCAACTATACCCTCAAGTATCAGAAGAGTAAAGCCAGAGCTCCAACTGCCAGCATTGGCTTCCCCTGAAGAATCAAAGAATACATAGTAAAACTTCAGCCATGCGATCTCCTCCTGTTATGTGGGGAAGGAGGAGCCCCTTCAAAGAAATCAGACACGGCTATCTCAAGGTCCTCAGCTGTGTACTTGATGTACAACTCTGGATGCTTCCCATTCTCTATATGATGTCGGAACCTGCCAAGGAATGACCGGTATGCCGGCAGCAACTTCTCTACTATCGAGATCCTTAGCTCCTCCCTCAGCTGTGTGTCTGGCACACACCACCCAGATTGCACCCTATGCGCCTCCTCAAACGCAGCATTGAAGGACCTGAACCGCTCCCGCAGAGCTGACTTGGATATCCCTGATGAAAAGCCACCACTTACATGGAGCCCCTCATCTCGCAAACAATTCAAGATCTTCAACCATGCTGTCCGCTGGTAGTTTGTGGCTGCCATTGTGAACTTGCCCGTGAGCCGCTTCAGGTAATCATCACCAATCATGCTCCAGAGGTCTGGCGAGTCCTTCACCTTGTGCACAATATAGTGCACATTGTTCATCAAGAACAAATGTGAGAGAGCTGTGTCCTTGTAAAGTGACGCCTTGCCCTCGAGGTTGTGTTCAAGAACAACAATGATCCAGACAATATGAGCGGCGAGCGGCGACTGGTTCTCAGGCTCGGGGAGCTCGAGATCGGCCAGGGACGGCGCAAGCTCATTGCCCTCAGCGGCAAGCCGCGCACTAGCCGACGGGCGCGACACGATCAGCTCGGAGAGCGTGGCCTTGTAGTCGGAAATGAGGCTGCTATAATTCATCACGTACCGAGTGAGCGGGTGGATGGTGCCGCCAGGCACCGCAGTCTTGGGCGGATCACGGAGCACGGCGTTCTCGAACTCCGACAGTATCCCGCGCACGGCGTCAGCGAGTCGCGACCGGATCTCGGCGGCCTGCACGTATATCGATTCGGCAGCCTTGGAGCCGGCGAAGATGTCGGAGACGTCGGGGAGGAGGTCGGAGAGCGCGTCGTGGAGGTCAATGATCTTGAAGAGCTTCTCCGGGGAGCGGCGGCCGATGCTGATGGCCTCGGCGAAGCCGAACAGTTGCAGCGCGGCGCCCTTTACGGCCTCGGCGAAGGGGGTGTCGTGCGTGGCTGGGGCGGCGGCGCCTACGGTGATGTTGGAGATGGGAAGGTCGTGGAAGATGAGGAAGCAGAGGTGGCGCTCGCTGGCGAAGACCCCGCGGACGGCGGCGCGAGCGGCGCGGATCCATCGGCGGATCTTGGCCTCGAGAGAGTCCCACTCGAGGCGCTGGACGTCGCCGATGCTGAGCCGCTCGACGCCGAGCCGGCGGAGGGAGGCGTCGACGGCCGGCTTGCGTACGGAGGCGTACACCTGGGCGCACTCGCGGCCGTACCCGGCCGCAGCCATGCGGGACGCGATGGCACGAAGGTCGGCGACGGCATCGTCGGGGAGGAGGTCGAGCTCGCGGATGCTTCGGAGCGAGCGGTAGCTGCTCCGCCGGCCGACGGAGGAGGACACCGAGTCGTCCTCGTCCACGACGAGCAGGTCGACAGCCGAGGCGGAGTTGGAGCGGTCGCTGGAGATGGAGAGAGAGCCGAGGTCGGCGAGCGCCTCGATCTCAAGGTCGAGGGCGCGGGACGACAGCACGTGGCGGAACTCGTCCTCGAGCCGCGCCATCGCGACCTGCACGGCGCCGGATCCGCCCCCCGCCGCCGAGGACCCGGACGAGAGCCGCCGCGGGCTCCCGACCGCGGCGGGGGACGGCGGCGCGAGGCGGCGGAGGTCGTCCACCGCGCGGAGGAACCGCTCCGCCTCGGCCCGATCCCCCGCGCCGTCGAACAGCATCGGCTCGTCCGCCGCCGAGGCAGAGGACGAGTCCCACCGCATCACCACCCGCTCCGCCGCCTCCAGCTCCGCCGATCCACCCATGGCCGGGGTTGACTCCTCGTGTCCTCCCCCTGGCTCCCGAGCTGGCCTTTGTTACCGCCGCCGCGGCGCGAATCCGGGGAGCCGCACGTGTGGGCGAGCGCGCGCGCGCGTGGGTCTGCGCGATGGCGCACGGGCCGGGCGAAGTGATATACTAGAAGTACACGTAGTCGGGGAGGCGAGGCGAGCAGCTAGCTGGCTCCGCTATGTTCTGCGGCCTGTCGCGTAAGGCAGGCAGGCTCGCCTAGCGCGCTGTCAATGCCTGCGACCTTTGTATCGTAAAAAACTTCTTTTTGGCTTACCTTTCCGGCCTTTTCCTTTTAGCTTTTATACGTTAACTAGCTTTTTTATACTAATTAGTTTTTACTTAAGTGTCTTTTAACACTATAACAATTTCATATATATTAATCAAAATTATACGTGCATTTTTCTTCTTCTGCACCCTCTCTCACGAATAGTCAAAAACCAATAGCTGCAATCAAAAATCATCACCTGCAGTCTAAAAGAACAGACCTTTCGTTTGGACTTGTGCGTTTGGACTTGTGAGGTGTAGGACCGAAGATGGCAACAGAGAGGGATGAATGACGCCTTAAAATTTTCCCCAAGTATTCAATTATCCTTTGCTCTGATAGCTACAAAGCTATGAAGATTCGGATAGGAACTCTACTTAAAATTTGGAGAAACTCAGACCTGAGCCACTGTGCAAAATCTACAGGTGCGGTACTACTGCTGTTCTTTTTGCGGTACTCCGTAATCGGTCGGAAGACAGCGTGGTCTGAAAACGATTTGTGTGGTCGACGATCAGTGAACAGTTTTAGAAATTCATGTGGCACTAGATATCACTTGTAATTAAGCAAATTTAGTACATGTGGCACTTTCAGAAATTCATATTTGGCTTCAACTATTTTTTCACAAGATTTTGTTTTCTTAACCATATGCTAGATTTCAAGCCTTATGCGAGCATTCCAAAAAGAAGTTTAAGGAATTAATCTTGGTCATCCAAAACTCCCTCTAAATTTATGCCTAGTGCAATGGCAAATCGACTCATGAGAAATGATTGGAAAGATTAGTTTTTCGCACAAAAGAGATCTTTTTGTATTTTGTTGACTTAGTTCAAGAACAAAAGTTAATACTAAGTCAAGCTTCACTAATGAACTAGCATAGCTTAATCTAAAGCTCAATGCAGATTCAAAACTCAACTTTACTTATTTGACATGGCATGAATCATAAGAGGATCACTAGAGCCAGACTAGTTAGACGATCCAACAAGACATGATTTAATTCAAGTTGATCACATTTAATAAAGCTAACATGACAAAATCTAAACTACATATAGAAAGACATGATAAATCTAGCAAATTAGCACAAGACATGGCAAGATGTAAAGTAAGATATTATATCACATAAGGATAATAGTCAAAGCTCTATAATTTGTACAAGCATTCATGTATATACAATGTATGCTGAAATTAAAATGTAATATGATACAAATGAATGCACAAGAAGTAAGCTCCCCCTGAAAAGTAGCCTAAAAAGAAGGAAGCTCCAACCCCCTAAAGAAGGCAAATTGAAAAGAACCAAGAAGTTATGCATAGAATCCAGAAAATGAGGATTCAAACTCAACCAGATGACTCCGAAATACACCCTTCTCATATGGTCTCTAGCCTATAATTAACCTCGTATCACGGAGTAAAAGGCAACATTAGCTATCAAAATAAAGACACTAGTGACCAAGAAGAAAGCTCAAACTAGGCAGTGAACAATCCTAGAGAACCATTTGGATAAAAAGTGTGACTGGGACAAAATCATCTAGAGTTGGTTCCTGTCTAACCAATCATACCCTTCCCACCACTTGAATAGAAATGCTATGTGAAATCAAGTAGTGGTACGCAAGTAACTGAAGGTCACAAGGGAGCAAACCTCCATCACATCGCTTGGCGCTGTAGTGTAGTTGATGTAGTGGAAGCTGACTGAAGTTGTATTGTGAGATCAATAGAAATCTCCACCAGAAGCTCAAAGGAGATGAGAGATCCAAAACATCCACATAAGCCACATGGTCTCCCCCTCACATCCATAACCTGTGACTCAAACATAGGAACAATTGGTGTTCTAGTACTGGGATAAGTGATATACAAGTATGGATCCAGTACTGAGACACATAACAACAAAAGTAGCATGACAAGTACTAATGATAATTAACACATGAGAATACACCCCACACAAGCTCAATCTAGCCCTCATTAGAGCATCTAGAGTAACAAAGCCTAGTGCGAACCAAATCTAGAAGAGGCTTGTGGACTAATAAAAGTTCTCATAATATCTAGGCATAAGAACAGTATAAAATTACCAAGATGTCATACATACTATTTTCGTGCCAGAACAGAAATGAATAAGTTCAAGATATACATGCATCTCAATGAGTCACAACCATACACACATAGCAAGTGATAAGGAAAAATCATAAAAGCATATGCTAGCATGGATACAAGTATAAGCATGTACATATGAACCAAGAAGATAAGAAGGCATGAATAAATATAGCATCATGACATAGAAAACTATCCAATATATAATTAAGCTCAAAATGACCATAATCAAACATGCATCATGTAGACATACATCATGATAAACAAAAATCATGGAAAGTACTCTAACATGTATAAATAATGGTGACTAGACATAAGGAGCAAGATGTAAGCAATAAAACAGAATAGATACAATAAGGCACAAAGTCATGATGATACTTGACTCCTTAAACACACAATCAATAAGTAACTCATACTCATGAAGATAAAACACATATATCTACAAAAGATGAATAATTAGCTAGCACATAGATATATAAGCAAAATACACATAAAGACATGATAAGAATGTACCATGAGTAATATATGCCAATATGGTACAAGTGAGCACATGGACAAGCACAACACGCCAATTATGACCAAACATGAATATAAGGGTATGAAGATATAGGATAGTTCACAAAGTAGGTGAAAACGCTAAATGTGAAAACATATGCCTCTGGAGGCCATCAAAAGAAGCAAAAAATCAACAAGTGTTCTATTCACATGATGAAGCAAAAGATTAGAACCCAATCAAGTACATATTCTCCATCCTGTGTCCCGGCACCTACACATGAGAAGAACAAAGTGCCCGAGTCTTGGATCCCGAAGAGTTAGTAAGTAGGTAATTGGGAACCCAAAATTTTGACACACCCACAATAGAAGTATGCGAGTTAGAATGATGCAAAAGATGGATCATGCAAGAGAATCCAATCTTGGAGGCCAGCCACAAGTGGACAACTCGACGAGTAAAACAAGTGCCATCTTTGGAAAAGTAGTGAATGCCTTACTTAAAAGCACCAAGTTAAGAATCAACAGAAGCACCAGAAGAACTCACAACTCCTCCTCGCCGGCGAAAAATCTTCCTTAGGATAGCATGTGGACTAAAAACAAAGACATAAAAACCATATCCACGATACTGGATGACATCACTAGGAAAAGTGACAAAGAACCCATAAGCCAAGCGAGCCCTCATGCTATGCTCACAAGCAGTTATGTCATGAGAAAGACTATATCCAACAGAAGACTTAGAAGTATAGGCTCGAAGCATGTGTTTGTCATGCCATAAGCAAGATTCTACTCTATGCTCATCCTTCTAACAGAATAAGCAGTGATACAAAGGTCTACCAGGAGACACGGTCCGCGAGGACACAACATCAGCAAAGCTCACAGAAGAAGTCCTCTAGGCAGAGACAGAAGAACCACATGACACAGAACCAGAACCCTATTGAAAACCAAGAAACGATGGAAAAGTCACCTCAGGGCCAGTCACACAGCCATTGCTCGGCCGGTTTGACCGCCTTGTGGCCTGACCACAGGAGTAATAGCAGTATGACCGCTCCCCTGAATCCAGACCCAAAAACAGCAAGACTGTCACTATGCTTTGGCTTCTAAAATTGAGGTTTCATGCTCTGCACTTGATAGTTCATGTCATGGATAAGACTATGAATACCAAGAGACTTAGAAGCATGATCTCGATAGCACACTCAACTCTTATGCTTGGCATGACAAGAGTAAAATTCAACTTGTGTCCATCTTTCTTGCAATAGGTGCAATGATACTTAATTTTGCATGAAGTAGTACCAAATGAAGTAGAAGTACCGTCATTGCTAGAAATCCCTTGAACAACACTAGAAGAGCCAACAAGAGTTGCACTAGCCAAAGTAGAGCATCTAAACTATGACACAAGTGCCAACATCAATAGAACTAAGCTCACTACTAGAAAGATCCAAATCCAAATGCAAAGAGGTGACTAAATCGCAAGATTCAGCGCTCATATCATCACGCTCTCTCCTCAAAGCATTTACACCATCTCTCAAAGAATGCCAATATATGCAAGAGATAAAAAAATGCAAGCAACCAATGAATTGGACCAATATGAGGAACAAAGCTAGTACAACCACAAAACAAGAGAAACTAGGCTTACAACATGTGAATCACTTGAGCCTACACGAGAATCATGAACAGAATCACTTAGCTCACTAATCCGAGCTCTAGCTAACTCGAGCTACTCTACACATGTGAGGTGAGTCAATTTTAATTTCTCATTTTCAAATTTTAAGTATACAAGAGAAGTATTCAAAATTTCAACATCCACACGCAAAGACTCACAACCTACACATAGTAAGTGAGATTCCAACCTAGCAAAAATATCATCAAGCAATCTAGTATTCTTCTCATCTAGGCATCCCACATTATTCCCAAAGCAAGCATATTCATCTTGGACAAAACCAAGGCCACATAAGGTTTTACCTTGCTCATGATGAGTCGAAGTTCGACCTCCTTGTCAATATTATCATCATCATCATCCATGGACCCCAAAAGCTTCTTCTCCCTGACACTTGAACAACTAAAGGTAAACAATGTACCACAAAACTCACACTTGTGGTTTCCTGCAAATAAAATCACCCTCTAGTTGATTTCAAATCTCTTGTCTCAAAGGACATTGTTGGTAAAAACACCCCGACAAGATGCAAAGAAGAGCTTACAAGTTTCCCTACTAGTTTCCATGCTTATGATTGGTAAAGATCAACCAAAGAGCAAACATGCCTCTGATACCAATTGTAGGATCGAAGATGGTAATAGAGGCGGGGGGGGGGGGTGAATGGTGCCTTAAAATTTCCCCAAGTATTCACTTATCCTTTGCTCTGATAGTTACAAAACTATGAATATTCGGATAGGAACTCTACTCAAAATCTAGAGAAACTAAGAGCTGAGCCACTGTGCAAAATCTGTAGGTGTGGTACTACCACTGTTGTTTCTGCGGTGCAACCGCAACCGGTCGGAAGACAACGTGGTCTGAAAATGACTTGTATGGTCGACGATCAGTGAACGGTCGAAAACCAACGTGGTTGAGTTACAACTCAAGTAGCCAACAATCAGAGAGTGGTCGAAACCAGTACGGTCGAAACCAACGTGGTCAAAATTTGAATCGAGTGGTTGACGACTGTAGAATAGTCGAAAGCCAACGTGGTCGAAATGCGACTTGAGTGGTCAACGACCAGAGAGTGGTCAAAGGAGCAGCGTGGTCGAGGACCATTGAGTGGTCGAATCCTTCATGGTCGATCACCAGTGAGCAGCCGAGAGACCAGCGTGGTCGAGGACCAATGAGTGGTCGAAAACTAACACGGTCGAAGACCAATGTGATTGTAACCTACATGGTCGAAGACCAGCGAGTGGTCGAAAAGCCAACATAGTCAAAGACCAATAAATGGTCGAAAACCAGCGTGGTCTAAGATTTGAGCACAAACCCGAGTGTTTTAAGTAGGTTGAAATCCAACCGATGAGAACAACTACCAGTGAGTGGTCAACCTATAGATGTTCGAAACCAAAGTAGTTGAACCAAGTCAAAACACAACTAGAGAGGTCGACGACCTATGTATGGTCAAAAACCAGGGACTGCGGTACTACCACTACAAGGCTTGCAGTATTACCGTTTCCAATAGAAGAATAAGGTTTTCAGCCAACCGCGAGAATCAAAATCAATATAACTTTTGATCGACTAAACCAAAAGCCATAAAACTTTGTATGCATGTTTCTTAAGGTCTCAGGAAGCTATTCTATTCCTGGATTGAAAAATCCATAACAAATTTGAGACCTTTTTGCAATTTAAAGCAGTGCGTACCAACTGAGAACTAAAAACCAAATTGATGATCAGATCTTACTTGTGGGTAGAAGATGGCCAAGATGGCTTTGAGCACATTTCCACATGTCACAGCAAACAAAATCATTGAAGGAATTAACCCAAAAACTCTCGGATCAAGAAACCACCCGATTAGGCTAAGAATTAGCAAAAACATGATTTCTTGAAAAATCTTGCTATTGAAATGCCTAGATGACTGAAGATCGATTTCAAGAGGTTATCTCCATCTAGTCCATTTCCTTGGCACAATAAGTTTAAGAGAGGGGCAGAAGAGAGATCAAACCAACCAAAATGTAAGCAACTCAATCTACAGGAAGAGATCAAGAAGGGGTTGAGAGAAGAGAGGAAAAACCAACTCAAATCAGAGCAAACTCAATCAGACCAAAAGATACATAAAAGGTAGATCAAAGATTGATGTATTGCTTATTTGAGATGATCCATTTTACAACCACTCCACTCAGGAGAACAGAGCTCTAAGTCTAGAGCACACACACTCTCTAACCTATCTTCCATAGAGGGAGGAGGAGCTAACCACCAAAAGGCTTAACCAACCTTCTCACACCCTAGCTCTTGTCTCCCCTCCTCTTTTACAGGCTCACAACCTGAACCAAAACCTAATGGATCCACCCATTAGGCCAAACCGGGAATAACTTGTTAACCCCACCTAACATCGGGTTTTACCCTCTCACGTACGCTTCTCAAAGTGGCTTACAACCATTAATCCATTAGTGAATCAACACTTGATCCACTTCACATTTTCAGCACATACAAGACTTAAACCATTTAGGCCAACGCCGCGGTTTCACACACCGTCACTTTTCCGGTATTTAGGCAATTTACTAAAATGCCCCTCTACCACCTTCCACGAATCATCACCCATGCTTCGCCATCTTTCATATGGCCCCAATGACTTGCCGCCAAGCCTCTCACACATTCCGATCCCACCGAACTGTCCTCGCTTGCAAATGACCCAAGTCACTTGGCGCACCAAATGCCTCTTCGCGCACATGACGGCACCCCACTTCCTTGACTGTTTGGACCTCGACTCCTCCTTGAGCCTAGTCTTGGTCCACCTTGATATTGCCCATCATGTCCATCACTAGTAGCTCTCACTTAGATTCCTCGTCGTCCCAGCTTACAACCACCCTGCAAGGCTCAGTCATCTTTGGCGTCTCCCTGATCGTTTTGGACCTCAACACCAACCTGTGCCTAGTCCCGATCCTCCTACGCCTCACCATGACCTAGCTCCGAAGTTCTGCAACCAATATCAACAAGCAAACCATCACGTAGCATCGCACGATACACAAAGACATCAATTTGCGCAATTAATCCATACAATGCACCATGCAAAAAGTATGCAACCAAAATACTGATCCCAAACTTAGGACCAGACAATAAATCCATGTGCACGCAACCAACAACACCTAGGTCAAACCATGACCAAAATTCCATGCATTCTAGAAAATAACCTCATACCACCGAGAGAAGCTAGTCAGACCGCCAAGCACAAGCCTGGCTGGTCTAACACAAATACTCGAGACACTCAGACTTCACAAAACTTGAAGTATTCGAAGCTTACAAGTACCGACCAAGAAGCCTACGAGTACCGACACAATAGATCGCTACGACCACCACAACAGATCGCTACGACCATCCATTACAAAGGCTACGACTAGCGATTGCAAACATTTACGACTATCAATCGCAAAGATTTACGACTACCGAACACAACCAAGCAGTAAGCTACGACCAACGACCAGCCAGAGAAGCTACGACCATCAAGTATTGAGACCTTTCGACTATTGAGTACCTTCGGACTACTCAGCAAAAGGCCGTCCGGACTGCCCCCGACTACAAAGTCGTAAACTTTGAATACTCCAGTACTTGCAGTCCAGGAACTCGTAAACCACGAAGTGGTCAGACAGAAGTGATCTTTTGCAAAATCCTTAAAAACCAATCTCAAACTCCACAAAAACTTTAATCTAAAAGTCAATTACTCATCACAACCATAGTGTGACCTTCATATGGTCTCACATGAGAACTAGGGAGCAAGATTGCAACTACAAGAGCCAAACTATTTTTACTCTTGGGTGGAATTTATAAGATGTATTGCTCCATTTTTTAGCTTTTCAACCGACTTTTAATTTCGACTTTTTTAATAATCACTGTCTACTAGATTAATAGGTTGCAGCAAAAAAAATAATAAAACGTCCTCATTACCTTTTTCGTGCCGTGTATCTCTGGTTGTGGGGTACAGAATTGCCGTCCCAAAATGTCAGTGGCACGAGGAGGGGAACTGCAGGAGCGTTCGGGCAGAGAGAAGTTATCATTCCCTACCGGTACCGGATGGAATGGTCGGAACGTGCCACCTGACCAAGCGTGTCTGTGAGAACGAACTTAAATGTTACAAATGCGTGAAAATCGGGTGTGAAACTTTAAAAAAATTCTTAGAAGATTGTTCCTAGTCCAACATTTAGCCATTTTCACTGGATATACACCCGTGTGCTGATACACACACACTCTAGCCCAAAACACACATTCGTCCTTTTTCCTACTGTTTTCTCTGGTTGAAATTTCAATACTATATTTTGTATTCTCCTGCCTTTTCTTTGTATGGAGTTGTATACACCAGACAATTTACCTAAAAACTTAATTTAATATAAAAAATATAAACAATTCATTTATATTTTAATATTTTACTCGCATGGATATCTATTCCGGTTCGGAACTTAAAAGGGCGCGAACACAATGGCCCTTTGCATACACAATTTTTAATCAAATAAACTTCTCACTGTTTACATGATGTTTTACCATATTTATGGCACTGCCTTTTGCGAGGTGCAGCCACGTGCTCCGTGGATCTCACAAGCCATGCCAATTGCCACCCGGCCGGGGGTGATGAACTGATGCGGTTTGGCCGTCCAAGACAGGTTAACACCATAGTTTATTGCCATGACAGTGAGATCGGCCTACATCTGGGCTGTCTTACGCTGGTGGCTCCAGCGAGCCTGACGGGGCAGAGCCACTACTGCTCGTGCACAGAAGAACCCAGGCAGAGAGGTATATGATATAATTAATATAGTTGGGAGGGGATTAGTAGTTGTTAATTGCTTTGGGAGCTGGTGTTCAATTTCCAGCAGTGGTTAACCGAGCGACACTGTCGATCACTGAGGACTGATCTTTATCTCAGGGATTGTTTAGCATACCTGCAGGGGCATGTGAGCTGACAACTCATCAGCTTCAGAATAAAGTGGGTCTTGGAGTGGCCAAAATAAAGCAAGCCCTTCTTGCTTTTTTGCTTCGTGTCGCTGTAAACGTTGGTAAATTTGATTCGTGCAGCTGCAAATCAGGCAGCCAAATGCCGAAATGGCTTTTTTGTTCAATGTCTTTTTCATCGTTTGGGTAGGTAGGGCATAGTGTTATGTCGTCGATCAGTTTCGTCTGTGTTGAAAAGGCTAGCTAGCAGCAGCAAAAGGACGGTGTACCTGAGTATACCTCCATTAATTCGAGCTTCGAATCTTGCTCGTTTAACTTCAGCTCTGCTGCGTGAACCCGAGAGCATGGACAGAGTTCAGAAACCTTCAGAGATGGGGTCTACTGAAAATGGGCCAGGGTGTACTGCAAAAGAACTGTCCACTGAATCGAAACTGATCACTCGCTTTCATGTCGACGTGTGCAGAGACCTGGCCTCCAATGCTTCAACTAGGCAACGATTACGTCGTAGATATATAAAAGAGTGCCGTAATTAACACAGTTAATTAAGGGAGTGATTGATAAAGCATCATGCTATTGGCGACCTCAGCAATGTTCTGTTCTGTACCTTCGCACTAGTTACTGCCATGCACAAGGGCACAAAATGTGGCATCACCCTCTGAATATGGATGTGAATGGTACGTTGCACTTTTGAGAATGGCATCGTCTGCTTCCCCTAATTAGTGATCCTCAGTCATCCACGTCCGGTAACAACGACTTGCATCCTCTTAATCATCTCAAAAAAGAACGCTTGCAAGATTATTCCTTGTTTAAACATGTGGAAGACATGATGTTATGCCTGCTTTTTTGTTGCTTGACACGAAGTATCTTTTCCCAAAAAAATTAGGTCATTCGCTATGTGGTGTGAACGGATACAAGTGCAAGTAGAATGTAGGAGGCCAATTAATATTGCTGCACGCATGTTGCACAGCGCAAAGTCAAGCACACTCCGTTTCATTTTTTTCAGGCCGTAGACATAACACTTGACCAAACATGATTTTTTGTGCTGCGGTTAATGACGTAGAGTGAGCAGGCAATGAACTGCGTAAGTGGCATTTGGGTCCCTCATAGGCATCGTGCTAGATCTCCCTCTTTAAGCAGCTCTTACCCTACTGCTAAGAAGTATATGATGTTCTAGAAGAATAGAACAGGCAAGAATATAATCATCAAAAACTTTTTTTTTATCGATTTCTTATATCAACTACATGGATCCCAATATGACTAAGAAATTTGATGACATTTTCAGAATATATACCTAACAAATGATTTCTAAAAAAATTATGAACAATTTGACAAGTGGGCGCCGAAGGCGTGAATGGCGATCTTCGCTTCATCATCTACTGTGATTTAGTAGTTATGCTTTCAGTGTGAAATGGAACGATGTTAGCAGCCCACCAAACCAAAAGTTGCAAATCTCTAGACTGCACGGGCAACCATTAAACAACTGTATATGCTGTCGAATTATAGTGCTTATGATATAGCCCCATTTGTTATCTAGCATTTCATTTGCATTACTAAAATGAAGGATAAGTTGTCATACAAGTTGCATGAAGCCATGTAGGTTTAGGTAGCGCACTAGCGCATGGACAGGTATATATCTGGGAGATAAGCGAAATCATTTGACCTTTTGCAACGGTTCATGTTTTAATACCAAGCACACGCCACACGAGTCATTTGTTAAACGCCATAAGAGAATCTTCTTCCTCAGATTCATACTGTGTTTAAATCTAATGACACTGTTTCATTGATGAAAGAGACAGCCAGAGAGTTGTAAAGCGGTTTACAGTAGTATGCACTGGCTTCTTGATCAATGAACAACCAAGTATGAAGAATTTCGAATTTTGAACGTTGGAGTAGTCTTGTGCTGCTACCATGGATTGCATTAATCTTCAGATAGTGAAGGGAAAAGGGTGAAATTTTAATGTAGCCACTAGCCATGTCTGTGTTGAATGAACATCCTTCTCTGTTTGATTGTGAAATGGAAGTACTGACAGAACCGTAGACTATTCAATCCGATAAGAGGGCCTAGATGACATCACTTTCATCTTGTAAACACTTACGAGCCATGCCCCAGTATCATCCTAAGGGTCGCTATCAGCACTTAATTTCTAGTTATCGTCCTATAGATTTCATTTTCAGTCGCACAAAGGAACTTACAGAATAACTAGCTGGCAGGTTGGACCTAAGCTGATATAAGTCTTGCCAAAAATAAAAAGCAAGAACTCTCATTGAAAATGCTTGATTACTGTAAAAAAAATTGCTGAAAGAAAAAGAAAGGGTTCTCATTGAAAATGCTTGATTACTGACAAAAAAAATTGTCAAAAAGGAAAGCAAAGGATTCTCGTTGAAAAATGCTTGATCAGAAGCATATTTTTCCTCTTTTTTTTGAAGATTTTAATTAGGAGCATCTTCAGTCTGATTACTTCTATCTATTCTCATATCTTGCAAGTGCTCAAGTTTGAAGTACTGAAAGATTTGTTCTTGAAAAGTACTCAAATGCTGGGTTTCTGTGAACAAAAGTACACCTAACACTCGCGAAAAAAAGTACACCTAACACATGCTGAAACTTTGGGAAAATAATTATATCTGGGACGATCTCAATAAGATACTTTCTGCAAGTAAAACTGAGGTTTTAAAATTGGCTGTGAACTTCTGATGCTTTACGTAGGCAGTGTCTAATATCCTACTAAACATGTCTCGTATACAAGCAATTGGTCTGGAACCAAATTCATCAAAATTCATGCGGCTGAAATGTGCAAAATTTCAATCTGGTAAGTACAATTTTAAAGAGGAGTGCCTAGAAAATGTATCATCAGTTCGTAGATAAGAATATAAGATAGTAACTGTATTACAATTTTGATCCAGGAAAAAACACACACATCGCAAATAAACTGAGATAACACAGAAGAAATTTCTGAATTTATTTATTCTTTTATTTGCTCTCCCTCTTTCTTTTGTTTTCTTCTAGCTTTTTTTTCTTACAAAACTGGGTACAAGCCTCTCTAATATATAGGGATAAAAATCTACTACTTGCATACCTATTCGGACTTCAAGTTGGACTCAACTTCAATTTGAGTTATACACAGAGATGTACTCTACTATGTCTTGAACTCGAAGTCAAAATTATTTCTAACAATCTCCCCCTTAATCTTGACTCGATATACTCGAGTTTTAGTCTCAATGCATTATGAACTACCAGCCACGTCTCTACATGAAGTATTCTACATGTAAGCTGTATATAGGAACTCAACTCAACTGATACGGGTTCACCAGATGCAAAGATTGTAAAACATTGAGACAGTCGGACTCAACTACGACGTACTAATCTCATACTTTGACACGGAACGGTGACACATCTCATCGACGTTCCGATCTCAATTCTGCTTACTTGAGTTTGGACGGCGAACACATCTTCTCAACGTCCAACACTCTTTGAGCCTTCATGTACACCTTCATCTTAATTGCCCAGGTTGCATAATTGCTTGTCCTGAGCATCGGATAATGCAGCGAGACAGCGGAACTCTCCTTCGTCATCATACTGGATGATGTCTCGTCACCAGTGACACCACTTTCCAGAGAACGCGACATGATCTTGAGCACGGATCAAGAAATCAGGCTACTTTGAAGCTGCTCTTGGACCGAGGGAACGGAAAAAAAACTATGATGTTTTTTTTCTTTTTTCTTGCTTGGACTTGCTCTCTGTTGCCTTCGCCTTGCGTGGAACAAGCACCGCTTTTATTTCGCATCTTGCTACCACCGGCTCGGAGACGACTTCGGCTTTCCTTTTCCAGTCGTCTTGTGCGCACGTAGAAGACCGATTGGAACACAACCAAAATGTGTGTCCGAATCAGATGCAGCCTGTCTTCTTCTGTGCAAACTGACGGAACAAAAGGAGCCAAACTTTTTTCCTTTCCTTGGACTGTGCACGGAGATGAGCTCATCTTCTCTCTCGTCTCTCTCTCCTCTGCATTGCTTGGCAATTGCCTTTTGTCCTTGCGTTCGCATGCTGGCAGGCGGCCCAAAGCCTTGCTTCCCCTATGAGTAGCTGACACGGTTCGTGAGCTAGCGTTGGAATCGACGGCTCCATGCAGTGATGCTTGCTGGCGTGTGGATGTGGGCAAACGGGAAACTCGATCTTAGCGGTGCGCAGTGATTGCTAGCCTGTGAACGTTCAGCGATTTTTTCCAACAACTCTTCTTGCCTATTTTTCTTAGCGCCTTTTGTTGCGTAGACCGAGAAAATTGCGACGCTGCCTTCAGGATTCGTCACTTCGACCAAGAAACACCGCGACGAGCAAACGATGTACAGCCCAAAGTCGCTGAACGCGCCGACACCCGATTCGGCGAAAGAAACTTTTTTCTTCTTTCGATTAGGACTTAAGTTCTGATACCACTTATTACAACTTTGATTCAGGAAAAAACACACACACCGCAAATAAATTGAGAGAACATGAAAGAAATTTCTGAATTTCTTTATTCTCTTATTTGCTCCCCCTCTTTCTTTTGTTTTCTTCTAGCTTTTTCTTTTTACAAAACTGGGTACAAGTCTCCCTAATATATAGGGATAAAAATCTCCTACTTGCATACCTATTCTGACTTTAAGTTGGACTCAACTTCAACTTGAGTTATACACGGAGACGGACCCTACTACGTCTTGAACTCGAAGTCTAGATTATTTCTAACAAACTATACAGGACATAAAGCCTGCTTAAGATTCATGAGACTTCTTAGACTCACCATTTCATTGATTTGCTAGAAGATGGATATGGGGTCTTGTTTTCTAGCAAATACTCTCTAAAAGATACTACCAACCCTACTTTTGACCACAGAAGAGAATAAGAGTTATTTTGGTTTCCTTCAGAAAAATTTCTGACATTTCCTCCATAGTACATCTGCTGCACTTTCAGATAACATTTTGCTCCTTGCATGAACACAGCAGTAGGATGTAAGAAATTCAGAAACTATATGATTATATATACATGTATTGAATCAGTTACAAGCAAAGGATTCAGAACTGGAGATGGTATCAATTGTCCTCCAAGCAGCAAAAATGCCAGAGGAGAAACCTGCGCAGGTGAATCTATGAGATTTCCATGATTCTAAACAATGCTCTAATAATCAAAATCTCTGCCTCGATCGGCGGCCTCTCCTCGTCACTCCATCTGCGCTTTGCCTCTGTACGGCTTGAGGATCTGGAAGGAGCAGAGCAGGCTCGCGTCGACGTTCATCAGCGCGCCAGCGTTGTTGAACTCCCCGCAGTAGTTCGGCGCGGAGAATATGGTCACCAGCTGCCGATCCGCGAAGAACTCGTACCCATCCTCCACAACCTGTTCCATTGCCATTGGCATGCCAAGAACTGTCAATGTCAAGTTGATTCTGCAACCAGTAGTAGTAGCAATGCATGCAGCGGCATGCCGTCTTGCTCGGAGTGAGGGAGGCTTACCTGGTGAGCGCGGCAGATGAGGTCGAGGTCGTGCTTGTTCAAGAATTCGGCGACCTTGTCGGCGCCGAAGGTGAAGGAGACGCCGCGGTCGTTCTCTCCCCAGCCGGAGCTGTCGCGGTCGGGGTCGGACCAGAGGAGGTCGCAGAGGAGTCCCTGGTCGGGGACGTCGACGGGGCGCTGGATCGCCCTGATCCGGTCGAGGCTGTCGAGGTCCGGGGACAGGCCGCCGTGCATGCAGAGGATCTTGTCGTCGATGACGGCGGCGACAGGGAGGCAGTTGAAGCAGTCGGTGAAGAGCTTCCAGAGGCGGACGCTGAAGCGGCGCTTGCACTCGTCGTAGAAGCCGTAGATGCGGTTGATGGAGGCGCACTCGTGGTTGCCGCGCAGGAGGAAGAAGTTGTCCGGGTACTTGATCTTGTAGGCGAGCAGCAGGCAGATGGTCTCGATGCTCTGCTTGCCGCGGTCCACGTAGTCGCCCAGGAACAGGTAGTTGGAGCTCGGCGGCAGTCCGCCGTACTCGAACAGCCGCAGCAGGTCGGAGAACTGGCCGTGGATGTCGCCTGGATTTTCTCAAACCATGAACCAACCGCGCGTTGAAGAAGAGATCATACCAAAATTGAATTGCCTTCATGCGAACCCAAGAAGGAATTAGCATGCGTTGTTGGTAATTTGGGACTCACCGCAGACGTTGATGGGGGCCTCGAGCTCGAGGAGGTTGGGCTGGGAGAGGAAGATATCCTTGGCGGTGACGCAGAGGTGCCGGATCTCCGCCTCGCTGAGCTGCACCTTCTTCCCCGTCCCCTTGTTCTTCTTCCCGTCCAGCAGCCGCCGTATCAGCTCCTCCACCGCGTTCCCGTCCATCATGTATCACTAAACAAACAAACAAACAACCCTGTCTTCTTTTGTCGCGCGCGTTGCGGAGGGATCAACGCCGGCGAGCGGAGAAGAACCAGCGGAGGCCGGGGGAGAAGGGAAGTCAAAGTCCGTGCGTTGGTTTCCATAGCCTTCGTTTTATGGCCTGCAATGTTTGGCTCGTGAGCGACTTGCCAAATTAGGACGAGTGGCAAATGGGGGAGCCGGGAAGGAAGCGATCAAACACGCATGATTCAGGAATTTTTTTTGTACGGATAATCCGTTTTTTATTTGAAAATACATAAATATACCTGCGGGAAATTTTTTTACAAAAATAGGCTCCAGTCGCCCCCCCATTGGGCGACTGCTGCCTTTCGCCCAACCGCGAAGCGACATTTAGAGAATGTGTGACCCGTTAGGCGACTTATTCAGTCGCTGTACGGTTGAGCGACTGCAATTGCAGTTGCCCAACGGTAGGGCGACAGGAGAGCAATTATTCCCCCCTGTCGGCTGCCCACTCCCACCAACAACTTTCTTCCTCATTCTGCCCACAGAGAAGAAACGAGAGAAGAAGAAGAGGAGAGGAGGAAGGGGAAGAAAAGAAGAGGAGAAGAGAGGGAGGAGGAGAAGAAAAGGAGAAGAGGGGAGAAGAGAAGGAGAGGACGACAGGGTTGGAGGAGGAGGTGAGGGAGGAAGGAGGAGTAGAAGCTATTCCATCCATTTGGATCCAGTTATTTTTTTGATTATGTTGTATTTGCACTATTATTTAGATGAAATATTGGTGTTAGTAAAAATTGTAGATGTAGTATACATTTTGTAGGATGGAACATTTTGTTCAAATTTTTTTAATGCACCTACAACATACAATAAACATAAACTTTTATTACAACTATACCACAATTTTTTCCAGTTTAAAACTACAAAATTGACAAAACTCTAAAAAATCACGGGGACTGAGTAAAGTCGCCCCTCCATTGGGCGACTGCACTTTTAGTCGCCCATCCATTGGGCGACTGCATGGCAGTCGCCCAATTGGAAAGCGACTACATGAAGTCACTCGGACGTGCAACGACAGATATTTTGTCGCCTCGCGGTTGGGCGAAAGGCAGCAGTCGCCCAATGGAGGGGCGACTGGAGCCTATTTTTGTAAAAATTTTTCCTGCAGGTATATTTATGTATTTTCAAATAAAAAACGGATTATCCGTACAAAAAATTCCATGATTCGGACTCGCCGGAGACGTTAGCGGAGGCCGGGCCTCGCACGTGGGCTATGTCCTTCTGGGCCGGGCCCGTGTTTTGCTCGATGGTGGGGTGTATTCAACTTATGTCGATTTAAAGTTATAATATGTAAGTATTTTAGTAACTTAAGCTTATTTTTTCTAATGTATTAAATCAATTTCTACTAATAATAGAGACCCATATTATATTAAAAACTACAAAATAATAATATCATCTCTTAACCAAACTCTCTCCTATGTAGTTGTTTAATACTTATATGAATTATTTAATGTTTTGAATCAACTCCTAAGTAGAGTCCGGTTTAATATATTTTTTTTGTTAGAATCGACCCTTTCGATATATTAAATTGATTTAATGCATTCTCTCTCCTTATTTGAACCAGCTAAAACACAATTGGAGATATCTAACATACCCAACTGGTCCGCAAGCACTTCACGTCGCTGTGCCCTGCTTTAGGGCCATGCAAATATGTGAAGTCTTCTGACTTTGCAAAAATTAAAAATTGTTTAGAATACGTTGGCTTTTTATATAATTTTTTCTTTATATTATCTATGAGATATAACATTGTTTTTTATTTTCTCTATTTTATTTTTTAATTAGATATATAAAAAAACTAACAGCCACTAGTGTTATTTTAACCCACAAAGAACAAAAAAACACAGTACTAGCAGGGCAGACCGCAACAACTGCAAGCCGAGCCGGCTGGTAGGGGCAGATTCGTGGAATTTTTTGTACGGATAACCCATTTTTTATTCGAAAATACAGAAATATACCCGCGACAAAATTTTTTACACAAATAGGCTCGACTCGCCAAACCATTGGGCGATTTACGCTTGTCGCCCCACCAAAAAGCGACTTATAAAGAATCTGGTAACCGTTGGGCGATTAAATGCAATCGCCTCCTCGTTAAGCGATTCAATTGAATCGCCCCCCCGTTCGGCGACATAAAGAAGAGTCGCCCAACGGGGGGCGACTGCATGTGAATACAGCCCGACGGCCAAGCCCTCTTTTCTTCCCCACGCCTGCTCGCCAATCACTCTCGGCCGCGCGAGGAAGACAGAAGCAGAAGAGAGGAAGGAAGAGGAGGAGGAGAGGGGAAGAAGAGAAGGAGAGGGGGAGGAGAGGGGAGAAGAGAAGGAGAGAGAGAGAGAGGAGAAGAAGCCGCGGGATTTGCAGGTATTTTCCTAATTTTAGAAAATTTATTTTAAAAAATTTGTTTAGATAAATTTAGTTTAGAAAATCTAGTGTAGATATTTAGTTTACAAATTTAGTTTAGATATTTAGTTGAGATATTTAGTTTAGAAAATTTAGTTTAGAAAATTAGCTTAGATATTTAGTAATATTTAGTTTAGAAAATCTAGTTTAGAACATTAAATTTAGAAATGTAGATGCAGTTTACAAATTTAGATGTACAAATTTAAATGTAGAAAAATATAGTTTTTTGTATAATATTTGTAATGCATTATTGTGGAAAATTTACTTTAGAAATTTAGTGTAGATCATTCAATGTACAAATGTAGATGTAGTTTACAAAATTTAAATGAAGAAAATTTAAATGTAGAAAATTGTTGTGTCGAAATTTTGTATACTATTTTTCATATATTATTGTAGAAAATGTAGTGTACAAATTTACATTTAGATAATTTTGCAGTTATGGCGGGTGACTGGCGGTACCCGCTGTTGGACGAGCACTTGGACCGCGTGCACCGCGCTTCCTGTCGTGCGCCGCCACCGGGGAGCACGGACGAGTCGACTGAGCTGGGAGTGGTCCGGACACGCACACCTCGTGTGGCCTGGGGACTCGACCCCCGTTGGACTGTCAGGTTTGCACTACGCCAACGTTTTAGTATTACCATAAGAACATTTCATGCTGACCTTCACTTTATTTGCAGGCTGCGGGATACCGGACTTCTCCCTCTTGCCCGGATGGTGCAGGCCACAGATGAGGATGGAGGTGCCTTGGCCGGGGAGGGGGACGAGGCGGGCGTGGAGCGATCACGACGCTTCCCGTTCGACCGTTCCCTGCTGACGGCTTTGGTGGACCGTTGGCGGCCCGAGACGCACACTTTCCACCTACCAGTCGGGGAGATGGCGCCGACCCTGCAGGACGTGTCCCTACTCCTTGGCCTTCCGGTCGCGGGAGACGCTGCCTTCCTACCGGAGGCTCCCGCCGAGTGGCGCGATGACCCGCTCGGCAGATTCCAGGGGGTCCTTCCACCGGCCGGTCACCACCACATCTTCGACGAGAGGCAGAAGCATGGACCGACGCTGAGGTGGCTGGCACAGTACCGGGTACGTGGTGTTTCAAGTCGATCGCGTCTTCGAAACTCTTATTTGTGCAATTACATACTAATAAGAACTTGTTCGCATTCAGGTTGAGCGCATGGTTGCAGACGCTGACGATTACCAGGTCGCGCGCCACCTGGAGGCTTACGTGCTGTGGCTGTTTGGTTGGGTGCTCTTCACCACCAGCCACGGCAACACCGTTGACGCGCGCCTTATCGCTTATGCGAGGGCGATTGCCGACGGCGAGGCCGACCAGATCAGCTGGGGATCGGCCGCACTTGCCGCGACGTACCGCGGCCTGTGCGATGCATGCACGAGGATTAAGGCGAACTCGATCCTCACGGGATGTCCCCTGCTGCTGCAGTTGTGGTCGTTCGAGCGCTTCAGTCTCGGACGACCTGTACTAGACGACATGGGTCCCTACGGGGCCGAGATGTACCAGGGGGAGACATCGACCGGCCGACAATGGGTTCTATTTGGTGTCGTCGACGAGTGAGTTTTATTTTATCGTAGTCAACTTATTAACGATCGTCGTACTAAACAATTTGCCTTTCTTGCAGGTACAGTTCGCACACGTGCAGGTCACGCGGGCGTACCACCCCTTCTGGAGCAGTTCGACCGCCTTGCAGACTCCGACGTGCGCTGGGAGCCTTACGCAGAGGACGCAGTGCAGGCCCGTGCTCCTGACGGGCTGTCTGCACTGTGCTGGCGTGACCAGGCTTTCTGGATAACCCGCCGGAAGCTCGTGTACGGCATCTACGTGGAGGACTACGCACCGCAGCGAGTCATGCGGCAGTTTGGGCTGCGGCAGGCACTTCCTGTACCAGTCGGGCCGCCGATTACGCCGCGCGTGCACGCGTGAGTGATCGCTTCTGATATTTTTGTACGTACTTACTATTGTGATCGCAAGTACTTACATTACGTAATGGTTCCATAAACAGGCACAACACGAAGGGCGTCAAGAAAGGCACGGACTGGTCCAGGAGGATGCAGCCCTGAATTGCGCAGTGGGAGGGTGCGCTGGATGACCGCGTGGAGGAGGACCGGCCATACGACATAGCCGACTACGCAGAGTACCTCATCTGGTACCAGGGGCGGACTCGTACCAGGCTGGTACATGTCGTTGACCCACCTGCCCCACACGTCGCCGCACCGACAGACGCGTACCCTGCGCACTTCGCACGCGACGCTCACATCGCGGTACGTAACTTGTAATTTCAAAAATTCTCAAATGGCAATATTGTTTCGATGATGGACCATTCTATGTCTTTTTGTCCAGGCTGACGTCGGTGCCGCGCTGTGGTCGGAGTCCTCCGCACTAGTGCAGAGGTGGGTCACAGGTGGGGAGTTGACCTGCGAGGAGGCCGTCAGCTTTGCGCGATGGATGGAGGCCAGGTGTAGACGTATCGTCAGCGTACTGTCCTGCACGAGGCTACCGGTGGTCTCCACACCTACGCCCAGTGCACCCCGACCACCAGTGCCACCCCGACCACCAGTGCCACCCCGACCAGCGTGGCACTACTCCGGAGGTAGTACGTGGACACGTCCACCTCCCCCGGAGCAGCCAGGGAGTTCTGCTTGGTCACGACCTCCTACGTACATCCCCGGCTTCCACACGGATGATTTCATGGCGCCATGTATGGGTACGCATCGTCCGATCTTGTTTTTATCCTAAGACGACATGCAACGAACTAACGATATTACTATTGCAGGTCCTTACCAGCAGCAGGGACGCTTCTCCCCGGGGCACATCGAGGTGGACCAGTTTTTTGCGGACTGGCCTGGGCCGTCCTCCGACGCAGCACCGGAGGTTCTCTCCGGCAGTGGCCTCCCCGGTGCATCGGAGGCCACACAGCCAGAGGTGCAGCTGACTCCACCGGCGCAGCCGCGTGTGCGAAACCCACCTGATCGTTTTACTTTTTCGGACCCTCGTCACCCGCCTCGTAATCCGTTGCACCGGAGGACGGCCAAGCGGGGCCGTATGGCAGGACGCGGGCGCGGTGACGGAGCACCTTAGGGTGGGGAGTGAGGGGTGTATGTCATGCATGTAATGGATAAATACGCGGCATGTTACTGCGTTATATTATAAAGTTCATTTAAATTCAAACAATGCTATTATCTCTTCTTTTCGTATAGAAAATTATTTCTATATCAAGTAATGTGACAAATATTAAATACCAGTTCTTGTGTGACTTAACAGTATATGTGACTATACCACATTTTTTACGAGTTTCAAATTACAAAATTCACAAAACCGAAAGACGGGATCACCATGCAGTCGCCTAGAGGTAGATTGGCGAGCAGGCGTGGGGAAGAAAAGAGGGCTTAGCCGTCGGGCTGTATTCACATGCTGTCGCTCCCCCGTTGGGCGACTCTTCTTTATGTCGCCGAACGGGGGGGCGATTCAATTGAATCGCTTAACGGGGAGGCGATTGCATTTAATCGCCCAACGGTTACCAAATTCTTTATAAGTCGCTTTTTGGTGGGGCGACAAGCGTAAATCGCCCAATGGTTTGGCGAGTCGAGCCTATTTGTGTAAAATTTTTTGTCGCGGGTATATTTCTGTATTTTCGAATAAAAAATGGGTTATACGTACAAAAAATTCCAGATTCGTGCTGCAAGCCTGCAGCTGCACCCTACGGCCCAAGCATGGACTACTGGGCCGTCGTGAAGGGAGCACTTAAGTCGTGGAGCCCGCAACGAAATCTAATCTCTAACCGGCCTCCTCTTCCTACTTCCTACCCCATGCCAGGCCGTCTCTTGTGTGCTGCACCTGTGCGCGGTACCTCGGTTGGGCTGGGCTGTGCGCCTGGGCTGCGCTGATGTGCGACTGTGCACGGCGGACGTACAGCAAGAAGCAACAATTTAAGGTGTGTTTGATTTGTACCCGAACTAACCTTGTCAAGATTTAGGTAGCTAAAATTTTTGCTGTCCGTAATTTCTCCAAATATTGGCAAAAAATACATCAGGCATGGCCATAGAGTCATAGGCTTTGCCAAAATTTTGGCAGCCATCATAACAAGGTCTAAATTGTTAGGGTTAGCTAAATTTTAGCAGAGTTGGTTTGGGCATAAACCAAACACCATTTCTCTAAAAAAAAAAAGAAGCAACAAGTTATTCTCTTTTGGTGAGGAGTTTTTGTTTTTGAGTATTCTGTCTCATAATCTGTGATAAGAGAAACCTGATAAATTGTTAACGATTTTTCACTTTTTTTAGAGGACTTTGACAGTGAGAAATTCACGAATCACACCCCAAAATACTATGCCAAAAACATCACTTGCCTACTCAGCATCATTATTTGATCTGTTATCGGATCACTTAAAATTCAAGAAGGGCAGGACTTCAACCGAGCAAGGGAACCACCATGTTTCAACCATATGGCTATCATTTTTTTGAATGTGACCTAATGCGTACATTATTTCCAATCGAAAATGGTCATTTTAATAACATCTTATTAAAATATCAAATAAAGGCAGAGGGATTCAGACATACATTAGAGAACAGTATATTTTGGGAGAGAAGAATGACAGAGTACTGTAGCACAATGTAGCAAACACTACTGAAGCAGTGCCAAAAACTGCGCCGAAAAAGGTGCTATATAGCAAATGTACTGCTTAACACTGTAGCAGGTTTGATCTGAATTGTTCCTTCTCGATCGGACAGCAGAGAATAGCATTCTCTGCCTTCACTCCTCAAAGGCAGGAGATACGCTTCCTTAGTAATTGTGTAGTTAATGCGCATGAGAATTTTTGGCAATTTTAGCATGATTTAAATTTGTATTTGCAAAAATAGTCGTAGTCGCACGATAATGATAAAAATGACACTTCTATCGTACGATCATTGGGGGGCAGTGGCTCGGAGTTTACATATGGCCGTGCGGTAGGGGCCTGTCATCTGGTTACCGTGCAGCCACGTGCTTGTCGCTCGACCACCGTACGCACCCGTCTTTGTCGCCTTGCCATCGGACAACATATAATTAAGCCGACTAATTAGTTAGCTTAATTACATATCTTAGTTATATTTACCGCTTCTTCAATTTTTTAAATATAGAAGATGAGCTTAAAACATTATAAAATTTTATGTACAACCTCCTGATAGAATGTAATTGATTGTGTAATTTTTCTATAATTTTACCTAGTGTGAATGTTGCTCGAAAATTCATACGATTATGCTGTTTGTAGGAGTTGTTACATATAGCAAATGAGCTCCAAAAATTACGAAAATTTATGTGCAACTTTCTGACACAGTTGACCTAATTGTCTAATTTTTTTAATGAATTTTAGGTACTCTAAATTTGCTATGTTAATTTAATCATAATTAGCGATATACGATGCTCATTTAATTAGCGATTGAAATCGTAGGCCACACGGCCACCATGCGATAGCCATCTTTTGCAGTATGTGACCTCTCTCCTTCGCACATATGTCAGCCCATTGCTGCTATCCCCCTTTCTCCCTACCTCCTTCGTAGATTTGTCACTCTGTCTGTACCATCCTCCCTTGCTTGCTCCCTCGTTCGCACATATGTCACTATGTTTGTGCCGTCCCCCCTCATCTGCTCCCTCGTCCGTACATATGTTAGTCTTACCATGCCATCCCCTCTTGGCCGCGGTGTTGCGCACCGACAATGAGTTCTTAATTTCCGATCTTAGCGAACCGATATGCCTTTTTGCTTGGCCATAAATACCAAGCTCTCGCAGTTGCTCATCGCTTATCTCAATTGTATTTCACTTCTTGCTCTCACGCTCGTCGCTAAGAATCAAGAGTGCATAGCATAATTAAGATTTTTTGGAGAGTAAACATCAAAGCAGTCATCACGATCGTAGCAGTGCTGATTGCTTCCCCTGAAAGGCAGGTAATTTTATATCACATGCTTTTGATGTTACTCCTGTAGTCGTAATTAATTAGTGTTATTCAGTTAGTCATAATTAATATAGTTCATATTATGAAGCAAGAGTAGGTCGTAGTAATTTAGCTGTAGTTTTGTACTATTTTTTTGTAGGTACAATACCCATAATTGGGGTTAAGTAATAAGTTAGTGGTAAGTAATGAAGTGGTAAGAACGATGGTAATGAATCACTCGTAATTAATTTTTGGATGGGTAATCAAATTGTTGGTAATTAATGAATTATTCGTATGTAGTTACACACATGTAATCACTAACTTGCTTGCTGCTTGTCATCATTATTTGTTGTAATGCTTACTGCGGACAGGGTTGTTGTGGCTTCAGGTAGTCGCAGACATGCAAGACTTGATAGTGTTCTATGGCGATGGTCTTGTATGGGCAGGACCTGATGGGTTGGACCTATCGACATGCCAATACAAGCTGCTCTAGGCGGAGGGGCTCGGAGTGATGAATATTCATGAGCTTCAAAGCTGTATCCCAAGGGAGTTCACCACAGAGGCTATGGCGATGAAACATGCGATTAAGGGGATTACTTGCACAAATGGCATGTGGGAGCTTGTCAAGGTGAATGGGACCATAGCACAGAGGCAGTACATGTAGAATGCCTCCCAGCCCGAGGTGGCCATTTTATGGGAGGTCGATGGTTTACTTGAGTTTCGTGCCCAGGGCATCGAAAAACATTGATGAGCCCGACCCCTCCACACCTGGGCAACCACAGGTCGAGCTTCAAGACGATAGCACTGAATGCATTGTATCGGAGAGAAGACTCACCCCTCATTTCATGTGGAATGACCGGGAAGACATGTGGTGGTCAGCTCACATTGACTGCCACAAGTATCTACCAAAGCAGGCACTCAGGTTGGAGTCTGACGAGGACAACGACCCAGGCTTCAATGATGCTGACGATGACACAACAGACGGGTGGTCCACCTAGGGGAATTGTGTCATTGGAGGTGCCCTATATGTCCTCCAGACTCGATGATGCTACGGAGCGTTCCCTAGTACTACTGCAGGAAGGGTCTCAGTGGGGGTTTCAAGCTGACACTCTCCTAGTTGGGCAGCACTTCCCTAGTAAGGCGGTTGTGTAACAAGCTATAACACAGTACGTCTTATGTATCAGCTATGTGTACCGAGTGCGCCGGTCTAACCTAGCCAATTATGCAGTGAAGTGCGTAGTGCAAGGCTGCCCTAGAAAGGTCAGCGCTCAATGAGCAAAGATTTTTGGCTTGGTCTTCTTGGTCAAAGTAATGATCAACCACACTTGTGAGCTTAGCGAGCCCCTGCACCATCATCGGAACATGACTTCCACATATGTGGCAAGCCTCATCAGCCACATAGTTGTGCTAGATGTGTGCATCTCCCCCAAGATGCTCATGTTAGAAGCCACAAATGTGGTTAGCTATTCAGTCAGCTACAGGAAGGTCCGACGAGGCAAGCAAAAGGTCATCGAGTCCATGTACAGAACGTACGAAGAGGAGTACAACCTTGTGCCGAGATTGCTTCACCAGATAGCTGAATCAAACCTTGTCACGTACATAAACAAACTTGAGCATGTTAATGCTGACAGAGGGCCCAACCGCTTCATACTGGATCAGTTATTTTGGGCTCTCGCCCAAGCCATTGAGGGCTTCAAGTTTTGTCGTCCTGTGCTCATGATGGATGACACTTTCCTCACAAGGAGGTACAAGGGGACTATTCTCACTGTGGTGGTGGCCGACGCGAATAACCAGCTTCTCCTGGTGGTAGTTACCATTGTGGAGAGCGAGAACGCATCCAGTTGGCTATGCTTCCTTGCGAACGTGCAGCGAGCGGTGGTTGGCGATCGACCCAATGTATGTGTCATCACGGATTGCAATGTTAGGTTGTTGGCCGCGCTGAACACCATGCAGCATGGGACCAAACCCCCCTCAACAGTGAAACAACGTGCAAACCTGGTGGTGCATGAGGCATCTTGCATCTAATTTTTTTCACATGGTTCCACAGTCAGAAAGTTGTGAAGACGTTCAAAGCATTGTGTCTGCAAAACCAGAGGCAAAAGTTCAAGTCCATCTGGACAGAGCTAGAAAGGTGAACTACAGAGGGAGAGCAACCCCGTGGCACCATAAGTTTCTCAAAGTGGATTCATCAGCATGCTCCTGGATTAGAGAAATAGTCCCTTCTGTATGACACGAACGGTGCAAGGCATGGGATTATGACGACCAACATGTCTGAGGTGTGCAACAGCGTCCTCAAAGGCGTGCAATGCCTCCCATCACTACGATAGTGGAGAAGACATGGACTCGCACTGTCGGTTATTTCGTTAATAGAGCCACCGCAGCCAAGTGACAAATAGACAAAGACAAGAAGTGGTTTGAGAACATGTAGAGGCACATGGACCAGAAGATGGAGAAGGCCTGAATGCACAACATCCGAGTAATTGATGGCCTCCGGAGGAGGTATGAGATCAAGCTTTGGTAGAAATATGTCAACAGTCATGCTAGGGGTGAAATGAAACAGGCATGCACCCTGGGTGATGTGGCCACATGTACCTGTAACAAGCCAAAGCTCTTGCACAATCTATGCTCACATATGTACAAGGCATGTGCACAAATGAGGCCGATGCCTGAGCCGTACATCTTTGAGTACTATGACATGCAATACCTTTTCAGTACATGGAGTGCAGAGTTTCACTCGTACAGCTTGGACATAAACTACATGAATCTTTGGCAAGACATGATGCAATGGGCCCCTAACAAGGACTTGAAGATAACTACGAAGGGACGTCAACAAACGTAGCACTTCCAGAATGACATGGATGTCAGCCAACGTACCAGCATTAGCTGCACAGTAAAGTGCAGGATATGCAAGACCTCCGGGCACTCAATGAAAGATTGTCCCAATAGACCGAGCTTGTTTGGTCACCATTCGATGTCGTGATTTCATGTATCTTTTTTGTTTATCGAATTAATTTATATTTGTAGTGATTCAAGATGTACTATTTTATGTGGTGTTAAATGTGATGGACCATGTGGAGGTGACCACATGTGAGTGATGAGTAATTGACAGTTGTTTAGGAAAGTCGAGTTTGGTTTGGGTGGTTCGGAGTCGAGTCGTTGCGTGGTGCGACGGGCTCGGTCGGACTTTGGTCAAACTTGGTCGTATGGGATTAAGTTGCATATTCTGATGATTCGACAGGTTTGGACTTTGCTATGGTAAGTATGATGGTGTTTATGCTTTCATGTATCGAGCGGTGCTATTTGATGTGTTTCTTGTCTGTGTGGCTGCAGGACATCGGGTGGAGTCGTGGCGAGACACGGTGGACTGACTAGGCGCAGGTGGCACTGAGGTCAGAACAGTCAGGATGTGTCGAAGACGACGTGGACTCGAGGTGGTTGCGAGGCGTACGAGACAAGGAGCGCGGAAGCTTCCCGGAAGGTGCAGAGGGGCGAATCGGGAAATTCGCAAGACTGCACAAGCGGGAGCGGGCTCCGTTGGAAATAGCGGGCGTAACGGGGCGGAGACCCGTTAGCCATGGGCTATAAATAGGTGGAGAGGGCTGCATGCCCACTTGAGCACTTCATGGGTTTTTAGGGTTTCCTTTAGTCAAAATAGGCTTTAGTGGTTGTTTTGGCTTTAGGCTTTAGTTGTTGAGAGTGGGTGGAGGAGGCAGAGGTGTGCTCCCTGCTTGTCCCCTACGATGGTTGTCTGAGTGTTGTGTTCTTCCTTCCAATCATGTATAGTTGAGGCTTCTTGAGAGGGATTGAAGAGGGAGAGGATGGAGTGAAACACTATGTAATCATTCCTCGTTCTAATGTACATGCGTATCGTGACTCCTTGTATTTCTTCTTGGTTCAAGGAATGAGAATCTGAAGTTTGGTTGTTCTCTGTTCGTAGCTTCTGTTCTTCGTTATCTTCTTTGAGTGATTTCTGAGATTTTCGGTGTTTTGAGTTCTTGATTGCTGGGAAGGCCCAAAATGGGTTGCTCTTTGATGGGATAGTGCCTCAAGATCATTTGATCAAGTTTCCCTAGAGCAAACCTCTTTTAATCTCAGATTTGGCTTTTTGGGTTGCTCTGTTCTTCTTTAGCCCTTCTAGGGTTTTTGAGCATTTCTTGTTTCCCTTTGCAAGATGGGCTGAGATTTGGCATGGAGAGTCCTATGGCTATTGCTAACATATCTGCAAAGTCTCTTAGACATAGGATCAAAGGTTTGGAAGCAATTTGATTTTTGGCTCGGGTTGTGCAAAAATTTAGATTTTTACCCATAATCTGAAATTCTTGCTTCTTGGTTTGATTCTCTTGTTTCCCAAGGTCCCCTTACTATTTAGTATGTTGTAGTAAGGCCTTGGATCAAAAAGATTGAGAGCAAACCTTCTTTTTGGCCAAAAATCCGAAGTCTCAAAGTTCCAGCTTGAAAATCCTGTTTGCTGTTTTTCTCGAGAGGTACTACCGCTCCTGGAGAGGTACTACCGCTCAGCCCAGCGGTACTACCGCTTGCAGCCAGACTTGCGCTGAATTTGTTTTTCTGGATTGCTTCCTTCTGGGTTTAGTTTTTCCTTGTCTCTGTGATTTCCAGTGAGGGCTTATTTTCTACCTTCATAGCTTCCATATCTATTGGAGGAGAAGATACTCTTTGGGGGCGATTTTTAGAGATCGACATTCACCCCCCCTCTGTCGCCATTTCGGTCCTACAATTGGTATCAGAGCCGGTTAGCTCTAATCAATAGATCTTAACCGGTCTCAAGAGCCATGGCGACGGACAAGTACTCGACCAAGCCACCTGTCTTCGATGGCATTGACTACCCCTTCTGGAAGAGCCGAATGGAAACGTACATCCAGGCTCAGGGGTACGCCATCTGGCGCAAGGTCAAGGTCCGGTTTGTTGTTCCTGCCGATGAGAACATCAATGCTGGAAATATGCATGATGTTGAGGCAAACGCTAAGGCAAGGAACATCATAATCCAGGGCCTGAGTCGTAGCGAGTTCGATCGCATCTCCCACCTGTCGTCCGCCTACGATATCTGGGTGACCCTCGACGCATACCATGAGGGCACCACCTAGATCAAGACGGTTCGACAGGACCAGTTCAAGCGAGAATACAACAAATTCGAGATGCTTGCTGGTGAGTCTCTAGATGAGTGCTTCACACGTTTTCACAAGATCTTGAGCAACCTCCGAGCGGTCGGTCTCACATACCCCGACTCGGACAACGCTCGTCAGATGCTTGCGGCACTCGATCTGCGTGTGTGGGAGATGAAAGTGACCACCATCAAAGACACGACAGACCTCTCGACCCTGACTCTTGACGCGCTATACTCACGCCTCAAGACTCACGAGATTGACGTTGTCTCTCGTCGGTTGAAGTCACAGTCGATGGCTTTGGTCACCGATCCCGTTTCTTCTTCTGGGCCTTCTTCTGACTTTTCTTGCGGTTTCTCCCTTGCTGCTCTCTGTGACAACTCCTATAAATATCATAATCGTATGCATGTTTGGCCAACGTTAAGAGTGGCTAAAATTGTCAAAAAATTGCATAATGAAGTACGTTCCATTGGGAGGCTGCACATAAAATTTTGTAATTTTTTGAGCTCATTCACTATATTTAAAAATTCAAACAAGTAGTACTACAAAATACTAATTAAGATAGGTAATTAAGCTGGCTACCATCGGTGGCCGGGCGGCAGGCCCCTGCCGCACGACTATGGGGCTCCATTGGCCACGTGTCAGTTCTATACCGCTGCCGCCCGTGACCGTACGGCAAAAATGATATTTTTGCTATTACCGTGTGACTATAGCTATTTTTGTAAATACAGATTTAAAACGTTTTAGAAGTGCCAAAAACTCTCCACATGGACACAGTAACAAGCAGCAGCTACTACAAATCAAAAAGCGGTGGCCAGGCAGCAGACGCAGGTGGAAATGTAGCAGCAAACCACAGCAGCATTTTTTTTTACTATAGCCACAAATCATTGTAGCACTCCATCTAGACCCAGTTTAGGACTCCGAAATTTGATAGGAATTACATATAAAACAATTCAATTTGCGTATGAATCGGAGAGATTGCTGTGTTGCAGGCTTGCAGCTCTTCTAGTCCGTTATTACACTATAGATGCTCTATAGATGCAGATGTAGTTCGTAGTACAAGATCTCGAGCTCTTCTATTCCCTTGTTGTAGCTGCAGAATGCTGTATGAGCACAACCTTTACTATATATTTTTGGAGCATCGTAAGGGGTGACGTGTGATTTAATTTGAAAGTCAGTTTTCTTGAGTCAAATTCTATCTACCATGCCGAAGACATATAGCAAGAATTTTTATTGTCTCAGATAACAAATTCTTTTGATACGATGTTGAATTCTAATGACATTTTAATACTGGCATTTATGACACCATATTGATGAGATGTGGTTGTGGATTCCATGTACCTACTGACTATTCAAAAGTTGTTCTTCTATCTGTCAACTAGCTAAGTGGTCCGTACAATTTGTGCGGCTAGCTCTGATATAATTCTACTCTGTAACATTAGAATTGTATAGTTCTATTTTTTTTTTGTATGAGTGCTTCTATTTAAAAACTTTTAAGCAACACTCTAAAGAAAACCAATTAATAGAATCCTATTTTATTATTACTTTATTACTAATTTCTAATGATTGCTTTGGTTTAGTCCGTGCTAACCCAAGGCTCCAAAAAACATGACATAATTAATATGAGCAAGTATAGTGCTCAAGAAAATGGTAGCGACCTAGAGCGTGGCATCGGCTAGTACAACAATTTAGACTTTCTACCTTTTGATGCGCTTCGGGCTACTGAGCTTCAATTTTCTTTGAATTTGGCTTCTTCCTAGCTTGTCTGAATTTCTGAAGGCACTATTCAGAGCCCACATGCTTGGGCCACCTTGTATTAAGATGGCGCTCGACCTCTGTCCTTCAAACTCGTCCACCTGTTTGTGAGTTGGCAGTCTAGAACATACATCTTCTGGTCATAAAAGGATGTTATTTTAGATATAGATACAGTTCCCAAAATAACACTTTGAAGACTTTTTATTGTAATACGCTAATCAAGCCTAATAATATTATAATTTATAAAAGTACTTTTTGAGACAAATCTACATGCATCATTTTTATATGTCCAATGTAAATACTCATAAAGATATTAATACCTAGAGTTTAGAATATTTGATTGCACGTATTTCAAATTAAAATGACTTCCCTTTGTTACTGGAGGGTACGTAAAGATGATATTGAAGAACCAAACCCCTAAAATACAATAAGAGATAAAATAGTGTGAATCCCAAGACAAAATAGATAGCGATGAGATAGGGGATGTTCCTTAAGAGGTAAAAATACACTTTCCTAGTTAGATTCTGATTTTGTATTGAAGTACCTAAGCTTGCATCTTTTGCTTTGAATATTCTTGTACGGGCTTAGGAGCAACTCGATCTATAACTCGGGCTTGGCCTTGCTTTGAGCCCGAAAATACATGTGATTTGCATCGAAACACATATGCATCTACATCTATCGGATGGTGACACATATGCATCTACATCTATCGGATGGTGCCTTAGTTACTATATTGATCATGCCTTCACATACATCATCATCAATCTAGACAAATGTGGTCCTACATTACCGAAGAGGAAGGCGTACTCATGAGAAGATGCAGTCACCACATGATGGATTTAGAGCGAGATTTGTGATTACACAGGCAAGAGGATCATTATATTTGATTAGCACCAAATCATATTACTATTGTCGACAAGTCACCGATCTTTTAAATATTATGAGAAAGGAGGTTGTATTCCTTAGAAGTATTCGGCAAGAGAAAAGGGAAGATCTTTATTACTATGAACTGGTTACAAAGAAGCTTACTATGAGACCATGTGATGGTCATGTATGTTGTTGATGATGAATAATTGACATTTGATTTTATTGGCATTTGCATTTGTGAAAGTTCTGATTGATATGCTTATGTGCTTGAGTTTTCAGGATAACAAAATGATCATGTATGGTTTCGACAACGGATGGTAGTCCGATCGGCCTTGTGATGGCTTAATGGCTAGTTCGATTGGCAGGTCCGAACGGCAGCTTTTGAGCATGGTAAGTTGACCACTGCAGATTTCAATCACGGTAGACTTCAACCACGTCCAACTTTGACCACATCTGATTTCGACCACGAAACATCGACTACGGAAGAATGACCATATCTGATCGAAGATGGTAAGTTACAGTACTTTTCGATGGTCGTAGCTATAGTACTTTATCATGGTCATAGCTACAATACCTTTTTATGGTCGTAGCTACAATACTTTTTCATGGTCAGAGTTATAGTACCTGGTCGGTACTCGATAGTCATAGTTTTTATTGGTCGGTACTCGATAGTCGAAGACTTTGTGATCGATAGTCGTAGAGTTTGCAGTTGCTGTCATTGTCTTAGGCTTTTCGATCGATTATTTTAGACCTCAAGATTGGTAGTCTTATGCTTTTCCAATCGGTTGTTATAGGCTTCACAGTCTGTACTCGTAGACTTCATGGTCGGTTTGAGTGCTTCATTCCATGCTATCTTTGAGTACTTTGAGTACTCGTGTTAGGCCAGCGGTATGACTGGCTGATGCATGGTGGTCAGTGATCGGTGGTCATTGCTATAGTACCAGGGAGGTACTGGGTGGTCGTAGCGATTGTTAGTGATACTCGGTGATCAATGGTGTAGCAAATGGTTGGAGATCGGTAGTCGTGGACTTAACGATTTGGTTTCTTAGTCATAGTGATCGATACTCGATAGTCGGTACTCGGTGGCTCTGTGGTCAGTAGCGATGCAGCTGTTTTCCCAAGTGTTATGAGCAGAGAGATGGTAATTCTCAAGTATACTTATTGTTTTCGAGTACTCGTTGAGTTAGCGGTCGTAATGAGTTGTCTGAAGTTGATTTTGGGAAAGTGATGGATATTTTGGTTGTGGATGACCTGGTTTGTGGTCGTGGATGGTTAAAGGTGTGGTTTGAGTGTGTGTGCTGATGACAGTTAAGTTGTGGAGAACTAATGCCGGGAAAACTTTTTGCATGTGTAGGTGGGCATGGAGATGATCATGGTCAGTGACGAGGAGAACAAGGACTGGGATGGGGAAGTCTGAGATCCAGGTAGTTGAGGATGTCACGCGAGGTGGTCGGGCTCACGCTGGAGCACGTGGATATCAAAGGTGGTAATTCGTGGAGAAGCTACAGGCAGTGTGGTCCAGAAGGCTTCAACATGAGAGGTGATGATGCGAGGAGAAGATACAGGAGGTGCGGTCCCAAACGCTTCAATATGAGAGTTGATGGTGCGTAATGAAGATATAGGAGGTGCTGTTCTAGAGGCTTCATCACATGTTAAGTTAGGAGTTGTGGATAGGAGTCCATAACTTGGAAGAGGTAGACATTGGTTAATACTCATGTTTGGAAGGATTTTGGGTCCCTTGATTTGAGGATGAGATAGGATTTTATGTTTGTGTTTGAGTTAAACATGGTTTAGGGCTCTAGCATATAAAAACAAGTAGAGGCAAGTGTTTTGGCCGGGGGTTTGGTGGCTAGGGTTTTTAGGGGTGACACGAGGGTGCTTTGTAACTAAGAACATGATCCAGAAGTAATAGATCAGATTGATTCCAAGAAAAGTTAGTTAGTGTTAGCTACGTGTTTTCTAAGCATCATTTTCTTATGTTCTCATCGGTATGCTAATGCATACGAGCTCACGGATGTCTTCGGTCGTCAGTTTAATTCAACTGAGCAGAGAACGGTGTTGTCTTCGGCGTGTTCTAGGTTGAGTAGTCGAAGCGTTCGAGCGACTGAAGCTTTCAGGCGGTGGGAGATTTCGACTACGTGAAAAGGGTAGAGCGAGCGGTCAAACGAGTGGTCAGAATCTCCATCGAACATGTGCAAGCGGTCTAGCATCTTACGGTTGAAATCTATAATTGTTAAATTTAATTGCTTGTCTTCTGGGTTGAGATTTATTTTCAGGTACCAAGAAGTGGAGGCAATCATTCACCCCTCTGATTGCGCTATACTATCCTACAAGTGGTATTAGAGCAGATTGCTATAGCATTAGAGAGACAGCTGCATCGAGCTCTTGGTCTTGGTAAAAAGAAAAATGACAACTTCACAGGAATGTGATCATGGCAAGCAACAACAACGATGACAACTATAGCGATTCTGATGAGGTAAGACCATCGTATAATGATCTTGAAGATGCTTTGGTTAGACTTGCTATTGAATTAAAAAATACCAAAAAGAAATTAAAAGAAAATCATTTTGTTGTTGAAAGCTTGAATTCTGAGATTGATAGACTTAGAGCTTCTATTCCTAAAGATGAATCATGTGAGTCTTGTCAAGTTTTACATTCTGAGTTGGAAACTGCTAGATCAATTAATGCATCAAATCTGGTTCGACTTAGTAATGTAACTAATAAATTTGATGAATTAAAATTGGCACATGACTCTTATAATTAAAAGTTAAAACTTACATCTGATGAAATTGAAAAGCTCAAGTCTAATTCTTCTAAATCTTGTTCTAATTGTGATTTGCTTCAAGCTAGGCTTAATTCGTCTGAGGACTCTATTCAACGAATGTTTTATCATGAGACTTTTTCTTGCTCTAACTGTCCTAAGGTTAACATTGAAATAGAAGCCTTGACTAGACAACTTAATGAGTTTGTTGAAAAAGATAGATTGACTAAGTCTAGTGCTTCTAAGAATTTAGTGAATGAATTGGTTAAGTGCGCATCATGTCCCACATTGGCTAAAGAGAATGAGCATCTTAAGGACACCTAGGAGAGATTTTCTTGTCAAGAAGAATTTGAATATGATCGTAGACAAATCAAAAACAAATGTGAAGAATCGTGGTCTAGGATTTAATTTTGTAAAGCATGCCAAGAATAATTCTACTAAGATTGTTAAGCTTCTTGAACCTGGAAAATTTGAAATAGATTCCGAACCAAAATAGATTATCTTTAAATCTGCTGGTATTGCAAATGAATTCTCTACCCAAGTGGGTGCTGTGAAGCTGAAAGATATGAATTCTCATCAAGTCAAGTATCAATGCACTCATTATAGTAGAGATGGTCATTTTGCTCAATTTGTTTTTTTTGGAAAGCTAAGAAAGAAAAGAGAGATAGGTTGAGAAAGCTTTCTCGAATGAGATCTGTGCAATCTCCTTGTCATCACTTTGCTCCCTCTAATCAGTCTTCTGTAGATTTGGGAGCTTATTATCTATTTGCTCTCTATAACCAATCGTCTGCAGGTTGTCACTTTGCTCTCTCTAATCATCTTTCTGTAGGGTCGCGAGCTTTCACAATAGGACTGGTTAGATCGGCTTTTTCTCATGGTAGGAACAATGTGGTCGGATCAACACTTCAACCAGCGCTTCAATAACTAGTGATTCGACCAGTGCTTTCTATTCGATCAGACCAGTCGATGGTCAGACCAGTTGGACCAGCTGTCTCCTGTGGTTGAACCAGCATAGATGGACAAGACTTTTGACTAGGTGTTACTCGTGGTTGGACCAGAGTGGTCGAACATGATTTTTGACCAGTTGTTTCCCACGGTTGGACAGCTCCTCAAGAGACTTTTGACTAGTTTTTTTTATCAATTAGACCAGTTAGCAGTTAGACCTTTCTTATGTAGTCATTCAAATCGTTTTCAACTAGTGTCATCCATGCGATCTGACTGATCGACGGTTAGACTAGCTCTACTGATGAGGTCATACCACCCATTGGCCGAACCAGCTGTTCAATGACCGACTGGCTGAAATATGTCATATGCTAATGGTTCACTTAAATCTTTATCAGTACATCCTTTTGCTTCTATTCATTAAGTATCTCAGTATTGGATACCTAAATCTTTATTGACTAACCCTAGTACTAAGGTACCAACGATTGTTCATGCTCTGTAGGCTCGTCACAAGAGGAAGGAGAACATATGGTTCATCGACTCCTATTTCTCTTGCCATATGACTGGAGACTCATAACGGTTCTCCTCCCTCATTCATGCCCCCGGTGATGAGATGATCACATTTGGGGACAACTCTCAAGGATGAGTTCTTCCTAAATGACGTCGCTCTCGTCAACTCGACAATGCAGGCATACAGGTGACTAATGCATTCGAGGACATCTTTTATGACTCCAATGATGACAACAGGGAGTTCCTGGGTCACTCTATGACAACCTCTATGACCATTCCTTCATGTGGTATTCCTATGACTGCTATGACCACTTCGACTATATCTACGATCACCCCTACGACCACTTTACATGCTCCTCTACATATTCATCGAAGTCGTCCCCTGAACAAGTGATTGGTGAGTTAATCTGAGAGACCATGTGGAGGTGTCCCCATGTTTGTGATGAGTAATTGACTCGTGTTCTGGATAGTTTGAGTTTGGTTTGGTCGGTTCGTGCCAAGTCAGTGCATGGCGTAGTTTGGTTCAGTTGAACCTGGTCGAACGCGGTCGGAGGTGTTTAGGACGGTTGTTCTTTTTCTCGATCGGTCATTCGGGCTTTTTCATGTATGAGTATGTTTCATTGTTGCTAATGTGAATTATATTGTTTCGTGCGGTGCTATGTGACGGTTTGCTTGTCTATGTGGCTGCAGGACTTTGGAACTAGGTCATGGTGAGGCGTGGGAGGACCGGGACTAGGCATAGGAGGTGTTGAGGTCCAAACGGTTGGAGACGCCGAAGATGATTGAGGCTGCTGAGGTGGTTGCGAGCCGGGAGACAAGGAACTGGAGCTGCCGGAGGTGGATATGACGGGCAGTGGTGAGGTGGACCGGGACTAGGCTTAGGGAGGAGCTGATGTCCAGATGGTCAGGATGCCGGTTGCGGTCGTGTGCAGCGGAGCGGACCGGGACTAGACTCAGGGAGGAGTCGAGGTCCAGACGGTCAAGGTGCCGGTTGCGGGAAACTTTCAGGAAGGTGCTTGAGGGGAAATTTGGAGAATTGACTCAAGCTTGAGTGGAGTGGATGGTTCCCTCCATTTTGCTGTTGAGTGCTTTAACTCTTGCGTCATGTGTGTGTGAGTCAAGTGGTGGAAGATGGCCTGCATTTCTTGTTTTGCTATTTGAGGAGGTGAGGTCCTTCTATTTAGCAAAGGGAGTGGGCAGTGCAGAGGACACCAAGTTGAAGGAGAGTGCAGTGTTCTCAGTGTGTGCGTGTGTGTTCTTGAGAGAACCATGTAGTGAGATGGATTAAACCTTTTTTCAATTGCGTATGGGGCTGTAGTGAGATGGTTATAACCCTCTTTTGTAATCATTCATCTCATTGCAATCATTCATGTCTACTTCTGAATTCTTGAGCTGGTTCTTATGAGTTGAGATAGTTTTGTTCTTCTCTGTGTGTTGAGTTTGAGCTGAATCTTTTGCTTGAGTAGATGGATCTTGGTTGCTCTGTGATGGGAAAATACTCTAGGCCATTTGGCCATTCCATTCCCAAAAGTAAATGGAAGATTCAATGATTTCTATCATTTCTCCGTCCTTCACTCTATTTACTCTGTATTGCATTTATTAGGGTTTGGAGACAGAGCATGGCTGTTGCTCTTGGTTTCCCTTCAAGAGATGACTTCAAAATTGTGCTTTCATGTTGTGAGACCATCTCCAGCTGAGATTCACAGGTTCTTGAGCAAAAGATTTGAGAATGACGAGCAATTTGGAAATTAGTCTCATTCTCTTTTCAGTTTACAGATTTTTGCTCAAATCTTGATTCCTTGCTCTCTTGATGAATTCTTTTGATTCCTGAGGTCTTGGTGTTGTTTAGAATAGGACCTTGACCAATTGACCCAAAGAGAGCAGCAAGATTTGGTCAATTCATTGCATTTCAGTGAGTTTCAGTATTTACAGTTTTTCTGTCGGCCACTTGCTGGCTTCTGCCCCTGCCTGAACCAGGGTCGGTCAGATCGGACCCCCCATGGCGGTCAGACCGGATCACCCATGGCGGTCAGACCGCCAACCCTAGTGGTCAGACCTGGTAGGCATGGGTGGTCTGACCGGCCTTGAATCAGCGGTCAGACCGGCGGCTAGGCTGCGGTCAGACCGGTCTCATGCCTGTGGTCTGACCGGCCCCTTGTAGTCTGTGATGCTCTCTGTCTTCTCTGTTGTTGTTTGTCTCACTTTCTCTTCTGTGTATTTTGAGATTCCAGTGAGCATGAACTCTCCTTCTTCTTAGCTTCTATAGCTATCAGAGAGGAGAAGTTTTTGTGGATACTTGGGGGCGATTTTTTAAAGGCACCATTCAGCCCCCTCTGTTGCTATTTCTGATCCTATATAATCAAGAGAATTTTTTGTAGTAAGTATAACTCTAATGCCCCATGTGCTCTGATACTAGAGTTGCCGATATTTTCTCTCTTAACTGCCTGATTCCTCTCATTATGCTCGGTTGAGAAGTGAGTTAGGTGTGTTGCTTACTTTGGGATTATTTTGAGGGGGAGCTTTGTGTGTAAAATTTTAGAAGCTTTGTTTATTATACTTGTCAAATCGTACATCAAGTCTAAGTCTTTGAAATCAAATGATGTGTAATAGAGCTGTCTTTATCATATTTACTCATTTACTATGTAGTAGTAGTCGAAATAGTTGTAATTAATTTGCTTTGCTAGCACTAAAACATGACATGGCTGAAGACTTTGACTAGATTGATTGTAGATAGCACCTTGTTATGTTCATCGAAAAGGATTATCTTGATGGTGAGTCCTCTTTTAAATCTTGGTCATGAGACTCGTATGTTTCGTATTGTAATATTTTATGTTCACTCAAGTTGGCATGTTATGATAAAATAAAAAAAAACAAAGAGAAGGTTGAAAAGATGTATGCTTCAAACATGCCATGGTTAAACAAAAAAAAAAAAACAAAATGTGCTCAAATGAAAATAAGTATGATTCAAGCATACCGCTATTTAAATGAAGTTTGCTACAATGATAGCATCATGAAAAGAAGTATGCTATAAGCATGCCACATGCTTAAAACAGAGTGTGGAGCAATAGATTGTTATATGAGACTGCTAGTTCTACTAGATTTAAAGATTGTTTCATTTTTAGGATTACTCTTTTAGGTGTGATATCCCTTTGTGCTCTTTATAGATCGGTTTGGTCTTGGTCGTAATGCCTGTCATTAATCAATATGCTTAATCATGCTAAAGACCTTTTTATACTTGCTTCATGGTATATGACTTTATATGATCGAGTGAGCTCTACTCGAATGACTTAGACACACTCTTAAATCAATACATAGTGACTTGGATAATCTACAAAGTTTTGAATGTTTATTCTCTTGCTCCTTTTTAGAATTATTTTCTTTCTTGAGCCCTTGATGATTTCATTGCCAAAGGAGAAGAAAAATTAGAGAAAGGGGGAGAATTGGAGAATTTTCTAATTTTTTGAGAGTTTAGGGAGAAAGAAAATTTTAAAAATCACTCTCTGAAGTTGAGGAGTTTTCTAAGCGTTTCTCTGCTTATTGTTGTGGTTAGTGCTCTTTTGGTTGTGGTTAGTTCCGTTTGCAAATTCTCTCACAAATCCTCTCATTTAAGAGTTTTTTGAGGTGTTGTTAATGTAGTTATCAAGGGGTGGATTGTGAGACCATATGATGGTCGTGTATATTGTTGATGATGAATAATTGATATTTGGTTTTATTTGGTCGATGTGCTTCTGTGGTTGAGTTTTTAGGATAGCAAAATGACCACATATGGTTTCAACTACGGATGATAGTTCGATCGGCCTTGTGATGGCTGGTTCGCTCGGTAGGTCCGAATGGCAGCTTTTGACCATGGTAAGTCGACCACTGCAGATTTTGATCACGACAGACTTCGACCACAACTGATTTCAACCACGAAACATGGACTATGACAGAATGACCATACCTAGTCGAACATGGTAAGTTACAGTATTTTTGATGGTCATAGTTACAATACTTTATCACGGTCGTAGCTACACTACCTTTTCATGGTCATAGCTATAGTACTTTCTCATGGTCGTAGCTATAGTACCTTTTCATGGTCGTAGCTACAGTACCTAGTCGTTACTCGATAGTCATTGTTCTGGTCGGTACTCGATAGTCAAAGACTTTTTGATCGATAGTTGTAGACTTTGTAGTTTGTTTTCATTGTCTTAGGCTATTTAATCGGTTGTCGTAGACCTCACGATCGGTAGTCTTAGGCTTTTGTGATTGGTTGTCGTAGGCCTCATGGTCTGTACTTGTAGACTTCATGGTCAGTTCAAGTGCTTCATTTCTTGCTATCTACAACTACCTTAATTTTAGAAAGAGATAGGATTTCATGTTCGTATTTGAGTCACACATGGTTTATGGTTCTAGCATATAAAAGCAGGTAGATGCTAAGGGTTTTGATTGGGGCTTTGGTGGCTTTGCGAGACATTTTGTGCTAGGGTTTTTAGAGGTGCTGTGAAGGCACTTTGTAGCCAACAACATGATCTAGAAGTAATAGATCAGATCGATTCCAAGAAAAATTAGTCAGCATCAGTGATGTGTTTTCTAAGCGTCATTTTCTTGTGTTCTTATCGGTGTGCTGACATATACGAGCTCACTAATGTCTTTGGTCATCAGTTCAATCCAACCGAGCAGAGAACGTGTTGTCTTTGGCGTTTTCTGGGTTGAGCGGTCAAAGCGTTCGAGCGGCTGAAGCGTTCAGGCGGTGGGAGATTTCCACTACATGAAAAGGGTAGAGCGAGCGGTCGAACGAGTGGTCAGAATCTCCATCGAACACGTGCGAGCAGTCTAGCATCTTGTAGTTAAAATCTACACCTGGTAAATTTAGATTGCTTGTCTTCTGGGTTGAGATTTATTTTCAGGTACCAAGAAGTGGAGGCAATGATTCACCCCCCTTTGATTGTGCCATATGATCTTACACTTACAAATGGGATTTAACTAGTCCTAATCTATAATGTTCCCACTATTCAGAAGATCTTGGTTGCTTTGACTTGTTCTATGAATTCTCGTTTGGATCGGTCCCCCTCTGTCTTCTTTTGTCAACCCTTAAATACCATTGAAGGGGTGCCAGTTACCCATATGAGGAGACATCTCATGGTCAGAGGGCTGGTTGCTGTCAGAGAGAGAGAGAGAGAGAGAGAGAGATTTGATAATAACTAATCTTCGGTTGTTGTCAGTGGGAGATAATCGTGGGAACAACTACATGGCGGTTGTTGTTAGAGATACAGGATTGAAATGTCGTGCTGTTTGGGATGGGTAAACACATGCTTTATCCATCACAAGGAAGGAGTTCCTTGAAAGTGGTCCCTCATACTAGTTCACGAACTCTCCAAGTGGTCTACTGGTTGGGCAAAGTGCACAATAGTCCCTCGATTATGGTACTTGGGGAATAGCTTTGGAAATCTTATGACCATAGGGGTCTTAGGGCTTTAATTAAACATTAAAGCCATTTTTAAGGGATTCAATCCTTGTTAGCTAGCCCCTGAACTTTAAGTGGATTTATAACATGCATTTTTATTGAATTTTAATTCAAAAATACCCTTTTAATAATAAGGGTAAAAATGCAGTTTTCATTAACTTAATGTTGAGAAACTAATTGAGAAAATTGAAAGGTTTTCTATCCATTGGGCTTCAGATCGAGCAACTAATGTTTTGCAACTGAAAAAACCCTTATAAAAACTTGGCATGGTACGTGTTTGCTTCATGCTTTCTCAAAAAACCATTCATCTTGTTTAATTTCCTCCACCCCTTTGCCTTTGCGTTGTTCGACTCTAGCCTCGAATCCTTTCAATCCCTATTAAGATTTTCAACCACTCTAGCCAAAATGTTAGATTTGATCACTGGTTGGTCGATGTCTAAGCTTGGATTGAAGAAACTGAAGGCCATGCAAGAGGCGGGGGTAATCCCCGTTAAGGTTCTAATTCCATGGAGGTCAGCAATAGGAGAAAACTTTTTCGAGTGGAAGTGACGACGAAATTCCATTCTTTTGGGCATATGTGGAGTGTGAATTTAGGTTGTTAGTGCATCCATTTTTGTCGGACATCCTAGAGTTCTACGGGATCAAGTTGGTGAATTTGGCTCCTAATTATATCGCCAACCTCAGCATTTTCATCCATCTCTATGAAGTATATTTGGGGATTCTGGTGAACTTGGAGCTCCTCATATACTACTACAAGATGATGGGAAGATATGGGAAAGCAGCAGCATCTCCTGGGAGCTGTTCTTTATGGCTTCACGACAGGAAGGATAGGGATTACATTCCAATGTTTCTCAAGTCTTTATAGTTGTCATGGAAGAAATTTTGGTTCTATATAACGCTCAGCAAAAAAGACAACCTTTCCTTCGTGGGACGAATTGTAGTTGAGATTCCAAGGTGGAGGTCTTCCCTGAAGAATAAGGGAAAGATAGAGCGATGGGTTGATACCATTGTCTATCTCAAGGACTAGGGATTGACTTCATGGCTTATGGTGAGAGATTTCTCCATGCACCAAATTAGTCCTCTGAAGTCGCGCGACCATATCATGCTATGGTATGAGGATGCGAATGATTCGACCAGGGACTCCTTGGAAGGTAAGCATTGAGAATTCAGACCAGTCAAATTTTATTTTTGTTATATTTTTTTGACCTTGAGATTTCCCTTATGTTTTGATTTTGTAGCCCTATCTCCTTCCAAAGTGAAGGAGAGAATAAAGGTGATTTGCGAGGGAGAGCCGGAGCAAAAGGAAGGAGTACCTTTGATCCTGGCAGTTACCTCTTCGAAGGACAGGATCAAGAGACTTAAGGTAATAAAATAATTCTCTTCATCCAGATTTCCTTTTTCTGATCGATATACCGTAACATTTTTGAAATGTGCATATGATCAGGTCGGAGGGTGATGAGTCAACTAAGAGCTAAGAGGAAGATGCTCTGAGCCCTAAGAAGTGGCACATCGTTAAGCGTTCATATGGAGCATGAGGATCACATCATGCTCCTTCGACCATTTCTCTGACTGCTCCTCCAACTGCTCCTCTGACTGTTCATCCGACTACACAAGCCTCTAAGAAAAAGGTAGAAATCCCCTTGGAGGCAGGCTTTTACTATGAATCTGAGAGTTTTTTCTTATAAACCTACACTCTCTTATACGGAGAACAGAGAAATTGCACTGACAAGAGTATATTTCTTAGATGAAGGATTTCACTACCAAACTCATCTCAGTTGATGATAAGGCAGAAGAAAAGGAAGGGCCACTAATCAGGGATACCACGACCATGGAGCCAATGGTGAAATTGGATCTACCGGTCGTGGGCTCTGTGATGGTTGTTATTGACTAGACCAAAGGCCCGTGGCCACCCCAAGGCTTTGACCACACTAGTACAGACAACAACTCTAGTGGTCGAGGAAGATCAACCTTCCGAGCAAGCGATTGGGGAAGTCGTCTTTGACCGAGTTAGGAGATACAAATGGTCCAATCAACCCTACCAGTATTACACTGGTGAAGTCGGTCAAAAAGAAAAAAGAGAAAGGTGATCTCTCTGGATTATGCTCCAGGGCACTTCAACTTCAAAATAAAGAAAACCAAGTATGTGCTAGTTGTAAGGAATTGCATAAATTCATACCTTTTGATTTCTTGGCATTTTGAAGTCCTTACTTCTTTCTTCTTTTTCTCCTTGCTTTGTAGCGCTTCCACTACTCTGATCATTTTTCAGCTGAGTACTCCTAGTGAAGAGGCATCGAAGGAGAAAGTGGTTGTAGCAGCCCCCTAGCCAATGAGGGAATCGACAAAGGCTGTTGCGACCAAAGATCCTTTGGTGGCTTCGACACCAACAAAGGATGTTGTAGTGGAAATGAAGTCCTAGTAAACTCTTGTTTCTACTGGGAAGAAGGTGGTTGAAGAGGAGGAAGTAGCAGGGAAGGGGAGAAGATGAAGAACCATGAGGAGAGGAAGAAGAACCAGAAGGAGAAGATCGAATAGCACGTGCATATTTCTCCTTGTGCACGGCCACCTCAATCTTGAGGATTTCACAAGATGCACAGAGGGCAGTCCTAATTCTAGCCGTCATGTTCTCGTGACTCTTCCTAAAGGTCTCTAGCATTTCCTCAGATTTCTCCCCCACTTCAGCACAGAAAGAGCAAGCAGATTGTGGCTTCTCTAGTAAGTCCTTAGTTAGCTTCACACATTTGTCATCCAAGGCAATCAATTTAGGTTTTAATTTTTTTACAATTATTGCATGGTGAGCTAACAGGAGCCTTAGATGCATATTGAGACATTTTCTTATTGTGATCAACCATGTATTGAAATTATTTTGAAATAGTTTCAAGTTCAGCAGTCAGTTTAGGGTAGTTGACACAAGAAGCTACAGGTTCTAATAGAGCAGCTTGCATTTCAGCAATTTTATGATATGCCTTTTTCAAGTTAATCTTCAGATTATTGTAACTTTCACAAGTTTCAAGCAGATCAAGAAGCATGGTATAAAGACCTCTAAAAGCATTGTCCTTATCCTCACATGAGGTACAGAATGTAGTCTCAACAGTATCAGATGAAAGTGAAGCTACTCTAGTCATCTCTATTTTAGTTAGTAGACTAACATTCTCTACCTTAAGCAACTCTAGCTCAGAGATCACACTATCATGAGAGATCCTTAACTTCTTCATATCTCCAAGCAAAGAAGTATAAACATCACAATCATCATGGGAGGAAGCAGATTTAAGTGAAGTAAGCTCTCGTGACAAGCTCTCTACCTACTTCTCTAACTCACCACACCTAGCTACAGATCTAGCATAAAATTTTCCTAACTTAAGAAAATCATCATTGAGCTGGTCGTAGGAAGGGCCTACCTCATCGGAGTCACTGTAGAGGTCGTCATCATTGATGCTGTTCTCATCAGCCATGAAGCATATGCTGATGAAGTCATCGCCGTCCTTGGTGTCCTTGTCTGGTTCATCCTTGCCATCGTCGTCGCTCTAGCCATCCATGTCACTGAAGTTGAAGTTGTTGAAGGTGGTGAGGACGCGATGGAAGAGCTTCTTGGTTTTGCCAAGGTTGCGGTACTTCTTACCTTGATCACGAACTTGGGGCTTTTTGTTACGGTTCTTGCTGATGTAGTCGTTCTTGCTCACACTGTCGTAGTCGTTCTTACATTTCTCTAGTTTGGGGCAATTTGCTCGAATGTAGTTGGGGCCACCACACTCAAAGCAAATCACCGGCCCACTCCTCTTTCTCTCCCTAACCCTCTTGTATGCATGTGAAAATTTTCTGGCTAAGAGGGCTAACTCACTCTCTAGAAACTGCTCAAATAGATCATCACTCATTTCACACAAAGTAGTCAAAGAGAAACTAGAAACACCATCAGAAGATGCTCCAGGAGTAGAACTGGGATTGGTGACCAAAACCATCGACTGTTATTTTGACTTATGAGAGACAATGTCAATCTCATGAGTCTTAAGGCATGAGTATAGTGCATCAAGAGTCAAAGTCGATAAGTCAGTCGTGTCCTTGATGGTGGTCACTTTCGTCACCCATACTCTCAAGTCCATGGCAGACAAGATTTGACGAGCATTGTCCGAGTCTGGGTATATAAGACCAATAGCTCGGAGGTTGCTCAAAATCTTGTGAAATCTGGCAAAGCACTCTTCTAGGGACTCACCAGTGAGCATCTCAAACTTGTTGTACTCTCACTTGTATTGGTCCTGTCGGACAGTCTTGATTTAGGTGGTGCCCTCATGGTATGCATCGAGGGTCACCCAGATATCATATGCTGATGAAAGATGAGAAATGCGATCAAACTCATTTCTGCTAAGACCTTGGATAATGATGTTCATTGCCTTAGCATTTGCCTCCACATTTGGTGTATTTATCGTTGTGATGTGCTCATCGGCAGGAACAACAAATCGAGTCTTAACTTTATTTCAAATCGCATAGCCTTGAGCCTGAATGTAAGACTCCATCCTACTTTTCCAAAAGGGATAGTCGACCCCATCGAAGATAGGAGGCTTGGTGGAATACTTGCCTATTTCCATGGCTCCAAAGACTGGTTAAGATTTACATGAAAAGAGCTACTCGAGCTCTGATACCACTTGTAGGACTAGACAGGCAACAGAGAGGGGGGGGGGGGGTGTGAATGGTGCCTTCAAAATCTCCCCAAGTATCCACTTAACTCTTTTCTCCAATAGCTACTCAGCTATGAAGACTCAAGTTGAAAACCCACTGGACAAATAGAATAGCGGAGAAAACACAACAGAGAACTGACCGTGGTCGAAAACTAGCAGAGCGGTCGAGTTTCGACAATGTGGTCGTAAGCACAACACCGTGGTCATAAGCTTCGACTATGTGGTCGATTACCGACAACGTGGTCGGAGATCGTCCAAGTTGATGACTGCCGAGACCAGAGCCAATGTGATCGAAAATGGTTGCAGCCAAGATAGGTGTGGTCGTAGGCAACGTCATCAAAAGCTAACTAGTAGTCGAACAATTAACGTTGTCGTAACCAATCAGCAACGTGGTCGTAACCGATGTGGTCGTAAGCCAATGAGTGGTTGAACAACCGACGTTGTTGAAACCACTTTGCAACTAGAAGATCAACGTGGTCAAAAGAAATCGAAACCTAAGAACTAACAAAGCAGAACGTGGTCGTAATGCTCTCTAGAAAATAGAGGGTCAGTGAGGTGCACGACCACATGGCCAAAATTCCAGATAACTTTTGACTTAAAGATCAATTGCCCAGGAGACTTTGCACACAACAAGAATAAGATCTCAGGAGGTTGCTCTGGATTTTAATTGAAAACTTATCAAGAAAATAGAGATCTTTTTGAGATTTCACCAAAAGCACTTAAAACCGAGACTGAGAGGGAAAGAAGATAATCAGACCATGCAAGCAGGAATAGAAAGGCCAAGATGGCTTTGAGTATGGTTTCCCAACACCAGGCAAGTCAGATCATCAACAAATCAACCAAAAAACGAAGTCTCAGATCAAGTAAGGAAAGAGTGAACCAAAGAATAGAGAGCAAATATCCATAATGAACAAAGCCAACTCAACTCCACACGTACGAGCATACACAAACATAGATAAAAAGATGATATATTGCTCTGAGAGATGAGTCTACAGCCACTCCAACCAGAAAACCAAGAGCACAAGTGCTCCAACACCAAGAATGCACGCAAGGACAGAAAACCCTAGAGAATACACCTCGGATGGGTAGCCCTCCATCCCTATTTATAGTCTCTTGATACCGGGGATGACCAGTTAACCTCTTGCCTACCACTCGTATGCATTGAACATGAGGTAGTTGTAGCCCTAGAAGACTTCCCAGCTATTTACGACCACTCAGTAAGTCGTTACGAAGACCACACAGGCTGCTACGACCAGGTAGCAATCGCCACAACCATTGCTTATAGCGGCTACGACTTTAACGCAACTGATCGCTATGACTTACGACCATGCCCAGTCAGTGCTACGACTATCGACAACGGCCAGTTAGACTTACGAGTAACGACCACGGCCAATCAGACTTACGAGTATCGACTACAGCCAGCTAGATCTACGACTATCGACCACGGCTAGACAGAATTATGACTATCGACCATGGCCAGTTAGATCTACAACTATCGACCACGGCCAGACAGAATTACGATTATCGACCATGAAGCCGTAAAACCGACTCTCGACCACAAAGTCGTAAAACGACTACCGACCACCAAGTCGTAAAAACGACTGCCGACCTCATGGTCGTAAAATCGACTGCCAACAACAAAGTCGTAAAACCGACTGCTGACAACGTGGTCATAAATGCTACTGCCGACCACGTGGTGGTAGGAATGACTGCTGACCACAAAGACACACGACAGTGGTCATAAAGAACAAGTCGTAAAGACACTTACGACCACCTAGTAGCAACACCTACGACCATCAAGTCGTAACACCAGCTACGACTACCAAATTGTAACCGCTCCTATCGTCAATGTGGTCGTAAATACTACTGCCGACCACAACGCCTGTCGATAACGTGGTCGTAAATGCCACTGCCGACCACAACGCTTGTCGACAACGTGGTTGTAAATGCTACTGCCGACCACGTCGCAAAGGCCTAAGACCATACAGAAAGAGCACAAACCTTAAAAACCAAACTCAATCTCTCTAAACCAAGTATCATTTTCATCCAAAAACTGGCCGATAATCAGCGTTTTTTGGCCAAAATTTGTTTGAATTTTAAATTTTCTTTGGAATTTTTGGTCTAAAAATAACCGATAATCATGATTTTTGCCTTAGCCCGATTTTCGCCTTAATCGGCCACCACCGGTAGAAAATAGATTCCAGTAATGAAAACCCTGCCTGTAACGAGTAAAATGATGGATGGCCATAACTTAGGCATGCTCACGACCACGAGGACGAAAGGTTTGCTGAAGTGTTGCGCTTTTATTCATTTCCATCGAGACATCGGAGTACATGCAACGAGAACATGACAATACACCTTCAAAAGAAAAAAAAAGATCGATAAATACGGTAAGCCATTGGAGGCCTACGTACTGACACAGACAATCGGGCCTACCGAAGCAGAATCATGAGTTCTAAGGCCCATCTGCTAACACATATTTCACTGCAATTATGCATTGGTATTCTGGCTATGGATAGACCTCAATGATGGACAGAAATTAATCCCAGGACAGGCTATGCTCATCGCGTTACTTGCCCGCTGTCACTGCCATCATTAGTAGATCCAGCAAGAGTTGCGTTTCGTACATCACTCCAGAAGGAGATCCCCAACAACTGTATCGATGATTATCACCTTTCCTCCTGCTTCTCGGGAATGAATTGCCTTTCTGCATTGAGTTGAAATCTTCACACAAACTTCATCGGTCCAGTCATGTAGCACGTACTGCACGTAATCCACAATTCCATAAACTTGTAAGCCAGAACAACGATAGAAGGCATGCAGCAAGCCAAATGTTTGATTTTGATTAAAAAAATTCATGTTCTCAGTATAAGTGACACTTATAAAAGCCTGCAATGTAATTGAAAAAAATCAATACATTGGGCCTCGAATTTATGTAAAAATATTAAGAACGGTGCATCAAAATGATATATATTAGCACAAATGTTGTCAAAAGTAATTAGTTGTATTATAAGTATTAAAAAATTACTGCCATATATTATATTAGAAAATAGTAATAGTCAATTATGGTTTCTTTTGTCAATCTTTTAATGCTCTCTTCGTTCTTTTTTACTTGATGTTTTTGATTTTTTTCCTACTCTCGGATATACCACTTTAACCGTTACTTTTTATAGCTTTACATTTAGATGTACTAATAAAAGTAATTTTAGTGATAAATCCATTAAGTAAAAAAGAACAAAGAAATCGACGTAGTATGCAGATTATACCTTAAGTAGCACAGCATCGGCCGGAGGGATGAAATCCATCATATCACCTACAATAAACTCCACCGTGCCGTCAGGCACGATATTGCCAATCACGTGAGGGGAGGTCAAGCACTGAGCACTTGACTTGTGGGAAGGCCTTGGCAATGGCCCTCGCCGCCGTACCGTTCCCTCCACCAACGTCAACCAGTGAGCTTATCCCCTCGAACACCTCGCCGCATTCACGGATGGCAAGGTGCATTACAAAACGAGTGTCGGAACCCGGCCCCTGTTTGAAGATCTCATTGAGCTCCGGTTCATGGCACAGAATGCCCCAAAGGTCCACACCGTGCTCCATCTTGAGTGGAGTCACCGGTGCCTCGCCCTCGGCCCCAAACCACTCACCCAATCGCAGAGCCCCCTTGACTAGGAAATGCATGCTCTGGAGGAGCACGAACGGCGATAGGCTCGCACTCACACAGCTATTCTGCATCGGCTTCATCTACGAGGAGGCGAGACACCGGAGTGAGGCGGTACATAACTGCTAACCCGGCGGCGTCCTCACCTGCGGCACAGCGGCAGGAACATCTACAGCAAAGATACCTACTGCGGTTAGGAATCTCATGAGGCGAGGCAGATAGGGCTGTTTGTTCGCGGGCACTGGAATGGCGGCAAGGATTTCAGGTAGAGAGGCTGCACTACCGCAGCGGGGGACGGCGTTAGGGATCCCAAGCTTAACGGCACAGGAGGGGGCCATGGATTTGAGGTAGCTAAAGATATGACGCCAAAGATCTGCCTGGGCTTGCAGAAGCTCTGCGCTGGAGGTGGCAGCCACCATGGAGTGGTTTTCATCCATAGTGCTCTAGAGTTGCTAGCTTCTTAATTTTATGTTTTGATGTGCAGCAATGTGCAGTTGTTGTCGTGATAATTTGGTTTTCTTTAGTATGGTTTCTCAGCTCCGGTATGGCGAGGATTTATAGCTAGGCTCGAATTCGATGGCTAAACCTCGTGCACCATAGATTGCATCTTGTATCTGTAGATGCGTCCTGTCACTAAAGGAATATCCCCTAAGGCCTAGTTAAACTGTAATGACGCTGATGTTTGTTTTATCGCCATTAGTTGCTTACACACGAAGAAACGATGCAAATAGTCCGTATATATGAGCCCAAATGCGTGATGCATATAGTGCTAGACTCGGTGGCACCATGAACGAGCGCCCAGAGTGCATGCATAGGTCTCACCGGGGTGTTCTGGTTATACCAACAGAGTTCATTTCTTCGTTCTTGTTTTTATAAAACTAGCGAAAATGTCAGTGCAATTGCCGAGTAGGTACTACATTACACATATGCTTATATTTGAAAGAATAATTAAAGTGCATTGTAGGTCCTAAAACTTATCTCAAGGGATGGATCAAGTAGTTTTATAAACTCCCAAACTGCATATTGAGTCGATCACTTAGATCCTAGGCACGAAACGTACGACCGGATCGCTGACATGGTGCATTGACCACGCCTAATGTGGCATACACTGTGGACAAATAATGTAGATCCTTCTTTCTTTTTTCTATTAACTAGTGAGATAATTTAAGATTTTGTATGGATTAATATGAGAATTTCTAGCCCGTAGAGCAAGAGATGGCTTGATTCCTATGTATTGTTTGCATACATACATGCCACGTAGGATCGGATAGCTGACATGGCCAATTGACTACACCCAACGTGGCAAACATTGTGGACGAGTGTAACATCCTAAAATTTTATTTGCCTTTTATTTGATTATCTGGGATTTATTTCAATTTATCTAGATTTTATTTCAAATCCTAGAGCAAGAAAATGTACTTTAAATATTTTATTAAAGCCAAAAAGAGTTTATTTTTCTTTTGCCAAGATTCCCTAAATTTTATAGACTTTTTGAGAATTTTCTGGAATTAAAAATCAATTTTCAAATTCAAAAATGCATTTTGTAAAATTTTTAAAAGCCAAATTTAAATTAAATTTATTTTCCTAAGTCTAAAATAGCTCCAGGAATTTTCTATGAATTTGCTTGAATTTTTAGATATTATTTACTCTTTTCTAAGTATTTATAAAATTTTCTGATATTTCTGAAAAGAGAAAACGAAATTAAATCCGGATTAATCTCGTGCTGACACGTGTCGCGCCCAGATTAAATCCATCTCATCTCTTGATCTAATCTCGGTCGTCCACCATAACTTACCCCTTCATTTAAATCCAACAGCCGAGATATTTCCTCGCCATGTGTCTCAAATCCGCCCGTCCACCCCTTCCTCGCCCCTCCTCTCGCACCGACAGGTGGGCCTCACCTGTCATCTCTTTCTTCTTCCTCCCCTCATCTTCAACCTCCCTCCGCCTCCATTAAAGCCGTGCCCGAGCTCCAACTTGGCCGGCTCCTCTCCCCAAAAAGCCGCCTTGGGCCTTCCCCCCGCCGCTGCACCCCCGTCGCCCCATAAAAGCGCCACCGCCGTGTTCACACCGCCGAACCGCCTCCCTCCCGCGGTTTCCGACGAAGCGCCGCGCCACCCTCCCCCTATAAACCCCCCGGGGCGCTGTGCCTGCACCTCCTTTCCCCGCCGCCCCTCCTCCACCCCTCGGCCGACACCCCCGACCGCCGGAGCGGCCGCCCCGAAGCCGCTGCCGTCCCACTCTCCTCCACCGCCGCCTCACTCCGGCTACCCTCCCCGAGCCAGCGCCAGTAAGGCCCGAACTGCTGCCGCCTCCTCTACTCCCGCCGCCCCTCGCTGGCCACATCAGCCGGCCTGTGCCGACGTGGCAACCGCGTGGCGTGCCACGGCAGCCACGTCAGCAAATTACGAGGGCCTCGAAGAGAACGACTGCGACGACGTAAACTATCCATTTTAACTCCAAATTAACCCGTTCAAATTTGTAAATTCTTCTAAAATCCTAAACTATCCATTTCTAAACTATTTTTGAATTTTATTTGAATTTTGTTAAATTTTATTTGTTTTGTTCTTCGCGTGTAGATTACGAGGCCCTCGGAGAGAACGATTGCGACGACGTAAACGACGACGCTGAGCAAGGCAAGTTACACCCTTGACCATGTTGACCCCAATATTTTGAATAATTTATGTTATTTTTAAATTATTATGCATGCGTGATTTTATTCAAGATAGTTTAAATTCAGTTTTGAACTCTAGTTATGCCTAAATCCTTTGGACAGCCAAAATCGACTTTGAATACCATTATACCTTGTCAATCCTAGATAAAACCTAGTTATTACATTAGCACTAACTAGAGATTTCATAGAGTTGTTTAGCCATGCTTACAACATTATGGGTTGGGATGATCTTTCACATAAAATGATAGACAACTAGATACTTGACTTTGGTGAGTCAAGAATGCTTATGAAATTATTTCCAAACAAAATATAAAACTGGTTTAGACTTAGGCATTGGTATGGTGGTGGGTGCTTGCTGGCATGCATTGTAGTTTGATGACTCAATGTCAATTGCCAGGCACAAGGGGTTTGTGGTTGGGCCTAAGTCAGGTTAAGGACTAGTCTGTGAGCTAGACTCGCAGTTTGTAGACCCTATCCACTCGCGAAGAAGCCGAGTAACCCAGAAAGATACCATCACAAGATCGTGACTCGAACTTATCGAGATTCCCAAACTTGAAGATAAAACACTTCAAGCCAAACACGCGAAAATGAGATACACTGGGCTTTCGCCCATATCGCAACTCATAAGAAGTGCGATGCAAGTGTGCTCTCAGAAAACTGTTTGAAACATGGCACGCGGTGGCTATAGCCTCAGCCGAAAACTTCCTAGCCTACTAAATCGATCCTGAAAATGACTGAATGTCTCATCCTTCGGGGCTAAGAAAAACACCCAAAAAAACCTCGAGAAGTCATCGACCATGACAAGAACGTACCACTTCCCTCCCGCCGACTGCACTCTAGCTGGATCAACTGTGTCCATGTGAAGGAGCTGTCCTGGTGCATCGATCATAGTCACAGTGACTGGAGGATGAAAAGCAGCAACCATCTTGCCATGTCGGCAAGGAGCACAAACTAAGTCTTTGACCATATTGAGTTTGGGCAGACCACGTATGAGATCGTGGCCGCTAAGTCGGGTCAAATGATCAAAGCCAATGTGACCAATTCTCCTATGCCAGAAGGAGAGATCACGGGACTCTGACATGACTAAGCACCTGAGAGGATCACTAGAAGACTCAATAAAATTAGCACAAAAGATCCTCCCAAATCTAGAAATCCCGCAAACAAGACTCCCCGAAGAATCAAGAATTTTACAAGCATTTTTCTTAAAACTTACCTCGAAATCGTCATTGGTAAGCTGAGAAATTAAAAGCAAATTGTACTGCTGCTTACTCACTAAGGCAACATCTTTAAGAATGAAAGAGACATTAATGCGCATAGTACCTTTCGCGATGACTCGACCAGACGAGGTGTCTCCGAAGGTGATAATCTCATCACCTGGAGCTCAGACTAGGGAAAAGAACCAACGGGAGTCTCCGGTCATGTGTCAAGAACAGCCGGAGTCAACGAGCCAAACCTCTCCCTTCCCAGCCCGTCCTAGCCCAGCGAACCTGAGTCAACAAGAGAGAGATATCTGTGGCTCAACACTGGGATAAATCAAAATAGATATTGGTACCTGTTGTAGGGGTGGCCCCCACCTGATCCCAGCAGGCCTGGTAGAGGGTTATAAGGCCCACAATAGGCCATATGTAATGACATAAGTGCCCCTGAAGGGGATACTCAGATGTAAGGGTATAATTGTAAAAGCACTCCCTATGTATATATATATGGAACACAGGCCATGGGGGGGCTAAGCCATTACTCATCTCCCTCACTCTCCACTACCATCTCTCTCTCTGTTTGGTCTGTAGCCACAACAGTTGGCGCCGTCCGTGGGGAGGACAGGAGCAAGCCTGAAGTCCGAAGAAGGATGGCACCGAAAAAAGCTTCCTCGACGGCGGCGAAGGGAAAAAAGGCGGCTGGGTCGGAGCGTCGCATGGGCACCAGAGCTTCGACATCGGCTGCTGCGGGCGTGGACGACGACGCAGGCGCGGTGGTCGAGGACGTCGACGCTTGCGCTGCGACGACCGACCCCGCCATCGGCGCCGCGACGGTCAACCCCGTCACCGGCGCTGTGACGACCGACCCTGACACCGGCGCCGCGACAACCAACCTCGCCGCCCTGGCCGCGACGCTCACCGGCAGCTCGGGAGCTCGCGAGACGATCGTCCCAACGATCGTACCTATGCCGACCCGTCCGCTGGGCGCGCCGGCGGTCCCGCCCACGCAGGCGGTGGAAAGCGCCCTGCTGGCGGCCCTCAAGGCGTTCCAGCAGGAGCTAGGGGATCTTCGTGGGGCTGTCCGCGACATACAAGAGGCTCGGAGCCAGCAGGCCGCGCCAGTGGTCGCGCTAGAGCCCACGCCGGAGAGGGCGGACAGCCGAGACGCCCCCACATCCAGCCGTGTGCCGCTGCGGCGCGTCGATCCGGAGTCCCCGCTTTCGGCAGGACTGCAGCAGGCGGCGTGGCCCGAAGACTTCAAGTTCCCCAGCGTCATCGAGTCGTACAAAGGCGACACGGACCCCCGTGAGTTCGTGCGCGTGTACAAAACCGCGATCGAAGCCGTGGGCGGAGATGACACCACAAAGGCGAAGGGCCTCCCCCTCGCATTGCAAGGAGTGGCGCTCTCCTGGTTTTTTACCATAGAGCCGAACTCCATCTACGCGTGGGGGCAGATCTGCGACTGCCTTCACAACAACTTTCAAGGGAACTATGCTGAGCAAGTCGACGCGAACCAGCTCTTTGCCGTAAAGCAGAAGCCTTCGGAAGCCCTCCGAGACTATTTCAAGCGCTTCGCGAAGGTGCGATGCCAAGTCAAGGACGTTAACGAGTCAACCGTCATCAACGCGGCCATACAGGGCCTCCGCCCGGGCCCCCTGGCCGAATACCACGCGCGCAAGCCTATCAAGACAGTCGCCAAGCTCTTCGACAAAATGGAAGGGTATGCGCAGGCCGAGGAAGACGCGCGGAGACGCAACGCCCCCGCCCCCGACCTCGCCCACGCGAAGCGCTCACCATACAAGGGGGCGGTGGGCGATAATTCCCCAAGGCAGGGCCGGAGTCGACAACCCCGGGAGGACGCTCCCGGAAGCGACGGCCTCGGGGCGCTGGAAGGCTCGTCAGGCAACATGCGCAAGCCCCGGCGTCACCGGCGCAGGCCACAAAAGGCTCGCCATGTCCTCGGCATTGGGAACGCCCTTCGGGAGCCTGCCCCCATGTCGTGGAAAGAAGGCCGGGGATGTGAAGATGGACCCGGTCATGACGAGCGGCCCCGCGCGGAGCAAGAGCTTCGGGATTGCGGCAAGTGGTGCGAGGTGCATGGTTACGGCGATCACTGTACAAAGACGTGCACCGCGGTCACGGAGCTGCGACGGGCGGTGGCCGAAGCTCGGGCCTCACCTCCCAGGCCCCTGGCAGAAGTCCGGGAGAGGCAGCCAAGAGGTGACCCCCTGCGAGCCTCCCCCCAAGAAGGCGTGCGGCACCGCACCATCAGCGTCATCACTGGAGGCTCCTTATCAAGGGCCCCCTTGGAGCAGTCGCAGCCGTGGATGCCGCCCCGCAGCATCACCTTTACCCTGGACGATGCCAGGGGTGTGGAGTTCCCTCACCAAGACCCTCTAGTCATCCAGGCTCTCATCGCAGGCCATGATGTCAGGCGCATCCTCGTCGACGGGGGGAGCTCTGCGAACATCCTGTTCGCAGGGGCCCTCGAACAAATGGGAATCCCCCGAAGCCGCCTAGAGCCATCGGGAGCACCGCTCCAAGGCTTCGGAGGCCAACCGCTGGAGGCCATAGGGCAAGTGTCCCTTCCAGTTACATTCCGCCAGGGGAGTAACATCCGAAGCGCGCATGTCGTCTTCGACGTCGTAGACATCCCGCACCCCTACAACGTCATATTGGGACGGCCCGCCATCAATTTCCTCGAGGCGGTCCCGCACCACGCCTTCCTATGCATGAAACTCCCAGGCCCGGAGGGCGTGATCACCGTCTTCGGCGACCAGGACCTCGCCAGGCGCGTCGACGTCAGCAGCCGGAACATACACCGCCCGGTGCACGCCCTCTCGGGCACACTCGGCGACACGCCCTCCGCTCCAGGATGGACGCCTAAACCTCGGCCCGAAGGTGGAGTAAAAAAGGTGCCGCTCCAGGCGGAGGGGCAATTTGTGTCCATTGGCGAGGGGCTCCCTGCGGAGGTTGAGCGAGATCTACTCCAAGTGCTCCGGGACAACGCTGACATTTTTGCGTGGTCGCCGGAGGACATCAGGGGCGTAGACCGTGCAATAATCGAGCACTGTTTGGCGGTCCACCCAGACGCCAAGCCAATCAAACAGAAGCTTCGCCGTATGTCCATGGATCGGCAGCAGGCGGCCAAGCAGGAGGTGGCGAAGCTTCTCTGGGCCGGGGTCATCCGCAAGGTCCACCACCCAGAGTGGCTCGCCAACCCCGTATTGGTCAAGAAAGCCAGCGGGGCCTGGCGTATGTGCATCGTCTTCACGGCATTTAACAAGGTGTGCCCAAAGGACAATTACCCCCTGCCACGCATCGACCAATTGGTCGATGCTACCGCCGGGTGCGAGCTAATGGGTGTCCTGGATGCTTACTCGGGTTATCATCAGGTATACATGGCCGAAGACGACGAGGACAAGACCAGCTTCATCACACCAATTGGGACCTTCTGCTTTGTCAGAATGCCCTTCGGTCTAAAGAACACAGGCGCTACCTTTACCCGCCTCGTTGCCCTCGCCCTCGCCGCCCAGCTTGGGAGGAACGTGGAAGCCTACGTCGATGACGTAGTAGTCAAAACCCGGCAGCTCGCCTTGCACGGTCGGGACCTCCAGGAGACCTTCGATAACCTCAGGAAGGCCAACATCAAGCTCAACCCCGACAAATGCGTCTTCGGCGTCCAGGCGGGCAAACTGCTAGGCTTCCTCGTGTCCGGACGGGGCATCCAGGCGAATCCCGACAAGGTTGAGGCCATCCTGGGCATGGAGCCGCCGAAGACGACGAGGGAGGTCCAGAGGCTGGTGGGCCGTATGGCAGCCCTGAACCGCTTCCTATCCAGGGCGGCAGAGCGGGGTTTGCCATTCTTCAAGACGCTTCGCGGGTGCGACGGATTTCGCTGGGACAACGACTGTGCGGAGGCCTTCAACGAGCTCAAGAAACACCTAGCGAGCCTCCCTACTCTGGTCGCCCCAGCACCAGAGGCTCCCCTCTTACTCTATCTGGCCACGTCAGTCACAGCGGTCAGTGCTGTCCTCGTTTTAGAGGAAGGCGCCGTACAACGGCCCGTATACTTCATCTCCGAAGCCCTCCAAGGCGCCAAGACGAGATATACGAAGCTGGAAAAGCTAGCCTACGCGTTGGTCATGGCCTCCAGGAAGCTTCGGCATTATTTTTTGGCCCACCCAATCACAGTGCCTTCCTCATTTCCCCTAGCAGAGATGTTACACAATAAGGAGTCCACGGGGTGCATCGGCAAGTGGGCTGCCGAGCTCGCCCCGTTCTCCCTGACATACGCCTCGTGGACGGCAATCAAGTCTCAAGTCCTCGCCGACTTCCTCGCAAAATGGACTCTGCCGACGCAGCCCGCCCAGAAGCGCGACGACCCGATCTGGACTCTCACCAGCGACGGAGCTTACGGCGTCATGGGCGCGGGCGTAGGCGCAGTAATTGTTACACCCGAAGGGCAGCGCCTGCTATACTCGGCGCGCCTCGTGTTCCCGGCCACCAACAACGTAGCTGAGTATGAAGCGCTACTCTTCGGCCTGGCGAAGCTCAAGGCGGTTGGGGCACGACGAGTGCTCGTCCGCACGGACTCACGTTTGGTGGTAGGCCATGTAGACAAGTCATACCAAGCCAAGAACCCGGAGTTAGCCAAATACCTCGCGGCTGTAAGAGCGAGGGAAAGGCATTTCTTGGGCATCACGGTCAAGGCCATCCCTCGCGCGGAAAATGAGCAGGCCGACGCTCTCGCGAAGGCGGCCAGCCAACAGCTGCCACCCCCTGACGGGGCGTTTTATGAAGTATTGCAGCAGGCGGCCATCGCGCAGGACAACCGGGACGCGGCCCTCGTGCACCACATCGCCTAGCACGGCGACTGGCGCGAGCCCATCTTGAACTTCCTGCAGGGCATCGCCGAGCCAGAGGACCACGCCGAGCTCCAGCGCCTGCAGCACCGGGCCAGATCCTTCCAAGTGTTTGAAGGGACGCTCTACAAACAGGGCGTTTGCTTCGGGGGTGTGCGGGTCTCATCTCGCGCCGAGGTCATTGGTCGGCAAGGCATTCAGGCAAGGCTTTTACTGGCCGACCGCCATCACTGATGCCCAGGACCTCGTGCGTCGGTGCCAGGGGTGCCAGTGGATGGGGCGCATCATCCGCAGGCCCCCGACGAACCTTAACCCTATTCCCCCGGTATGGCCGTTGGCACGCTGGGGCGTCGACATAGTGGGACCACTCCCCCGAGCCCCAGGGGACCTGCGGTTCGTGGCCGTCACGCTGGAATACTTTTCCAGATGGCCGGAGGCGGTAGCCCTAGCCAAGATAACCTCGGCTGCCATGCAGCGTTTCCTCTGGCAGAACATCATATGTCGCTTCGGCGTGCCCAGGGAACTCACCGTCGACAACGGCCTGCAATTTGATGCCGCCCCATTCAAGGAGTTCTGCGACGACATGGGCATCGCGCTTCGGTTCGCCTCGGTTGGACACCCCCAATCCAACAGAGCGGTCGAAAGGGCGAATGGCGCTATCTCTATCGCCATCAAAAAATGCTTGGTTGGGCTGCCGAAGGGCAGGTGGCCGAGCGAGCTTCACAGCGTCCTCTGGTCCCTCCGCACAACGGTAACACGCCCGACGGGGTGCACGCCTTTCATGCTCCATTTTGGCGATGAGGCAGTGACGCCTGAAGAAATCAAGGCTGGATCGCGGAGGGCCCTCGTCCAAGCGCCCGACGAGGAGCGTCGCGTATCCTTGGACCTCCTCGACGGGGTGCGGGCGAGCGCGGCCCACCATGTTGAGAAGTACGCGCGGCAGACAGTGCGTACTCGAGACCGGTCTGTATACCCGCGAAGTTTCAACCCTGGGGATCTCGTCCTCAGAACGGCGCTCCATGCGGAGACCGTCGGCAAGTTGGAGTCCAAGTGGGAGGGTCCATACATCGTGGCAGAAGCATTGCAGAAGGGAGCGTACCGCCTCGCTACGCTTGAGGGGCAGACTCTCCGCCACACATGGAACGCGGACAAGCTACGTCGATATTACGCCTAGAAGCAGGATGGGGATTATAACGGCATCAGCCCCTCCTTGTACGATGCTCGCCCGCGCAAACGGGAGTTCAATAAAGCTCACCGTTTCCAAAAGTACCACCGCCTGGCCGCAATATGTAAAGGGCTATAAATAAGACGTAGCGTCGAGGTTCATCTCCGCACGCACCAGTCTGCGGACTTTAAATAAGACGTAGCGTCGAGGTTCACCTCCGCACGCACCAGTCTGCGGACTATAAATAAGACGTAGCGTTGAGGTTCGCCTCCGCACGCGAGAGTCCACGGACTATAAATAAGACGTAGCGTCGAGGTTCACCTCCGCACGCACCAGTCTGCGGACTTTAAATAAGACGTAGCGTCGAGGTTCGCCTCCGCACGCGAGAGTCCACGGACTATAAATAAGACGTAGCGTCGAGGTTCACCTCCGCACGCACCAGTCTGCGGACTTTAAATAAGACGTAGCGTCGAGGTTCACCTCCGCCCGCACCAGTCTGCGGACTTTAAATAAGACGTAGCGTCGAGGTTCGCCTCCGCACGCGAGAGTCCACGGACTATAAATAAGACGTAGCGTCGAGGTTCACCTCCGCACGAACCAGTCTGCGGACTTTAAATAAGACGTAGCGTCGAGGTTCGCCTCCGGACGCGAGAGTCCACAGACTATAAATAAGACGTAGCGTCGAGGTTCACCTCCGCACGCACCAGTCTGCGGACTTTAAATAAGACGTAGCGTCGAGGTTCGCCTCCGCATGCGAGAGTCCACGGACTATAAATAAGACGTAGCGTCGAGGTTCACCTCCGCACGCACCAGTCTGCGGACTTTAAATAAGACGTAGCGTCGAGGTTCGCCTCCGCACGCGAGAGTCCACGGACTATAAATAAGACGTAGCGTCGAGGTTCACCTCCGAACGCACCAGTCTGCGGACTTTAAATAAGACGTAGCGTCGAGGTTCGCCTCCGCACGCGAGAGTCCACGGACTATAAATAAGATGTAGCGTCGAGGTTCACCTCCGCACGCACCAGTCTACGGACTTTAAATAAGACGCAACGGGGGGACGCCTCCGCGCGCACTCTACGGAGTATAAATAAGACGTAGCGTCGAGGTACGCCTCCGCACGCACCAGTCCACGGACTATAAAAAAGATGTAGCGTCGAGGTACGCTTCCGCACGCACCAGTCCACGGACTATAAATAAGACGTAGCGTTGAGATTCGCCTCCGCACGCGAGAGTCCACGGACTATAAATAAGACGTAGCGTCGAGGTTCACCTCCGCACGCACCAGTCCACGGACTCTAAATAAGACGTAGCGTCGAGGTTCGCCTCCGCACGCGAGAGTCCACGGACTATAAATAAGACGTAGCGTCGAGGTTCGCCTCCGCACGCGACAGTCTACAGACTATACATAAGGCGTCGTCAGCCCAAAACAGGGCTTACAACAGTAAGAATAAATGGTGCACCGTTCCATTGCAAAAGTATGAGCTGGAATGGTTACAGGTATGGGTGCGCAAGTGCGAACCCCCCCTCCGCCTGATATGATCAGCACCTCAGTCTTCGCGCGGCGCCGAGGGGCCCGTGCCACTGCTATGGCCTCGGGAAACTTCTTCAAGCCAATGGAGGAAGTCCCCTCCCCCACGCAGCGTTTGCTGTACTGCAACCCTCATCGCATCCTCCCCGACACGACCCTAGATCCGCCGGTGGAAGTTCCGAAGGCTAGGCTCGATGGAGCGAATAGCGTCCGGCAGCGCCTCCGGCCGGCCAGGAAGATCCAGGTGAGGGTTCGCCAGCTCCTGCATATGCCTACACCCGCGGGTGTGAAGCAGGCCGAGGATCAGCCCGAGCGTCTCCATCAGGTCCTCTGGCCCGTGGGTAGCGTCGGGCACGTCGACACACAGATCGTGGAGGGCCCGGTTCAGAGACTCCATGGCCCCCCAGGCTGACGTCGACGCATCGTCCAAGCCGCGGGTCTTCCCTGCAAGGGACTCCACCAGCTGGACCTTCTCCGCTTCCAGAGTAGCGATCTGCTGCAAAAAGGAGGTGCGTTCCTCCGCCGCGGCGCCCTGGACCTTCGCGGTCTCCTGCTGTGCGGCCGTCAGGGCGCCCTCCAGCAAATGAAGCTGTTCGTCCTTCGCGGCGTGGGCATCATCCGCAGCACGGAGCTCGACCTCCAGGGCCCTCCGCTCCCGGATGCGAGCCTCATCTTGCGCGTGGCCAAGGACAAGCGTCTGGGAATGGCAGAAAAAGTCAGCAGGTGCTCGACGGTGCTCCCACAGCCGCGAGCGCACATACTTACCCTTATCTCCGAGGCCCGTAGGGCAAGCGCCAGGAGGTCCCCCTTGCACGACACCAGCATCTGTTGTTCGAAACCATCGCGGGCGCGCTCCGCGGCTGCATTGAAAGCGCGAAGCGTCTCCAGACGCGGGAGGAAGTCGGAGAGGATGAGCCCCGCCCCCGTCACGTCGGGGGCCGCAGAGACTTCGGCCGCGTCGACGGCGGCAGCAGCCTGCAGGGTACCCTGTTTAGGGTCCGACGCGTCGCGCACACCCCCGTTGCTCGATTCTTCACCGCGTCCGGGAGACTTCGTCTCGCCTGATGTCGACGGAATGAGCGAGCAGACCGGGGAGAGTTTCGCGAAGTCGTGCGAGGAAAGGGAACTGCGCCTACCTTCTGCACCGCTCGCTGCGACAGGAGGGGGTGCTTGTTCAACCGCTAGGCGGGGGGCGAGCACCTCGGTGGGCGGTCGGGAAGACCTTTCGGCCGCACCGGCTGTGTCGGGCGCCGCACCGCCGAGCACGGGGCCGGCAACGACATACCAACCCCTCGAAGGCGAAGGGGGCTGGACGCGAGCGCGTTTCGCCTGGGGCTCCACTGGGGATTCTTCCGTGATGTCAGCTGCTGTAGTTCCCACCGCGCCTTCGGTCATTACCGCCCCGGGCGTGTCCTCGACGGCCGCCAGGGGTGGTAGAGCACCGCCAGGGGTAGCGTCCTCCCCCGGGTTGGCAAGATCCGGCACAACGGGGGGCGTCTTCACGGGCTCAACAGCGCCGGCGGGGGATGCCACCAAGGGGCTCGGGGCGCCACGCTCTCTCTAGCTGGTCCGGCCGGACTCATCACCGGTCGCACATCCTGTCCCACCGATGCCAGCCGCCGAGCTGGCTGGCGGATCAGACGCGGCGACCTTGGAGCAGGCCCCCGCTTGGCTACCGCCACCACGACGGCTCGAAGTCCCTGCGGGAGCCTCCGTCGGCACCGCACGCTCGGGCACAGCAATACCCAGAACCTCGCACGTGTGGTTTATCCGCCCCTGCTTCGCCGCCTTGGTCGCAGCCTCGCGCAGCCTGTGCTCCTTCAGCGTGTACGGGCCCAAAAATGTCGCAGCCGCGTGCTCTGCATCCTCTAGCCGAGCCACTGCACAAAAGATAGCAAGTTGGTCGGGCAAGGGCTACGCAGACACAAAGGGGTGCGCACCAACGCGCTGCGAGACTCACAAGGGGCGGAGGGCGGAAGCAGGCAAGACAATGACAGGCGCACCCCGTCCTCTCGGTCATCGCCCCGTCGCCCGTACTTCCACCGGGCGGAGAGTGGAGCCACCCCGTACATCGTAAACTCTTCAGCCAAGTCGCGCATACTTAGCCGGCGTGCTACGCCAGCAAGCCTCCACAGCCTCCGTGCGTTGTCAGCCTCCGGCGTCACACTTGGCGAGCGGTGGAACGAGATTGGCCCACCCCAGCACAACAGGCCACTCGTGCTAGTCACGACGTAGTAAAACCACCATCGCGTCTAGCCAGATTCCCACCTCTCCAAGCTGGCCGGCGCGGGGAATAGCGTCGTGCAGGACCCTCGCAGCACGAAATCGACGCTACCGAAGTTGGATACAGCCCCCTCAATCTTCTTGGGTCTACAGCGCGCGTCGTGCAGGGTGGCAAACAGGCTCGCGCTGGGACGCCGCCCTTCCGTCCGCGTAGCCCATGTAAAGACGGCCAGGCGGACTATGGCGTTGGGCGTCAACTGCGCTAGCTCCAACCCGTAGGTCCGCAGGACTTCGCCCACAAACATCGTGGAGGGCATTCGAAGACCGGCGTCGAAAAATGCGACGAAGACGATCGCCTCCGTTTCCTAGGGCTTCGGCTCTGTTTCGTCGCGACGGGGTAGGCGAGCCCCATCGCGTTCCTCGATCTTCCCCTCCAGCACAAGCCGCTGCAGCATCTCTTCAGTCGCGCGGCTCCTCCCCAGCACACGGGAGCAGTGACCCCCCGAGTTTTCCATGGCGTCCCACCGCTCGTCTCCATGCGAACGCCCCCGCAGCACCAACTTGTAATCCTCACAACGGAGGGACGACTCGTCCCGCCCAGGCAAGGAGCTGCCGTCGGCAGGGCGGGAGGCACCGTCACGACTGGCCATTGTGCTCTAAAATTAGGGCACTAGGGCTATCAACACGAAAAAGTAGAGATAGACGGCAGGCGAGATAGAGCGCCCCCACCACAGCGAATGGCGCCTTATAAAGCCCGCTCGCCTCCCCCACGACCGGAAGCGCAGCCAGATTCAAACCCCCAGCGGTTCGACTACCCACGACTGGAAAGAAGAACCGCCAGCACTTGGAGAGGCGCGCCTGGTAGGTGGCCAGGCAGCGCGCAATGCCAAACCGCGCCTGACACGCGTCCCGATTGCCTAGGGAAGAGGCGAACGGCCGCGCTCACGCAACCGCTCACATCCCACGACGCGCCAGGCATAAACCGCCGCGTGCCCCACCCACGGAAGGTAGACAGCACGACGCGACAGCCTTCCCCCTGACAGGCCAGGCGCTGGCACGATTCCAGCCGCCATTAAAAGCGCACTACCAGGTCGCGGAGTCACAACGGCTCCGAGGCATACCAACGTCAGAGGCGCAAGCTCCGCTGCCACCCGTTCGAAGGGTAGGGGACGGAGCGCGCACGCGTCTGCTTCGCCCAGGCGCCAGCTCCGCTGCCACCCGTTCGAAGGGTAGGAAACGGAGCGCGCGCACGTCTACTTTGACTGGGCGCCAGCTCCGCTGCCACCCGTTCGAAGGGTAGGGGACGGAGCGCGCGCGCGTCTACTTCGGCTGGGCGCTAGCTCCGCTGCCACCCGTTCGAAGGGTAGGGGACGGAGTGCGCGCGCGTCTACTTCGGCTGGGCGCCAGCTCCGCTGCCACCCGTTCGAAGGGTAGGGGACGGAGCGCGCGCGCGTCTACTTCGGCTTGCGCATCTATCTCCACCAACCCAGGCGTGGGGTTCGGCTACGGCCTCGGCCCCCGGTCAAATTCGAAAAAGTTCACAGGCCGCAGGGACGGAGGGGGCCAAAGGACTCGACAACATGGCTTCGACCCCGTGAAGCCCTTTACCATGAGAGGCTCCTGTTGTAGGGGTGGCCCCCACCTGATCCCAGCAGGTCTGGTAGAGGGTTATAAGGCCCACAATAGGCCATATGTAATGACATAAGTGCCCCTGAAGGGGATACTCAGATGTAAGGGTATAATTGTAAAAGCACTCCCCATGTATATATATATATGGAACACAGGCCATGGGGGGGGGCTAAGCCATTACTCATCTCCCTCACTCTCCACTACCATCTCTCTCTCTGTTTGGTCTGTAGCCACAACAGTACCCAATACTGAGTCACATGACGAGCAGAAGTAGTCAAACACGACTGACCTCTAACTACCCTATGTTCTTCATTGCTCAGAGAGCCAGAAGGTTTACGAGCAGACCTGAAACTGTTGCTGGATCTGACTGCTAGGGTCGAGCGAGTCTAACCGACAGTAACAGGCTGATCACACTACGGATAGCTATCTCAATGGGGGAAACAAGATCTACCCTCAGGACAGAGGATAATCTGACTAGAAGCAACTCGAGGACGAAAATCCAAAGAACCAGAAAAACCAAGTCCTCGACGCTGCTTAAACACCTCAGAAGAATCTCTAGATCTCGTGTCGATCTTAGGTGCACTCAGAGTCTAGGGCTGACTCTGAATACACCTAAGTGCACGATCTCTTCGTGCGATCTTGGCGCGCTTGAAACATCTCTCAATAGAATGTCCATCTTTCTGACAGAAGGTACAATGATACTTCACCTTCTGCGAGCGGAAGTAGCATGATGGGGCTTCACCTTCTGAGAGGTTGAAGCAATAGGTGATACCACCTTACTGTCAGAAATCCCTTGGACAAAGCTCGCAGATTTGAACTCAACTTTCTTGGTTCTGGGCTTAACCTCGATCACACCTGCTGCTATAGGTCTGAGAACAGCAGGTGGATGCTTCTTGACATCCTCTAAGAAATCATATCCTTGACCTTGATTGAAATTGCAAATCTTGGATTTGTCTAGAATCAGATTTAACTTCTTCTTGCCTCCAACAAATCTCTCAAGAGTGTTCATAAGATACTGACACTCCTGAAAGAGAGTTGTGCAAGAAGAGCAGGGAGAAGATGAAGAAGAGACAGCAGAAGGAGAGGAAGAAGAACCAACAGTAGAAGAACGAATGGCATGTGCATGTCTCTCCTTAGGCACAGCCGCCTCAACTTTGAGGGCTTCGCATGACGCATAGGGGGCAGTCCTACTTCTAGCCATTTGGTCCTCGTCGCTAAGCGTCTCTACCATTTCCTTAGACTTCTCCCCCACCACAGCACACATAGCACAATCGGATTGTGTCTTCTCTAGTAGGTCCTTAGTTAGCTTCACACACTTGTCATCTAATGCAACCAATTCAGATTTTAGTTTTTTACAGTTATTGCATGGTGAGCTAACAGGGTTCTTAGAAGCATATTGAGCCATTTTCTTGTTGTGGTCAACCATTTCTTAGTTTTTTTGAAACAGATTCAAGTTCAGCAGTTAATTTAGGATAGTTGGTACAAGAAACAATAGGTTCAAGCAAGGAAGCATGTAATTCAGCAATTTTATGATCTGCCTTCTTTAAGTTTATTTTCAAGTTATTGCAGCTTTCACATGATTCAGGCAGATCAAGAAGCATGGTATAAAGACCTCTACAAGCATTATCCTTATCCTCACATGAAATGCAAGATGTAGTCTCAACTGTAGTAGATGAAAGAGAAGCTACCCTAGTCATCTCTAGTTCAGCTAACAGACTAACATTCTCCACCTTAAGCAAGTCAAGCTCAGAAATCGTACTATCATGAGAGGTCCTTAGCTTCTCCATATCTCTAAGCAAAGAAGTACAAACATTGCAATCGTCATGGGAGGGAGCAGATCTAAGTGAAGTAAGCTCCCGTGACAATCTCTCTACTTCCTTCTCCAACTCACAACACCTAGCTCTAGATCTAGCATGAAATTTTTCTAGCTTGAGAAAAGCATCATTGAGCTGGTCGTAGGAAGGACCTACCTCATCGGAGTCACTGTAGAGTTCACTATCGCTGATGTCGCTCTCATGGGCCATGAAGCACATGCCGATGAAGTCATCGCCGTCCTTGGCATCCTTTCTTGATTGTCCTCGCCATCGTCGTCGCTCCATCCTTCCATGTCGCTGAAGTTGATGTCGTTGAAGGCGGTGAGGACGTGATGGAAGAGCTTCTTGGCTTTGCCAAGGTTGCGGTACTTCTTCTCTTTGCCTTGGGCACGAGCTGAGGGCTTCTTGTTATGGTTCTTGCTGATGTAGTCATTCTTGCTTACGTCGCCGTAGTCATTCTTGCCCTTCTCTAGCTTGGGGCAATTTGCTCGAATGTGATTGGGGCCACCGCACTCAAAGCAAATGACGGGCCCTCCTCTCTTTCTCTCCCTAACCCTCTTATAGGTATGAGAAAATTTTCTGGCTACGAGGGTTAGTTGGTTCTCTGGAAGCTGCTCTATCTGATCATCACTAATCTTATAGAGAGCAGCTAAGGAAAAACCAACACCATCAGAAGATGCTCCTGAATTAGGATATGGATCAGTGACCAAAGCCATCGACTGTGATTTTGACTTGCGAGAGACAATGTCAACCTCGTGAGTCTTGAGGCGTGAATACAATGCATCAAGAGTCAAAGTCGAAAGATCGGTCGTGTCCTTGATGGTGGTTACCTTCATCTCCCAAACTTGCAAGTTTAAAGCAGATAACATCTGACGAGCGTTGTCCGAGTTAGGGTATGTGAGACCGACTGCTCGGAGGTTGCTCAAGATTTTGTGAAACCTCACAAAACATTCATCTAAGGACTCACCAGCGAGCATTTCAAACTTGTTGTAATCTCGCCTGTATTGGTCTTGTTGTACGGTCTTGATTTGGGTAGTTCCCTCATGGTATGCATCGAGGGTCACCCAAATGTCGTAGGCCGACGAAAGATCAGAAATGCAATCGAATTCACTTCTACTACGACCTTGAATTATGATGTTCCTTTCCCTAGCATTTGCCTCAACATCAGGCATGTTCGCCACTATGATGTTCTCATCGGTAGGAACAACATAGCGAGTCTTAACCTTTCTCCAGATAGCATAGCCCTGTGTTTGTATGTAAGACTTCATCCTACTCTTCTAGAATGGATAGTCGATCCCATCGAAGATAGGGGGATTGGTGGAATACTTATCTGTCGCCATGGCTCAACAGACTGGTTAAGATCTACAAAGAAGAGCTAATCGGCTCTGATACCACTTGTAGGACTAAACTGGCAACAGAGGGGGGGGGGGGTGAATGGTGCCTTCAAACCTCCCCAAGTATTCACACAAAACTTCTTCTCCGATAGCTATAGAAGCTATGAAGCAAGAAGATCGAATGCTCACTGGAGAACCGAAAACCAGACCGACAATAGAACAAAAACAGACTCGGCCGAAAACAGAAGAGAACAGATGCGAATGACTGTTGAGACTAAAATCTGAATATCTAGAGTTTCTTAGGTTAATCGATTAGGAAAATTCAACCATAGCAAGGTAACGACCTCAGGTCGAGAAATCACAGAGCTAACGACAACTCTTCGCCGAGGTCGATCAGAAAGGCATGATCGAACAGAGAACATAGGAAATAAGATGCGCACGCCCGTAAGACCCGATTTTTGAATAACTTTAGATTCACAGATTTTTTGGTCATGGGACTTCAAACACTACAAGACAACCTCATCTGAAAGAGAAATTACCAAGAAAACAAGACTTCTCTACTGAGACCGAGTCAGACGATGAAGTCGAACATAAAACTGGGGAATCGAGAGAGCACACGACCTCTTTACCAAGTCATCGGCAACCAGACTTTGCTCTCAGGGTTTAACAAGCCCAGATGGCTTAAAGGATGATACCCAGTTCTGAGCAAGTCGATGCACACCAAACAAAAACAATCTCAAATAGAAGAGAGGTGAGAATAAGATAGATCGGAAAGAACACAATCAAATCATCCAAAATATCACATAGACAAAACAAAGAAGTAGATGCAGAGAGATGAATGATTGCATTAATGGAGGTTTCTATAGCCACTCCATTCGGAGGTACACGAGCAACCGTGCTTTACCCAGAGACAACTCACGCAAAATAGAAATGAAAACCTAGAGCTACTCGGGAACCACCTCCCCGAGCACCCGAGCTCTACATCCCAATTTATAGCCTCAAGCTACCGGGGGAACCCATTAAAACCCCAACTAACAACGGGTATTACAGCGTGCTTTACCCACTAGCAAAAATGAACTCCAGTGCTTTACCCGTTAACTCCAACAACTCCACTGCTTAGCCCATTAGCGCCAACAACTCCTGTGCTTTGCAGAGAACTGCTTCCCTTTGCAGGCTTTGCGCATTTCTCCAAAATGCCCCTCCTGCACCTTCCCGGAAGCTTCCTCCTCTATTGCTGTCCAAGTCTTGCAACCACTTCGCAAGCCTCATCGTCTTCGGCATCTCCTGACCATTCATGACCTCAGCACTGCCTGTGCCTAGTCCCGGCCATCCCATGCCTCGCCACGACTTAGCCTCAAAGTCCCGCAACCATCACAGGCAAGGAAACATCACATAGCACTGCTTGAAACACAGATAACATCAGTGGAAAGTACTCAAAAATACACCAACAGAGTCGTATACCCATTACGATCGGTCAAAATCACAAGATCAGCCATGCACATAGCCTACGACCGCATTGCACATCGTTACGACCACATCAAAGGTCCATACGACCGATTCCTAGGAGTTATGACCGCTTCAGGAGCCCATACGACCGGTTAAATGAAAGCTATGACCACGGCCAAAGGTTTCAACATGGTCGAAAGGACTTCTGACCACGCTACGACTCCAACCGAGTGCTTTCGACCACATCCAATCGCGTCCCGAACATGTCTGACCACGTTCGACCACTTCCGACCGCGCTCCGACTATGTCCGACCGGTATCGACCACAACCGACCGTGCACAGACTTCGTCTGACCGCATTCAACTAGAAATGACCATGTTTGACTGCAATCTGACCACGTTCGACCACCTCACAATGTGGTCGAAGTTTGCCGACTTCCCAACGTGGTCGTGGTCGAAGTCTGCTATCTTCCGACCACAGCGGTCGAAGCTACGACTTCCGATCGTTTCCTGCAATAACATGGTCGTAAACAGTTTGCTGGCTCCCGACCATGGCCATTGTGGTCGTAACAGCGTTTGACCACAGCCAACGTGGTGGTAGCAGCGTTTGACCACGGACAACATGGTCGTAGCAGCATTCGACCACGGCCAATGTGGTCGTAGATCTGTCTGATGTCCTTCAACCACGGAATCACATGCAAGGTATTTTGCAATTATGTGCCAACAAATCACATGCGACTAAAGATGATATATGCAAGGATACAAAAGTACACATGTATGGATAGAGCTTATATATGTTTGGGTGGGAGACTTGTGGTAGTTTAGCAGGTTTATATATTTTCAATATCGATTAACAGTATAACAGATAAGCTATATTCCATTATCAATTAACAGTACAACACATAAGCCATGAATCCAACGTAGCCACAACCAACACCTATCTATCCCACGCCATTCAACCTTGTCCTCCATCCAAACACGCCCAAAGGGTCAACTACGCATGAGTCCTTGGGCCTGTGAATATATTACAAGGCCGCAGCACAACGCCAACCTATATGGAGAAAATGTGTTTCTACACGCCATGCAAAAAAAATCCCTCACACACGGACACGATTCCGAAAGAAAAATAAAGAAGAGAAAAACTCTCACATACACATGCATACACAACCCAATACCTCTCCCCCTATCCAGCACCAGCGGCGAGTCAAATCTACCGCCGGTACTGATCGACACTACTATTACAGAAAACCGTATTACAGACGGTTTAGAAACGTCATCACAGACGGTTTTGTGAGCCGTCTGAATTTATGGGTCAGTAATGATACAAGGTCATCATAGACGGCTTTCGAACCGTTTGTGGTGTAAATATCACAGACGGTTTTTAACTAAAAACGTCTGTGTTATTGATAATCACAGACGGTTTTTAGTTAAAAACCGTCTGTGTTATTGATAATCACAGACGGTTTTTAAATCAAAATCATCTATGATATATAAATATCATAGACGATTTTAGTTAAAAACCGTCTGTGATATCTAAATATCACCGATCGGCGCGGCGGTCGACGCGGGTGCCGATCAGTCCATCAGGAGTGGTGACGCTGATGCCCATGCCACTGCGTCCGCTGCCACCACGCCCAGTGTGGAGGCGGTAGGTGGCCTCGGTGGCAACGCCAATCCTGTCACTGACTCCAGAGACCACCGCACCGACGTGCTGAACAGTTCTGGAGTGCAAGCCGTGGTTGCCACCAACCTGACGGTGCAACCCGCTGCTCCAACTGCCACGACCGCGTCGACAGTGGAGAATGCTCTACTAACGGCCATCGGTACGCTGCAACGGGAGTTGACGGACCTCCGTGGAGCCGTGCGGGATATACAAGAGGCTCGGAGCCTACAGGCCCCGCCAGCGGCCGCGCCGGAGCCCACGCCGGAGCGGGTGGATAGCCGCGACACCCCTACCTCCAGTCGCGTCCCACTGTGGCGCGTGGATCCAGAGTGCCCCCTCTCCGCGGGCCTGCAGCAGTCGGCATGGCCGGAGGACTTCAAGTTCTCCAACGCCATCGAATCGTATAAGGGCGACACGGACCCTCGGGAGTTCATGCACGTGTACGAGACCACCATTGAAGCTGCAGGTAGAGACAACACGACCAAAGAAAAAGGGCTCCCCCTCATGCTGCAGGGAGTGGTGCTTTCTTGGTTTTTCATCATACAGCCAAACTCCATCTACGTGTGGGAGCAGATCCGCGACCGCCTCTACAACAACTTCCAGGGGAACTACGTCGAGCGCGTAGACGCGGATTAGCTCTTCGCCTTCAAGCAAAAACCCTCAGAGAAGCTTCGGGAGTACTTCAAGCGCTTCACTAAGGTCCGCTGCCAGGTCAAGGACGTCAACAAGACAACTATTATCAACGCAGCGATGCAAGGCCTCTGCTCAGGGCTGCTGGCTGAGTACAACGTGCATAAACCGATCAAGATGGAAGAGTATGTGAGGGTGGAGGAGGACGCGCGACGGCGCAAAGGCGATGACCTCGACACTAATCAAGCAGAGGCCTCGACGAAGAACGAAGACTCACCGGAGGGCTCCTAGAAGGGCAAGCGCAAGCAAGAGTCTTCGAAGGATGCCCCCGAGCGCGAGGACGCTAAGCCCAAGGACTTATCGGGTGACAAGTCCAAGCGCAGCCAACGTAAATCCTAGAGGACCCGCTACGTCTTCAACATCGAGGGCGGTTCTGAAGATAATGCCCACACTGGTCGCGGGCGAGGTCGCCGAGGCAGGGGGCGAGGGCGTGGCCGGGATCGTGACGATAGACCCCGTGCGGAACAAGAAGACTAGGTCTACGGCCTGTGGTGCGAGGTGCATGGCCGGGGTGGCCACAACACGTAGGCATGCACCGCCATTGTGGCGCTCTGTTAGAGTGTCGCCAGGGATAGAACTCTGGAAGCGGGGCCACCCATCGTGGCCCACGTGCAGCAGCCCCAAGAGGGCCCCTTGCGGATTCAAGCTCACATGCAGCAACCCCAGGAAGGCCCCTTATGAATTCAGGCCCTGAAGGGAGCCTAGCGACGGGTTATAAACGTCATCTCCAGGGGCTCTTCACTGGAGTTTTCCTCAGCGCGGCAACAGAAGGCCTACACGCGGAGGCTACACCATGTGGTGCGCACCTGGCAGCTCTGTGAATATCCTGTTCACAGCGGCCTTCGACCAGATAGGGATCCCTGAAGTCGCTTGGGTCCCTCAGGAATTCCACTGCAGGGCTTCGGGGGTCAGACGCTGAGGGCACTGGGCCATATATGCTTGCAAGTCTCCTTTGTCCAGGGCGACAACATAAGGAGCGAGGACGTCACCTTCGACATCGTTGACATCCCGTACCCATACAATGCCATACTAGGGCGCCCAACCCTCAACTCCTTCAGGGTTGTGCCGCACCATGGCTTCTTATGCATAAAGCTCCCAGGCCCGCAAGGTATCATCACCACCCTCGGTGACCAGGACCTCGCCCGGCACATAGAGCTTGGTGCTCGGGGCCCGCACCACAAGGCCCACCAAGAATCCTAAGGCGGACAAGACCGCGCGAAGGCTTCCGACGACCTCAAGAAGCACCGCGCAGGCCTTCCCACGTTGGTCACTCTAGCACTAGAGGCTTGCCCCAACACCAAAGGCTCCTCGCTTGCTCTACGTCACCACCACAGCAATAGCAGCCAGCGTCATCTTTGTCCTCAAGTGGTCAGCGGTTAGTATCCTTTCTTTTGTAATTGCTCACCCGGGCAAATGGGACATTAATAAAGTCCATTCGTTTACGAAGCTTGTCTCAATTTGTGTTAAGACATGCAGAGGCAAGCCTCCGCGTGCACTCTACGGAGTCTAAATAAGACGCGCGGAGGCACGCCTCCGCGTGCACTCTACGGAGTATAAATAACATGCGCGGAGGCACGCCTCTGCGCGCACTCTACGGAGTCTAAATAAGACGCACGAAGGCACGCCTCGGCGCGCACTCTACGGAGTATAAATAACACGCATGGAGGCATACCTCCGCGTGCGCTCTATGGAGTCTAAATAAGACACGCGGTCTCTGCGCGCACTCTTCGTGAGTATAAAATAAGACACGTGGGGGGGACGCCTCCGTGCGCACTCTATGGAGTATAAATAAGACATGCAGCCTCCGCGCGCACTCTTCGTGAGTATAAAATAAGACACGCGGTCTCCGTGTGCACTCTTCGTGAGTATAAAATAAGACACGCGGTCTCCGCGTGTACTCTTCGTGAGTATAAAATAAGACACACGGTCTCCGCGCACACTCTTCATGAGTATAAAAAAAGACATGCCGTCTCCGCGCTCACTCTTTGTGAGTATAAAATAAGACCGGTCTCCGTGCGCACTCTACATAGTATAAATAAGACACGCGGTCTCTGCGCGCACTCTTTGTGAGTATAAAATATGACACGCGGTCTCCACGCGCACTCTTCGTGAGTATAAAATAAGACACGTGGTCTCCGCGCTCACTCTTTGTGAGTATAAAACAAGGCGTGTGGTCTCCGTGCACACTCTACGGAGTATAAATGAGATACGTGGTCTCCGCGCGCACTTTTCGTGAGTATAAAATAAGACACGCGGTCTCCGCGCACACTCTTCGTGAGTATAAAATAAGACACGTGGTCTCCGCGCACTCCACGGAGTATAAATAAAACGCGTGGAGGCAAGCCTCCGTGCACACTCTACGGAGTATAAAAGCTCACACGGCGTGATACGGGGTCGCCCGATCTTCTCGATATAGGATCAAGATACTCACGTGGATTTGATGAACCGTAGTGATCCCCCGTTGCCAATGCAAGAGTTAGCACTCTATAATTTGCCCTACCTCATGTGCTGAACTTCACGACCACCGATGAAGTTCTATCGCGCTCCTAATTCCCAGCGGAAAGGTTGAACCATCTTGATTTCAGCAAACTCCCAATTCCCTCAAGTTGGTTCGGCCAACAGAAAGAACAAGAGTATTCTATTATCAAAAGTGGTCTAAATTTTATAGGGGTGGCAGCTGTCTTTTAAAGACATACAAGGGGTGGAGAGTCGGCCAAACACTTGGAGGCCGAATAGGACTCGATTACAAAACCCTAGGCCCAATTTGACTCGGACTGAAAAAGTAATGTGACTTATTTTGCAGTTTTTGATTGACTCGTAGGGAATTAGGAGGTGAGTCTAGATCCATCTGAAAGTAGACTTTAAGAGCTTTCCATAGAGTACAAGAACAACTCAATCAGACGATCCGTTTGTAAAAGTTATGACCGTTTTAGTAGGTGCTTGTTGGGCTGTCCCGAACCGAATCCGAATTGAGTTCTGAGTTGAATCCGAGTTTGAATTCGATTGTACATGTTGGAGGTCCGAATTGGTCTTCAAAATCTTGTTCAAAACTTGGGCTTTAAGTTCTTGGGCTTTCCCCTTTTGCTCTCCCTCTGGATGCGGGAGCAAGGACCCTCCACCTTCTCCTCTGCTACCCACCGCTTATTCACCAGCGATGGCTCGCGCCCCACTAGCGCGTTTTCCACCTCGGTTGACAACAATTAGGGGTGAAAACGGGTCGGATTCGGACGGATATTGCTTTTACCATATCCTAACCCATATTTTTTTCCGGATTCGGTGTCGGATCGGTCGGGATTAACCCAATTCGTTTGCACCCCTACTTGTTTGTATGGAATGCATACAGTGCAGTAAATGGAGTAGGACGCACTGACTTGATGTTACTATTTAATAGCTGATGTGGAAGATTTTATTTTACCATTGCAAAAGAAAATGAAACGTCAAATAGTAGCACTAACCTGAAATCAAACTTGAAGATGTATCGGATTCGGACGGATATTCGGATTCGGACGGATATTGCTGTTACCATATCCTAACCCATATTTTTTTCTCTGGATTCGATACTAATCGGATTCGGTACCAATTGGATTCGGTACCAATCGGATTCGGTGCCGGATCGGTCGGGATTAACCCGACCCGTTTTCACCCCTAACAACAATCATCTGGACGCGGCACCATCCCTGGCCCGGTGAGCACGTTCTTCACCGTGAGCCATCATCCACCGGAAGCCAAATGGCGAGAAGTACGACACCGGTGGCAAATAGCGGCAGCAAAGCGAGCAAGAGCACAGCGTGTAAGTCAAAGAGAGCAAGGGAATTGAAGGCGAGTGAAGGGGAATGCTGACACGATGCCAAAAGGGGTATATAAAGCCCCCTTACCTCCCACACCGCCGGTAAGTGTGACCGACGGAAGCCGAACCGTTCGCCTCCCCCACGATTGGGAAAAGTAACCGCTGGAAGTCGAAGTGGCGCAGCTGTCCACGTATGCCCAACTCCCTCGGGAATGGATGCACGACCACGGTCATGACTGCCTGACGACGCACGAGGCGCCAATCCCGCATAGCCACGCGCCCTGCCTCATCAGGACGAAGCGTACGGTTGCAGTCGTGCGGCAGTCTGACAGCGCACGATGCGCCAATCATGTCCTGCCACGCGTCAGCTCCCTGGGGAACGAACGCACGACCGCAGTCGTGTGGCCGCACGACGTGGCTCACCTTTCATCGCACATCAGCGGTCGACATGATTCTCGGGGCCATCAATGCAGTGTCAGCAGGCCACCACCCAGTCACCCCGGCATCGTCTTCGACGTCGACTCTGCCTCCGCGGAGCGACTCCGACTTCGTCATCGGCTTCGACTCCGCGGGGCGGCTCCGCCAGCAACTTCGACTCCGCGGCGGAACGCCCGTCGCGTGCAGCCACGTGCCCTACCCCACCGGGAGAAAGCGCGCTGATGTAGCTGGGTGGCCACTGACACTGCAAGATGCGCCGATTGCGTACCGCAACATCCTGCAATTACCGTCGCACTCTAGGCGTAATAGAGCATCCCACCTCGACTTCGAGCCCGCGAGACAACTCCAATGCCCACCTCGACTTTGAGCCCGCGGGACGACTCCGGAGCCTTCTCCGACTCCACATCCGCGGAGTTGAGTCGGCCCTCCAACTCGGAGTCGCATACGAGGGGCAGCTCCGTATCCCGCTTCACCTGCATGACCGCGGAGCGAGGTCAGATGCAGACTCGGCTTCATCTTGATAGACCGCCTCCGGCACGGGGTGAGTAAAGGAGCACGCTGGCGCGATATAAAGTCCCCTCGCCTCCCGCGGTCAGGAAGCACCAACCGGCGAAAATCCAACCGTTCGTGCTCCCATCAATCGGGAAGCGCGACTGGTGATCGGCGATAAGTTTTGACCGAGTACCCAAAGATAGGCCTCCTTCAGTTCATCAACATTCTCTGATAGCGTTGTTGACGCTAATTCCGCTATGAAACAATGCCATTATAGAATGTAGATGAACTGAAGCATGCCCATTTTTGGGAACAACATCATCTCAACCGCACCCGGCTACAGACCGCATGCAAGGGCGATGCTGTGGTGCTAGAGTATATACATACTCGTCCCCCTAGATGGGAAGCGCAACAGGCGGAAGTTCAACCGGCGGAATTGCAACCGGCGGGAGGAGAAGCGCCGCGATGGCACGTGGGCATGACGCCTCACCCCCTACGGCTTGCGCCAATCATGTCCTGCCATGCGTCCGCCCCCCTCAAGTATGAACGCACGACCGCGGTCGTACGGCCGCCCGACATGGTCCAACTCCCGTCGCACATAAGGAGCCAGCATGACTTTCGGGGCCATTAGTGCATTAGCGGCGAGCCACTAGCCAGTCACTCTGGCTGTGACTTCGGCACCGACTTTGCCTCTGCGCAACGAATCCAACTCCGACTCCGGCTTTGACTTACCATCGGGAAGATGCGTGCGGCTGCAGCAGGGCGACCGCTACCAGCGCAGGACGCGCCAGTGCTGCCCGGTCGTGTCGTACAATTCCCGTGGCACGCTAGCTGCCGGCGTAATCCCTGAGGTCACCCAAGCACTGCCCTTGAGCCATGAGCCACCGGGCTCCCATCCGATCTCGAGTTCGCATGGCGGACAACTTTAAGCCCGTATGACGACCCCGGAGCACACTTCGACTCCGCATGTACGTGTAGTATACGAGTATTTAAGACCATATAGGTGGTATGAACAATTTTTCAGAGGTGGTATGTACATTTTTTCGACATACTCCTTTTTATGTGTGTATATGAAGGTATTTATAAAATACGCTAAAAACTATGGACTCCCTTGCAATTTTTTCGTATGGTTTACATTGGAGTATCTTATAATTAGTATATGAGTATACCTAAAGTAATAATGGAGTATTTCAAGTTTGTTTAGGTGGTATGTTAGATGTGGGTGTAATTACACCCGGGAGTAAAAAGTATTTTTCCTACATATATATATATATATAGCCATCCAGGCCATGGGGAAGCCCCCAAGCATTGCTCACCTAATATCTCCACTACCATATTACCATCTCTATGTTTGGTCCATAACCACAACAGTGTCCATTATATATTGATTGACATCAACCATCTGACGTTGGACTTTTTTTTTGCCTTAGATTAAGATAGTATCAAAGTACGCCCCACTTGAATAGAAAGTTTTTAAGAGTGAGATAAGACATGAATTTTGTGGAGGGCCATGCTGATTGAGATCTTTGCCAATGTAGTTTTCCCTTTGTATATATACCTAGGCTCTCCTTAAATTTAGATTGTCCCGGTTGAAAAAAAATGCAAACAATAAACATATCGGAATATAATCAAGAACACAAGAAGCACATATTTAACATGGAAAACCCAAATTGTGGAAAAACCGTGGGTGTAAAGGCAATGATAAACTATACGAGTCACATGCAAGGGATTTTACAATTATGTGCCAACAAATCACATGCGACTAAAGATGATATATGCAAGGATACAAAAGTACACATGTATGAAAAGAGCTTATATATGTTTGGGTGGGAGACTTGTGGTAGTTTAGAAGGTTTATATATTTTCAGTATCAATTAACAGTATAATGTTGGATATTGATCTCAGGCCAAATGGCCAAGACGAGGGAGACGTGGGGAAACCCACGTCCCTGTTTTTCAGTGCCCTGATCGGGGGTACCTAACCAACTCATGGTTACAGTCCCCCGTTGCAACAGCGTATATATAAAGGATGGGTACCGGCCTCTCCCGTACGATGACATTCGCGTGAGAGTCAGAAACCCCAAACAAAACCCTAAAGATCCGATCTACTTCGCGCTGTTGGCAACGGGAAGGCCGTCGACCACTACTGCAGGACCTAGAAGGCAACGACCCTCTGCACCTCGCTGGCGACTCCCCGTACCCCGGCGATCTCCATCGACTTATCCCCACGCCTGCATCACGCAGGCATGAGGTCTTCGCTCCATGGCGTTCATCGGCGACCGTAAGTTTCCCGACTCCCCTCAAACCCTAGGTGTTCTAGCTCTAGACTAGTGGCTTTTATGTGATGACATGCATAAGGTTTAGGCCCTAACATTTGGTATCAGAGCCTGCCCTAGTCTCCTAGAACCCTAGCCGCTGTTCATGTCTTGGATCTAGAGGTCCAGTTTTAAAGCTAATGTTTTATTGGCTCGGGTAGCATAAGTGAAGGAGGGGAATCAAATTTTTATGCAAACCCTTAGGTTCTTTTCCCAAAATCGGATGAAATCTCGAACACTGGAACCCCCAATTCATGCAAACCCTCAGATCGGCAAACAAAAAAAACGGGGGGGGGGGGCTTACGATTTCGGGCGCGGCCGCCGCCGAGCTGCTCGGGCGTCGCCGATGCCCTGCCTCCCGCCGTCGGCGCACCGTGCGGGCGCCGCCGCCGTTGTTGCTGTCGCCGTCGCCGCCTTGCTCCTCGTGGGCGCCGCCGCCGACGCCTTGTTGCCACCCTGCCGCCGCTCCCCGAGTGCGCGTCGCTCCGCGGGGGGTCGCGCGTGCCGCCGCCGGTCGCCCCGTGGGAGTCGCCGCTTGCGCTCCCCACCGCTTGCTCCGGATTTTTCGGGAGCAAAGGGGCAAAAATGCCCTAGGGTTAGGGTTTCGGGAGGTTTATACCCGCAGCGACGCCCGTTTCAGCCGTCGGATTTAATATGACGGTCACCTTTTTTGGGGGCCCGAATGTTTTATGGGCCGGCCATGCGCATCAGCCGTCCGATTTCAATCGTGCGGTGGCCGGGCGAGCGCGTGCGTTTTGGGCCGGTTTTCAGCCTGCCGCCCCTAGCGCGCGTGAGGATGTTTATGTGGGCCGCGCGCGTCTACCGGGCTGGCCGGGGCTGCTGGATGGGCTGCGGGGTTCGTGGGCCGCTTCACGGGCCAAGGAAAGGGAAAGGAAGAAATGCTGTTTTTTGGGCCCCGAGCGTTTTATGGGCTAGTATACATTTCATGTATGTATTTTTCATGCATATTTTTAGGTACATACATATACATGAAATTTATGATGTATTTTTCAGGCTGTTGGGTTTTTATTTTCAGTATATATATTTCATGTATTTATGGTACATCTCATGTTTAATTAATGATGTCTCTTATGAAATTATTAACGGATAATGTTGCTAAGCTGCTGAAAAATATTATGCTCTTTTCCGCTGCGTAATGTTTTGCCCCTAATTGAATGGAACCAACGGGAAATTCAATTGGAGGGCTGTATTTAATTTTACATGCTATTACCTTTGACCAACGTTAATTGTAATTGCATGTCATCAATTATGTTTATTTTTCGCCATGCTATTACTCTTTGACCAACGTTAATTGTAATTGCATGCGATAAATTATGTTAAATTTTTCGTTTCTGCCCAACGGTGATGCGAAAAATTCTTATGAGCATGTTGTTAATCATACCAACGTAAGATTAACTTTCATGAAAATTAATTATGCGCTTTCCTAATGTAAATTTTAATTTTTCAGCTGCTTCTGTTTCCGCTCATGTTAATACAATTGAGCCACTTAATGGTAGTAACTTTCAGAAATGGAAGTTTACGCTTATGACGACTTTCCAACTCTTGGATCTGGACTATGCGTTCAGGTTCGATGAGCCTGTCGCTCCTACTGAAGGAGAGGATAATTTTGACGACAAAATGAAGGATTACAAAAATAATGCTGAGAAGTGGGAGCGGTCTAACCGCGTTTCACTTGCTGTGATGAAGAACTCTATCAGTGAGGCCATAAGGGGAGCAATCCCTGAAAAAGAAAGGGTAAAGGACTATTTGTCCTCCATCGAGGATCACTTTAAGGGGTCCTCTAAAGTTTATGCTACCACACTGATGCACAGGCTCATGAACACTAAGTACAATGGTACTGGAAATGTCCGTGAGCACATTATGACTATAATCAATATTGCTGCCAGACTTAAGACAATGGACATGGCAATTTCTGATGGTTTCGTTGTCCATTACATTATGATGTCTCTTCCTAAGCAATTTGAAGCTTTCAAGGTGAACTACAACACCATTAAGGACAAGTGGACAATAAGCGAGTTGATCGCTAATGTTTCTCAGGAGGAAGAGAGGCTCAAGGCTGAGGGGGCTACTGATTTTGTGAATCAAGTCAGCTCCTCAAATAAAGCTGGTCCCTCTAGAAATAGAGGTGGCTACAAAGGAATGGGAAAGAACGAGCAAGCCTACTCCTCTTATCAGAAGCCACATCACCCACAGCATCCTAAGGCGCCTAAAAACGCTTCAGGTCCTGGGACCTCAAATGAACAGAAGAAAAGTGGTGAGTGTTACTTTTGTCAGTCGAAGGACCATTTCAAAGATGATTGTCCTGGATGGCTGAAATGGCTCGCCAAGAAAGGTACTTATGAAATTTCTTTTGTTGATGAAGCATTTTATGCTGATTTTCCTATAAATTCTTGGTGGATTGATTCTGGTGCCACTGTGCATGTTACGAATTCCTTGCAGGGATTCCATATGTTGAGAAGTCTCAGAGGGGAAAGAAGCCTAAGAGTGGCTAATGGGATGGAAGCCGAAATTCAAGCTATTGGATCAGTTTTTTTAGTTTTGAATAATGGCTTTGTAATGAAACTCAATGATGTTCTTTTTGTTCCCTCGATGAGAAGAAACTTGATTTCCATTTCATTATTAGATAATGATGGATATTCTTGTAATTTTGGACACGGAATGTGTTTGATTTATTTTAATAATGATAATGTTGGTTGTGCCATCCGACACAACAAGCTTTATATGTTATCCCTGCAAGATTCTCCTATGTCCATGAATATATGTGATGTGAATAAAAAGCGCAAGCGAATTGATGAGACTTCGTCGAAATTGTGGCACTGTCGTTTGGGTCACATTTCGAGGGGGGGAATTGAACGTCTCATTAAAGAAGAAATTCTCCACCCTTTAGACTTTAATGATTCGGATGATCATTGCCTTGATTGTATCAAAGGCAAGTATGTAAAGCAAATAAAGAAAGGTGCTACTCGAAGCACAGGGATTTTGGAATTAATTCATACTGACATATGTGGTCCTTTCCCTGTAACATTAGTGGATGGTTATGATTCTTTTATTACGTTCACTGATGATTACTCACGTTATGGATATATCTATCCCATTAAAGAGAGATCGGAGGCACTTGATAAATTTAAGATATTTAAGGCTGAAGTTGAACATCAGCACAGTCTAAAGATTAAAGTAGTGCGCTCGGATCGTGGGGGAGAGTATTATGGGCGACACGCAACTTATGGGCAGATTCCTGGTCCTTTTGCCAGGTTCCTACAAGAAAATGGTATAGTCGCCCAGTACTCAATGCCTGGTGATCCCCAGCAAAATGGAGTAGCGGAAAGAAGAAACCGCACACTTATGGACATGGTTCGAAGTATGTTGAGTTACTCCACTTTGCCTGTAAAGTTATGGATGGAAGCATTAAAGACCGCTGCACACATACTCAATCGGGTTCCCAGTAAATCAGTGCCTAAAACACCTTATGAATTATGGACTGGGAGAAAACCAAGTTTGAACTACCTCCATGTATGGGGTTGTGCAGCTGAAGCTAAAGTGTTTAATCCACACATTGGGAAGTTAGATCCCAAGACAGTAAGTTGCCATTTTATTGGCTACCCTGACAGGTCTAAAAGGGTACCGATTCTATTGTCCAGATCGTACCACAAAATTTGTAGAGACAAGGCACGCTGTGTTCTTGGAAAATGATGGCATCAGTGGGGACTTGGAGCCCAGGAAAATTGATCTTGAGGAGAAACGGATTTATGTTGCTTCACCGCTAATCCGACAGACTGATTTTCCTGTGCCCCAAGTGGTTGTGCCCACAGTTGATCCTGTAGTTGCAACTCCTGTTGCATCTCCAGTTAATTCTGTGGCTACTCCTTCAGTTGAGAGCTCTGAAAATACAAGTGTGATACTAATGATGAGCCTTCATAGCCCTCTGTGACAGTTAATGAATAACCTGATGAGCCTGCTAATGAACCCGTCAGGAGATCAGAACGAGTGAGGAGATCTGCTATTCCAAGTGATTATGAGGTTTATTTAAATGAAGATGATCTTGGGAAGGTAGATGATCCTAGCTCTTATAAGGAAGCTATGAAGAGTAAGGATTCATCCAAGTGGCTAGATGCCATGAAAGATGAAATTAAGTCTATGGGCGATAATGATGTATGGGACTTAGTAGAAATTCCTAATGGAGCCAAAACAGTAGGCTGCAAATGGGTCTACAAAACAAAACGTGACTCTAAAGGGAATATCGAAAGGTTTAAGGCGAGACTTGTAGCAAAAGGGTTTACGCAGAGAGAACGCATTGATTATAATGAAACCTTTTCTCCTGTCTCAACCAAAGATTCATTTAGAATCATAATGGCGCTCACAGCACATTTTGATTTAGAGTTACACCAAATGGACGTTAAGACTGCATTCCTGAATGGAGACTTGTATGAGGACGTTTACATGACACAACCGGAAGGTTTTGTTCTGGAAGGCGAGGAACATTTGGGATGCAAGCTAAGGAAATCCATATCTGGCCTGAAGCAAGCTTCTAGGCAATGGTACCTTAAGTTTGATGAAGTCATAAGGAAATTTGGATTTAAGGAGAATGATGTTGATAATTGTACATATGTTAAGTTCAGGGGGAGTAATTACACCTTCTTAATTCTTTATGTGGACGATATATTATTGGCCAACAGCAGTGTGGACATGCTGCGGGAAACTAAAAGTTTTCTCTCGTCCAATTTTGACATGAAAGATCTCGGTGAAGCATCTTATGTTCTTGGTATTGAAATTCACCGAGATAGGTCCAAAGGAACATTAGGTTTATCACAAAAGGCATACTTGACAGAGTACTAAAGAGATACAATATGCATAAATGCTGTGCCTCGCCTGCTCCTATTGTTAAGGGCGATAAGTTTGGGAAATTTCAATGCCCAAAGAATGACTATGAATCTGATCAGATGAAGGCTATACCTTACGCTTCTGCTGTCGGAAGTATTATGTATGCTCAAGTATGTACGCGCCCTGATTTAGCTTTTGTTACCGGGATGCTTGGCAGATATCAATCAAATCCAGGACCGGACCACTGGAAAGCTGTTAAGAAAGTCTTGCGCTATATGCAAGGCACTAAAGGTCACATGCTCAGATATAGAAAATGCGATAACCTTGAGGTTGTCGGTTATTCTGATGCTGATTTTGCGGGGTGTAAAGACACTAAGAAGCCCACATCAGGTTACATTTTCACCCTCGCAGGAGCAGTAATATCATGGAAAAGTGTAAAGCAAACACTTACTGCATCGTCGACAATGCAGGCTGAATTTGTGGCATGTTATGAGGCTACTGGGCAGGCTGTATGGCTTAAGAACTTTATCCCGGGATTAAGAGTGGTAGACAGCATTTCGAGACCACTCATTTTGTACTGTGATAATCAACCCGCAGTTTTCTATTCGAGTAACAACAAGTCAAGTGCAGCTGCCAAGCACATTGACATAAAGTATCATGTTGTGAAAGATAGAGTCCAGGATCAAACAATTAAGGTTGAGCATATTGGAACTAAATTTATGCTGGCGGATCCGCTCACAAAAGGCTTACCACCCAATATTTTTCGTGATCATGCATGTTGCCGGCATGGGTTTATTGGAGAGCCTGTGATCCTGGAATAAGAGGACCATATAAAGTAACCAACTCCCATGAAGTATTATGTTATCCGATCGATATAGAAGGGAGCACTCTAAGTACTGATGTCCAGCGGTACTTAATTGACTGTTGTGAAGCATTACTTTGGTGTGAACTTTTATTGAGAGAGGGCTTATGATGTTTAGCCTTATGATCAAGGGGGAGAATGTTGGATATTGATCTCAGGCCAAACGGCCGAGACGAGGGAGACGTGGGGAAACCCACGGCCCTGTTTTTCAGCACCCTGATCGGGGGTACCTAACCAACTCATGGTTACGGTCCCCCGTTGCAACAGCGTATATATAAAGGATGGGTACCGGCCTCTCCCGTACGACGACATTCGCGTGAGAGTCAAAAACCCCAAACAAAACCCTAAAGATCCAATCTACTTCGCGCTGTTGGCAACGGGAAGGCCGTCGACCACTACTGCAGGACCTAGAAGGCGACAACCCTCTGCACCTCGCCGGTGACTCCCTGTACCCCGGCGATCTCCATCGACTCATCCCCACACCTGTATCACGCAGGCACGAGGTTTTCGCTCCATGGCGTTCATCGGCGACCGTAAGTTTCCCGACTCCCCTCAAACCCTAGGTGTTCTAGCTCTAGACTAGTGGCTTTTATGTGATGACATGCATAAGGTTTAGGCCCTAACACATAACAGATAAGCTATATTCCATTATCAATTATATGTACAACACATAAGTCATGAATCCAACGTAGCAACAACCAACACCTATCTATCCCATGGCATTCAACCTCGTACTCCATCCAAACACGCCTAAAGGGTCAACTACGCACAAGTCCTTGGGCCTGTGAATATATTATAAGGCCACAGCACAACGCCAACCTATATGGAGAAAGTGTGTTTCTACACGCCATGCAAAAAAATCCCTCACACACGGACACGATTCCGAAAGAACAAAAGAAGAGAAAAACTCTCACATACACATGCATACACAACCCAATCCTTCTCCCCCTATCCAGCACCAACGGCGAGTCGAATATACCACCGGTACTGATCGACACTGCTACAGAAAATCGTATTACAGACGGTTCAGAAACGTCATCACGGACGGTTTTGTGAGCCGTCTGAATTTATAGGTCAGTAATGATACGAGGTCATCACAGACGGCTTTCGAACCGTCTGTGGTGTAAATATCACAAACAGTTTTTAACTAAAAACTGTATGTGTTATTGATAATCATAGACGGTTTTTCAATCAAAATCGTCTGTGATATATAAATATCACAGACGGTTTTAGTTAAAAACCGTCTGTGATATCAATAACACAGACAGTTTTTAGTTAAAAACCGTCTGTGCTATTCTCTTCTACTCCTAAATCTATTTTTGTTTATTGGCTAGCCTAAAGAAATGCTAGCCATGCCCTCTGAAACAAGCAGATCAACATGTATATGTATACATCCAATTCACATCTCAATTCATTTCACAAACATAAAACATTCATTTCGCAAATCAATTAATTGAAATAAAATAAAATATCCATTAACAAATACACAATTACAATCAATGTCAATCTTATCCCAAACAAAAAATCATTGTACGCTATGAAACTCTCTATCTGAATTGATGACTTTAGACAGCAAAAAGTATGCGCTCTCTCCTCGAATTTGTGCAAGGTCCGGCTGTTGCAATGCAGTTGTAGAGATGGGCGCAGCCTGTTGATAGGAATATCAATGTGCGTACATATATAACCTGATAAGTATGAAATAAATGTGGGAAGATTGACAAACCTTAGAATTGGTGATCTTCGAGGAATTGAGTAGTTTCATATAGTGGCAAACATAGAATCCACACGTGTTGCTCGGCAGCTGCTGGTGGCACTGCAAAAAAATAGAATGTGTTAATTCAAGAGCCATTATTACCAAGTGTTGTATAGGATTAATTAATGTGTACTAGCGAATACCTGAAAATTTTGAACATGTTGCAAGGGCTTGGCCCCTTCCGTCGAGCCACGTGTCTCTGCAACGTACGTGGCGAACAACCATTGTGATTCGAAAAAGTTAGCTTAGTCATTCGGAAGGAAAGAAAGAGTACAATATAGTTATGTATGAAGAAAATATACTTACCTATCGAGTAATTGGCCGATAACTGTGTAGTCCATTTTGTTCTTACTTAGCGAATCAAGGTATATTGTCTTGTTCCATTTTGGTATAATTACAATTAAAGTCCAATGGAACCGCTCATTGTATGGCATAAGAACAAATTCCTTATCGCGGTGAGCCAGCAGTGTTGTTGTAATATACCTCTCGACGAAGGATGCATCCTCGCTGATGGTATCCATGGTGACCAAGCATGGGTCCAGGAAACCAATTGGTGATTTGGATGATCTAGCTTCAGTCACCATGTATCTATATATATACACATAGAAAAGCAACAAATTATATATGACATATATCTGTTTTACATGAATGGAGACTGTGATTATACACACTTACAACGTCCAACATCGAACGAGTGAGGCGTCGAGAGCGTTGAGCATGAAAAGATCAAATAAATCCTCAAAGGTCACCGCGAAAACATAATCATGAACTTCGTGCTGTAAATGATCCTGCCTAAATTTGACAGTGATACCTGAGAGCCGTTCTACCTGTGGCTTATTGGCATGTTCCATATACCAAGCGTGTAATGTCTAGCAACCAAATCCTAGGGTTAGGATGCGCTTTTTCGGAATGATCATCGGCTCGCCTAGCACAAATTTGCGGGCCAATGGTAGGTATAGGATATCACCATTGATCTTCTTTGATTTGCCCCTGCCTCGGCTGTAGGTCGACTTCATGGTAGTCAACTGTAAAGGTAGCACCGGTGTAAGTTGCTTCGTTGAGAATAGCACCCGTGGAGATGGCACTGGTGTAGGTAGCGGTGGTGGAGATAGACCTTGTGGAGATGGCACCAGTGCATGTAGCTCTGGTTAAGACTGCCCTTGTGGACCTGTCACTGGTGAAGAAGCCTCCAGGCAGATGTCGCTTTTGGGCCACTGGATGAATATTCCAATGGCTTGCCCTAGAGTCATGATCTCGTCGTTGGGAGGCTTCGGTAGCAGGATGACCTCGAAATTAGCATGCACACCATCCACATGAACTTTCCAAAGCCTAGTGTTAAAGGTGTACGGTGCACCATGGCCCTGTGAGCAGACAGATATGCCTAGCCCAACCAGCGCACAAGGGAACGGAGGCATATCTCACTTGGAGCTTACACTTCGTAGGCTCCTACATAATGATACAAAATTAGCTACTCCAATAGGCCTATCAATGGATCGAGCATTCCAGAGATAATAATTATTACCAGGATGTCATCCACAGGAAATCTAGCCTCGCTTTCCGTCGTAGGATTGGACGCGTAACTACTCGGATAGTTGGGGGCCTGGCTAGCATAGGAGCGGCGGTGGCGGCCTGCTGATTTTCTGTATATCTTCGCATCTCATCTCTGATGTAATCAGCCAGCTCCTCTCTACGAGATGCCTTAATCTCCTTTCGTAGCCATGCCTCACGCTCGGCTTTGGTTCTCTTCCTACTCCGATACAATTCGGAGTCATATGAGAAATCACGTTTCCAAGGAACATAAAGCCCAAGGCCTCTCATACGACTCGGGTGCTCCTTGTTTCCCAGGGTCGCGGAGAGTATATCTTTCTCCCTAGTTGCCTGAAATCATCCCTGGGAAGATTCTACACTCAGTGCTTTCTGCAAGAGCCCGACATGTCATTTCACTTCCTACGAAGTTGTGGAGTAATTACGAGCTACGTAGTTCGATTGATATCTTACCAGGCGGTGGGACACTTCCTGGTCTGTAGGGTTTCGGAAGGAGATGTCCCCCGATGTCGTGGTAGATGACCTCGCTCTAATCCAATTTCGAGCGCGCTCATTCGGGATCGTGGCAAATGGCGGGGCGGTGTCCCACAGGATTGCCTGTTCATCCTCCGTCCTCCACTACGGGATTTTACCCGCATACCCAGCTGTGCCAAGTCTGTGGGGGTGTGTGTTTTTTGCCTGGAGGGCCTAGTGCGTCGCACTTGCACTTCTAAAATCTTCGGTCGTTTTCATCGCCTTAAACTCTTCCCATTGTGGTTCCAAAAATGGGTACTTATGAAAGGGCGTTACATCCTTCTCCACGTACTGCTTGACAAGCACGCTCTTGAAGTTCTTCCATGCTTTGCACGCCACTAGCAAGGCATGTCGTTGCACGGAGTTGTGGTGTTCTTCTAGGATCACGAACGATGCAAAAATTTCTGTCAGCAGCTCACGTTTCCGAGTCTCAGTCACGGTCTTCCATGAATCGAATGTGATCTCAATTCGTTCTCGTGCAACTATTCCGATCATTCTTCAAAATGCGCATGCTACTCGGCGAGGAAAGAGAGGGGTCCCAGATCCATCGACCTCTGTGATGGTAAATCGGCCCTCTGGCTTTTTCGATAGTTCTCTTCCTTGGTGTTTTGATTTTAGAGCGGACGTATCCGGCGATGATGTTGAAGAATGCGCAGATGACATGTTGGCCTTTTCATATATGAAATGCGTTTTGATTTTAGAGCGGACGTATCCGGCGATGATATTGAAGAATGCGCAGATGACATGTTGGCCTTCTCATATATGAAATGCGCAATGTAGCATATATATATATTGAAATATATCAATATGAAAATGACATGGAATTACATGAAAGTACATATATTCATAAGTGTTGGATCGGAAATGGTAACAGAGGGGGGGGTGAATGGTGCCTTAAAAAATCACCCCCAAAGTAACCACTTAAGAACTCTTCTCCAATAGCTATGGAAGCTACAAAGAAGGAGGAATCGTGCTCACTAGAGATAGGAGAACCAACCAGCAAAGAGATCCAAGAGAAAAGCACAGACAAAAGAGAGCCAACTAAAATCAAGTCCTGTGTGCAAGAATTTGAGGCCGGTCTGACCGCCTGGCCCTTGCCGGTCTGATCGCCTAACAGGCGCCGGTCTGACTGCCTAGCAGGTGCCGGTCTGACTGCTTAGCAGGCGCCGGTCTGACTGCCATGGTTTGACCGGCCTGACCGCTAAGACCGAGCCGGTCTGACCGCTAACCCTAGCAGTCTGACTGGGGTCTACAAAACAGAGGCACGGTTTTGATTGTTTTTCAGTTTCTGTCAACCGACAAAAAGGAACAGAACTCGGCCAAGAAGGACTAAAACCAAAAGAGATATTCAATGACAGGGAAAAGCGTTGGCTGCAAAAAGAAACACTAAAAGAAGAAAGATATAACTAAAAGGGGAAATCAATGAGAGAAGGAGAGCACACAGAGGCTGCAGATTGTCAGCACCAGAAGTACTGAAAGCAGCCGAAAATAAGGAAAATGAAGAAAACTTGCACCTCTCCTCAGGCCGAAAGATTGAGACTATAAACCAAATAGCAGACTGACCCCAGAAACGAGAAGATTCAAACATAAACCAAATGGAGACAGTGTATGAAGATTTTGCCGAAAGAGAACTGCAGGAAAGCAAAATCAAGATTACTTGAAGTTCATGAATATTTTGAGCTTGAGGCTTTTCAACACAACCGAGAATCATTTCTCAGCAAAAACACATAAACAACATCACTTTTTCATCAAGGAAATCAAGAGAACATGATTCCTCTGCCTCCCCACATAGTAAACCCTAGCCAAAACAGAAACAGAGGAAAGTCTAAGACAAAAGAAATCATGGGAAAAAGGCTGTAGATGAATTGCTTGCTCTCTGATATAATCTGACCAAGTGGCCTTGAGGCAATACCAAGTCCAGAGCAGCAAGAATCTGCACCCCTTGAACACAGCACTTCACAAGAGGAGAAAATCATGAAACAGAGCAGAGAACATCAAGAAGAAGCAAGGACAAACACAGAAAGAAAGACATCAGACTAACTCAAAATAGAAGGAATCTCAAACTGATACAGAGACATGAATGATTATAGAGAGATGAATGTTTACAACGAGTTTCTACAGCCATCTCACACCCATCTTCTCATTCTCAAAGAACAACACACACACAAAAAGAAGAACAAAGACACTACTACTGCCTACACTTCCTACCATTCATGCAGACAGGGAGAGCACAACCAGAAAAACCCTCACCTACTCTCAAGCCTACCCTTCTCCTTTTATAGTCTCCATTAATGGGTTTACAATCATCTTTACCCATTAACACCAACTAATTCCTACACTTTACCCAATAGCTTCAACAAGATCTACTTCCTTTTGTGCAGCCCTGCGTATTTACCAAAACGCCACCATTGCACCTTCCTGGAAGCTTCCTCGTTTCTTGCCGTCCAAGCCTCGCAACCACCTCGAGTCCTCGCCGTCTTCGGCATCTCCCGACCGCTTTGACCTCAGTACCGCCTGTGCCTAGTCCGGCCATCCATGCCTTGCCATGACTCCGCCTCAAGGTCCTGCAGCCAACACAGACAAGAAACACATCACATAGCACCGCTTGAAATACTATAACCATACATTAGCATTAATAGAGAATACTTAAGCACAAAGCACCCAAATAAAACTCAAACTTCCTAAAACACGTGTCAATTACTCATCATACTCATAGGGTAACATCCACATGGTCTCTCAATCTCCCCCTTGATGAGTATATTGACAAACACAAAAAAAGCATGAAGTTGAGTTTGAAAATGAAAGAAAGTCATACATGGTCTAAAGGAAATTAAAGAAGCTTATGACCATGTCGACAAAGGAGCAAAAACAGAAAGAGCAAGTTTTCCTCAGAAGCTCCAAGTTTTTCTTTGAAATAGCTTTTTCTTCATTATTCTCCCCCTTTTGGCAATAAAATCATCAAGATGCAAGGAGGGAAATAAAGCATGACTCGATTGAAATGACTGTAGTTTATTCATTTTGAGCATGATGAGCCATGAAGATTATCCAAAATGACCTTTAAGTATTACACCAAGGCATAATACATAAGAATGCTATCAAGATCATGACTGCAGTGTACACACAAAACTCTAGCTTGAAGGTATATATAGGAAGGTTATTATAGACGGTTCTAGTTGAGAACCGTCTGTGATATAATTATCACATATGGTTCTAGTTGAGAACCGTCTGTGATGTTATTATTATCACGGACAGTTCTAGTTTAGAACCGTCTGTAATAAGCCTTTCCTTCCCACGCACTGGAGTTATTACCTACACCATCTAGCAGGCACTGTAATAAGACCTCACAGAGTGTATTTCTTTTTAACAGCCCAAAGAACATAGACATACATATGTATGGCTCATTCTCAAAATTCACCTATATATCACACATTTTCACATATACATAAATGCAAATTCACAAATACATCACACACATGCATTGTTATATACATAAATGCAAATTCACAAATACATCACACACATGCATTGTTATATACATAAATGCAAATTCACATATACATCACATACATGCATTGTTATATACATAATGCAAATGCCTTTATATATATCGCATATTCTCATTCCACTTGCTTATTTCCTTTTAAAAATTAGCCCTTCATGATGATCAATGCGTATGTAACTAGTTTCGTGACGTTGTTCATCCTCGACCCTTATGCCATTTCTAAAAGGAGGTAACTCATCAAATTGATTGTATTCGTCCTCGTCCACTACATTCTCTACTCCGACAATTCTCCTTTTTCCATGAAGAACTACATGGCGCTTCTTATTTGCCGGATCGGTTACAAAGAAAACTTGAACAACTTGGTTAGTGCGTACGAATGATTCGTCTTTGTATCTGACATGTTGGAGGTCCACTGTAGTGACACCGTACTTGTCAACCTTCACCTGTGGGAGATGCACCCAACGGCACCGAAATAAGGGGATCTTGAAACCCACGTAGTCGAGCTCCCAAATCTCTTCTATGAACCCATAGTACGAGTTTCTTAACCCGTCAGTACTGAGCACATCTATGCGGACACCGCTGTTCTTGTTAGTGCTCTTTACATCCTGAGTCTGTGTATAGAATGTGTACCCATTTATGTCATATCCTTGCCATGTCACAACTATAAATGTTGACATTTTTGCCAACCATGTCAGCATCTCACTTGGCGAGCTCCTAGTGATTTGCTCCTTCAACCATTGTTTAAACCGACTATTGTGTTGCCTCATGATCCAAACATCTGGCCGCTCCAGATTCTGTTGCCAAAGCACATCCTTGTGCTGGTCGACATAAGGCGCCACTTTAGTCTTGTGAAATGGGCTTGAGCATACGCGACCATATCTGGAGTGATTGCTTTCCTTCCGATAGTTCCGATCCCCTCACGACGAGATTGAAGCACACCTATCAGTTGAATCTGAGCCATATAATCGACACAAAACTCAATGACCTCTTCGCTTGCATAACCTTCGACGATGTTGCCCTCTGGCCGAGATTGATTCCGTACATAGGACTTGAGAATTCCCATGAACCTCTCAAATGGGTACATGCTATGTAGGAATACGGGCCCGCACATTTTTATCTCCCACACAACATGAACAATGAGATGGACCATGATATCGAAAAACGAAGGAGGGAAATACATCTCAAGATGACATAGAGTCATCACCACCTCGTCCTGCAGAGCATCTAGTTCTTCGGGATCGATGACCTTCTGAGCAATTGTGTTAAAGAAATAACATAGCCTCATGATTGTCTCTCGGATTTTGATTGGCAAAATATTTCTAATTGCAATAGGGAGCATCTGTGTCATCAGTACATGACAATCATGAGACTTCATGCCAGTTAACTTCAAATCTTGCATCGAAACAAGTTTCTTCATCTTGCAGGAGTAACCAAACAGAACTTTGATACCATGCAAGCAATGACACAGTTCTGTTTTCTCGGCCTTGGAAAGAGTGTAACACGCAGGGGGAAGGTACATTCATCCATTATCTATTTGTGTCGGTGCTAACTCAGGCCTAATGTCCGTATCAGCCAAGTGAAGCCGTGCGTTGACGCCGACCTTTGTTTTATCACGAATGTTCAGTAAGAGACCAATCAAGCTGTCACATAAATTCTTTTCTACGTGCATGACATCGATGCAGTGTCGAACATATAGGTACTCCCAATAAGGTAAGTCCCAAAATATTGATCTCTTCTTCCAGATGTTCTTCTCATGAGCCCTCAATTTACGTCCATTTTCGAGGACAACATCTAAACGCTTAACCATATTATAAATCTCTTTTTCCCTTAAATGCCTTGGAGCTGAACTGTCATCCTTCTCTCCGTCAAATTGTTTCTTCATCTTGCGGTATGGGTGAGCCCTCCGAAGGAACCTGCAGTGACGCATGTACACGATTTAGTGTGAGTGTTTCAGCCACACACTCTCGGTACTATCTAAACAGTGAGTACAAGGTTTGGCACCTTTTGTACTCTGGCCCAACAGGTTAGCAAGGGCAGGATAATCATTTATGGTGCAAAACAATAAGGAGCGTAAAGTGAAGTTCTCTCGTTTGTATGCATCCCATACCTATACCCCTTCGTTCCACAATACTTTTAGATCTTCCACCAACGGTGCTAGGTACACATCAATATCATTCCCAGGTTGCTTTGGCCCTTGGATAAGTATCGACGACAAAATATACTTTTGCTTCATACACAACCAAGGAGGAAGGTTATAGATGCAGAGAGTCACGGGCCAAGTGTTATGTCGGCTGCTCATGCTACTGAAAGGATTCATTCCATCTGTACACAGTCCAAACCTTATATTCCCTAGTTCTACACCGAAGTCTGTAAAACTCCTATCGATGTTTCTCCACTGGGCGGAATTAGCAAGGTGTCTTAGCATTCCATCCTTCTTGCGCTCCTCCGAGTGCCAACGCAGCAGTTTTGCCTCCCTTGGATTTGCAAAAAAACCGTTTCAAACGGGGAATTATAGGAAAATACCATGCCACCTTAGCAGGAGGTCCTTTCTTCACCTCTGTTCCCTTGCCGTTATCTAATTGATTGTTACGTTTATATTGGGGTGCGTTGCACACCGAACATACATGCATGTTTGCATACTCTTTACGGTAGAGGATACAGTCGTTCGGACATGCATGTATTCTTTCTACTTCCATTCCCAATGAACAAATAACCTTCTTGGCTTTACACGTGGTTTTAGGCAACTCATTTCCCTCCAGAAGCATGTCCGCTAAAAGACCTAGCAGCGTCGTGAAACTCTTGTCGGACCAACCGTTGCTTACCTTCAATTTCAATAGTTCAAGCACGGTCGACAACCTTGTGTACTTTGACCTGCAGCATGTGAACAAAGGTTTCTCCGAGTCCTCCATCAAGCCCTAGAATTTAACATGCTCTCTCTCTCTCATCATAGTTCTCTTCTACATCACGAAGCATCTGATCCAGATTGTCATCGTGCAACCTATCTGAATCCGAACAACAATCGACATCATCCGGCGGTATATCATTCACTTCACCGGGGATGTCATCCGGCGGCATATCATTAAGTTCTCCATGACTGGTCCAACACGTATAACCCTTTTTGAAACCCCTCCGAATCAAGTGCGCTTCAATCTGCTCTCGGTTCTTAAACATCTTTAAATTCTCACAGTCAGTGCATGGACAGTACATATATTCCACCGCTTTATTCAACATATCCTCCTCGGCACCTCTTGTAAAAACAGACACGCCATTAATGTACTCTACACTCACACGGTTCATAGCATACATCCAGTTTCGGTCCTACATTATGCATATATATAACAACTTAGTATTAAAAATTAAATTAATTAATTATTACTACATATATACCACATGCATTGAGGCTTTGCTAGCTTAATTCATATTATAAACACAACAGCTATTTTCCTAGCGATCGACGAACCACTTATAACCAACAATTTTGACAAATTTGGCCTCCCACATGACGGGAACTAATCATGTATGCTCAAGTAGATGCAAACCATCTTCAGTAACACTTACCAAAACATAGATCTAAATTGTAATGCAAAGAAAAATAAATTTCATTACTAACCATATCTAGGGCAAACAGGAACATATGAATCTTCAAAGCTCTCCTGCCTCCTCCCACCAAATTAACTGGCCTGAAAGCCTTGCCTCCTCCAGGCGCAACACCGGCTAGATCTGGATCGAAATAAAGACAGATGCGGTTCTGAGCGGCACAATAAATACATAGCTGGATTATCACAGACGGTATTTAATAAAAAACCGTCTGTAATAATTCTCGATTATCACAGATTGTTTTTAATAAAAACCGTTTGTGATATTACAGTATCACAGTCGGTTCATCGGTAAGAACTGTCTGTGATACTCGTTTTTTCTGACACCAACAACACAGACAGGGTTCAAATTAAAAACGTCTGTGATAGTGTACGTTACAAACGGTTTTATCAAAACGTCTGTGATTTAGCATCTACTAATAGTATTTCTGTAGTAGTGCGATCACGCATGTCTTCATGTTCAGCTAGGCCTCTGCGCGCGATGGCCGCGTGAAATCAAATGCATGTCTGCCAGGTAAGAACCCCCAACCCTCTCTTCAGAGAGAGGCTTCAGCTCCAAAGAAGTTCCTCGCTCTACTCACGACCAGGAGGACGAAAGGTTGGCTGAAGTGTTGCGCTTTTATTCATTTCCATCGAGACATCGAGTACATGCAACGAGAACATGACAATACACCTTCAAAAGAAAAAAAAAAGGATCGATAAATACGGTAAGCCATTGGAGGCGTACACGTTTTGGGAGACCTACGTACTGACACAGACAATCGGGCCTACAGAAGCAGAATGAGTTCTAAGGGCCATCTGCTAACACTTATTTCACTGCAATTATGCATTGGTATTCTGGCTAGCTATGGATAGACCTCAATGATGGACAGAAGTCCCAGGACAGGCCTAACTTTGTAGTGACTAAATCCTGCATCCATGAATACCTTCTTCCACTCATGCTCGTCGCGTTCCTTGCCCGCTGTTACTACCATCATCAGTAGATCCCACAAGAGTTGCGCTTCGTACATCTCTCCAGAAGGAGATCCAACTACCGTATCGATGATTATCACCTTTCCTCCTGCTTCTCGGGAATGAATTGCCTTTCTGCATTGAGTTAAAATCTTCACACAAACTTCATCGGTCCAGTCATGTAGCACGTACTGCACGTAATCCACAATTCCATAAACTTGTAAGCCAGAACATCGATAGAAGGCATGCAGCAAGCCAAATGTTTGTTTTTTATTAAAAAAAGAGATGTTCTTAGTATAAGTGGCACTTAAAAAAGCCTGCAATGTAATTGAAAAATCAATACATTTGGCCTCGAATTTATGTAAAAATATTAAGAACGGTGCATCAAAATGATATATATATATATATATATATATATATATATATATATATATATATAAGCACAAATGTTGTCAAAAGTAATTAGTTGTATTATAAGTATTAAAAAATTACTGCCATGTATTATATTAGAAAATAGTGATGGTCAATTATGGTTTCTTTTGTCAATCTTTTAATACTCTCTTTGTTCTTTTTCACTTGATGTTTTTGATTTTTTTCTACTCTCGGAGATACCACTTTAACCGTTATTTTCATAGCTTTACATTTAGATGTACCAATAAAAGTAATTTTAGTGATAAATCCATTAAGTAAAAAAAGGAGGAATCGGAGTAGTATGCAGATTATACCTTAAGTAGCACAGCATCGGCCGGAGGGATGAAATCCATCATATCACCTATAATAAACTCAACCGTGCCGTCAGGGTCAGGCACGATATTGCCAATCACGTGAGGGAGGTCAAGCACTGAGCACTTGACATGTGGGAAGGCCTTGGCAATGGCCCTCGCCGCCGTACCGTTCCCTCCACCGACGTCAACCAGTGAGCTTATCCCCTCGAACACCTCGCCGCATTCACGGATGGCAAGGTGCATTACAAAACGAGTGTCGCAACCCAGCCCCTGGTTGAAGATCTCATTGAGCTCCGGTTCATGGCACAGAATGCCCCAAAAGTCCACACCGTGCTCCATCTTGAGTGGAGTCTCCGGTGCCTCGCCCTCGGCCCCAAACCACTCACCCAATCGCAGAGCCCCCTTGACTACGAAATGCATGCTCTGCAGGAGCACGAACGGCGATAGGCTCGCACTCACACAACTATCGGCACCGGCTTCATCCACGAGGAGGCGAGACACCGGAGTGAGGCAGTAGATGACTGCTGACCCGGCGGCGTCCTCACCTGCGGTAGGAACATCTAAAGCTAAGATACCTAATGCGGTTAGGAACCTCATGAGGCGAGGCAGATAGGGCTGTTTGTTCGCGGGCACTGGAATGGTGGCAAGGATTTCAGGTAGAGAGGCTGCACCACCGCAGCGGTGGATGGCGTTAGGGATCCCAAGCTTAACGGCACAGGAGAGGGCCACGGATTTGAGGTAGCTAAAGATATGACGCCAAAGATCTGCCTGGGCTTGCAGAAGCTCTGCGCTGGACGTGGCAGCCACCATGGTGTGGTTTTCATCCATAGTTGCTAGCTTCTTAATTTTATGTTTGGGTGTGCAGCAGTGCGCAGTTGTTGTCGTGATAATTTGGTTTTCTTTAGTGTGGTTTCTCAGCTCCGGTATGGCGAGGATTTATAGCTAGCCTCGAATTCGATGGCTAAACCTCGTGCGCCTTAGATTGCATCTTGTATCGGTAGACGTGTCATGTCACCGAAGGAATATCCGCTAAGGCCATTCTCAGTGGAGAGTTTCATGACGTTGTTTCCAAGACTACCACATCATGTAAAATGAAATGAAATATGGATGAAACATCCATCCTCAATGCATAGTTTCATTCTATTGTTTCATAGACATTTAATTTCATGACTCATATAGAGTTGATAATCGTGCCAAGAGAGTTTCATCTAGATGAAACTCACTTCTTCTCTCTCTTCTTAAAAATATTGCCATATCATCAAAAATGCCTATGTGACAGCCTGTTAAATACAGATGAAACTCCCACTGAGACTGGCCTAAGGCCTAGCTAAACTGTCATTACGCTGATGTTTGTTTTGTCATCGTTAGTTTCTTACACATGAATAAACGATGCAAATAGTCCGTATATATGTGCCCCAATGCACGATGCATCTAGTGCCAGACTCGGTGGCGCCATGAACGAGCTCCCTGATTGCATGCATAGTGTTAGACCAAATAGATAGTCGTGATTAAAGTGATGATAAATAATTAATATTTAGATTGCATTAAAATTTGTGTTTATAAAAGTTTCGTTTCAAGTTAAGTGGTTTCGGGCACCGTTTGAGTGGTTTTGGCTGCTACAAGTGATTTTGGTCTGCTCCGAATGATTTTGGTCTGCTCCAGTTGGTTTTGGGCTGCTTCGAATGGTTTCCATCCTCTCTAAGTACTTTCGGACCAGTCCGATTGGGTTCATGTGGCATCGGACAACTTTCGAGTTACAGCGGAGTATCGGAAGGTGTTCGAGTAACTTTGGCGCATCGAATGGTGTTCGAGTAGTACAGATGCATTGGACACACTACGACTACAATGCTACGACCATGGCATTTTAACTGCAACATTACGTTCACGGATTTTAGACTATGGTACTTTAACTTTGGCCTTGTCGAACGGCTGAACGACCACAGTTCTTCAACCACGGCAGCTTTCGACCACAGCTACCACGTCTGGCTACGACCACGACGTTTTGACTACGACCATGTCTGGTTTTGACCATGGCAGGTAGTCATAGATACAATATTTTTCATAGTTGTAGCTATAGTACTTTTACATAGTCGTAGCTATAATACTTTTTCATAGTCGTAAACTTTACTATCTGTGCTCGAAAGTCGAAGGCTTTGCGGTCGATAGTCGTAGACTTTGCTGACTGCTCTCATATGCGTAGATTTCGTAGTCTAGTCTATGGTTGTATATTTTGCGGACTGCTCTCATAGTCGTAGATTTCATAGTCTTGTTCATGGTCATAGACTTTGTGGTCTACTATTGTTGTCTTCGGTAGTCGAAGGCTTTGCAATCTGTTGTCGTAGGCTTCATGGTCAATACTCATAGATTTCATTGTCGATTTGAGTGCTTCACTCTTGTGATCTTCGAGTACCTCGATACTCGTGTTGGGCTAGTGGTTGACTGGTCTGTGCGTGGTGGTCGGTGTTTGCTGGTCAGTGCTTGGTGATTGTTGCTACAGCACCAGGTAGTACTTGGTGGTCAGTGCTATAGGTCTTGATGATGATAGTCGGTGTTGCAGTGGCTGGTGCATGGCGATTGGTACTCGGTGGTCACTACTCGATAGATATGTGGTTGGTAGCAATGCGAATGTTTTCCCAAGTGTTTTGAGCGGAACGATGGTAATTTCCAAGTACTTGTGGTTTTCGAGTATTTGTTGAGCTAGCGATCATATTAAGTGAACTAAGACTGATTTCTGGATAGCGATGAGATTTGTGGTCGTGCACGACCTAATTGATGGTTTGGTACTTATCTATGGATGGACAAAGGTGTGTTTTGAGTGTGTGTGGTGATGACGGTCAAGTTGTAGAGAAATTGTGCTACAAGAAAGTTTCTTTGGTCTTTGCATGTGCAGGTGAGCGTGGAGACGATCATGGTCGGTGACGAGGAGAATTGGGACTAGGAGGGGTAATCTGTGGTCCAAGCAGTCGAGATGTCACGCGAGATGGTCGGGCTAATGCTGGAGCACACGGAGATCGAAGGTGGTGATGCGTGGACAAGCTACGGGCGGTTTGTTCTGGGAGGCTTCTACATGGAGACTGGTGATGCGAGATGGAGCTACGGGAGGTGCATTCCTGGAGGCTTCGTCACGCGGAGATTTAGGAGTTGTGGATGGAGTCCATAATTGGGAATATTGAGAGTTTGAATAAAACCTGGGTTTGGAAGGGTTTCGGGTCTCTTGATTTGAGGAAGAGATAAGATTCTATGTTTGTGTTTGAGTCGAACACGGTTTAGGGCACTAGCATATAAAAACAGAGGTTGGCTATGGGTTTTATGAGAGGCTTTGTGTGCTAGGGTTTTAGGGGTGTTGTAAGGGCGCTTTGTAGCCAAGAACATGATACAGAAATAATAGATCAGATCTATTCCAAGAAAAGTTTCCTGGCGTTGGCGACGTGTTTTCTAATCATCGTTTCCTAGTGTCTTCGGTGGTGTGCTAACACATCACAGTCTTGTGTGTCATGAGCTTGGTGTCTTTGGTCATCAAGTCAATCCAAACGACCAGAACTCAGCGGTGTCTTAGGCTTGTTCTCGTTCAAGCATTCAAAGTGATCGACTAGACCAAGTTTTCGAGCAGAGGGAGATTTTGACTACGTGCAAATGTGGCCGTAGCGATTAATTGAGCGAGCAGTCAAACAGCTTACGGTCAGAATCTACATCCGGTAATTTAAATTATTTTTCTTCTGGATTGAGATCTTTTTTAGGTGTCAGAAAGCGAAGGCAATCATTCACCCTTCTTTGATTGTGCCATATGATCCTACACATAGGTCTCACAGGGGTGTTATGGTTATACCATGAGAGTTCATTTCTTTGTTCTTGTTTTTTATAAAACTAGCGAAAATGTCAGTGCAATTGCATGACTAGGTACTACAACACATATATGCTTATATTTGAAAGAATAAAGTGCATTGTAGGTCCCAAAACTTGTCTCAAGGGAGCGATCAAATCAAATTGTTTTCTAGACTCCCAACTTGCATATCTAAGTCTCTGAACTTATTGAAGTCGGTCACTTAGATCCTAAACATGAAATGTACGATTGGATCACTGACATGGCGCATTGACCATGCATAACGTGGCACACACTGTGGACAAGTAATGTAGATCCTTCTTTCTTTTTTTCCATTGACTTGTGAGATAATTTAAGATTTTGTATGGATTAATGTGAGAATTTCTAGCCCTTAGAGCAAGAGATGGCTTGATTCCTACGTATTGTTTGCATACATGCGTAACACATAGGACCGGATTGCTGACATGGCCCATTCACCTCGAAGCAAGGAAGCTGGCTACGTCCTTCAATGCAGTGTAATGAAGATAGCCATCTATGATCTACAATTATCACAGTTGGTTCTCATTAATAACTGTATGTGATAATTCATAGACAGTTCTTAAGTACAACCATCTGTGATAACGGAAGATTTCACAGATGGTTATTAATACAAACCGTCTGTGATAAATAATTATCACAGATGGTTCATCTATGATAAATATGTTCCTAAATTCATTCTCATATACATAAATGCAAATTCAGTAATAACTCAGGAGCAAATATGTATTACATAGTTGCTTTTTACAGGTTAGTAATGCCGTGATGTCGTTATACCCAGACCATTTACATATATAAGAGAGAGTAAATACAAATTTAATTGCTTGATTTTACATATATGTGGCACCCAAACAGCGTGGTCAGTCGTTTCTTACAAAAGATAACAAAAAACTAGAAACCTAGCTACTTTCATGTTTTTTCTAGTGGCGGAGGTAGCATGCAATCTCTCTCTTCAAAACTTCATAGACGACATGGTTGGCATTAGATAGTTCAAGATCATCAGTGAACAAATACCGAAATGCATCCACCACTGATGCACTCATTTGAGTGTCTTCTGAACACCCTCCGACTGAACAATCAAGTCGAATTGAGCCTATATGGCCTCTTCCCTTTCTTGAGGGGTCTCAACAAGATTGACTCAGTTGCTTGTCGCCTCGACTAAGCATTCCAAGTGATGACAAGCTTCCTGGAGACATGCAACGTCATTGTGGAAGACCACGTCGATGGCGAGGTTAGCTCACCAGAAGCGAAAGACCAACCAAAAGACACAACGGTGGAGGATGTCAAGACGGCGGAAGGTGGCCTTCAACTGCATTGGCATATCCTCGGACTTAGGAGGGAGGACACTGTTGGTATAGTATCCTTTTGCAACATTCGCCAGCGAGGCGCTCATCCAGGATAGCCAGGTTGGCCATCAATGTCGGCGGCAAGGAAGAAAAGGGAGCTGTTTATTTGTGCTTGAGAGACAAGGAAGACATGGAAGATAGCCGGCCGGCGAGGTGCTCATACAGGATATATCAGCGATGTGGGGATCAATCTCCAATGGTGGTCATCATTTTTATACAATAAGGAATACATTTGATCCGGTGTGTGAGACAAAGAGATGCATATTAGGGAGCCAAAATGATCGAAGGTGCGCATTGGGGAGATGAGTGCGCAAACATATCACTGAAGGTTCCAACCATAAGCCGTCAGTGATACTCAACTACCACAGATGGTTCATATTAATCACCATTTGTGAACTGTCACATATGATTCTAATTAAAAACCCTCTGTAATGTTGCAATTATCATAGACGATTTGTATTAATAACCATGTGTGAACTATCATAGATAGTTATTAACAAGAACCATCTATGATTGTAGTGTATCACAAACGGTACATGGGTTACGATTGTAAAACCGTCTGTGATGATTACAACACAAACGGTTCGAGAAAACCGTCTATGATGGGACATCGAGTATAGCCTTTTTTGTAGTAGCGGCATACCATACCCATCCAATATTAATCATGCATATTGGCAAATGTAGTCTGCAACTATAATGCCACTGAAAGCTATAGCCATTTGCCTGAAGAAAATATAATTCTCAAAATACTAGATAACCTATTGGATTTTAATGATCCTAAATTATCTAAATTTGTCATACTTATTTGGCATCATAAATTATAATAGGCATATAAATTACCTCCTGATTAATCACATATATTCCTAGCCAATAATTGTTCCATCCGGGTGGTTAAACTGGAATTATATTCTAGCATAATATATTATATTCCATGCAGATTAATTGATGGTCATGTTTTATGTGGTAGTATTATATTTATGCTCTTAAGAGCATCCTATAGATGTATATTACACTGTCAAAATATAATACTTTGACTAGGCCAAAACATGTTGCATTAACACAAAATTTGAAGTTTGAGTGATCCAAAATTTAAAACACAGTGTGAGTAATTGGATCATAATATTGGGCAGTATATAAAAAGCTAGAATATTTCCACTATTTTAGATTAATAACCCGCCTGATGTTTAAAATAATCTACTAGTAGTATAGATGTGCAGTTTTCATGCCACTACATTAATAAATGTCTAGCTCACTGCATTAAAAAAATCCCTAATCAAGGATTAGTGTGTCTTAGAAGAATCAATCATTTCCCATATAATATCACCACCGTAGCATACACCATTTGGGCATTGCCAGTAGCTAGGATCAAATTAGATATGAAATTCCATCTATCATGTGTCCATACTAAGGGGATTTTGAAGTATACTATTAAGCAAGATCAAATCTCGGTGTCAGAGGGAGAGAAATGCCCAAAATCTTTGAATGTTGTGATATTTTCCTGGAGAAAGATCTTTAGTATAAGGTTCATGCACAAACCAAGCTAAATTTAAGTTTAGTTGATACTCTTGTACGCTAGAAGTGGGGAGACTGCTAGATTTCTTTTTCTATTGCATGGAGGAGTTATATAGTATTTACTTGAAGTAAATGCGTCGCTAAGTTTGGAATACCATGGATTGAATAATATATCCATCTTTGCAAAGTCGACTTACTGGTCAGTGATCTAAAGTCTATGGGGACGCCTATCAACCTAAGGTCTAGTGACATTAGTCAAAATAATTGTTAAACACTCCTTAAATACTCTGGAAGAGAACCCACCTTGAAGGTGAAATACCTCATGAAGAGGCTCATCATGAAGATGAAAACCCTAGTAATAAGACGCGCACATATTATAATACTAGGGAACACGGAATGAACAATAAGCTTTCGTTTGGAAAATAACGAGGATTTGGTTAACACTAAAAGACACTCAATTATGAGTATATTCGGAGAAAAGTTGTTGACAACTATTTTGCCTCTAAAATTGCTAAAATTTGTTGCATGACGTAATATGGGAATGGGGATAGATGGCTGATCTCAGTTCTATCCCCGATAAGCCTTGGTTCTTTCAAAACCCTCAATAGAGATAGAAATAAATAACCTATGGCAACTAAATAAAGATGGGTACAGGCGGACATACGCCTAAAACCTGCCATGTTGAAATCATTAATTACTACTGTAAGGTTGATGTGCGGTTTTATTTAATTTAACTGATTGGCGCTTGGTAGGTGTCTTGTGTGCCAGATGCCGTGTCCATTTCTATATTGACTGGACATCAACAACTTACATATTCCATTATCAATTAACATTACAATGGAATTGAAACAAAACCAAATTTTCAGAAAGAAATTTGATTTCTTGTTTGAGTTTGAATTCTAGTGAATCCTAGCCAAAACCTACACCCAATCTCACCATCCAAGTCTTAAGATCCTTGCTACATTGCTCCAACGGTGGATTTTTGCACCGGCATTGTGCACCGTCCGAAAAATCTCACCGCCACCTCTAGTTTTGCCGCCACCTGAGCTCTCTCACTCGCTCCTGTGCCTTCTCGCTGCTGCCCCCATTGCTGTAGCCTGTCAAACACCGTACTATCCGTACCCCTACCCCTAACATCTCCTTGACACCCCTCTGCTGCGTGTCAGCACCGCCGACCTCCCCGCCACTGCCTCTGCCCCTTTCTCTCTCTCGGCTGATAGCCCGATTCAAACCACCTTTGACCGCCGCAATATCATGCTCTAGCCAGCAGGTACATCCCCCTTAGCCACCGTGCCGCACCTTCCTGCACCCTCTCGTCTGTGCCATGTGCCGCCGCAGCAATTACTCACCCCTTGTGCCGAACTACCTCCCTTCTCTATTTAAAGCCCTGAGCTCCCCCTGAGAGGTCCATCAGTGCCTGGTGAGCCACCCAACACACCCGATCGACCCCTCAATTAGAGCATCACCGACGATCACCGGAATTCATCAAGGCAAGCCCAAATCCAATTCCACACTCTCGGTCAATTGCTTTCCAATTACCTTCGCCTATAGCCTCCTCAAGCTCCCAGAAACCTCCCTGAACCATCACCCTAGCTCCCCGAGCCTCCTTCTTCCCTATCCCCGAAGCTCGCCGCTCGGCCGCAGCACCCCACCGTGGACAGCCCAACCCCCCCTGTCTGCCCAATCCACTACTTCTCCGAGTCTCCTCTAACCCCCAAGATGCTTAAATGCAAATGCTTCCGTCCAAATAACCCTCCAATCGGCCCTGTGCCATTCAAACGTCTCTCAGAAGAAAGGCCTCACCGCCAGTGAACGCCACCTCCCCTACTACCACCGACCCAAAAACGGACTCCCCACATCACCAGGAACCCAACCAGAGCCCTAGAAGCTTTCGCAAAACACCCTAGCCCCACCAATCGTTGTCGCCTTCTTCTTCTGTTTTCCATCGCTATGCGCGGATGGTTGAAGAAGATGACACTATTCATCGTGGGCCGCACAATAACAGGCTGAATCGGCTAGTAGACCGGGTCAAGATTTCACTGTAGCAAGCGGGTTCGGCATGAATAGTGTCTAAGCTCGTGATGAATAGTAAATGCCCTCGATGAATAGTAACTGCCCGTTACTGTTCACCCGACCTGACCATTTGTTAACCTAACCCGCAATGAACAGTATCCGATCTGGTAAGCATAGTAAAACCTGGTTTGAATAGTGAACCCGACCCGTTACTGTTCACCAAACCCTAAAAAACATAAATATACCCATTTCATTTGTTTCGAGCCCATCGACCCATTTCTTAGCTCCATTATTCCATTCCAGATTCCTAAAAACCCTAAACCTAGTTTTATTTGGTTTTCTTTGATTTTATTTCTTTATTTTATTTTTTCTTCCTAGCTCAACCCTTTGAGTATGGAATTGATTTATTTTTTATTGCTTTGCGCTAGCGCCCAACATCGTAGACAAGCGGTCTGGGAAGGAGATGCTCAAGATTAAGCACAAGAATCAGAAGAATACGAAATTGTAGAATACATTGATTCGCAAGCCAAGTCACATGTCTTTGATCATGTTGAACTTACATTCCTTTAATTATTTATTTATTAGTATTTGAATTATGTTATTTACGCATTGTTATTTCTTGTATAATAAATGTTTAGAATGACATGATATTAGTTATATCCTACTACATGAAAAAGGCTTGTTTTATTTGATGATCATATTCACCTTGACAAGTCCTAGTAATAATAAATAACTATAAAATATACCATAGTAGTTTAGAAAATTCAACTGCTTTAAACCAGTAGTGACGGTGCTGCAGTGCACTGGGATATTTATTTGTGAATGGATACCTGGTTCATAAAAAGTAAGGACTGGAATCTTATGCTAAATAAAGAACATAGTGACCGCTCAACCTCAAGCGTTGACTTGTCAAACCTAGTTTAGTTACTACTCAAATCGATTGAATATCTACTATAAGGATGTGATATACTGTTCCATAAGAAAGAAAATCAGGCGTAAGAATGTGGTATGAAAACGGCAAAACCATACTTTCACAATGGTAGGCTCTGCCTTGTCGGGCCACTGTATTCAGTGACAGGGGGTATCTAGTCTATCGGGTAGAGGCTACATAAAGAGATAAGCAGTGAAATAACCTTGTTTTCTCAACTCAGTCATGAGGGTTAAGTAATCTTGTGGGTAAAGTTGGGCAACTCTACAGAGTTATAATATGTGGTATTCGAATACGTCGTGCTTTCGGTAAGTGAAGATGTGTTTATTGGGTGATTCCAATAGTAAAACATAAGTAGATTTGGAAATGAGTTGAAAATGTTGATGTTTAGTAATCGAGATGTTGAAACCCCAAATTCCTTAAGATGTTCATGATTTGTTATCTTGTGTTTAAAAACATGTTTACAAATAAAATTGCATCCACAAATAGTTTAACAAAACCACTATACTCCCACCTTTTGTTAATCCTAGCAAGTAGTTATATAGCATTTCGCCATATGACTTGTTAAGTACGGTTGGTTGTACTCATGCATGCTAAAATCATAAACAGAAAAGGATGCTTGCTAACAAAATGTAGAAATCTATGAAGGTGACGCTGAGGAGCACTATGATATAGACGATGCCTGGTGTTAGGGTTTATTCTACACTCAAGCATGCTCGTGGAGTTTCTTTTTGTATTGTATTATAACTTTGAGTTGTATGCCCCACTATGTAAAACTTGGCTGCTAAGCCTTAATTTTATAATAAAGTTTGATTTTTATGCTTAAACTTGTGTTGGCAATGGTGTACACTCATCTACAGTACTCGCAGCTGAACAATCCTGGACAGTTGTGAGAGTAGTCTAACGGCTCCAGAAATGGTGGTGTTACAGGAATAGCCGTGCATCCAACATAGCTACAACTTCCAACCCACAACGTCACCAGGGTCACAACTCACATCTTTGTTTGGGTCTATTCTTTTTTTTGTTTTGACTTATGGCTTTTAGATACGGCTTGTGACTTTTGGGTTATTTGTGAAAGAGAGTACAAAGTAACAGAAACTCGTATGAGGTACTAGTCGATATAAATGAAGTCGCTACAGTATGTACTACAATCAACTTGTAGAACCTGCTTTGAAACAATATTCCATTTAAAAACTAGTTACTATATAAAATCTGAAAAGCAGTTTTTATAACCTAAAAAAGAAATCCCTTTTTATCATGGGGAAGCATCACCAGTTCACGTCGGGTGGAGCATCTTTCCTTATAAATTGGATTACTCTGATGTCTAGCACGCATCCTTCACTATCATGTCTATAAATGGATAACTCTGATGTCTAGCACGCATCCTTCACTATCATGTCTATAAATGGATAACTCTGATGTCTAGCATGTCTATAAATGGATAACTCTGATGTCTAGCACGCATCCTTCACCGTCATGTCTATAAATGGATAACTCTGATGTCTAGAAAGATCCCCCAAACAGTAGCCGCGGACAGCTCTGTCGCGCCGTTCCCGCCTCCAACATCAACCAGCGCGACCTTATCCCCATAAACACCTCGGTGCACTCACGGATGACTATGGATGTGTTTGGATCGAGCAGCTGAGGCAGCCATACCAAAGTTTAGATATGATCAAAGTTAAAGTATGATCAAACATTCAATACGATAGAGCTATTTGGATTGTGACGTCCATTGATCTTGCCAAAATTTTGGCACGATCACTAGGCCCCCATTTGGCTTGATGCCAATTGACGTGTCAAACTTTCGGCAACTTAGATAGTATTTGGTTTGATTCCAATATCATCTATCCGGTTCATCAGTTACGTCTTGTAAGTTTCCTTCTGTGAACTGACAGACCGATGCCTTCGGAACCCTTCATGATCCTCAAGCGTTTGCATGAAGCAACAAACATCCTGCAGGGTAATCTATCAGCCAAAGGAAGAAACTGAAGTTTGGACCTCGTTTAACCTCATTCTAATCATGAGGCCGTAAATACGGGAGTAGATAAGGGGGGTGCAAGAATGATGTAACATACTCCCATGGGACATCTCCAACAACCATCCACTCACCATCCTTGTCTTCATAAGTAGTAACAACATCTGAACCATTAACCGGATCAACCATCTTCCCCTCGTTCATATTGTTCCCTGAAAAAATGGTTCATGCATGCATCGCGCGCTTATTAACTGAGATCAACTTTCCACTTGCACTGTTGCAGCGAAATGATTAATATCAGTTTGTAGGATCATAGATGGTAATCAGACGGGTGAATAATTGCAGTGCATAGTGAAAAATTTTTCTTAAATTTTCTGTCTTCTAATTGTTTAATCCGAAAAATAGAAAGAAAAAAAAACAAAATAGAACGAAGTTTTCCCCGAGCGCACTATAGCAATACTGTTCGGCACTGCAGCGATTATTGTTCAGTACTGTAGCCAAGTACTATAACTTGCGGTTACTGTAGCACCAAAAAAAACTTCGTTAGCTATGCTAGTGCAGACGAAAACATACGTTTATCACTCAATAAAGCAATCGATTTTTAATTAATACTAATTCATAAATGTAAGCAAAAAAATACATAAATAGATATCAATGCATAAATCACAAGCTTTAAGACTTAATACCAAAAACAAAAGAAAAATAAGATCATCTAATTACCTTCCACTAATTACCTTTTCTTCTCTCCTCATTGCACAAAAGTCACTGCACTTTTCAATTTGGGTGACGCGTGAATCATGCATGCTCTGATGGATACAGTGCTTGCTTTATTGCTTGACTTATGCGTTGTGTGCTGCTGTGTTGTTGTGTCTTGATGGCTATGCATCTATGCTCTGATGGATACAGTCCTTCCTTTATTCCTTGACTTGATGCGGTGCTTGCTGCTGTTGATTACCTCAACGATACACATGATCGGTAGTGTTTCAATCTGGCGAGCTGCCCGAGGTAACTAAAAACGCAGAACAAGATACACGCCACCACAGAATTTTTAGAATCAACCTATGATTTTATTTCTGAATTATGGTGGCTACAATATACCCTCCAGGCACTCCTAAACCCTAACACAAAATTAGTATCTCCAAAAGCCACAGGGTTAGCCTCTAACCCTATCTCTATTTATAGTCTAGGGCCTAAAACTTGGACTTATTCTAAACCCACGAGTTTTAGTCCAATTTCAACAGCAAAGGGACCCGAAACCCTTTCTAACATAGGTTTTTCAAAATTCCAACTTTTTTAATTCATCACATGTCGAAACCTCTAAGACCGCACCTCTTTTAGCTTCTTCACGCATCATCTACCACATGTCATAGCTTCCGGACCGCACTTTCGTAGCTCCAATATGTATCATCCATCTCTGATTTCCATGCGCTCTAAACATGAGCCCGACCATCTCGTGACATCCTTGACAGTTTGAACCTCGGATCTCCCATCCTAGTCCTGGTCCACCTCGTCACCGACCATGATCGCCTCCATGCTCAACCTACAGATACAAAGACCAAAGAACATTTTTTGGGCACAAGTTCATCCCATCTTGACCAATATTAGACCACACACACGCCACACACCTCAAGTGATGGTAAGCAACATCATCAATTATTCATCACAAATCAATTATTCATCACTAAAATATCCTACACCTAGTCACATGGCCTAACAATCTCTCTCTTCATGAATACGTTGACAACACCATAAGATTGCATGATGAATTAGCTTCAAACAGATATAAGTGAAGTGCTGAAGCCGAAAAAAAAAATTTTCTCCCCCTCAACTTAAGAGAAGCAATTTCAGCAAATTTCCACAAGAGAAGTAATTGTAGCAAATTTCTCCAATATCTTAACATTCTCTCTAATTTCTCCCCCCTTTGGCAATGTAATCATCAAGAAACTTTAAAGAAGGAATAATTCTAAGAAGGAGCAATAAGTGTAAAAATCAAAAAGCTTCGTAGATTACCCAAATCACTTTGCATTGATTTAATAAAGCAACCAAGCCATATTTTTGAGAAGAGCTATCTGATCATATAAAGTCATATATCCAACTATGAACCATCTGTGATCTACAACTATCAAAGTTGGTTCTCATTAATAATTGTATGTGATAATTCATAGACAGTTCTTAAGTAGAACCATTTGTGATAATGGAAGATTTCACATATGGTTATTAATATGAACCATCTGTGATAAATATGTTTCCAAATTCATTCTCATATACATAAATGCAAATTCAGCAATAACTCATGAGTAAATATGTATTACATAGTTGCTTTTTACTGGTTAGTAATGTCGTGATGTCGTTATACCCAAACCATTTACATATATAAGAGAGAGTAAATACAAATTTAATTGCTTGATTTTACATATATGTGGCACCCAAACAGCGTGATCAGTCGTTTCTTACAAAAGATAACAAAAAAGTAGAAACCTAATCGCTTTATTTCATGTTTTTTTACTGGCGAAGGTAACATGCAATCTCTATCTTCAAAACTTCATAGACGACATCGTTGGCATCAGACAGTTCAAGATCATCAGTGAACAAATACCGAAATGCATCCACCACTAATGCACTCATTCAAGTGTCTCCCGAACACCCTCCGACTGAACAATCAAGTTGAATTGCGCCTATATGGTCTCTTCCCTTTCTTGAGGGGTCTCAACAAGATTGACTCATTTGCTCGCTGCCTCGACTAAGCATTCCAAGTGATGACAAGCTTCCTGGAGATATGCAACGTCATTGTGGAGGACCACGTCGATGGCGAGGTTAGCTCGCCAGAAGTGGGAGACCAACCAAAAGACGCAGCGGTGGAGGATGTGAAGACAGCGGAAGGTGGCCTTCAACTGCTTTGCCAAATCCTCGAACTTAGGAGGGAGGACACTGTTGGTAGTATCTCACATCGATATGTGGGGTGCTACATGCCACCTTTACAATAGCACTGAATAAACTGAGGTTTAGTTTTCTCCGCTCTCACTGAAGGCACTATTGCTCCATTCCACACTCACAGATATGTGAGAAGACCTGCTGAACCTAATTATTTGGTCGAAGATATGGCCACGGATCGGTCATATGGTTTGGATATTGTTCATCACTTGTTCTTTGAGTGTGTTGTTTCTAAGATTGTTTGGGCTTTTGTTTCTAAAATGTTTCATAAAGATATAGTTGCTGATATCGAATCTATAGCAAGATGTTGGTCAAGTAACATTAAAAATTCAATTCTAAATATGGTTTGGTGCTTAGATGTGGAGTATTAGGAAACAGAGAGATAACATTTGATTCTAGAAACCTGGATAGATAGGTGTTGGTTGTTGCCATGTTGGATTCATGGCTTATCCGTTGTATTGTTAATTGACAATGGAATATAGTTTATCTGTTATGCTGTTAATCAATATTGAACATATATAAACCTACTAAACTACCACAAGTTTACCACCCAAGCCCTTTTCATACATAGTGTACTTCTGTACCCTTGTATATATCATCCATAGTTGCATGTGGTTAATTGGCACATAATTGTAAAATCCCTTGCGCGTAATTCTCCTCATATAGTGTATCATCGCCTTTATACACACGGTTTTTTCCTCAATTTGGGTTTTTCATGTTAAATGTGCTTCTTGTGTTCTTGATTATATTCTAATATGTTTGTTGTTTGCATTTTTTCAACCGGGACAAGGTATAGACAAAGTAAAAACAACCTTGCCAAAGATCTCAATACACGGCCCTCCACAAAATATGCCTCATTCTCAGTCCTAAATCATCCCCTTATTACTCCCCGTGGAAAGCGCGCGCGCTGAGGGCGTCCACGTCGCCCCCCTGCGCTCGGTCGGCCGGCGCGTGGCGGCCAAATTTCGGTACGGTCGGGGGAGCAGTTTTGCGAAAAAGTCCCTGTATTTTCCGGAAATTACGTAAATGTCCTTTTTCCTCGCAAAAAGGTCCCTGCCAGTTTTTTTAGCCCCTCCACTTTGCAGGATAGCCCCCCGCGGTTTTCTAAATTACGTATACTTACGTACAGGTCCTCCCTTTTTACAAAAAAGACATTTGAATTTTTCGAAAATACACATGTGCCTTCGGTTTTTTACGAAAAAGACCTTTAACTTTTCCGAAAATACACATACGCCCCTCGGTTTTTTTAAAAAAAACCCCTCACGAATTATCGTCTCTTTTATTTCGGTACACATGGTGGCTGGCGAGGCGTGACGCCGTGCCTATAAGGCTAGTACTTTCTATTCAAGTGGGGCGTACATCGACACTATAAACTATAAAGGCAAAAAGAAGTACAACGGAAGATGATTGATGTCAATCAATATATAATGGACATGGCATCCGTCACACAAGAAACCTACCAAGAGCCAATCAGTTAAATCAAATAAGACCGCACATCAACCACATGTCGGGTTTGAGGCGGATTTCCACCCATACCAATCTCTATTTAGTTGCCATAGTTTTTTATTTCTATCTCTATTGAGGTTTTTGCAAGAACCACGACTTATCAGGAATGCAATTGGGATCAGCTACCCATCTTCATCCCTCATGCAACAAATTTTGCTCGTACCTATACTTTAAAATAGGAATTCATCCGAGTCATACCTATTCAACGTTGGATAAAATTCTAATTGATAGTTTCTTAATTTATGCATGACAACTAGTGAAGTGAGACCACACTTGAATATCTCTTAGTAATATTGGTTTTCAGCTCTAAATTAAAGTTATTTGTTGTTAAAAGTTTTTATATCTATATAGAAAAAATCTCGGTCACTGCGACGCTGCAGACGCTGTTCATGATGGCGCACGGGGCACGCAGTTGTGGGGTGCCACCGACTGTGACGCGGAGTTCCATGTGATTTTCATCGAGGGGGATGTCGTCTGAGAGCCGTTTCGTGGCGGAATAGTCATCCGTGAGTACACTGGAGGCAGGAACGGCGTGACAGAGCTGACGGTGGCTACAGTTTGGGATGATGGTGAACAGGGGCGGAGCTGCATGGGCTTGAGGGAACCCGGGTCCAAAAAAATTTTAGTTATTACTAGTAAACATTCACCCTTTGTGCACCTCCTTGGCCCAATATGGTGTACCTCTAGCCCAACAAACACCCTCACTCGCCCCTGTCCAGCCCATTCTCCCACCGTCCTATGCTCTCACGTGTGGCCCATTGCACCCCCTCCGTTTTGCTCTAGCTCCGCCACTTATGGTGAAGGATGTGTGCTTGACATCGATGTTATCCATTTTATAAGGAAAATTGTCCATCCAATGTGAACTGATATGCTTCCCCGTGATAAAAACAAAGATGTGAGTTGTGACCCTGTTGATGTGATGGGTTGAAAGTTGTGGCTATGGATTCATGGCTACTGAAACAACTCGAATTTTCAAAAATTTGAAAATTTCTTTCTGAATTTGATTCTTTGAGTTTCTTTAGCCAATTCTCTTCCAATCTTAGCCATCCAAGCCTTGAGATTTGTGATACTTTGCCTCATGAAACAGATGCTTTGTCGGCATTATTCACCGGCCGAAAAAATCACGCCGACGCACGATCTTTTCTGCCGCCAGCTTCTTTCTTCGCCGCTAAGCCCCAGCGCTCTCCCGTGCCTTCTAGCCCCTGCCAAACCACCTTGCTTTGTGCCGGCACTGCTCAACAGATATTTTCGCCGCCGTCCCGAAATCAGCCACCGCCCCTAATTTTACCGCCACCTGAGCTCTCTCACGCCTTCTCGCATTCTCCCTTCGCTGACACTTGCTGCAAGCTTCTAACAGTCGTACCTCCTCCTCTGACAACCCTTGCCAGCTTACCATAACCTACAGGGCGCTAACGGGCCGCAATTTGCCTCCGCCCTGATCCCCTCTCGGCACCGAACCTCTCCACACTCCCCCGTAAAGCTCCTTACACGCCCAATTAGCCTCTCCCCGCCCCCACTGCCGGCAATCACCGAGAAGCTCCAAGGTGAGACCTAAACCAATTCCCTTGATTCACCCAACATAATTTCAATTGATTGCTCTTGTAGCTCCCTCATGAACCCAGAAACACAACCGAAGCAATGCCATAGCTCCCTAGGCCCTCCTTCTCTCTGTCGCCGAAGCTCGCCGCTCGGTTATGGTGCCTCACCGTGGCCAGCTCGTTGGGAGCTTCCCCAGCGCAAACCGCCACCACTCGGACCTCCCTGACGGCCCCAAGATGGTCAAATGCCCACCAATTTCAAGGACCACCATCCCTATAGCTCCCAAGCCCTAAAATACCGTGCTGAGTTCTTGAGCTCACCACCGGCGATCGCCGACTTCCCCAACCTTGCCGACCCCCAAAATGGAATCCCTAGAGCACCAGTAACCAAGCCATACCCTCCTTTCCCATCGCATTGCGCCCTACCTCCGCCAGTAGCCGCCGCCTCCTTCCTCTATTTCCAGCATGCGGTGTGTTCGACTAAGGAAGAAAAACAGTAACTGCATGTTACTGTTCCTCCCGACCCGCATGAACAGTATCGGGTCTGACAAACTGAACCCGTAGTGAATAGTCAAAACCCGTAATGAACAGTACCTGACCCCGTTACTATTCACCTGAAACCCGAAACTCAGAAATGGAGGTGTTACAGCTATTCTGTTGTACTGTTTACTAATAATGGAATATAGCTTATCTATTACACTGTTTACTGTTGGATTCACAACTTATCCGTTGCACTGTTAATTGATGATGGAATACCTAAGTTGATTGATGTCAATCAATCAATAAATGGACATGGCATCCGGCACATAAGAAACATACCAAGAGCCAATCAGTTAAATCAAATAAGCCCGCACATTAATCACGGATAAGTAATTAAGGATTTCAACATGGCAGATTTTAGGCGGATGTACGCCTGTACCAACCTCTATTTAGTTGCAACATGTTTTTTTTTCTTTTCATTTCTATCTCTTTTGAGGGTTTTGCAAGAACCAGGGCTTATCGGAAATACAACTGGGGTCCGCCACCTATCCTCATCCCCGTATCACGTCGTGCAACAAATTTTCCTCATACCTATCCTTCAAAATAGGAATTCATCCAGGTCATAACTATTCAACATTGGATAAAGTTCTAATTTATATTTTCTTAATTTATGCATGACAACTAGTCAAGTGAGACCACACTTGAATATTTCTTAGTAATATTGGTTTTCAGCTCTAAATTAAAGTTATTGATGTTAAAAGTTTTTATATCTATGTAGAAAAAAAATCTCGGTCACTAATATCGTAAGCCTCTGAGCCACTCGATTTTGTTTAACTGAGTTCCTGTAATATTAATTGATTTGAGACCTCATGCTATTAAATTTTGTCTAACCCTATATTTCCCTTAGTTCCTTAATGGCACATTGATGTAGCTGTTAATTCTCTTTTTGTGGGATTGCCAAGAATCTATGTAAATGCAAACAACACGTGGGAATCAAGGCATCAAGCCATCTCTTGCTTAGTGGGCTAGAAATTCTCACATTAATCCTTAAAAAAATCTTAAATTATCTCATTAGTCAGCAGAAAAAAAGAGAAAGATCTGCATTACTCGTCCAAAGTGTTTGCCACGTTGGGTGTGGTCAATGCGCCATGTCAGCTATCCGGTCCTACATGGCATGTACGTATGCAAACAATACGTAGGAATCAGGCAATCTCTTGCCCTACTGGTTAGAAATTCTCACATTAATCCATACAAAATCTTAAATTATCTCACTAGTCAATAGAAAAAAAGAAAGAAGAATCTACATTACTTGTCCACAGTGCATGCCACATTAGGCATGGTCAATGCGCCATGTCAGTGATCCCGTCGTACGTTTCATGCCTAGGATCTAAGTGACCGACTTAAATAAGTTCAGGGACTTAATATGCAGTTTGGGAGTTTAGAAAACTACTTGATCCATCCCTTGAGACAAGTTTTGGGACCTACAATGCACTTTAATTATTCTTTCAAATATAAGCATATGTGTGTTGTAGTACCTAGTCGTGCAATTGCACTGACATTTTCGCTAGTTTTATAACAAGAACGAAAAAATGAACTCTGTTGGTATAACCAGAACACCCCGGTGAGACCTATGCATGCACTCTGGGAGCTCGTTCATGGCGCCACCGAGTCTGGCCGTGTGTAAGAAACTAATGACGGCAAAACAAACATCAGCGTAATTACGGTTTAGCTAGGCCTTAGCGGATATTCCTTTAGTGACATCACGCGTCTACCGATACAAGATGCAATCTAAGGCGCACGAGGCTAGCTATAAATCCTCGCCATACCGGAGCTGAGAAACCCTACTAAAGAAAACCAAATTATCACGACAACAACTGCGCACTGCTGCACACCAAAACATAAAATTAAGAAGCTAGCAACTATGGATGAAAACCACACCATGGTAGCAGCCACCTCCAGCGCAGAGCTTCTGCAAGCTCAGGCAGATCTTTGGCGTCATATCTTTAGCTACCTCAAATCCATGGCCCTCTCCTGTGCCGTTAAGCTCGGGATCCCTAACGCCATCCACCGCTGCGGTGGTGCAGCCTCTCTACCTGAAATCCATACCACCATTCCAGTGCCCGCGAACAAACAGCCCTATCTGCCTCGCCTCATGAGGTTCCTAACCGCATTAGGTATCTTCGCTGTAGATGTTCCTGCCGCAGGTGAGGAAGCCGCTGGCTCAGCAGTCATCTACCGCCTCACTCCGGTGTCTCGCCTCCTCGTGGATGAAGCCGGTGCCGATAGCTGTGTGAGTTCGAGCCTATCGCCGTTCGTGCTCTTCCAGAGCATGGATTTCCTAGTCAAGGGGGCTCTGCGATTGGGTGAGTGGTTTGGGGCCGAGGGCGAGGCACCGGAGACTCCACTCAAGATGGAGCACGGTGTGGACGTTTGGGGCTTTCTGTGCCATGAACCGGAGCTCAATGAGATCTTCAACCAGGGAATGGGTTCCGACACTCGTTTTGTAATGCACCTTGCCATCCGTGAATGCGGCGAGGTGTTCGAGGGGATAAGCTCACTGGTTGACGTCGGTGGAGGGAACGGTACGGCGGCGAGGGCCATTGCCAAGGCCTTCCCACAAGTCAAGTGCTCAGTGCTTGACCTTCCTCACGTGATTGGCAATATCGTGCCTGACGGCACAGTTGAGTTTATTGTAGGTGATATGATGGATTTCATCCCTCCAGCCGATGCTGTGCTACTTAAGGTATAATCTGCATGCTACTCAGATTCTCCCGTTCTTTTTTACTTAATGGATTTATCACAGAAATTACTTTTATTAGTACATCTAAATATAAAGTTATAAAAAGTAATAGTTAAAGAGGTATCTCCCAGAGTAGAAAAAATCAAAAACATCAAGTAAAAAAGAACAGAAAAAGTATTAAAAAATTGAAAAGAAACCATAATTGACTATTACTATTTTCTAATATAATATATTGCAGTAATTGTTTAATATTTGTAATACAACTAATTACTTTTGACAACAATTGTGCTAATATATATCATTTTGATGCACCGTTCTTAATATTTTTACATAAATTCGAGGCCAAATGTATTGATTTTTTTTCAATTACATTGCAGGCTTTTTTAAGTGTCACTTATACTGAGAACATGTCTATTTTTTTAATCAAAAACTAACATTTGGCTTGCTGCATGCCTTCTATCGATGTTCTGGCTTACAAGTTTATGGAATTGTGGATTACGTGCAGTACGTGCTACATGACTGGACCGATGAAGTTTGTGTGAAGATTTTAACTCAATGCAGAAAGGCAATTCATTCCCGAGAAGCAGGAGGAAAGGTGATAATCATCGATACAGTTGTTGGATCTCCTTCTGGAGAGATGTACGAAGCGCAACTCTTGTATGATCTACTAATGATGGTAGTAACAGCGGGCAAGGAACGCGATGAGCATGAGTGGAAGAAGGTATTCATGGATGCAGGATTTAGTCACTACAAAGTTAGGCCTGTCCTGGGATTTCTATCCATCATTGAGGTCTATCCATAGCGAGAATACCAATGCATAATTGCAGTGAAATAAGTGTAAGCAGATGGGCCCTTAGAACTCATTCTGCTTCTCCAGGCCCGATCGTCTGTGTCTCCCAACAGTCTACTTGTACGCCTCCAATGGCTTACCGTATTTATCGATCCTTGTGCATTGTCATGTTCTCGTTGCATGTACACGATATCCTGATGGAAATGAATAAAAGCGCGACGTCGTCGTCGTCGTGAGCATGCCTAAGTTTTAGCCATCCATCATTTTACTCGTTACAGGCAGGGTTTTCATTACTGGAATCTATTTTCTACCGGTGGTGGCCGATTAAGGCGAAAATCACGATTATCAGTTATTTTCGGACCGAAGATTTCAAAGAAAATTTAAAATTCAAACAAAATTTGGCCGAAAAGCACCGATTATCGGCTAATTTTTGGATGGAAAAATGGGCAAAAACCGGCCAAACTTTTCTGACACAAACAGTACAAATTATAACTCGGTTTCAGTGATGGCAAGATACCGTAATCGTTTTGCTCAATATTGCACAATTTGTCTGCCTGGATGCGTCGCCATTCTAGTGAGCACTCCTGTTTATTTTTGCCAGACTTTTCCCTCCACTAAACTACGTGCCTTCTCATTCTCCAGTACCCAGGCCTGGCTTGCCAACTGACTAGTACATTTCATTCTTGCAACAGGTGCGGAACCCATATATCTTCCATATTCAACAATTCAACATAGCGAAATGCAAATCGGATGCCAAGTTTTGCACAAAAGATCAAAAGGTAAATACTCATGCTCTGATTGAACCAGTCCAAGACTACAAGTACACAGAGGGCAAGATCATTTGAAGACTGAAGTTGTGAACAAGTACAAGACAACAATCCCATACAAGACTACAAGTACACAGAGGGCCAGATCATTTGAAGTTTTGAACCTTACCTGTAGTTACCGTTGCAGTAGATCTGTCCTAGCCGCCACTGCCGTCCTGGGCTCTGCCTCCGCCACCCAGCTCTATGGTCCTAACGTCCCGGCCACCACTGCCCTCCTGGCCTCCGCCCCCGCCGCCTCAGCCTCCACCGCCGTCCTGTTCCTGCCTCCTCCCGCCTCCTCCCGCCCCCGCCCTGGCCTCCACCGCCACCCACCATTCAAGGGGGATTTGAGAGGAATGAAGTGCCAAAGTGGGGACTAGGGGGGCGAACCGAGTAGAAGATCCGGCGAGTGAGCGACGAGACGGCTCAGGGAGGGAAGATGATTTTTTTTTGATATCAGGAGGGGAAGATGAATGAGTTTTTTGTACGGATAATCCATTTTTTATTCGAAATTACAGAAATATACCCGCGAGAAATTTTTTTACAAAAATAGGCTCAAGTCGCCCAATGGGAGGGCGACTGGAGCCTATCACCCAACCAGAAGGCGATTCTGTTCCTGTCGCTCAATCATTGGGCGACTGCATCCAGTTGCCCTCCCATTGGGCGACTTTAATGCAGTCGCCCAACGGTTGAGCTAAAGGTATCAAACCTTCGCCAAAAATAGTGAAAATTGGTGGGGCTATTCTTCATACATCGAAAAGCCTTCAGAAAAAAAAATTTGAGCAATTTCGGCTACGGGATCAAAAGTTATAGCAGTTTCAATCGAGGCCGAAACAAATTTGAGTCCGTTTCCGACACACCTTTAGTAAAACGGGCATAACTTTTGCATACGATGTCCATTTTCGACGTTCTTGTACTCGTTGGAAAGCTGACGACGAGCCCAATCCAAAGAAAATGACCAACTTGCACCCGCGCACTCCAAGACCCCGAAAATCGGCTATCTTTGGACCTAAACCTGCGTCGCAAGTTTTTGGTTTCTGTTTTTGCATTTTCTCTTGGTCTTCCTTTGGAATTTGGATTTTGTTTCAACTGAAAAGTTCTAGATCTCATTGAAACCTTTCATTTGAAACAAAATCCAAATTCCAAAGGAAGACCAAAAGAAAATGCAAAAACAGAAACCAAAAACTTGCGACGCAGGTTTAGGTCCAAAGATAGCCGATTTTCGGGGTCTTGGAGGGCGCGGGCGCAAGTTGGTAATTTTCTTTGGATCGGGCTCGTCGTCAGGTTTCCAACGAGTACAAGAACGTTGAAAATGGACATCGTATGCAAAAGTTATGCCCGTTTTACTGAAGGTGTGTCGGAAACGGACTCAAATTCGTTTCGGCCTCGATTGAAACTGCTATAACTTTTGATCCCGTAGCCGAAATTGCTCAAATTTTTTTCTGAAGGCTTTTGGATGTATGAAGAATAGCCCCACCAATTTTCACTATTTTTGGCGAAGGTTTGATACCTTTAGCTCAACCGTTGGGCGACTGCATTAAAGTCGCCCAATGGGAGGGCGACTGGATGCAGTCGCCCAATGATTGAGCGACAGGAACAGAATCGCCTTCTGGTTGGGCGATAGGCTCTAGTTGCCCTCCCATTGGGTGACTTAAGCCTATTTTTGTAAAAAAATTTCTCGCAGGTATATTTCTGTAATTTCGAATAAAAAATGGATTATCCGTACAAAAAATTCGAAGATGAATAGAGGAGAGGAAGAACAGAAGAACAAATGTGAGCCACGTTGTCTGGAAGGGATGCACACGAGCATTAGGGCAACACTCCCTGCTGTCAATTGGGCTAGCTGGGCTGCGGCCATTTTAAATTGGGCCAAAATATTTTGCCCGGTAGCCCATTTTGCTGGGGGGCAGTTAAGCTAGTATTTCTGAAAATTGGCCGGTTTTCCAACCCTGGTCACAGGTACTTACGGTAGGGGGCAAGAACCATACATAGCAAAGGGTCATTTCTCATCTGGCTAATAAGTAGAACGAGGAACATCTTTGGAGTTGGAGACTCTCTCTGAAGAGGATTGGGGGTTCTTACTTCACAGACATGCATTTGATTTCACGTGGCCATCGCACGCAGAGACCTAGTTGAAGATGATTGGGTACTTTTGGGTTGATGGCTTATGGCTTAAATATTTGAATTCTGGTTGTTCGCGAGATGTAGTACACAAAGTGAAATAGTCGCATGCGATTTTGGCCAGTACAGCTAAACTCAATATATTTTTTACTACAATTTTTCTATTGACCGCATCTTAAAAAAATGTGTCGTTTAGAAGCTAGTTATTATAGACAGTACAAGCATAAGCCAACTTTAAGCCCAAAGAACTCAGCCGAAGACATGCTTGATCAGTGCCAGTGGTAGATTTGACTCGCAACTGGTGCTAGATAGGGGGAGAAGGATTGGGTCGTGAGTGTGTGTATGCATGTGTATGTGAGAGTTTTTTCCTCTTTTTTTCTTTTGGGGCCGTGTCCGTGTGTGAGGGTTTTTTCAAGGCGTGTAGAAAGGCATTTTCTGTATATGAGGTGTATAGGTGACAAGCAAGTCATTTTTCTTGTTAGAGGGCACTCGGATTTTTAATCATTGGATATAAATCTAAAGGACCTCATCTCTCCTCAAAAACCATGTAAAATCCACTCTACCCCTTCCCTTCCCTCCTCCAAACCCTAGTCGCCTCCCACCTTAGCCCCCGCTGTGCCACCCCCACCACTGCACCGTCATTGTCCCCGGCTCTGGCGATGCCCGCTGGCGAGCTACTGCCACTGACTCCCTCCCTTGCCACCACCGCCACCTCCCTCCCCTCTCCAACGAGGTCCCTTGCACAACCCACCTTCCTCCATTTCGGTGAGCTCCCCCGCCACCGGCCTCCTTCCTTGTCTCCGGTGGCTACCGCCGTCAGATCTGCTGTCGCCTCCCATCGCGTCCTAACCACTCATTCTTGTCACACTCGCCGACTTCCACCGTCCACCACACTCTTTCGGCCCGTGGTTGAGGCGGTACCTCGCCGCCCCACCACTGGTCTGCCACCGTCCTCGGCCTCCCTCTGAATCCGGGGGGCTTCGGTTAACCCAACCCACACCTTAACCCTAATTCACTAGAGCTCTCGGTGAAGCCAGAGAGGTAGACAGAGCATGAATCTCGAGGTAAAATCCTATTGAGAAATTCAAGTGCTCAATCTAAAAAAGCACTCGAGTACTAGTTAGCAATTCTCTTCTCCACATAGGTTATCGTTCTGCTGCGACCTTGTAAGATATTCGTAGGCCCAAGCTTTAGGTGCGTTTGGTTGGAGAACGAAGTTGAATGACATGTGATGGGATGGTACAAGCTGAATGTGATAGTTTAGTTGATTGCATGAGATAGTACCAGGTTGTGTTTGGTTGGTTATATAGAATGGTATATGATGGTACAAGTTGGTGTAGGCAGGTGGGATGAGTCAATGTTCCAAACATAATTTTTTTTTCATTTTTTCCTTTCTTTCTTTCCTTTTTCTCTTGCTTGCTTATCTTCTCTTCCTGGTCGCACGTTCTTTCTTTCTACTTTCCCTTTCTTTGCCTTCTTCTCTCCTTCCAGGCACCAGGACTCCTTACTTCCTCAGTTCACTACCATGCCTCACCTTGCTACCTCTGGCCACCACCGCCACGCCTCGCTCTTGGATTCCTCTGGCCACCACCATGGCACCTTGCCCGCTTCCTCCGGCCACCACTGCTGCATCTCGCCCCCAGCTTCCTTCAGTCATCACTGCACCTTGCCCAACACGTACTTCTTTCCTTCATCCCCACCGGTTCTGCCTCACCTTGGTGTCAAGCACCATCAAGAGGCGAGGCGGTGGTGATGAGAAGGGAGAACCAAAGAAGAGCACTGTCTATTTTGAGGGAGGGAGGTGAGCGCAGGTGGTGTTAGTGGACAAGCTCATACCTGTACCACTATGGTTCCATCAATTTTGTCGAATAAGTTACTTCAGGATCTTTATGGAATACTCTCTCAACTTACACTAGCCCATCCCAAACCTGTTCATTTCATTTGTCAAACCAAATAGTTGGATAAGGACATATCCCGAACCCATTCATCTAATTACCACATCGTTCGCCTATCCAAACAAGTGCCACATAGACCTAAGGCCTCAATCACGTGGCTCACCAAGTAGCAGATCACTGCATGCTACGACAAGGCTGTCGCTATGCCTCCACGTGGCACACCAGGTAGTTGAGCCCTACATGGTGCCAGGTGTCACACCATAGTGGCACGCTGCATGCTTCGCCGTGGAACGCTCCAACCTTGGGTTAGTCCATTCCGAGCCCTATAAAATCCTCACCATACTTGAACTACATCGCTCCACTCACTACACCTCCACAGAGGGAGCTACCTACCTGGCTAGCAATCTCATGGATGAAAACAAGCCTGTGCCTATGGCGACCTCCTTCAGCGCGGAGCTTATCCAAGCGCACGTTGAGTTTTGGAGCCTCACCTTCAACTACCTCAAATCCATGGCGCTTGAGTGCGCCATCAACCTCGGGATCCCCAACGCCATCCACCGTGGCAGCACTACCTCACTGCCCGACCTGCTCGCCACCGTGCCAGTGCCCGAAAGCAAAAGGCCCTACCTGCCTCACCTCATGAGATTTCTCGCCGCGACAAGTATCTTCACTCTCGATGTTTCCACCGTAGGGAAGGGCGCAATCAGCGAGGCGTTAGGAGCAGGCATCTACCACCTTACGCCGTTGTCTCACCTCCTCGTGGATGATGTCGGTGTTACTGGGTTCGCGAGCCTTTCGCCATTCGTGCTCTCCCAGACCACTAAGTACCACAGCACGGTGGCTATGTACCTGTCTGAGTGGTTCAAGGGTGACGACGGGGCGATCACGGTGGAGACGCCATTCAAGATGGCCCACAACACGGACCTATGGGGCGTCATGGACCGTGACACGGAGATGAATGAAGTCTTCAGTGCCGGGATGGGGCCCGATAGCCAGCTCACAATTGACTTCATCATTAGCAAATGCGGTGAGGTGTGATACAGTTAATCTAGTTGTCTTTAGTTCTGGTCGTATCAATGACCACGTTCTACGACTGCTGTAGTCTCGACTACATTCAAGTACTGTAGCGGTCATAAGTTGTAAGTCGTGAAGGTACTGTAGTGGTTGTAAATCGTAAGTCGTAAAGGTACTTTAGCGATCATAAAAACACTGTAGCAGTCGTAGTCGTAAGGAGTGAAGGTACTATAGTGGTTGTAAGTTGTAAGTCATGAAGGTACTGTAGCGGTTGTAAGTCATAAGTCATAAAAGTATTGTAGCGGTCATAAAAACACTATAGCAAAGATGAAGCATTTGAGGCATTCACGAAGATCAAGACTGTAGCCAAGGTGGAGAAAAAGCTAAGGCTGAAAGCTCTGCACACCGACCGCGGTGGCAAGTTTACCTCGAACGCGTTCGAAGACTACTGTGAGCTGTTGGGAATTAGGCTGTACCTTACAGCGCCTTATTCTCCTTAATAGAATGGTGTGGTCAAAAGAAGGAACTAGATGGTGGTCAGTATGGCGAGAAGTCTGTTGAAGAGCATGGGTGTCCTAGGATAATTTTAGGGGGAAGCAGTCTCGACTCCCGTTTACCTCCTAAATCGGGCGCCAACGAAAAGCGTCATCAATAAAACTCCTATGAAGCATATTATGACCACAAGCCAGGTGTGGGTCACCTTCGCATTTTTTAGGTGTGTTGCACATGTAAAAATGACCACACCACACCTCTCCAAGCTAGTAGATCGAAGCAAGCCAATGGCGTTCTTTGTATATGATTCGAAGACGAAAGGCTACCAAATATGTAATCCAATGACACGACGATTCGTGGTGACTCGTGACATAGTGTTCGAGGAGGAGAGGAAGTAGGAGTGGATCAGAGATCCCTCAACAGAGGTACGACCTATGGAAGACATCTTCATGATACATTATCCTCCTAACATTGTTGCAGGTCTTGATGACTTTGTAACCGATGCACCGACCGTGGTGGACGTAGTTGGAGGATCCGACCACAACGTGGTCGTAGATCCTAACGACCACGTAGTAGCTTCCGACACTACAACCACGCAGGATGTAGTCAGAAGGCACAACCACATTGCAGAAACTCCAAGCATGACCACGGCAAGAATGAGTGCAGGAATCAAGATGCCCGGCTTGACTACACCGTGTACTCCCACAACAACGGTGGGAATAATAGTCTCACCTGGTGCCCTGGGAAGATTGGAACTCAATGAAAGCATCTGAAGGACCTTGATGGGAGCATGACATAAAAAGTCTCTACGATGCCACATCTCTGATCGAGTTGGAAGATTCCGAGTTTTGCTTACTCGGAGAGGAGGAGCCTGTGAACTTTGAAGAAGCTAAGGTGAAGTTAGAATGGAGAAGAGCTATGGAGGAGATGTCCTCTATCCAAGAAAATGGAACATGGAAGCTAGTTCCATTGCCAGTCAGTCATAGGCTACTTGGGTTGAAGTGGGTGTATAAGGTGAAGAAGGACACCCCAGGCATGATCGCAAAGCACAAGGCGAGGCTAGTTGCAAAGGGGTACGTTCAACGACAAGGCGTTGATTTCGACAAAGTCTTTGTTCCTGTTACATGACTAGAAATGGTGTGATTACTTATTGCGATTGCGGCACACGAAGGATGGGATGTTCATCATATGGATGTGAAGTCAGCCTTCCTCAACAGCAATCTGGAAGAAGAAGTCTATGTTGTGCATCCTTCAAGATTTGAGAAGAAAGGAGATCACCTGGTATTAAGATTACACAAAGCTTTATACAGTTTGCGTCAAGCCCAGAGAGCTTGGAATACAAAGCTAGACAAGTCTCCTGTGGCACTCGGATTTGAAAAATGCCTATTAGAGCATGATTTGATGGTTGGAGTTTATGTGGATGATTTGATCATCACTGGAGAGAGTATTGAGGAGATCAATATTGAGGTACGTGAAAGGAACTTTGAGTTACGGATGTGTATACGAGAAGAAGGAAGAATGTTTGAGGTTGATCGGTTACTCGGACAGTGATCTTGCCAATGACACAGACGATCAGAAAAGTACTTCAGGCATTGTATTTTTCTTTGGGTTGAACCCAATCAGTTGGTGTTCGCAGAAGCAAAAGGTGATCACTTTATCCTAGTGTGAAGCAGAGTACATTGCAGCTTGTGCGACAGCATGTCAAGGGGTATGGCATGGACCATTGTTGGCAGACATGTTGAAAAGAAAGGTTAACAAGATAACTTTGAAGATTGATAATTAGTCTACAATAGCATTGTGCAAAAACCCAGTCTACCATGAGAGAAGCAAACACATCGACACTCGGTTCTATTACATATGAGAATGTATGTACTCAATGGTGGTAGAAGTGCAATATGTTTGCACAGAAGACCAACTCACAGACATCCTGACCAAAGCGCTCGGAAGAATGAAGTTCATAGAGATGAGGGAGAAGATCGGTGTGCGGAACATCGATGGAAGACAAAAAGCTTAAGGAGAAGATTGATAGAGTTAATCTTGTTGTCTTCAGGTCTGGTCGTATCTACGACCACGACAGTCTACGACCATATTCTACGACCATGGCAGTCTCGACTACGTTCTAGTACTATAGCGGTTGTAAGTCATAAGTCATGAAGGTACTATAGCGATCGTAAGTCGTAAAGGTACTATAGCGGTCGTAAGAACACTGTAGCAATCGTAGTCGTAAGGGGTTAGAAGTCAGAATCTGTTTGGGATTCAGAGTGGTCGTAAACGGAAAGTCGGGATGTTTCCGTGTCGGATTCTCAGCGTTGTATGCTGCGTTGGTTTTAGAGTCTTGTATGTTGCTTCTCTATATAAGAAAGAAGAAAAGGACACAGACGTATCGCACTGCATCGCGTTGCAAAAAAAAGAAATCAATCTGAGTTTACTCGTGTTCGCGTGTGTGATCTCGAAGGTTGTCGTTCATTGCTTGTCTAGGTCCTAGACAGTTTTCCCAACAAGGATATAAGCTCACTGGTTGACGTCGGTGGCGGGACTGGCACCGCGGCGAGGGCCATCGCGAAGGCCTTCCCGCATGTCAAGTGCTCGGTGCTGGACCTCCCCAATGTAGTCGATAGCATCCCGGCTGATGGTGTGGCTGAGTATATTGCAGGTGACATGACGAATTTCATCCCACCGACTGATGCTGTGTTGCTCAAGGTATAATAATCCATCAACATTAAATATCTGTCGGAAATTCTTTAGCTAGTAGCTTTTAAATACTTAAAACTTGCCTTATACTCCATCAAGGTTGCGTATGTGTCCTATAGGCCCTTGGCGGAAGTGTTTATTAATTACAGTATGTGCTACATGACTGGAACGATGAAGATTGCGTGAAGATTTTAACACAATGCAAGAAGGCTATACATTCTCGAGAGAAACGGGGAAGAGTTATAGTCATAGATATAGTTGTTGGGTCTCCTTCCAAAGCCATGTTCGAAGCCCAAGTCTTGTTCGATTTATTGATGATGGTGATAACATCAGGTAAGGAGCGTGATGAGCACGAATGGCGTAAGATATTCATGGATGCGGGATTTCGTCACTACAAGACAAGGCCTGTTTTGGGGTTTCTATCTGTCACCGAGCTCTATCCGTAGCAAACACATGTTTGATACGAAGTAAGTTTGTGTATATGCATGGGCCCCATAAAATTCGTTGTGCTTGTACTGGCCCAATTGTCTGTCATCTGTGTTACAATAATGCCTCTAATGGCATACCGTATCACTATTATCTGTTTTTTGTCTAAATGAAAATTATTAGCTAGTCTTTTGCTCTACTTTGATGCTTCTTGAAACATGTTGGGTTCTCTCACTTACGTGCCTAAACCAGATGAAATAACGTCCATCCAGGCTTTAGGCGCTATCCTCATTGATCGATCTATATTGTAACATCCCAAAATCTAAAATGTATATAAAGTAATTATTTTTAAATCATCATTTCCGAAAATTTTGAGATTTTCAAAAGTCTTCTGTATTTATTAAAGGTTTTTCCTAATTTTCAGCAGCTAAAAATAAATTTTCAATAATAAATGAAACTTGATGAGGTTTTTCCCAAATTTTACCAAAAATTTTTAACCTAGTTTGGTAAGTTTCTGAGCTCAAATGTGACTTCTGGAAAATAAATAATTTCAAAATCAATATAGTTTTGTAATTCCCTCTCTGAGACCAAAACTGTAATAACCCAAAAGTGATTCGAGAGATAATCGATTAATTGGAGAGAAGGACCAAATAGAACAGAGTTAAATAGGGATATTTAGATGGGGAATTTCTGAAAATCCTGGCAATCTGGGCCTGGGCCTTGGTCCAAGAGGTGACTGGTCAAAAAGGGGGGAGGCACCCCTCCCCAAACCCTAGCCGCCACCCCCTTCTCCCCCTCTCCTCTCCCCTTGTGGCCGCCCCCCCTCTCCCCCTTGCGCCTCCCATGTCCAGCAGCACCTCCTTCTCCCCCCTCTCCTCCATTGAAGCCCTTCTACCGGTGAAAAAGATTTCCCTTTTGTTGCCGGTCGAGCGGAGGAAGGAGATCAATCGCAGCGAGGCGTTTGGATCCGAAGGAAGGGAAGAGGAAAAGGAAAAGAGAAGGAGTTCATGCGGTGTTCTTCGTGATCTACAGCGGTTCGTCAAGGGTAACCCCTGCTTTCCCCCAATTAGATGCATATTTTAATCGTTGTAGCAATGTCGGTATTCTGGACTGCTAGGACAGGTTTTGTTGGACGGCTGTTTTGGGGTAGTTTCGTGGGGATTCAGATCTGAACTTCTCCTAGAGAGTTGTAGAGGACGTCTTTATATTTCCATGAAGTGCTAGAACGCATCGATCGGACCTTGGTAGCAGAAGTTATGATTTTTCTTGTAAGACTGTTCTGCAGATCGGAAGATTTCTGTCAGATTTTGGTAGATTGGATTGGCCGATTAGAAAACGGGAGAATCAGAGGATCTCCATATTATGAAAGTTGTAGATAATTGTCTTAGATTTCCATTAAAGTCAAGAAAGCATGATTCAGACACTCGGTCCGGAAGGTATGGCATTTTTAGTGCTCTGTCCAGAGGACCCGACATGAAATTGATGTTTTAGAAAAATTGGATGGTGCGGGTAGAAGATGGCCGAATCATGGAGGCTCACAAAATAGGTTTAGTTAGATAATATAATTATATTTCTAGAAAGTCTAAGAACACCCTATTCAGATTCCTGTACCAATAGATATGAAGTTTTGAAGTTGAGTGTCCTCAGAGGGGGGCGGGATGACCTGTAGGATTTGGGAATTGGAACCAAGTTAGACGAATTTACTAGTTCGTGATTGTTTTTATTTGGGCAAAGGTCCGCTACTGTTATCTTAGCAAATATTATAATTATTATTCAGGTGGAGGACGGATCCCAGAGGCGGCACCTTCTGCACGTCCCTCGTTTTCTCGCGGTTAAGGCAAGTATAATGATGGTATTAAAATTGGTAGTGTGGAACGTCGATGTTTGATCTATAATATGAATATATGTGTTCATGGTTGTGGTAAGGATGTATTGGTGCTGTTTATGGGTGATTGCAATTTACAGTGTTCATGAGTATTTCTGGTGCATGGATAATGTGAATGCAAGATTTATTTTGTTAAGACATTCACGCATATGCATCATGTTGGTCTATTGAAGACTTGGTCACGAGATGACTAAGCGCCGAGGTCCCCGTCATGTTGATGACATGACGGGCTAAAGGTCCCCATACTGGTGGAGTATGGGCAATTGGTCCCTGTACCAGGTGGTACAGGCATGGGTGTGCATCGACGGATGCACACTTTGCATTACCGGTAAAATGCAAAAGAGAAAAAGATAAAGAGATTTTTGATCATATTGCATTGCATAGTTTATTTATATGGCTGTTGGTTGAGTATGAAGTGATGCTTAATTATGTTCTTGTTGCCTTCTATTATATTTGCTGAGTCATTGGGCTCACTCTTGCGGTTGTTGTGTTTTTTTAGGTACCTTTATGAGATCGGCATGCATGGGGAAAAGGAAAGATTAGCATTATTGCACTTTGCACGAACTATCCACAATGGAGGAAAGGGAGAAAATTAAATACTAGTTGCATGAATTACTTAAGTAGTAGATGACTATTGATTGCCGGATTTAAATTGTAATAAAAGATTAGAATTCTTTTATGATACTTCCGTTCTTTAGCTAAATTTATAACTATGAATGTTCTAGTAATCTTAAGCCAATATTGCTTAGAATTGAATTATATTACTTGAGGTTATTCATTTCTTTTAATTATGCTTGTTGAAACCTCTGACTTAGACAGTAAACAATGGAGGTTCTGCCGAAATTTTGTGTAGCATGTTTAGTTTGCCATTGTCTTACTATTAGTATGGTAGCATTCCGGGTCATTGCTTGACTGGGGTGTTACAGTTGGTATCAGAGCGGGCAGTAGGTCCGTGGTTAATGAAATATTAATTTTGACACACTAAGCACTATAGGTGGGAATGGGGTTTGCATTGCATCTACGTTTCCGTTGGTTATCATAGTTGAATGTGTGCTTAATGTTTGGCTTTGTACATGTTATAAGATGATCTTTTGTGCCTACGATTTGATTATATGATTGATATGTGTGGTGATAGTTGATGTCGAGAGATAGAGATCGCGGTGTGGCCATTGGCATGGCCAGGTTATATCACTATTCATGGTATTGAAATGGTGAAGGATTTTCCCTTGAGCAACTTAGTTTTAGAGGTTAGGAATGAGTTCTTTAGAAAAGTTTCTCTCATCCTTGAGTTGAATTTGGTCAAAATTTATCCTGTGGTGGTGGATGAACTTATCTTGGGTTTGTGGTTCATTGCAGTTGAGGGTTTTCTAATGGTCTCTACCTGTTCTTTGAAGCAATTATTGTTCTTTCGGACTATTGAGACTCTTTTGCTACTTGTGAATATTGTTAATTTGCAAGGTTGGTCCCTTCGTGGGAGTTTTGTCTTGTTGTGAAACATGTCTCATTTGTTTGCTTGGTATTTTTATTAACGAAAGTTTTATGTTGCAAATTCATTAACATGTGAAAGCTTTGGCTTTATGTCATTCTTTTGGATTATTCTAAGTGTGAAGTTTGAAGCCTCTCTTTTCTGAAGGAAGGTGTTAAAATTCTTTTGTGATGTCTTGTTATGGTTAAGTCAGAGATTGTAATCAAATGAATTGTTATGGTATGAGTATCCAGTTGGGATCATTGGTGTGGAGCATAATTAATTTAAACTAGTATCCTTGTAAGTGAAGTCAAATAAGTTGATGTTGTCTTCTTATAGTTCTTGATGGACTATATTTATGAATAGGGCTATTCCGAATGGAATCAATAGAGTTACTAAGAGACATGGAACTTTGACTAAGCAGTGGCATAAGTGTTAGACCATGTGGCTAGGTCTAGAATATGTTGTGATGAATAATTTACAATGGTTAATTTGTGATGATGAATATTTGGTAATTTTGTTTAGCGGCGTTATGCGAGTTGTGTTGCATGTATGCGGATTGACGTTGGTCAAGTTTGGATGAATTTGTGCCGGAAGAATGTTCTTTGGTCTTTGCATGTGCAGGTTGAGCATGGAGGCAATCATGGTCGGCGACGAGGAGGATCAGAACTAGGATGGGGAGATCCGAGGTTCAGACGGTCAAGGAGGTCACGAGATGATCGGGCTCATGCTTGGGGCGCATGGAGATCAAAGGTGGATGATACGTGGAGAAGCTATGGGAGGTGCGGTCCTGTTTGATCGTAACTTCTTTCTCACTGCTACAGTACGCTACAGTAACTGCTATAGTACGCTACAGTATTGCTACAATAAAACCAGAAATTTTTTTGTTTTTGTTATTTCTGGTTTTTGCAGATTAAACAATTAAAAGGTAGAAAATTTGAAAAAAAATTTGTGCTGTGCGCTGCAATCATTCACCCCCCTCTGATTGCTATCGACGATCCTATAAGTGGTATCAGAGCAGGTTTATTTTTTTAATTGATCTTAACCGGTGATTAGAAAACATGTCGACGGATAGGTATTCCACAAACTCTTGTGTTTTCGATGGTGTTGATTTTCAGTATTCGAAAGTGAAGATGGAGGCATATATTCAAGCTCAAGGCTTTGCAATATGGGAGAAGGTCTACAAGCCTTATCAAGTGCCCGAGAACGATGCTGTGTCAGCAGCAAATATAGCACAAGTGGAGGCAAATAGCAAGGCAAGGAACCTAATAATTCAAGGACTAGGAAGGAGTGATTTTGATCGTGTTGTGCATCTTAAATCTGCATATGAGGTATGGAAAGCACTATGTGATTATCATGAGGGTTCATCTACTATTAAAGAGGTACGTCAAGATATGTACAAAAAGGATTACATACGTTTTGAGATGAAACCTGGTGAATCAATAGATGATTTCTTTGCTCGTTTTAATAAAATTCTTAGTAACCTACGTGCTGTTAATGTTACTTATACTGATGCTGAAAATGCACGTCAATTACTTGGAGCATTAGATATGTCATATGGGAGATGAATGTTACATCCATTAGAGAATCTACTGTCATGAGTACACTTACATTAGATGTACTTTATTCTAAGTTGAAAACTCATGAATTAGATGGTTTTGTTAGGAAAAATAATGGTAATAAATCAATTGCTTTAGCTTCATAATATAGCAAGTCTAATGGTGATAATTCTTCTACTAGTTATGATTTGTCTTCACTAACCGATGAACAGCTAGAGCAACTCCCGGAAGATGATTTGGCACTCCTTGCTACACACTTCACAAGAGCTTTGCAGAATGTGAGATCAAGGAAGAGATGAAATTTGGTCCTCAAAGGTGCTATGAGTGTGATGATCTCAATCATATTTGTCTCAAATGTCCAAATTTTCTAGCAAGACTAGTTAAGTGCCCGTGCGTTGCTACGGAACAAAAACATTCAACAGATATCGACATATAGGATTTAGCACAGTTTGTCATGCGAATACCAAATTTAGCCTCCGAATCACCGTAATTCTATTTGTAGCCTTATTTTTCAAAGTACAGGAAGATGCCCGTGTGTTGCAACAGAAATATATATTTTATACCAAATAATTCCTATATCGTATGAAGCATATAAAGCTAAAGCTTTTGAAATGGGGCAAGTCATGAAGCTTTCATGATATTTGCAGAGAAAGTGTACATTGAAGCTTTTTAAATGAATAAGCATATAAAGTGCCCATGCGATGCTATGAAATAAAAAAACAAATTCGTAGACATTTCTTAGAGTAATTTATAAATACCAAAATAGTTTGTTATTATTGCAGCTAGCATATGGAATGCATACACAATAACCCTTTTATTCATTTGAAAGCCGAAAAGCTAGTGATCACAATTCTAGGTCAAACCAAATGCTCTTGACTTAGTTATTTTTCAGTGAATAGAACAATAACATGGAAGAAACAAATGTTAAATTTACTTCGCTGTTTTGTTTCTCTGAAAGCAATATCTTACACGGTTCAATTCAAGAAACTACAATGTTTACAAGGTTCAACTCAACTAAATTGTCAAACCCCTGAATATCACAATGTGCAAAGGTATGTCTTTCAAATTGCTCAATTGGTTATCCAGTTCATACACACTATCACCAATTCATGGTGTTTCTACTACAGATGAGTTGTATTGAAATTAGAACATCTCTAGCACAGAGAAATTAAGACATGGATTCCCTTCAAAAAAGAATTTAGCATATGGAGCAAAACCTGATCATAGAAATAATAATGCTTAGAGTGTGATGAAACCAAACCGGAGCTTTCACTCTCCCCTGGGCTCCTATCTGATGACTTACGCCTCCAGAGCCAACTCCGGCCATCCATCTCGCAGCCACCATAAAATTGAAAGCATCACCAATTTTTGTTCCCTTGGTTTATTGGCCACCATCCAAAGTAGGGTTCAGATATCAACACTGAAATAGAAAGCAATGGAGAGAAATCTCCTCAATACACACCACATTGCGGATTACCAGAGTAAGCTGAACACCAGGTAGTAAAACTAATCACTCTAGATCAAGAACAACAAAATTCTTAGGATATGATTACCAGGATCTTTACAAAGCAACTTGCTTACCAAAGCAAAATATGCTTACTGCAAAACAAAGAAATATTCACGCCAGTAAACCAGATTGCAGCACAATCAAAACCCTGGAACAGTTTTAACCTTTACGGATGGAGGCCATGGAACAATTTTAACATTTACAAATGGACATAAAAATTTGGAGCTGATTTCAGCATAAGTAAACATATAAATTTTCCAGTAATCAATGAATTCAATTTTGGATAGACTTAATTATTTCTATTATACAATAAATGTTCTATAAGTAGAAGAGAAACAAGTAACACTCCTGATCTTTAGTTCACACAAGACACACTCAGGTGAAGCAACACTTGCATATTTACATCTAGCTCCACGACATAGATCAGGAATTCCATCTTTTATCCTCAAGTCCTACAAAACATAATTTGATGATAAGCTGATAGAGTAGTTGGTTAAATATCAAATGATATATCAAACAGTTAAGGTTAAGGTTACATGTAATACTCTATTCTTGTGCTCTATAGAAATCATGATAAAGAGCTGCAAACCTTCAGTATGTATGCATGCTTCACTACAAATGCTTAAAAGGGCATGATTAGAGTGAAGAGCTTGGTACTAAACTGTTCAACAGAAGCAATGATACATAGGTGGCTGATAAAAAAAATTGTCTTTTCGTCAATATGCATGCTTCACAAAAAAATGTTTAAATTGGTCTACAGATGCAACAATACACAAGTGGCTAATAATAATCGTATATTCGCAAAAGGAATCATGCACTGGATTCATCATACCTCATAGATAAAGATTAGATTTAGATGATTTCATCATAGCATACAACTGGCAGTATGGCAGTAACTCATATTTTCTGCCATTGTGCCACATGATTACAAGTCTAGCACATACTACTAACTAAAAGTTAATTCACCATATAATACTACAAGGTATATTTGTTAAGCAGGAAAGCTGAAAGATTTCAGCTGTAGAATAGAATCGAGTCAATTAAGTTACCTAGCTTCACAGTCAACTTCTCCTGTGACTTCACCATCACCTAAAAATCAATTTCCCCCAATAATCACAAATCAGCACGGCCAAATTCATCTGAAGAGAGAAGAGGAGAGTAAGAAATTGAGCACCACAAAGGAAATTACCTACACAACCTGCACTCTCCACCGAATATATGAAATGCCATCACAGATCCCTGTTGGCTTTGAAAACAACCAAAGAAATTCAAACCGAATCAGATTAGGAGAGATCCAAGCAAGATCCAAGTGATATGGATCGGGTGGATCCAGCTCCACGTCCTCGAAACTAACCCTAACATCTACGCGGGGATGAGACCGTGTGAAAAAGGAGGATCAGATCGTGCATGGGAGGAGCCCGCACCTAGTAGATGTAGGTCTGGAAGGGTTCATAATTACCTCAAGATGCTATGCCCACTGCCTTTCCTTGACCAGTGATGGCGGCATGGACAAAGGGAGACGATAGTGCGAGGAAGGAGAAGGCAGCGGCGTGGGGGAGGGGCCGAATCTGACAGTCCCCATACATGGCGCCTCCGTGCCGCCCTCTTTCCCCTCTCCGCAGCGTCTTTATGGCCAGATCCGGTCGATTAATACACTCCAAAACAATTTTAGCAGAGATCAAAGAGGATTAGTGCACAGGTAATGCTGATCTCGATATAATAAACTGTATAAGACAGTCAAAAATCAACGATGCGAAGAAAAAGAATCTAGATGCAGGTAGCGTACCGTAGTTGAAGACTGAAGGATACAACAATATGAGCCAGGTATATCTAACGTGTGTACTTCCCAAGCGATCATCTGCACCTGCCCCAATCGAGAGCACCTCCCTCACCTTCTAGAAGCTGCAGACGGAGGGCTCGGCGGCGGCGGCCCCGGGGGAGACCGGGCGGCTGCGTCGGGGTTGCCACGGCAGACCTTGACCTCGACGTTGGGGGGCATGCCGCAGAGGACGCCGCCACCGATGGATAGGTCCCGCGCGCAAGACGAAACAGTCTGAGGTGGAGAGAGATCCGTGCCGCCTCTAGATCTGGGGTTTGGTAGGGCGGCGGCGCCGAGGGAGGGGGCAACGGAGAGGAGGCAGGGCGGCGGTGCAGCGGAGAGAAGGTTTTTCTGGGGGCGGTTGCGTAGGGGAAGGGGAGGAGCGGGGGAGGAGGCGGCAGCGCGGGGTGGGGAGGAGGAGGCGAGGGCGGATCGGAGGAGCGGGGGAGGAGGAGGCAACGGCGGAGCGGAGGAGTGGGGGAGGAGGAGGCGGCGGCGGAGCGGAGGAGCGGGGGAGGAGGAGGCGGCGCGGGGTGGGGAGGAGGCGGCGGCGCGGGGTGGGGGGAGGATGAGGCGGCAATGGAGCGGAGGGAGGAGGCGATGGAGGAGGACGGAGGCGAGGAGGCGAGGGAGAAATCAGGGGAAGGAGCTCACGGATTCGGTGGGGTGGGGTGGGGGTGGGGGGCGCACGGGCATGAGGAGGGGTGGGTGGGCCCATACGTCAGACAGAGTATCTTTTTTGTCAGAAGGGGTGGGAGGGGTGGGAGAGGCCGGACCAACCACCAACTCCTTCTTTTATAATAGTAAAGATTTGCAAGAGGAGAATGAGAAGGAAGAAGAGATGGAGAAAGAAAAAATGAAGAATAAAAAGAAGGGCTATATGAATCGCAAGGTGGTGCATCGTGTTCTTTCGGCTCTTGGGCAAATTAATTTGAGTGATGTGGACACGGACAGCGAGGATGATACTCCCAAAGGCAAGAAAGATTTAACTGGGTTATGTCTAATGGCAAGTAGCAAAAGCTCCACCGACAATGATGATCTTGACAGCGACAACTACAATGAGGTAGAACCTTCTTATGATGATTTAGCTAAAGCTGTTGCTAAACTTGGTACTTTGCTAGAAAAGAAAGATAAAAAGATTAAGAAATATGATACTTTGATTGAATCTCTAAATTCTGAAATTGCAAGACTTAGAGTTTTAATTCCTGATGATGAATCTTGTGAGTCTTGTCAAATTTTACATTCTGAGTTAGAGAATGCTAGGTCACTTAATGCTTTAAACATGGATCAACTTAGAGATGTAACTACTAAATTTGATGAATTAAGATTAGCACACGACTCTTGTGATGAAAAATTAAAATGTGCTAATGATGAAATTGGAAAGCTCAAGTTTAGTTATTCTTCATGTTTAGAATAAAGTATTTCAAATGTTCATTCTAAAACTTGTTCTAAATGTGAATTATTAGAAGCTAGACTTAACTCATCTCAGGAAACAATTCAACAGATGCTTTATAATGAGATATCTTGTTGTTCTAAATGTCCTAAGCTTAACACGGAAATAGAAGTATTGACTAGACAACTTAATGATTTTGCTGAAAAAGAAAGATTGGCTCAGTCTAGTGCTTTTAAAAATCTTGTGAATGAACCTGTTAAATGCACAACTTGTCCCACTCTAGCTAAAGAGAATGAGTACCTGAAAGACACCTTAGAGAGATTTTCTTTTGGCAAGAAAAAATTGAATATGATACTAGACAAGGCAAAAACAAGTGTGAAAAATCGTGGTCTAGGATTTAATTTTGTTGAGCATGCCAAAGAGAATACTCCTAAGGTTATTAAGCCTCTTGAACCTGGAAAAATTGAAGTGAAACTTGAATCAAAACAAATTGTGTTTAAATCTGCTGGTTTTGTGCAAAGTTCATCGAATAATAATGTGGGTGCTAGCTCATCATCTCAAAAGAATTCTGGTTTTGTTAAATTCCATTGCACCTATTGTGGAAGAGATGGACACTTACATGAATTTTGCTTTAGGTGTTCAAAGAAAGAGAAGAAGGAAAGATTGAATATTTTAAGACAAAAACGTGCAATCTCTTTTGTTCCTAGAACTAATGTGAAAACTAAGTTTTTAGAGAATTTTTATGATTGTTGTGGCTACAGACCAAACAGAGAGAGAGATGGTAGTGGAGAGTGAGGGAGATGAGTAATGGCTTGGGTCTTCCCCATGGCCTGTGTTCCATATATATACATACATGGGGAGCGCTTTTACAGTTATACCCTTACAGTTGATCATCCCCTTCAGGGGCATTTATGTCATTACACATGGCCTATTCTGGGCCTTATAACCTCCTACCAGGCCTGCTGGGTTTAGGTGGGGGCCACCCCTACAACAGGAGCCTCTCATGGAGAAGGGCTTCACAGGGCCGAAGCCAGGTTGCCGAGTCCTTTGGCCCGCTCCGTCCCTGCGACCTGTGAATTTTTCCGAACTTGACCAGGGGCTGCGGCCGTGGCCGAAGTAGACGCGCGCGCTCCGTCCCCTACCCTTCGAACGGGTGGCAGCGGAGCTGCCGCCAAGCCGAAGTAGGCGCGCGCGCTCCGTCCCCTACCCTTCGAACGGGTGGCAGCGGAGCTGGCGCCCAGCCGAAGTAGGCGCGCGCGCTCCGTCCCGTACCCTTCGAACGGGTGGCAGCGGAGCGGGCGCCCAGCCGAAGTAGGCGCGCGCGCTCCGTCCCCTACCCTTCGAACGGGTGGCAGCGGAGCTGGCGCCCAGCCGAAGTAGATGCGCGTGCTCCGTCCCCTACCCTTGGAACGGGTGGCAGCGGAGCTGGCGCCTAGCCGAAGTAGACGCGCGCGCTCCGTCCCCTACCCTTCGAACGGGTGGCAGCGGAGCTGGCGCCTAGCCGAAGTAGACGTGCGCGCTCCGTCCCCTATCCTTCGAACGGGTGGCAGCGGAGCTGGCGCCTTGCTGAAGTAGACGCGCGCGCTCCGTCCCCTACCCTTCGAACGGGTGGCAACGGAGCTGGCGCCGAGCCGAAGTAGACGCGCGCGCTTCGTCCCCTACCCTTCGAACGGGTGGCAGCGGAGATGGCGCCTAGCCGAAGTAGACGCGCGCGCTCTGTCCCCTACCCTTCGAACGGGTGGCAGCGGAGCTGGCGCCTAGCCGAAGTAGACGCGTGCGCTCCGTCCCCTAGCCTTCGAACGGGTGGCAGCGGAGCTGGCGCCTAGCCAAAGTACACGTGTGCTTTCCGTCCCCTACCCTTCGAACGGGTGGCAGCGGAGTTGGCGCCTAGCCGAAGTAGACACGCGCGCTCCGTCCCCCACGGGCGTAGCCGGAGCTGTGGGAACCGTGGGCGATGTCGTGGTGAAGGCGGGTGCTGTGCCGCCGGCTTTCCCGCATTTCGCAGCTGCCACGGCCCCGCGGTTAGATAGTGCGCTTTAAATGGCGGCTGGAATCATGCCAACACCTGGCCTATCAGGGGGCAGGCTATCGCGTTATGCAGTCTACTTTCGTGTTGGTGGGGCACGCGACGGCTTGCAACTGGCGCGTCGAGGGATGTGAGCGGTTGCGTGCTCGCGGCTGTTCGCTGCTTCCCCAGGGAGGCGGGACGCGTGTCAAGCGCGTGCTGGGGTTGCGCGCTGCCTGGCCACCTACCAGGCGCGCCCCTCCAGGTACCGACGGTTCTTCTTTCCAGGTCGTGCGCATTCGAACCGCTGGGGTTCTGGCCTAACTGCGCTTTCTGGCCATGGGGGGAGGCGAGCGGGCTTTATAAGGTGCCCTTACCGTGATGGGAGTACTTTGTCCCGCTTGCCGCTTAGTTCTGGTTTATTCCGTGCCGGTAGTAGCGTAACTGCCTGCCTTGGTTTCTTCTACCCTGCCTTTAGGAGACAATGGCCAGCCATGGCGACGCGCCTCGCCCTCCCAGTGGCGGCTTCTCGTCTAGTTGGGACAAATTGTCCTTCCCTTCTGGGGATTACAAGCTGGTGCTGCGGGGGCGCTCGCACGCCGATAGGCGATGGGATGCCATGGAATACTCGAGGGGCCGGTGTTCCCGCGTGTTGGGAAAGAGCTGTGTGACCGAGGAGATGCTGCGGCAGCTTGTTAGCGCAACTGACGCCGAGCGCAATAGTCCGCCTGGCTGTCTTCACATGGGCGACGCGGACGGAAGGCCGGCATCCCAGCGCGAGCCTGTTCGCCACCCTGCACGACGCCTGCTGCCGCCCCAAGAAGGCTGGAGATGGAGCTATTTCCAACTTTGGCAGGGTGGACTTCGTGCTGCGATCGTCCTGCACGACGCTGTTCCCCGCGCCGGTCGCCCTGGGGAAGTGGGAGTCCGGCTGGACGCGTTGGTGGTTTTATTACCATGTGACCGGCCCGAGTGGCCTGCTATGCCGAGGCGGGCCCATCTCGTTCAATACCTCGCCGAGCGTGAAGCCGGAGGCTGATGACGCGCAGAGACTCTGGAGGCTTGTCGGCGTCGCCCGCCGGCTAAGCATGCGCGACCTGGCCGAAGAGTTCGCGATGTACGGGGTGGCGCCACTGTCTTCCCGGTGGAAATATGCGGGCCGGGGCAGTGACCGAGCGGACGGGATCTGCCCGCCAGTGTCCCGCCTGCTTCCGCCCTCCGCCCCTTGTAAGTTGTTTAGGGTGCAGCAGGCATCTCTTAACGTATCCGCACTTGTTCTCACGTGATCGCCCTGCTGTCTCTTGTGCAGTGGCTCGGCTAGAAGACGCGGAGCGCGCAACTGAGATGTTCCTCGGCCCATACACACTCGAGGAGCACAAGCTACGCGAGGCCGTGACCCAAACGGCGAAGCCAGGGCGGGTGAACCGCACATGTGAAGTTTTGGGTATTGCTGTGCCGGAACGCGTGATACCAACAGAGATTCCCGTGGGGGCTTCGGGTCATCATGGCGGTGGCGGCCGCGCAGATGCCTTGTCTTCACGGCGTCGGGCTCGCTCCGAGGCTGCCATACCCAGCCTGCCAGCCACCTTGGCAGCTGGCGCTGCTGGGCAGGACGCTCGACCGGTGACGCGCCCGGCCAGACCAGTTCAGCGGGGCGCACCACCTTGATTCCGCCAGCCGCACTATCTGGAGACGCTGCTGAGCGTATGGGCACGGCCTTCACTAGGCCGGAGCCCGCCAACCCGGAAAGGAACGTTACGCCTGACGAGAGGGCCGTGGCCGTTGGTGCTGCTACTACCAGGGACACATCCGGCTCGGCGGAGATCGAGGGTGGGGTAGGAGCTGCGGCCGCTAACGTCACGGAAAAATCGACCTCGGGTCCTCAGCCGAAACGTCCCCGGATGCAGTCTCCCCCGCCTCCGAAGGGTCGCTACAACGTTGCAGGCCCCATGCTCGGAATTGTGGCGCCTGATGTCGCCGACCGGGCCTCGCACCCGACCACCGGGGCGCTCACGCCCCGATCGGTGGCCGAACAGACACCGCCCCCTACCGCGGTGAGGGGGGCAGGAGGTAAGCGTGGATCCCTGTCTCCACTCGACTTCGCGAATCTCTCTTCGATCTGCTCGCTCATTCCGTCAGCATCAGGCGAGACGAGGTCTCCCGGGCGTGGTGAGGGATCGAGCAACGGGGGAGCGCGCGAAGTCGAGAACCTTGTGCAGGGTGTCGCACCAGTATCTTCCGCTGTCAAAGCAGCCGAAGCCTCCACAGCCCTCGACGCGGTGGGGTCCGAACTCGTCTTGTCCGACTACCTCCCGCGTCTGGAGATACTCCGTGCTCTCACCATGGCCGCAGAACGCGCCAGTGGCAGCCTTGACCGGCGGATGCTTTCCTCATGCGAGGGAGACCACCTAGCGCTGGCGCTGCGGGCCTCGAAAATAAGGGTGAGTACGTGTGCCTCGTGTTTTGTATGGTGTTACCGGGCGCCCGGTGACTTTCATTGCTGCTTTCAGACACTTGTCATTAGCGACGCGCTAGACGAGGCCCGCATCCGGGAGCGGAGGGCCCTAGAAGCCGGGCTTCGTGAAGCGGATGATGCTCACGCGACAAAGGACGAAGAGCTCCAAGCGCTGGAGGGTGCCTTGTCATCCCTACAAGTCGAGGCCGAGGAAGCCAAACGCGCCGCTACAGAGGAACGCGCCTCCTTCCTGCGGCAGATTGCCTCCTTGGAGGGGGAGAAGACCCAGCTGGCCGAGACTCTTGCAGGGAAGACCCGCGCCTTGGACGATGCGTCCACGTCAGCCTGGGGGGCAATGGAGTCTCTGAACCGGGCCCTCCGTGATCTGTGCGTTGACGTGCCCGACGTCACCCACGGGCCGGAGGACCTAATGGAGACGCTTGGGCTGATCGAGGAGGGGGCGGGCGTCGTGCTTCGCAGCGCCAAGACCTTTGGGGAGCACTGCGACTATCTTGGCGCGTGCCTTGCCCTCGGCATGCTTCACACCCGTGGGTGTAGGCATATGCAGGAGCTGGCAAACCCTCACTTGGATCTTCCTGGCCGGCCGGAGGCGCTGCCGGACGCTGTTCGCTCCATCGAGCCTAGCCTCCGGAACTTGCACCGGCGGATCTGGAGTCACGTCGGGGTGGGTGCGGCGAGGGTTGCAGTACAGCAAACGCTGCGCGGGGGAGGGGACTTCCTCCGTTGGCTCGAAGAGGTTTCCCGAGGCCATGGCAGCGGCACGGGCCCCTCGGCGCGGCGCGAAGACTGAGGTGTTGATCATATCAGGCGGGGGGGTTCGCGCTTGCGCGCCCACACCTGTAATCATTTGACCTCACATTTTTGTAATGGGATGATGCACCATTTATTCTTGATGTTGTGAGCGGTGTTCTGGGCCGACGACGCCTTATTTATAGTCCGTAGACTGTCGCGTGCGGAGGCGAACCTCGACGCTACGTCGTAATTTATAGTCCGTGGACTCTCGCGTGCGGAGGCGGACCTCGACGCTACGTCTTATTTAGAGTCCGTGGACTGGTGCGTGCGGAGGAGGACCTCGACGCTACGTCTTATTTATAGTCCGTGGACTCTCGCGTGCGGAGGCGAACCTCGACGCTACGTCTTATTTAGAGTCCGTGCACTGGTGCGTGCGGAGGCGGACCTCGATGCTACGTCTTATTTATAGTCCGTGCACTCTCGCGTGCGGAGGCGAACCTCGACGCTACGTCTTATTTAGAGTCCGTGGACTGGTGCGTGCGGAGGCGGACCTCGACGCTACGTCTTATTTATAGTCCGTGGACTCTCGCGTGAGGAGGCGAACCTCGACGCTACGTCTTATTTAGAGTCTGTGGACTGGTGCGTGCGGATGCGGACCTCGACGCTACGTCTTATTTATAGTCCGTGGACTCTCGCGTGCGGAGGCGAACCTCGACGCTACGTCTTATTTAGAGTCCGTGGACTGGTGCGTGCGGAGGCGGACCTCGACGCTACGTCTTATTTAGAGTCCGTGGACTCTCGCGTGCGGAGGCGAACCTCGACGCTACGTCTTATTTAGAGTCCGTGGACTGGTGCGTGCGGAGGCGGACCTCGACGCTACGTCTTATTTATAGTCCGTGGACTCTCGCGTGCGGAGGCGAACCTCGACGCTACATCTTATTTAGAGTCCGTGGACTGGTGCGTGCGGAGGCGGACCTCGACGCTACGTCTTATTTATAGTCCGTGGACTCTCGCGTGCGGAGGCGAACCTCGACGCTACGTCTTATTTAGAGTCCGTGGACTGGTGCGTGCGGAGGCGGACCTCGACGCTACGTCTTATTTAGAGTCCGTGGACTCTCGCGTGCGGAGGCGAACCTCGACGCTACGTCTTATTTAGAGTCCGTGGACTGGTGCGTGCGGAGGCGGACCTCGACGCTACGTCTTATTTATAGTCCGTGGACTCTCGCGTGCGGAGGCGAACCTCGACGCTACATCTTATTTAGAGTCCGTGGACTGGTGCGTGCGGAGGCGGACCTCGACGCTACGTCTTATTTATAGTCCGTGGACTCTCGCGTGCGGAGGCGAACCTCGACGCTACGTCTTATTTAGAGTCCGTGGACTGGTGCGTGCGGAGGCGGACCTCGACGCTACGTCTTATTTATAGTCCGTGGACTCTCGCGTGCGGAGGCGAACCTCGACGCTACGTCTTATTTAGAGTCCGTGGACTGGTGCGTGCGGAGGCGGACCTCGACGCTATGTCTTATTTATAGTCCGTGGACTCTCACGTGCGGAGGCGAACCTCGACGCTACGTCTTATTTAGAGTCCGTGGACTGGTGCGTGCGGAGGCGGACCTCGACGCTACGTCTTATTTATAGTCCGTGGACTCTCGCGTGCGGAGGCGAACCTCGACGCTACGTCTTATTTAGAGTCCGTGGACTGGTGCGTGCGGAGGCGGACCTCGACGCTACGACTTATAGTCCTCTGCATATTGCGGCCAGACGATGATACTTTTGGAAACAGCGAGCTTTGTTGAACTCCCGTTTGCGCGGGCGAGCCTCATACAAGGGGGAGCTGATGCCATTATAATCCTCGTCCTGCTTCTAGGCGTAATATCGTCGTAGCTTGTCCGCGTTCCATGTGTGGCGGAGAGTTTGCCCCTCGAGCGTGGCGAGGCGGTACGCCCCCTTCTGCAATGCTTCCGCCACGATGTATGGACCATCCCACTTGGATTCCAGCTTGCCGACGGTCTCTGCGTGGAGCGCCGTTCTGAGGACGAGATCCCCAGGGTTGAACCTTCGCGGGTATACAGACCGGTCTCGAGTACGTACTGTCTGCCGCGCGTACTTCTCGACATGGTGGGCCGCGCTCGCCCGCGCCCATCGCGGAGGTCCAGGGATACGCTACGCTCCTCATCGGGCGCTTGGACGAGGACCTTCCGCGATCCCGCCTTGATTTCTTCGGGTGTCACTGCCTCATCACCGAAGAGGAGCTTGAAAGGCGTGAACCCTGTCGGGCGTGTGACTGTTGTGCGAAGGGACCAGAGGACGCTGTGAAGCTCGCTCGGTCACCTGCCCTTCGGCAGCCCAACCAGGCATTTTTTGATGGCGATAGAGATAGCGCCGTTCGCCCTTTCGACTGCCCCGTTGGACTGGGGGTGCCCAACCGAGGCGAACCGAAGTGTGATGCCCATGTCGCTGCAGAACGCCTTGAATGAGGTGGCATCAAATTGCAGGCCATTATCGACGGTGAGTTCCCTGGGCACGCCGAAGCGACATATGATGTTCTGCCAGAGGAAACGCTGCATGGCAGCCGAGGTTATCTTGGCTAGGGCTATCGCTTCTGGCCACCTGGATAAGTATTCCAGCGCGACGACCACGAACCGTAGGTCCCCTGGGGCTCGGGGGAGTGGTCCCACTATGTCGACGCCCTAGCGTGCCAACGGCCATACCGAGGGGATAGGGTTGAGGTTCGTCGGAGGCCTGCGGATGATGCGCCCCCATCCACTGACACCCCTGGCAGCGACGCACGAGGTCCTGCGCGTCGGCGATGGCAGTCGGCCAGTAAAAGGCTTGCCTGAATGCCTTGCCTACCAACGACCTTGGCGCGAGATGAGACCCGCAAGCCCCCGCGTGGATCTCCACGAGAAGCTTCTTCCCTTCTTCACGGGGGAGGCAGCGCAGGAGCGGTGCGCAGACGCCCTTTTAGTAGAGCGTCCCTTCAAACACCTGGAAAGATCTGGCACGGTGCTGCAGACGCCGGAGCTCGGCGTGGTCTTCTGGCTCGGCGATGCCCTGCAGGAAATTGAAGATAGGCTCTCGCCAGTCGCCCTGCTGGGCGATGTGGTGAACGAAGGCCGCGTCCCGGTTGTCCTGCGCAATGGCCGCCTGCTGCAACACTTCGTAAAATGCTCCGTCAGGGGGTGGCAGCTGTTGGCTGGCCGCCTTCGCGAGAGCGTCGGCCTGCTCATTTTCCGCGCGCGGGATTGCTTTGACCGTGACACCCAAGAAATGCCTTTCCCTCGCTCTTACAGCCGCGAGGTATTTGGCTAACTCAGGGTCCTTGGCTTGGTATGACTTGTCTACGTGGCCTGCCACCAAACGTGAGTCCGTGCGGACGAGCACTCGCCGGGCACCAACTGCTTTGAGCTTCGTCAGGCCGAAGTGTAGCGCTTCATATTCGGCTGTGTTGTTGGTGGCCGAGAATGCGAGGCGCACCGAGTATAGCAGGCGCTGCCCCTCGGGCGTGACGATTACTGCGTCTACGCCCGCGCCCGTGACACCGTATGCTCCGTCGCTGGTGAGAGTCCAGACCGGGTCATCGTGCTTCTGGGCGGGCTGAGCCGGCGGAGTCCATTCTGCGAGGAATTCGACGAGGACTTGAGATTTGATTGCCGTCCGCGAGGCGTATGTCAGGGAGAACGGGGCGAGCTCGGCAGCCCACTTGCCGATGCGCCCCGTGGACTCCTTGTTGTGTAGCATCTTTGCTAGGGGAAAAGAGGAAGGCACTGTGATCGGGTGGGCCAAAAAATAATGTCGAAGCTTCCTGGAGGCCATGATCAGCGCGTAGGCCAGATTTTCCAGCTCCGTATATCTCGTCTTGGCACCTTGGAGGGCTTCGGAGATGAAATATACGGGCCGCTGTATGGCGCCTTCCTCTGGGACGAGGACGGCACTGACTGCTGTGACTGACGCGGCCAGATAGAGCAAGAGGGGAGCCTCTGGTGCTGGGGCGACCAGAGTAGGGAGGCTCGCCAGGTGTTTCTTGAGCTCATTGAAGGCCTCCGCGCAGTCGCTATCCCAGCGAAATCCGTCACACCCACGAAGCGTCTTGAAGAATGGCAAGCCCCGCTCCGCCGCCCTGGATAGGAAGCGGCTCAGGGCTGCCATGCGGCCCGCCAGCCTCTGGACCTCCCGCGTCGTCTTCGGCGGCTCCATGCCCAGGATGGCCTCAACCTTGTCGGGATTTGCCTGGATGCCTCGTCCGGACACGAGGAAGCCCAGCAGTTTGCCCGCCTGGACGCCGAAGACGCATTTGTCGGGGTTGAGCTTGATGCCGGCCTTCCTGAGGTTATCGAAGGTCTCCTGGAGGTCCCGGCCGTGTAAGGCGAGCTGCCGGGTTTTGACTACTACGTCATCGACGTAGGCTTGCACGTTCCTCCCGAGCTGGGCGGCGAGGGCGAGAGCAACGAGGCGGGTAAAGGTAGCGCCTGCGTTCTTTAGGCCGAAGGGCATTCTGACAAAGCAGAAGGTCCCAATTGGTGTGATGAAACTGGTCTTGTCCTCGTCGTCTTCGGCCATGTATACCTAATGATAACCAGAGTAAGCATCCAGGAAACTCATTAGCTCGCACCCGGCGGTAGCATCGACCAATTGGTCGATGCGTGGCAGGGGGTAATTGTCCTTTGGGCACGCCTTGTTGAGTGCCGTGAAGTCGATGCACATACGCCAGGCCCCGCTGGCTTTCTTGACCAACACGGGGTTGGCGAGCCACTCTGGGTGGTGGACCTCGCGGATGACCCCGGCCCGGAGAAGCTTCGCCACCTCCAGCTTGGCCGCCTGCTGCCGATCCATGGACATACGGCGAAGCTTCTGTTTGATTGGCTTGGCGTCAGGGCGGACCGCCAAACGGTGCTCGATTACTGCGCGGTCTACGCCCGTGATATCCTCCGGTGACCACGCAAAGATGTCGGCGTTGTCTCGGAGCACTTGGAGTAGATCTCGCTCAACCTCCGCAGGGAGCCCCTCGCCAATGGACACAAATTGCCCCTCCGCCTGGAGCGGCACCTTTTTGACTCCACCTTCGGGCCGAGGCTTAGGCGTCCATCCTGGAGCGGAGGGCGTGTCGCTGAGCGTGCCCGAGAGGGCGTGCACCGGGCGATGTACATTCCGGCTGGTGACCTCGACGCGCCTGGCGAGGTCCTGGTCGCCGAAGACAGTGATCATGCCCTCCGGGCCTGGGAGTTTCATGCACAGGAAGGCGTGGTGCGGGACCGCCTTGAGGAAATTGATGGCGGGCCGTCCCAATATGACGTTGTAGGGGTGTGGGATGTCCATGACGTCGAAGACGACGTGCGCGCTTCGGGTGTTACTCCCCTGGCGGAATGTAACTAGAAGGGACACTTGCCCTATGGCCTCCAGCGGTTGGCCTCCGAAGCCTTGAAGCGGCGCTCCCGATTGCTCCAGGCGGCTTCGGGGGATTCCCATTTGTTCGAGGGCCCCTGCGAATAGGATGCTCGCAGAGCTCCCCCCATCGATGAGGATTCGCTTGACATCATGGCCTGCGATGTGAGCCTGGATGACTAAGGGGTCTTGGTGAGGGAACTCCACACCCCTAGCGTCATCCAGGGTAAAGGTGATGCTGCGGGGAGGCATGCATAGCGGTGACTGCTCGACGGGGGCCCCTGATAAGGAGCCTCCGGTGATGACGCTGACGGCGCGGCACCGCGCGTCCTCCCGGGCTGAAGTTTGCGAGGGGATACCCCTCGGATGCCGCTCCTGGACCTCGGCAGGGAGCTGAAGGGGCGAGTCCCGAGGTGTGGCCATCGCCCATTGCAACTCCACGACCGCGGTGCACGTCTTCGTGTAGTGATTACCGTAACCGTGCACCTCGCACCATTTTCCGTAATAGAGTTGCTCTTGCTCCGCCCGGGGTCGATCATCGCGGCTGAGTTCGCCTTCGCGGCCTCGAAGGGCATTCTCGATGACGAAGGTATAGCGGGCCTTTTGTGGTCTGCGCTGGTGACGCCGGGGCTTGCGTCTGCTCTTTGGAGAGCCTTCCGGCTCCCCGGTGCTGTTGCTCCCAGGGGGTCCTCCCGGGGCTGTCGACTGCGCGAAGGGTCGTCGCCCGCCTCCTCGTCGTATGTCGAGCGCGTCGCTTGAGCAAGATCGAGGGTGGAAGCGTTGCATCTCCGTGCATCTTCCTCAGCCCGCGCATATCCCTCCATCTTGTCGAAGAGCTCGGCGACCGTCTTGATAGGCTTACGTGCGTTGTAATCGGCCAAGGAGCCCGAGCGAAGTCCCTGTATGGCCGCGTTAATGACAGTTGTCTCATTAACATCCTTGATCTGGCAGCATATCTTCGTGAAACGCTTGAAGTAGTCCCGGAGCTTTTCTGAGGGTTTCTGCCTCACGGCGAAGAGCTGGCCCGCGTCGACTCGCTCGACATAGCTTCCTTGGAAGTTGTTGTGAAGGCGATGGCGGAGCTGCTCCCACGCGTAGATGGAGTTTGGCTCTATGGTAAAAAACCAAGAAAGTGCCACTCCTTGCAGCGCAAGGGGGAGCCCTTTCGCCTTTGCGGTATCATCTCCGCCCGCGGCCTCGATCGCGGTTTCATACATGCGCACGAACTCGCGGGGATCCGAATCACCCTTGTATGGCTCAATGATACTGGGGAACTTGAAGTCTTCGGGCCACGCCACTTGCTGCAGTCTTGCCGAAAGCGGGGACTCTGGATCGACGCGTCGCAGCGGCGCGCGGCTGGGTGTGGGGGCGTCGCGGCTGTCTGCCTTTTTTGGCGCGGGCTTTGGCGTGGCCTGCTGGCTTCGAGCCTCTTGCATGTCACGGACAGCTCCGCAAAGGTCCCCTAGCTCCCGCTGGCACGCGTTGAGGGCCGCCAGTAGCGCGCTTTCTACTGCCGGCGCAGGCGGGGCCACCGATGCGCCCCGCGGGTGGGTCGGCGTGGGTACGGTCATCGCGGTGCCGATGGCGGGGTCGGTCGTCGCGGTGCCGACGGCGGGGTCGGTCGTCGCGGTGCCAAGGGCGGAGTCGGTCGTCGCGGCGCGAGCGTCGACGTCCTCGACTGCTGCGCCCGCGGCAGCCGATGCCGAAGCCCTGGTACTCACGCGACGCTCCGCCCCGGCCGTCTTCTTTCCCTTCGCCGCTGCCGACGAAGCTTTTTTCAGTGCCATCCTCCTTCAAACTTCAGGCTTGCTCCTGTCCTCCCCACGGACGGCGCCAACTGTTGTGGCTACAGACCAAACAGAGAGAGAGATGGTAGTGGAGAGTGAGGGAGATGAGTAATGGCTTGGGTCTTCCCCATGGCCTGTGTTCCATATATATACATACATGGGGAGCGCTTTTACAGTTATACCCTTACAGTTGATCATCCCCTTCAGGGGCATTTATGTCATTACACATGGCCTATTCTGGGCCTTATAACCTCCTACCAGGCCTGCTGGGTTTAGGTGGGGGCCACCCCTACAACAATGATGATTTTAAATATGCTTCACATGCTGGTTTGGGATATAATTTAAATAAGTCACGTTCTTTTTGGCATTTTGATCATCCACATGCACGTGATTTTGGTTCTAACTTTGTTGCTCCTGTTCGTCGTGTGTCTCAGTACTGGATTCCTAGATCTTATTTCACTAACCCAGTACTGTGAGACCGATGATTCCTGTGATGTAAGGATGGAGAACATGAACTAGATTGGGTTCCAGTCTTTTACATCATTGCTTGATTGGAACACTTGATGGTTATTCACTCTCTTTGATGGCTTCCAAGAGATTTCACTTTTTGAGAGACCATGTGGAAAAGGTGATATTGTCTTACATCTTGTTAAATTCTCAAGTTCCTGATATACACACGAAATCGCTCGATACTTCTTGTTTTCCTCATTTGCGAAGTGAGTTGGGGTATTACATCTTATGGGATTATTCTGAGGGGGAGCTTGTTGTTTAAAAATATCAGAATATTTGTATGTTATACTTGTCAAAATAAATCAATAAGTCCAAGCCATTGAAATTAAATGAGTTGTTTAAATAGAGTTCTCTTTATCATATTTACTCATATGCTGTGTAGCTTTGATCATGACTGGTTATACTTAATTTGCTATACTTGAACTAAAATATGACATGCGAAATATTTTGACTAGATTAATTATAGATAGTACTATACAATTTTCATAAAAAAGGATGAGTTTGATTGTGAGTCTTATTTTAACTCTTGCCTATGAGGCTCGTATGTTTCATGTTACAATTATTATGATCACTCAATTTGGCATGTTATTGTCAAAAAAGGTATATAAGAAAGAGAGAATTGAAAAGATGTATACTTCAAGCATGCCATGGTGAACAAAAAAAAGCACAAAAGTGCGCAAAATGAAAAGAAGTATGTTTCAAGCATGCCACCATCACAAAAAATATGTCATTATGAAAAAGAAGTATACTACAAGCATGCCACATGCCTAAGAATTGAGTGTGGAGAAATAAGTTGTTACATGAGACTGCTAGCCCGTCTAGAGTTAAGGTTTGCTTCACTTTTAGGCTTTCACTTTTCATTGTGATATCTCTTTGTGCTCTTTATAATTAGTCTGGTCATTGTTGCGATGCCTGTCATTGATATAAATTGCTTAATCATATTGAAAACTTTGTTTTGATATTGCTATATGTTATATGACTTTATGTGATCTAGATAGCTCCACTCAAAAAATATGGCTTGGTTAAATTATTAAAACAATTCAAAGTGACTTGGATAATCCACAAAGCTTCTTGATTTTTAGTCTCGTTGCTCCTTCTTAGAATTATCTTTTTTCTGAATTTTCTTGATGATTACATCGCCAAAGGGGGAGAGATTTGATGTGTTTTGTGAGAAATTGGAGACATTTGCTAAAATTACCTCTCTTGTGTTGAGGGGGAGAGATTTGAGATTTATGGCTTAAAATGTTTTTTCGACTTCAGTTCTTCACTTATATTTATTTGAAGCTAATTCATCGTACAATCTTGTTGTGTTGTCAATGTATTCATCAAGGGGGAGATTGTTAGACCATGTGGCTAGGTCTAGAATATGTTGTGACGAATAATTGACAATGGTTAATTTGTGATGATGAATATTTGGTTATTTTTTTAGCGGCGTTATGCGAGTTGTGTTGCGTGTGTGCGAATTGACGTTGGTCAAGTTTGGACGAACTTGTGCCGGAAGAATGTTCTTTTGGTCTTTGCATGTGCAGGTTGAGCATGGAGGCGATCATGGTCAATGACGAGGAGGATCGGAACTAGGATGGGGAGATCCGATGTTCAGACGGTCAAGGAGGTCACGAGATGATCGGGCTCATGCTTGGGGCGCATGGAGATCAAAGGTGGATGATACATGGAGAAGCTACGGGAGATGCGGTCCTGGAGGCTTCGACACATGACACATTAGAAAAGTCGTGAGTGTGAAAAACCCGTTGTTAGAAAGGGTTTCGGGTCCCTTGAAAATTAGTGGGCCAAAAGCCTTGTTGAGGTAAAAAGGCCCAGGTCTAGTTGGATGAGTTGGATTAGGATTCTAAGTAGAGATTGAATAGGATTCTGAGTTGGATTAGGATTTTAAGTACATATTGAATAGGATTCATAGAAGGCTACATAAAAGAGGGACGTCGGCCGAATCAGTTATTGAAAAAAGAAGACGCGTTTTTTTTGGGCGGCGCGGTGACCGAGTTGGAAAAAGGCTCTCGCCGAGACGAGACGAAGCGAAAAAGAATTGAGCGGCGACTGCATGCGTTGGCTAATGGATGGATGAATAGTGTTCACAATTTTTGAATAAAGTTTGTGAGTTTTTTAATTCGCATATATTATTCTTTTTCCTGGTTTTTTGATTCCTATGATTCTCCATGCATTGATCTATGTCTAGATATTTTTGTTGCTTACATACATGAATTAGTTTGAATTAAAAATCGATTGCTAGATTGGAGGAAAAACGATGTTTTCCTGTTCGATCGTAACTTCTTTCTCACTGCTACAGTACGCTATAATAACTGCTACAGTATGCTACAGTAATTGCTGCAGTAAAATCAAAAAAAATCTTTTTGCTTTTGTTATTTCTGGTTTTTGCATACTAAACAATTAAAAGGCAGAAAATTTAAAAAAAATTCTGCTGTGTGCTGTAATCATTCACCCCCCTTTGATTGCTATCGATGATCTTACAATAAGCTTAATATACACCTTTTATATCCACTCCCTACTGCTAGTTTTAGGCTCTAGGCAGCCTCTTTGTAGCCTCTCTGTAGCCCTCTATTATCCATTGTTTGGTCTGTAACCATAACAGTTGATGCCGTCTGTGGGGAGCAACGTAGAAGCTACAAGCTGAAGCAAAGACTCTTGGATGCGATGGCACCGAGGAGGGTGACGACGTCAGCCTCCAAGTGGAAGAGAAGTGCTACGCCCAGACAGCCGCGACGATAGCAAGGGAGCCGGTGGTCAAAAGCCCTTCGCCCCGTGGCAGCGGCACACTGCATCGGACGCATATGGGGCTATGACAGGTAATGAAGACAGCTCTCCGGCGGTTGAGCGAACGACTAAATGGGAGGCGTTTCGAATGGAGGACCCGGCTATGGCCCTTGGCAACGTCGATGGCACCCAAGTAGCGGCCTCTGTCGGCCCCACCACACTCTCTACCACCGTGCAGAGAACAAAGGGCACTGTGGTCCCTACATCGAACACGAGCGGAGGCACCTGGAGGCGATCTATGGAACGCTGCAGTGGGAGTTGATGAACCTGCAGAGAGCCATGCTTAAGATGCAGGAGACCTGGAGTCAGTAGACCCTTGCTGTGGCAGTAATGGAATTAGGGTTATCCTCCTATGAAAGAATAGGAAGTAAATAAGGATTAGATCTAGGCTTCAATTATTTGGTTAAAAACAGCAACTTTCGTAAACTTACTAAATTTGCTCCCACCCGACCGTATGCTTGGCTGTCCACATTGTCGCGTCATCGCTTAGAGGCAGAGCAAGAGAAAGCTCAGGGTGGGAGGCAAAGGATGGTGCACTCTACCATTGTTGGTGGGGGTGGCCAGTCGGGTGGGAGCTAGGAGTCAGGAGGAGCAGCGACATGGTGGACTGGTGGAGCAGCGGTGTCGGTGGGAGCCTGGGTAGGAGCCTGAGACTGGGGGAAAGGATTTGGGGTTGGGAAATTGGTGGACTGTAACTCTCTAAGTGGATAAGGCTGATGACTTGAGGTTTTAGGTGAGAGAGACTTGGGTTAGGGTGACTGGGGATAGTTTTGAATTTGGACAGAGGGTGCGGCAGGACATGCAAATAGGCTACGCAAAATAACGAGCCTAATCAAATTATTCAAGCTCGGCTCGTCAAGGCTCATAAGCTTGAGATCAGACTTGAGTTTGGTTCGTTTGAAGCTCGAGCCTAAGACGAGCTAAGCTAAAGCAGTTTGTGAGTTTTGAGATTTTTTTTATACTCTAGATGTGTCAAACAATACATGCCGCCCATCCCTTAACGTACAAGCAAATTGTGCCAAATTACGAGCTTCCGCATTGGAATCCTTGAACGAACTTCTTCAAAGGCCTTTGATCTCTCATGAGCATTTTGGAGGATGTCTTTTACGAGCGTGTGATCTCACTAGGTCGCGCTGTCGGCGCCGGTCTCTGCGGGAAAAATAGTCCCGCCATCCGTTCATTTGACATGCCGCGCAGGCGGCCTGGTAAGGTTTTACATCCCACGTGGAAGAAAAGCACATGACGGGCCAACAGAGACGAATAAAGAAAAATAAGTCACTGGCTCATTGAGATCATCACACACTTGGATACACTTGGACCTTAAGTTGTACATAAGGTCATCGGGGTCACATGACCCTGGCCAATACACTTGGATCCGCCCTGCGGGACAAATTCTCTGCACAAGACGGGAGTGTATAGCATCATCCGGATATTTTTTTCCTAATTATCATCTAAATTTATAATCTTTGGATTAGAGATCAAATGGCCACTTGTTTTTAAAGGGGGGAGATTTTTTTCAAGGGGGAGGGGGTAGAATTTAAGGGGAGGGGGGAGAATTTATGACATTTGGATCTCTAATCTAATGATTATAAATCTGGATGATAGTTAGGAAGAAAACATCCGGACGACGTTTAACAAAACCCGCATAGGACATACCATACACACATAATTGCATGACGCATTTGGTATCTCGATCGGTCCTGCAGGTAGTGCGTAGGAGAACAAGGCGAGCATGTCTTGAACATTGCCATCTTTTGCCAATCGTTGGCTGTGCAATTGGTATGATCGCAATGCTATGTGAACAACCATTTGCCTTCCCTATCAATGAAAACAGAGCCGTCCTTCAAATTCAATGGGTTTTGTCACTACTACAGAAAGTCTAATACTAAACGGCAAATCATAGACGGTTTGATAAAACTATCTGTGATCGACACTAACACAGACGGTTTTAATTTGGACACTGTCTGTGTTGGTGGCGTCGGAGAAAACGAGTATCACAGACGGTTCTTACCGATGAACCATATGTGATATTTCAGTATCACAGACGGTTTTTATTAAAAACCGTCTGTGATAAGCTGATTATCACAGACGGTTTGTATTAAAAAAATAACCTTAGAATTATCACAGTCGGTTTGTAATAAAAAAACCGTTTGTGATAATGCCGCTAGACATTTATTGCACCGGTCAGAACTGCATCTGTCTTCATTTCGATCCAGATCTAGCCGATCCTGCACACTGTCGCTTAGGAGGCAAGCTAGGCGATTTCAGGCCAATTAATTTGGTGGGAGGAGGCAGAGATTAAGCTTTGAAGATTCATATGTTCCTGGTTGCTCTAGATCTGGTTAGTAATGAAATTTATTTTTCATTGTATTACAATTTAGATCTAAGTTTTGGTGAGTGTTATTGAAGATGATTTGCATCTACTTGACCATACATGATCAGTTCCCGTCATGTGGGAGGCCAAATTTGTCAAAATTGTTTATATACCTTCAGCGATCGCTGGGGAAATAGCTGTTATGTTTGTAATATAAATTAAGCTAGCAAAGCCTCAATGCATGTGGTATATATATGTAGTAATAATTAATTGATTTAATTTTTAATACTAAGTTGTTATATATATACATAACGTAGAACCGAAGCTGGATATGTGCCGCAAACCGTGTGAGTGAAGAGTACATTAATGGCGTGTCTGTTTTTACAAGAGCTGCCGAGGAGGATATGTTGAATAAGGGGGTGGAATATATGTACTGTCCATGCACTAACTGCGAGAATTTAAAGATGTTTAAGAACCGAGGGCAAATTGAAGCGCACTTGATTCGGAGGGGTTTCAAAAAGGGTTATACGTGTTGAACCAGTCATGGCAAAGTCAATGATCATATGCCGCCGGATGACATCGCCGATGAAGTGAATGATATGTCGCCGGATGACATCGCCGGTGAAGTGAATGACATGCCGCCGGATGATGTCGATTGTTGTTCGGATTCGGATAGGTTGCACAATGACAATCTGGATCTGATACTTCGCGATGTAGAAGAGAATTATGGTGAGAGAGAGTATGTTAATTCCCAGGCTTGATGGAGAACTCGGAGAAACCTTTGTTCACGTGCTGCAGGTCAAAGTACACGAGGTTGTCGGCCGTGCTTGAACTGTTGAAATTGAAGGCAAGCAACGGTTGGTCCAACAAGAGTTTCATGGCGCTGCTAGGTCTTTTAGCGGACATGCTTCCGGAGGGAAATGAGTTGCCTAAAACCACGTATAAAGCCAAGAAGGTTCTTTGTCCATTGAGAATGGAAGTAGAAAGAATACATGCATGTCCGAACGACTGTATCCTCTACCGTAAAAAGTATGAAAACATGCATGTATGTCCGGTGTGCAACGCATCCCGATACAAATGTAACAATTAATATGATGACGGCGAGGGAACAGAGGTGAAGAAAGGACCTCCTGCTAAGGTGGCATGGTATTTTCCTATAATTCCCTGTTTGAAAAGGTTTTTTGCAAATCCAAAGGAGGCAAAACTGCTGCATTGACACTCGGAGGAGCGCAAGAAGGATGGAATGCTAAGACACCTTGCTGATTTCGCCTAGTGGAGAAACATCAATAGGCGTTTTGCAGACTTCGGTGCAGAACCAAGGAATATAAGGTTTGGACTGAGTACAGATAGAATGAATCCTTTCAGTAGCATGAGCAGCCGACATAGCACACGCCCCGTGACTCTCTGCATCTATAACCTTCCTCCTTGGTTGTGTATGAAGCGAAAGTATATTTTGCTGTCTATACTTATCCAAGGGCCAAAGCAATTTGGGAATGATATTGATGTGTACCTAGCACCGTTGGTGGAAGATCTAAAAGTACTATGAAACGAAGGGGTACAGGTATGGGATGTATACAAACGAGAGAATTTCACTTTGCGCTCCTTATTGTTCTGCACCATAAATGATTATCCTGCCCTTGGTAACTTATCGGGCCAGAGTACAAAAGGTACCAAAGCTTGTACCCACTGTTTAGATGGTACCGAGAGTGTGTGGCTGAAACACTCACGCAAAACCGTCTATATGCGTCACCGCCGGTTCCTTCGGAGGGCTCACCCATACCGCAAGATGAAGAAATAATTTGACGGAGAGAAGGAAGACGGTTTAGCTCCAAGGCATTTAAGGGCAAAAGTGGTTTATAATATGGTTAAGGATTTAGATGTTGTCCTCGGAAAGGGACGTAAATTGAGAGCTCATGAGAAGAACACCTGGAAGAAGAGATCAATATTTTGGGACTTACCTTATTGGGAGTAGTTATATGTTCGATACTGTATCGACGTCATGCACATAGAAAAGAATGTATGCGACAGCTTGATTCATCTCTTACTGAACATTCATGATAAAACAAAGGATGGCATCAACGCACGGCTTGACTTGGCTGATATGGACATCAGGCCTGAGTTAGCACTAACAAAAACAGATAATGGACGAACGTACCTTCCCCCTGCGTGTTACACTCTGTCCAAGGCCGCGAAAAAAGAACTGTGCCAGCGCTTGCATGGTGTCAAAGTTCCGTCTGGTTACTCCGGCAACGTGAAGAAACTTGTTTCGATGAAAGATTTGAAGTTAAATAGCATGAAGTCTCATGATTGTCATGTGCTGCTGACACATATGCTTCCTATTGTAATTAGAAATATTTTGCCGATCAAAGTCCGAAAGACAATCATGAGGCTATATTTTTAGTTAAAAACCGTCTGTGATTATCACCTATCATGGACGGTTTTTACTTACAAATCGTCTGTGATTATCAGCTATCACAAATGGTTTTTAGTTACAAACCGTCTGTGATATTTACACTACAGACAATTCAAAAATTGTCTGTGATAACCTTCGATTATTACTGACCCATAAATTCAGACGGTTTAGAAAACCGTCTGTGATGACGTTTTTGAACCGTCTATAATACGGTTTTCTGTAGTAGTGTGTGAGTACACCTGTTCAAACACCGAGCCGGGCTGTCAGACCCAGATTTTACAATCCGGATTCCTCTATGATTCCATCGCACTATTCCATGGATCAGTAGATAGTGCTCACAGATTACAGTTCTGATTATCAAAGTACATATCATGCGGAAGCGTAAATGTAATAGTAGACTTACTCATGGGCCGCTTAGGCCGAAATCAATAAAATGCTACAGCGGAAACGAAGCACACAGGTGGGACCCTCAGGACATGCCCACAGGAAGCCAATTGGAGGTTCGCGGCCTAGTTCTTGACACCTCATCATCGTCGTCCTCATGTCCAGTTGTATTGCCGAAGCGTAGTGATCTGATCCCTGATTCTGGATTTGTTATGAGAGCGAGTGTGGGCACAAACCACCATGCTCCGCGAGCCAATACACAGGATGCAATTAAATAATATGCATGGCTTATCAAGGGAAGGCTCGGGTTATTTTATTTGCCACAAATTGCTTTTGAAATACGATACATAGAAATTTCCTGAGACGTAGCAGTTTGAACTGAAACATAAGGTGTGAAAGAATGCAATAATAATAGCGATCCAGATTCCATCCACCATTATATGGCTTCTGCACCATATGCTTAATCCTTCAGCGTTATAACCGCTTAACTTATCAATGGGGCGACACCCAGGGCAACACAAATAAGGGCCTTTCTCTGCCCTCCACTTTACCATTTCCACCCACACAGTTTTTGAAATAGATCTATATCTAGTTAAGTTCCCATGTCCGCTCTTAACCGTGGGCACGGCTATTCGAATAGTTTTTGACTCTGCAGAGTTTGCACACTTTACCCACAAGAGATAAATCTACTCGTTGCCCCCACATGATTCCTTAGGCATGCGATTGAGTAGACAATCACAGGATCGTTACAATGCATAGTCCTACAGTGGTTACGCCTGCTAAGGTCTATCTTCCGTAGATGTGCACATCCCTCGGGAAGGGTCTCTTGTGAGCCATCACAGGCAAAGGCGGGGATGAGACCATCCATCCCTTTGCTCGTGGTCATACCTTCACGTAACCACCTTAGAGCCACACAAATTAGTAAACCCTACCTACACTTTGCCAGCTTATGGTTGTACTGTTGTACACTGGGAGGCCGTCACAAGATTCAGTCCTTAGGGTTATCTGGGCGGTTCTACCACTATCCACTTTGTGCTTCCATTGCACCACTCACACACACCCTCGAACCATCCACCCAGATATTTAAGAAAGTAGGGTTTTGGGGAACATAAAATAATTATACCAACATATACTAGTCATCACCATCATGATTTCCCAAACCAGTTTCTTATAGTTGAAAGTGATGTTTTGGGGCATTTTTGGTGCCCCCGATTATCTAAGCAACACTAAGCATGGCGTATAATTATAGACTTATTTTTGAAAGGTTACCATTATAATTTTTGCTAGGGTGTCAAGGCTCAGATATTCAAATGTTCCAAAGGAGGTATAATACTAACAAGTTGAATAATGGCATATAACTAGAATCTTCAAACAAGCATATATTTGCATAAGAAATAACATCATGCAATTTGATAATTTAAACAAAAGTAAATTTGCAGAAAATGTAGGTTCAATATGATCAAAGTATTGACTCGCCTGGCACGGTTTACCGCGGGCTTGAGTTCACACGATGCTTTCGCTTGACCTTCTATTTTTTATCTTCACCTTGCTCTGACCGTGCTTGATCCGTGGAATCTTCACGACTTCAGTTTCTAATTACGCGACAAACGACTGAATCCAAATACAAGCGAATAACTCAAAGGATCCAAATAAATCCGAATAAACTTAGTTTAGATTTATTATAAGTTATTGGGTGATTCAGATGATCTGAGACAAGGCCTGTGGTGTGATATTTTATGTAGCTCCTTTTATCGCTAGGTTAAGTTTAATTTAAATTAGGGTCTATTTATACGGGCCCAAGCTTGTTATATAAATTTATCCTCAATATTACTATGTACTAAGGCTAGTGTTAAGATTTGGTTAATGACACTATTTTGTACCCTGCTTATACTTTAGCTACTGTTAAGCTTAGCTTTATTTCAAATCTTAGTTTACACTTTGCTATCTGAGCAAAGCTTGTGGTGTATCAGTTTATGTGACCCTAATTACTCGTGCTAATGGTTACATGTTTAGTTTAGAGTATTTATATGTCTGTGAGATTATTCTGAATCTTGATGACTCAGGCTTTTATATTAAAATATGTCACTGAGGTTTGTTTAAGGGTGGCATGAAGAATATTGGGCATATATGTTTACATGTTAATTAAGGGCCATCACTATTAAGTATAGACATTTATCCAAAGCCTTTAGTAAATAATTAGATTTACAATTTAATATTAAAGTCACACTAGTTATTTATCATGACAACTAATCCGAATTTAAATTATACATAACTCTCTAAAGCCTTATTTAATTTTTATTAGCTTCCACAGATTATCCCAAATTTTTCCTAAGTTTTTGCTTTAGTTTAGAATTAGATTTAAAATAAATGTTTTAGGCATAATAATCATGCATACATGATAATAATTAATCCATGATTAGACATTTATTAACCTCATGTATACCTTAATAAATTTTGTACCTTTTATGGATATGTTTTTAATTAGAATTTTTATTAACTTTGGGTTTTAAGCTAAACTATATTTTATTCATACCTTTAATTGGTAATTAAACCCCAACTAATTATTTAAACTACCTTATTTGCTTAGGCTGTAAATAACCCATTATAAAAGGTTGAGTAACCTTATTCTACACCCTATCTAAACTTATTACACTCCTTAGATTATTCCCAGATTTTTCCATAATTTTCACCAAAATTTCAAATGGGCTCTACAATTCCTGGTTTTAGTTCCATTGGGTAGATCTTGAATTTATATGAATTTAGAAATTTGTCTCATTCAATTTGGAGTTAAGATGAATAAGTTATGCCCATTTAAAGTTCTCAATCCAGTTAAATCCAGAAAATATTAAAAATCTGACAGGTGGGTCCCACTTCCTATTTTTAATTTATTCTTTTTCTTTCATTTTCTATGCACTGTGTCTATGGCAAGTGGGCCCGGCTATTATTTAATTAAATTGGGCTTGGCCCCATGTCAGTGAGAAGCCCTTGCTTTAACCCAACAGTGGCATTTATGGTGATCATTAATCACTAATTAACCGTCATTAGCATTAATTACCCCTTGTCTGAACATTAATTAGGCTTTTGTATTACTCATTAATTAAATCTTTATTTGTACCGGATTCTCTTAACTAATGCTACTCATCATCAAAAATCTAAAACCTAGTCTAAATATTGCAGAGGAAGGACTCGAACTCGGGCCGGTCGGGTGAGCGCGCGTGCTGTTAGCCACCCGGCTCTCGGGGCTTACCTGAAGAAAGCGGGAGAAGATCTCAATTGAAGGGAAGCAGCCGGGGTGCAGAGCAGAGGAGGCTGGGACGGCGTGCGGGCGGCGGCGCCGGCGGCCGGAGTGGTGCGGGAGAGTACTAAAATGCATTCCTGGAGTTACGGGGGTGTCGGCGGGGACCGAGGGGCACGGTGGCGGGCCGGCGGCGTGCGGCGGTGGTGACTCGGGGAGGACTTCGGCGCTGGCGAGGTACGGGTCTCGAGGAGCTTGGGGAAGGCTGGGGATGAGCTCACGACGCTCTGGAGAGGGCTTGAGCGGGAGGAATTGCAGTTTCTATGCGGCAATCGGCGGGGAGCCTGGTGGCCAGCGGTGGGGAAGAAGAGCGGGGCTGGCGATGAGGGAGCTCGAAATCCTGATTGCGCGGAGGTGGGGGTAGCCTGGGGTGTGGGGAGCTCATGGTGCTCTTTGGCGGCTCTTATAGTCGCGCGGGTGGGGCTGGCCTTGGAACGGCGCCTGTGTGGTCGTGTCGGCGAGCGGCGGAAGCAGGCGGCAGGTGCAGGCGGCGGTGTAAACGATGAGACAACGGCGGCAGGGCAGGGTGATGATGGCGCCGCGCGTGCTGAGCGGTAGAGGGGTGGCGCGCGTGCGTGACGCGACTGAGCGGAGCGGGGAAAAAGCCTGTCGGGCGGCAGGGCCAGGGTGGCGCGGACAGGGGCGGCAGCGACCTTTGGTCCGAACGCAGGTGACCGCTGGTCCGCGCGCGGGAGAGGAGGCAGGCTGGGACGGTGGGTGGGTTGCGGCTAGGAAGCAACAGCGGGGCGAGCTGCGGCCCAGGGGGGAATCGAGCGAGAGCTGAGGAGGAAGGAGGAGGGTGCGCGGGGGGATCTAGGCTGGTTCGGCAAAAGGAACGGGAGAGGAGAGTTGGGCTGTCTTGCGGAAAGAAAAAAGGGAATGGGGTTGGGCTGATTCGGGCAGAGGAATGAAGCGGGGAAAAGAAAGTTGGGCCGCGCCGTTTCAGCCGGCCTGGCTTTCTCCCTTTACACACACACACATTTATCTAGTTAATTACTTGCTTATTTTATATGCACATATATATATATATATATATATATATATATATATATATATATATATATATATATATATATATATATATATATATATATATATATATATATATATATATATATATATATATAGGCAAAATAACAGGTGCACCATGGTGCCCAAGCTCCATAATTAAAACTTTCCATCCATGATTAATACTTTCCATCCATGATTGATTTCTTTCCAAATTGACACCTTTTCGAATTAATGAATCTTAATAGGTTTACCTAATATATTGCACCTGCACGCATCTAAAAGCAATCTAACGACAGAGAGGCTTGGTGTCCGGGCACCATGGTGTCCCATTTCAGTATCCTATATATATATATATATATATATATATATATATATATATATATATATATATATATATATATATATATATATATATATATATATATATATATATATATATATATATATATATATATTTCTTCATGTATATCCTTGTATATACATTTTTATGTTTTGCTCTAAGCTCTTGATATACTTATATGTATATGTGTATACATGTATTGGTTTGTGTTTCACTTTTTTGATTGCCCTTTTATAATACTATTTTCAAAATGAATTCTTATATTTTAATTCAAGTTTCTCCCTCCTTTTTATGGGCCATCTGCTCAGATTTGAATTTAGAATTTTTGGGTTTCCATTACTTGCATATTTCCTTTTATGGCATTATTAATATTAGTTTTATTTTTTTGAAGCTTGCTTAAATTTTTGGATCCTCCACCAAAATTCAGAAAATCGCCATAAAATCCAAGTTTCAACAGAACATATTGCAAAATAATTCAAAAGCTTTATATTTTTAAATTTCAAATTTTTGGGATGTTACACAGGCCTTACACCTCTAAACCCAAGCCCCGCTAGACAGTTGCGCATTTTCTAAGCCCGAGGCCCGGCCTAGCCAAAAGGAAGAAGCCCAAAGCCCCAAAGAACCTAATAATCAGCTTGCAGTGCAGAAAACAATGAGCCACCCTAATCCAAATGATTAGGATGCTAGAACATAAATCTTCGCTCAAAACAGAAATGAAACAAACAAACAAAAAACGAAATGAAGAAACTATAATGAATGTCTCACTCTCCTAGTCTCCAGTCGTGTACACACACAGAAACAAGAGCTAATGAAGCAATCAAGCAAGCAACTTCGTAGCTCATAGATCCATTCAAAGTTCAACAGATACATTCAAAGATCACATGCACACACAGTGACACAGAGACCAGAAAAGTTTCAAGTCTAGGCCATACCCATTAGTCGATTACAGGGGCACTTCATAGTCGTGCAGATCCATTCAAAGTAATACCAAGGACCAGGAGGGAAGGCACACATGCACACAGAAAGAAATTGCAAACTGCAGAGTCGTACACCAAGGAGGAGGAGCACCGGGAGGGAGGGGCGGAGGTGATGGAGATGGCCGCGCGGCCGGCGAACATGACGAGCGCCGCAGGCGGCATCAACGTCGGAGAAGCCCGCGAGACGTCTGAGTTAGGGACTCAGGGTTAGGGGCCAGGCTGGACTTCTCGGCCGGGCTGGTCAAATTGAAGCCCGAGCCTGGCCCAAAAAATGCTTCGGGCTGAATATCAAGTCCCGAGAGCAGCCCGGTCATATTATCTACTATTTCGAGTAAGCCTACAAATTATTGTTTGCTCTGTTCATAAATGTAGGTCGTTTTAAATTTTTTGCAGTCTCTAATGAAAACTTTGGCTATGGTTTCGTATCATAATATACTAGCAAAAGAATAAAACTAGCCGAATTTCTTGTGCAACTACAAGGCTAGCTACTACAATCTATATACTTGTATTTGAAATACACTTGTATTTTCTATACAGCTCTAATGCTTATGACTAAATGAAAATGTTTTATACCCTTGATATATTTATGGTAAGTTAGTTTTGAACTCAGTTCAAACTAGTTTGAACTACTTTTGAGTTCAATGCAACTACAGTGAGTATATACCATAAAAATAGTTCAAACTAATTAAACTGAAGTTGAATTTAAATTTTTTCGGAGTTTGATATCTCAAATATACTTTTTTATGGGTATATGAAGATACCCACATCAAACGTTGCGAATCTCGAAGCAAATCAACGGGTATTGATATTGGTGCCTAGGCACCATGGTGCATGAAACACTCGTCCTATATATATATATATATATATATATATATATATATATATATATATATATATATATATATATATATATATATATATATATATATATATATATATATATATGATTAATCTGTATCTATTCAATCTATGGTGTAGATCTTTATCTTTTCCATCAATTAACATGGCAATTTCTAGCCTTTAAAAACAAACATTGAGACTTCTCTTTCTATCATTTTAATAACATAATATATTATGTAGTATGAAAGTGTTTCACGATACAAATTCGATAACATTATTTTCATGTGGTCATTTTATATACTTTAATATATACTAGTTGAATGTCCATATTTTGCAATAGACAAAGCATCATATTACTCTAGCACACTAAGCCACTGTCGTCGGGCTAATGGTGCTCAGTTTGCGCCACATCCTCAGCTCTACCACCATGCCTAGCCTACCTCCATTGTAGCTCACATCATGTCTCCTCTGCTGAGTCTGCCCTGCATCCATAGCTCCAATGCCATGCCCGGTCGAGCTCCAGTGCAACTCATGTTGTGCTTCCACCTCGTGGAGGTAATTTGCAATGGATAAAAAATATATTACATGATATAATACACCCAAACTTTATAAATGATACTGACACTGCAAAACATCTCAACATCAACATGATCCCTATTACACACACAAGTATTACTTGTGTTCAAATTTGAAATCAAACCAAAATTGAACATAATGCCTTCCCATGTGAAGCTAATCTAGGAAAGGAGATGATTATGTGTAAGTTTGTTAGATGGATTTGTTTGAATAGATAAGGGCGTGAATTTGTTTGAAGAGATGGGATAGAATTGGTTAAGGAAGTTGGTTTCTGCCACTACTACAGAAAGCCTAATACTAGACGGCCAATCACAGACGGTTTTGTCAAAACGTCTGTGATTGACACTAACACAGACGGTTTTAATTTGGACACCGTCTATGTTAGTGGCGTCGGATAAAACGAGTATCATAGACGGTGCTTACCGATGAACCGTCTGTGATACTAAAGTATCACAGACGGTTTTTATTAAAAACCGTCTGTGTTGTGTAGACTATCACAGACGGTTGCTGTTAAGAACCGTCTGTTCATGTTCACAGACGGTTTTTAACACGAACCGGCTGTGATGTCCCTTTGTCTGTCATATTCTGTTCATGAGCAGAGGTTAATATATAAGTACACATTGCTTCTAATAACTTAACTACAGAACTGCTGAGACAAGAGATCACAAATTAAAGGCAAATTTATTAGTTTCAATTAGAGGCAAATTTACTACAAAAGTCGCACAGGTAAAGAGTTTTCCAGATTGTAATCTTTTGGGCTTCGTACGCTTCTTCTTCGACTTTGGGACTTGGAGGATCAGCCGCTGAATTCTCGAACGTCGTTAAGATTGCCTTGTCCTCAGCACTTCCTCCTCCAGCCTGGGCAAATGATCAGCAGCATCCATAATGTCGTAGAGGATAGCATGAAAAGATTCCTCAGAATCTGCCGTTTTTGCTTGATCGGGCAAGGCTATCCATCAGTCTCTCCAATGCGTGTAGAGTTTCTTCCGCTTTGCGCACATTGTGGAGAAGAACCAGGGTGAGGGATGTTTCTTTTTCTTGAGCGGCAGCGAGACGCCTCCGTCGACGGCGGATGATGAGGTCGAGCTGACGGATGCAAGAAAGTCGGGGAAGGAGAGCAGGGTGTGTGCGGAGAAGCTGCTCCAGATGCAAAGTGCTGGCCGCCTGTGTAAGGTTCCGGCCGAACAATTTGTGATGAACAGATGAGAGGAAGGAGATGATCACAAGAATAGTAGAAGCCATATTGTACGTACGTAGAAGAGACCTGGATTAGGCGTGCATATTTAACCTTTAGCTTCGTATACCCAAACATTAATGATATAGACGCTTCGTATAACGATCGAGAGACGTTAATTAGACGATCGAAATACGAAGCGTTCTGGCAATCGAAACACGCGCGAAGCATTAATGATATAGACGCTTCGTATAATGATCGAGATACGTTAATTAGACGATCGAAACACGAAGTGTTTTGGCAATGGAAACACGCGCGAAGCGCTCTGGCATGAAGCTTATGACAGACGGTTTTTTATAAAAACCATATGTGATAATATTTATCACAGACGGTTTTAATAAAAACCGTCTGTGATAAGCTGGTTATCACAGACGGTTTTTAGTTAAAAACCGTCTGTGATAATGACTAAGGCATTTATTGCGCTGCTCAGACCGCATCTGCCTTCATTTCGATCCAGATCTAGCCACTGCTGCGCACTTTTTTACTCGGGAGGAATCTAGGCGATTTCAGACCAGTTAATTTGGTGGGAAGAGGCAGAGATTGAGCTTTGAATTAAGATTCAGACTTTCCTGGTTGCTGTAGATATGGTTAGTAATGAAATTTATTTTTTCTTTAATTGCATTACAATTTAGGTCTAAGTAATCCATGAGTGGTTATTGAAGATGGTTAATTTGCAAAATTGTTGGTTATATAATAGATGTTGTGTTTGTAATATGAATTGAGCTAGCAAATTAAGTCTCAATATAATAAATATGGCCGGTATATATGTAGTTATAATTAGTTAATCTAGATTTTAATACTAAGTTGTTATATATGTACGTAACGTAGGACCGAAGCTGGATGTATGCCGCGAGCCGTGTGAGTGAAGAGTACATTAATGGCGTTTCTGCTTTTATAAGAGCCGCCGAGGAGGATATGTGGAATAAGGGGGTGGAATATATGTGCTGTCCATGCACTGACTGCGAGAATTTGAAGATGTTTAAGAACCGAGGGCAAATTGAAGCGCACTTGATTCGGAGGGGTTTCAAAAAGGATTATACGTGTTGGACCAGTCATGGCGAAGTGAATGATCATATGCCGTCGGATGACATCGCCGGTGAAGTGAATGATATGCCCCCGGATGACATCGCCGGTGAAGTAAATGACATGCCGCCGGCTGATGTCGATTGTGGCTCAGATTCGGATAGGTTGCACGATGATAATCTAGATCAGATGCTTCGCGATGTAGAAGAGAACTATGATGAGAAAGAGTATGTTAAATTCCGTGGCTTGATGGAGGACTCAGAGAAACCTTTGTACACGGGCTGCAAGTACACGAGGTTGTCGGCCGTGCTTGAACTGTTGAAATTGAAGGCAAGCAACGGTTGGTCCGACAAGAGTTTCACGGCGCTGCTAGGTCTTTTAGCGGACATGCTTCCGGAGGGAAATGAGTTGCCTAAAACCACGTATAAAGCCAAGAAGGTTCTTTGTCCGTTGGGAATGGAAGTAGAAAGAATACATGCATGCCCGAACGACTGTATCCTCTACCGTAAAGAGTATGCAAACATGCATGTATGTCCGGTGTGCAACCAAACATGCATGTATGTCCGGTGTGCAACGCATCCCGATACAAACGTAACAATCAATCAGATGATGGCGAGGGAACAGAGGCGAAGAAAGGACCTCCTGATAAGGTGGCATGGTATTTTCCTATAATTCCCCGTTTGAAATGGTTTTTTGCAAATCCAAAGGTGGCAAAACTGCTGCGTTGGCACTCGGAGGAGCGCAAGAAGGATGGAATGATAAGACACCTTGCTGATTCCGCGCAGTGGAGAAACATCGATAGGAGTTTTGTAGAGTTCGGTGCAGAACCAAGGAATATAAGGTTTGGACTGAGTACAGATGGAATGAATCCTTTCAGTAGCATGAGCAGCCGACATAGCACATGGCCCGTGACTCTCTGCATCTATAACCTTCCTCCTTGGTTGTGTATGAAGCGAAAGTACATTTTGCTATCGATACTTATCCAAGGGCCAAAACAACCTGGGAATGATATCGATGTGTTCCTAGCATCGTTGGTGGAAGATCTAAAAGTACTGTGGAACGAAGGGGTACAGGTATGGGATGCATACAAACGAGAGAACTTCACTCTGCGCTCCTTATTGTTCTGCACCATAAATGATTATCCTGCCCTTGGTAACCTATCAGGCCATAGTACAAAAGGTGCCAACGCTTGTACTCACTGTTTAGATGGTACCGAGAGTGTGTGGCTGAGACACTCACGCAAAACCGTCTACATGCGTCACTGCCGGTTCCTTCGGAGGGCTCACCCATACCGCAAGATGAAGAAACAATTTGACGGAGAGAAGGAAGACGGTTCAGCTCCAAGGCATTTAAGGGGACACGAGGTTTATGATATGGTTAAGGATTTAGATGTGGTCCTCGGAAAGGGACGTAAATTGAGGGCTCATGAGAAGAACACCTGGAAGAAGAGATCAATATTTTGGGACTTACCTTATTGGGAGTACCTAGATGTTCGGCACTGCATCAACATCATGCACGTAGAAAAGAATGTGTGCGACAGCTTGATTGGTCTCTTACTGAATATCCGTGATAAAACAAAGGACGGTGTCAACGCACGGCTTGACTTGGCTGACATGGACATCAGGCCTGAGTTAGCACCGACAAGCACTGATAATGGACGAACGTACCTTCCCCCTGCGTGTTACACTCTGTCCAAGGTTGAGAAAACAGAACTGTGCTAGTGCTTTCATGGTGTCAAAGTTCCGTCTGGTTACTCCGGCAACGTGAAGAAACTTGTTTCGATGCAAGATTTGAAGTTAAATGGCATGAAGTCTCATGATTGTCATGTGCTGATGACACAGAGGCTATGTTATTTCTTTAACACAATTGCTCAGAAGGTCATCGATCCCGAAGGACTAGATGCTCTGCAGGACGAGGTGGTGATGACTCTATGTCACCTTGAAATGTATTTCCCTCCTTCGTTTTTCGATATCATGGTCCATCTCATTGTTCACGTTGTGTGGGAGATAAAAATGTGCGGGCCCGTATTCCTACGTAGCATGTACCCATTTGAGAGGTTCATGGGAATTCTCAAGTCCTACGTACGGAATCGTTCTCGGCCGGAGGGCAGCATCGTCGAAGGTTATGCAAGCGAAAAGGTCATTCAGTTTTGTGTCGATTATATGGCTCAGATTCAACCGATAGGTGTCCCTCAATCTTGTCATGAGGGGAGACTGAAGGGTCTCGAAACCATCGGAAGGAAAACAATCACTCCAGATATGGACACGTATACTCAAGCCCATTTCACGGTGTTGCAACACATGACTGAAGTGGCGCCTTATGTGGACCAGCACAAGGATGTGCTTCGGCAACAGAATCCAGAGCGGCCGGATGTTTGGATCATGAGACAACACAACCGTTGGTTCAACCAATGGTTGAAGGAGCAAATCGCTAGGAGCTCGCCGAGTGAGACGCTGACATGGTTGGCAAAAGGGCCGACATTTACAGTTGTGACATGGCAAGGATATGACATAAATGGGTACACATTCTATACGCAGTCTCAGGATGTCAAGAGCACTAACCAGAACAGTGGTGTCCGCATAGATGCATTCAGTACCGATGGGTCGAGAAACTCGTACTATGGCTTCATAGAAGAGATTTGGGAGCTCGACTATGTGGTTTTCAAGATCCCCTTATTTCGCTGCCGTTGGGTGCATCTCCCACAGGTGAAGGTTGACAAGTACGGTGTCACGACCGTGGACCTCCAACGTGTCGGGTACAAAGACGAACCATTCGTACTCGCCAATCAAGTTGTTCAAGTTTTCTATGTAACCGACCCGGCAAATAAGAAACGCCATGTAGTTCTTCATGGAAAAAGGAGAATTGTCGGAGTGGAGAATGTAGTGGACGAGGAGGAATACAATCAATTTGGCGAGTTACCTCCTTTTGGAAATGGCATAAGGGTCGACGATGAACAACGTGACGAAACTAGTTACGTACGCATTGATCATGATGAAGGGCTAAGTTTTAAAGGAAATAATTAAGCAAGTACAATAAGAATGTATATGTGAAAATTGTGACAATTTTGAGATGTATATGTAAAAATGTGTGACAATTTTGAGATGTATATGTGAAAATGTGTGATGTAGTCAATTTTGAGATGTATATGTGAAAATGTGTGACAAAATGTATATGTGAAAATGTATACGTGTATTGGCATTTATGTATATGTGATGTATATGTGTGATGTACATATGATGGTTGGTATGAATGCAGCTGGTTGGTGTTGTATATGAATGCAGCTGTTTGGTGGTAGATATCAATGCAGCTGTGGTTATTGGTGTTGTCTTAATAACTACAGTCGCAAAGGCTTATCACAGACGGTTCTGAACTTAGAATCGTCTGTGACATCAATATCACAGACGGTTCTAAGTTTAAAACCGTCTGTGATAGTATAACTATCACAGACGGTTATAAACTTAGAACCGTCTGTGATATTTATCACAGACGGTTCTAAGTTTAGAACCGTCTGTGATAACCTCCCTATATATACCCTCTGGCTAGGGTTTTCCCTGTGCGCTGCGCAGTTATTCTATCTAGATCTAATTAAATCCCGAGCCCGTCGTCGCCTCCGCCTCCCCGAACCCTTGTCGGCCGCCTCCCCGAGCCCGTCGCCGGCCGCCTCCGTCGAGCCCGTCGCCAGCCGCCTCCCCCGATCCCGTCGCCGGCCGCCTCCCCCGAGCCCCTCGTCGAGCCCGTCGCCGGTCGCCTCCCCCGAGCCCCTCGTTGAGCCCGTCGCCGGCCGCCTCCCCCAAGCCCCTCGTCGAGCCCGTCGCCGGCCGCCTCCCGTTCAATGAACCGGATACACTAGTTTGTATGCCACATAGACCTTAAAGGGGCATGAAGTAAGTGACACACTCGAGTGTTCCCGTTCAATGAACCGGATACACTAGTTTGTGTCATGTTTCACTTTTCTTGCTTCCTCATTTAGTAGCGGGACGACCAAAATTAATCTTGTGCAACCCTACAATTTCAGAGCACAAATTAACCAATCAAGGACCACTCTAGTGTATATGCCACATAGACATTCAAGGGGCATGAAGTAAGTGACACACTCGAGTGTTCCCGTTCAATGAACTGGATACACTAGTTTGTGTCATTTGCTTCATAGAACTTTGTTTAGAGACCTTGTAGTAATAGTATATGCCGACTACTGCCGAGATGTGATGTCCACTCCCACAATCCTGCTTTTTCCTTCTTAAATTCAAGGCAATTTTATTACAAAAGTGCAAAAAAAAGACATTCCCAGATTCTTCGTGAGCAGCCGACATAGCCGACTTCTTCGATGATCGACTATCCATCTGCTTCTTCCCACTTCTTTTCTTCATCTCTGGTCTCCTGTGCTAGCTAGCCCGCACAACCATCCGAGTAGCTGCGCGTCCAATCCGACGCAAACCCAGGCCAAATTTCCTGTGGACGACATCCTGGTAATAATTATTATCTCTCGAATGCTTGTTCCATTGATATGCCTATTCGAGTAGCTAATTTTGTATCGTTATGTAGGAGCCTACGAAGTGCAGGCTCCAAGTGAGATATGGCTCCATTCCCTTGTACGCTGCTTGGGGCTAGGCATATTCGTCTGGTATCGAGGCCATGGTGCACGGTCAAGCTTTAGCGTCAGGCTTCGCAAAAGTTAATGTGGATGGTGTGTATGTCAATTTTGAGGTGGTCCCGCTACCGAAGCCCCCCAATGACAAGATCGTGACTCTAGGACAGGCCATTGGAACATTCATCCAGTGGCCCAAAAGCGACATCTCCCTGGAGGCTTCTTCACCGGTGGCAGGACCAGAAGTGCAGTGCGAACCACAGCAACATGCATTGGTGCCATCTCCACACGGGCAGTGCGAAGCAGAGCTACCTGCACCGGTGCTATCTCCACGGGTGCTATTCTCGCCAAAGCAACTTGCACCGTCTGTACCATTACAGTCGACTACCATGAAGTCGACCTGCAGTCGAGGCAGTGGCCATGGCAAATCAAAGACGAAGGATGATGACGATATCCCGTACATGCCATTGGCCCGCAAATTCGTGCTAGGCGAGCCGATGATATTCCCGAAAGAGCACCTCACAAAGCTAGGACTTGGTTGGCAAAGATTCCACACTTGGTATATTTGGTCTTTTCACGCTCAATGCTCTCGACGCCTCACTCGTTCGATGCTGGACGCTGTAAGTCTGTACAATCACAATCTCTGTTCACATAATACCGATATATGTCACAATTTGTTGCTTTTCTGTGTATATATATAGATTCATGCTGACCGAAGCTAGATCATCGAAATCACCAATTGGTTTCCTGGACCCACGCTTGGTCGCCATTGATACCATCAACGAGAATGCATCCTTCGTCGAGGACTATATTACAAAAGCACTGCTGGCTCACCAAGATAAGGAATTTGTTCTTATGCCATACAATGAGAACTTCCACTGGATTTTAATTGTAATTATATCAAAATGGAACAAGGCTATATACCTTGATTCTCTAAGTAAGAACAAATCCAAGTACACAGCTATCGCCCAAATACTCGATAGGTACGTACATTGTACATTATACTCTTTCTTTCCTTCCGAATGACTAATCTAACTTTTTCGAATAACGAAGGTCGTTCGCCACATACGTTCAACAAACAAGTGGCTCGACGACAGCTGCCAAGCCCTTGAAACATGATCGTCATTTTCGGGTATTCGCTAGCTACACATTAATTAATCATATACAACACTTAGTAGTAATCGCAATTTTTTGTAGTGCCACCAGCAGCAGCCGGGCAACACGTGTGGATACTACGTGTGCCACCATATGAGACTACTCCTCGATTCCAGCAAGATCACCACTCCTAAGGTTTGTCAATCTTTCCACATTTATTTCATACATGTCAAGTTTTATATGTGCGCGTGTTGATATTCCTATCGACAGGTTGCACCCATCTCTACATCTGCATTGACACAGCCGGATTTAGCAAAAATTCGAGGAGAGTTAATTTGGTTTTTGTGGACTAAAGTCGTAAGATCAGATGGAGAGTTCCACTGCCCAGAATGATTTTTTATTGTAATTTTAAGTGCAAATGCAGTGTAGATCTTTTACAATTGTGTATTTGTTAATGGATATTTTATTTCAATTCAATGAATTGATTTGCGAAATGGATGCTTTATGTTTGTGAAATGAAGTGCGTTGTCAATTGGATGTTTTATGTCTGTGAAATGAATTAAGATGTGAAATGTATCTGAAATGAGATGTGTGAATTGTATATGTTTTATGTCTGTGATTATCTGCTTGTTTCAGAGGGCATGGCTAGCATTTCCTGAGGCTAGCCAATAAACAGAAATATATTTAGGGGTTGAAGGGAATATCACAGACGGTTTTTGAGTAAAAATCGTCTGTGATAGCTGATAATCACATACGGTTTTTACTTAAAAACCGTCTGTGATAGCTGATAATCACAGACGGTTTTTACTTAAAACCGTCTGTGATGATCAGTATCACAGACGGTCTGTGATGATCAGCTATCACAGACGGTTTTTACTCAAAAACCGTCTGTGATAATAAGTATCACAGACGGTTTTTAACTCAAAACCGTATGTGATTATCAGATATCACAGACGAGTTTTACTCAAAAACCATCTGTGATAGCTGATAATCACAGACGGTCCGAAAACCGTCTGTGATGACCTTCGATTATCACTGACCCATAAATACAGACGGTTCACAAAACCGTCTGTGATGACGTTATCGAACCGTCTGTGATGATCTTTTCTGTAGTAGTGTGCGGCTTTTTCTATTCGTTGGTTTTTAAGGATAAGTGGGACGGGAAGTGGGTAAGTAGATGAGAGAACGGACGATAATCAACTCTTTTTATGTAGTAGGATTAATGATGAAAGTTTAAAAATTTTGACCGCACATGTCCATAGCAACCTATAACATAACATACCATTGTACAAATAATTAATAGCATAACATAACTTATTCATAGTTGCACAAAAGACAAATATATCACTAGTTTGCAAATACTCGCCCGTTAAGTTACTTTGATTTCGATTGGTCATAGATATATCCATTGCATAGCGTTTTTTGAGGAAACCTATGGATAGTTTTCAGTAATTGATAGCGGAACATAGTTTTTTTATTTATGCTGTTAGTCGTGCATTCGTGGCATATTTCATGGACAATTAATTGATGGAGAAATAGTACAGCTTACCATTGTACTGCTAATTGATGACTAAACATACATTATCAGTGATGGAGAAATAGTACAACCTATCATTGTACTGTTAATTAATGACTAAACATACATTAACCATTGTTGCATGGATGGAGAAATAGTACAACTTATCATGTACAATTAATTGATGGAGAAATAGTACAACTTATCATTGTACTGTTAATTGGCTCGGTGTGCAAAGGGACTTCGCGCCAACTGTTGGCCGCGCAGCGCAACAAACCCTGCGTGAGCTGGCGGGAACGCTGGTAACAGCTCTCGGCTTCCCTCGGCTTGTCCTTCCGTGCAGCTTCGGGCAAGCGCACAGTCCCGTTGTGGTGCATGGTGGTCCACGCGGCAAGTGCAGTGCTGGTCCGAGTCTAGAGGTGTCTCGAGGTGAGAACGGTTGGAGTATGAACGGATAATAATTTTATCATATTTATTTTTATATTTTTGGATATAGATACCACTACTACAGAAAGCCTCATAGTAGACGCCTCATCACAGACGGTTTTGTGAAACCGTCTGTGATGAACACTATTACAGACGGTTGTAATTAGGAGGCCGTCTGTGGTATTTGTGGCGGGAAAATGGATTATCACAGGCGGTTATTACCGAAGTATCACAGACGGTCTGTATTAAAAACCGTCTGTGATAATCCCAGATTATCACAGACGGTTTTTAAATAAAAACCGTCTGTGATAACCTTGTTATCACAGACGGTTTTTAATAGAAAACCGTCTGTGATAATTCACAGACGGTTTTTAGTTAAAAACCGTCTGTGATAATGGCTAAGGCATTTATTGCGCTGCTCAGACCGCATCTGTCTTCATTTCGATCCAGATCTATCCACTGCTGCGCACTTTTTCACTCGGGAGGAAGCTAGGCGATTTCAGGCCAGTTCATTTGGTGGGAAGAGGCAGAGATTGAGCTTTGAATATTCAGTCTTTCCTGGTTGCTCTAGATATGGTTAGTAATGTAATTTATTTTTTCTTTAATTGCATTACAATTTAGGTCTAAGTAATCCATGAGTGGTTATTGAAGATGGTTAATTTGCAAAATTGTTGGTTATATAATAGCTGTTGTGTTTGTAATATGAATCTAGCAAATAAAGTCTCAATATAATAAATGTGGCCGGTATATATGTAGTTATAATTAGTTAATCTAGATTTTAATACTAAGTTGTTATATATGTACGTAACGTAGGACCGAAGCTGGATGTATGCCGCGAGCCGTGTGAGTGAAGAGTACATTAATGGCGTTTCTGCTTTTATAAGAGCTGCCGAGGAGGATATGTTGAATAAGGGGGCGATATATATGTGCTGTCCATGCACTGACTGCGAGAATGTGAAGATGTTTAAGAACCGAGGGCAAATTGAATCGCACTTGATTCGGAGGGGTTTCAAAAAGGATTATACGTGTTGGACCAGTCATGGCGAAGTGAATGATCATATGCCGCCGGATGACATCGCCGGTGAAGTGAATGATATGCCCCCGGATGACATCACCTGTGAACTGAATGACATGCCGCCGGCTGATGTCGATTGTGGGTCGGATTCGGATAGGTTGCACGATGATAATCTGGATCAGATGCTTCGCGATGTTGAAGAGAACTATGATGAGAGAGAGTATGTTAAATTCCGTGGCTTGATGGAGGACACAGATGCTCCCTATTGCAATTAGAAATATTTTGCCGATCAAAGTCCGAGAGACAATCATGAGGCTATGTTATTTCTTTAACACAATTGCTCAGAAGGTCATCGATCCCGAAGGACTAGATGCTATGCAGGACGAGGTGGTGATGACTCTATGTCACCTTGAAATGCATTTCCCTCCTTCGTTTTTCGATATCATGGTCCATCTCATTGTTCACGTTGTGTGGGAGATAAAAATGTGCGGGCCCGTATTCCTACGCAGCATGTACCCATTTGAGAGGTTCATGGGAATTCTCAAGTCCTACGTACGGAATCGTTCTCGGCCGGAGGGCAGCATCGTCGAAGGTTATGCAAGCGAAGAGGTGATTGATTTTTGTGTCGATTATATGGCTCAGATTCAACCGATAGGTGTCCCTCAATCTCGTCATGAAGGGAGGCTGAAGGGTCTCGGAACTATCGGAAGGAAAGCAATCACTCCAGATATGGACACGTATACTCAAGCCCATTTCACGGTGTTGCAACACATGACTGAAGTGGCGCCTTATGTGGACCAGCACAAGGATGTGCTTCGGCAACAGAGTCCAGAGCGGCCGGATGTTTGGATCATGAGGCAACACAACCGTTGGTTCAACCAATGGTTGAAGGAGCAAATTGCTAGGAGCTCGCCGAGTGAGACACTGAGATGGTTGGCAAAAGGGCCGACATTTACAGTTGTGACATGGCAAGGATATGACATAAATGGGTACACATTCTATACGCAGTCTCAGGATGTCAAGAGCACTAACCAGAACAGCGGAGTCCGCATAGATGCATTCAGTACCGATGGGTCGAGAAACTCGTACTATGGCTTAATAGAAGAGATTTGGGAGCTCGACTATGTGGTTTTCAAGATCCCCTTATTTCGCTGCCGGTGGGTGCATCTCCCACAGGTGAAGGTTGACAAGTACGGTGTCACGACCGTGCACCTCCAACGTGTCGGGTACAAAGACGAACCATTCGTACTCGCCAATCAAGTTGTTCAAGTTTTCTATGTAACCGACCCGACAAATAAGAAACGCCATGTAGTTCTTCATGGAAAAAGGAGAATTGTCGGAGTGGAGAATGTAGTGGACGAGGAGGAATACAATCAATTTGACGAGTTACCTCCTTTTGGAAATGGCATAAGGGTCGACGATGAACAACGTGACGAAACTAGTTACGTACGCATTGATCATGATGAAGGGCTAATTTTTAAAGGAAATAAGCAAGTACAATAAGAATGTATATGTGAAAATGTGTGACAATTTTGAGATCTATATGTGAAAATGTGTGATGTAGTCAATTTTGAGATGTATATGTGAAAATGTGTGACAATTTTGAGATGTATATGTGAAAATGTATGATGTAGTCAATTTTGAGATGTATATGTGAAAATGTGTGATGTAGTCAATTTTGAGATGTATATGTGAAAATGTGTGACAAAATGTATATGAGTATTGGCATTTATGTATATGTGTGATGCACATGTGATGGTTGATATGAATGCAGCTGGTTGGTGTTGTATATGAATGCAGCTGTTTGGTGGTGGATATGAATGCAGCTGTGCTTATTGGTGTTGTCTTAATAACTACAGTCGCAAAGGCTTATCACAGACGGTTTTAAACTTAGAACCGTCTGTGATATCAATAAAACAGACGGTTCTAAGTTTAAAACCGTCTGTGATAATATGACTATCACAGACGGTTATACACTTAGAACCGTCTGTGATATTTATACTATCACAGGCGGTTTTAGACTTGGAACCGTCTGTGATATTAATATCACAGACGGTTTTTGAGTTAGAACCGTCTGTGATAACCTCCCTATATATACCCTCTGGCTAGGGTTTTCCCTGTGCGCTGCGCAGTTATTCGATCTAGATCCAAGTAAATCCCGAGCCCGTCGTCGCCTCCGCCTCCCCGAACCCTCGTCGGCCGCCTCCTCGAGCCCCTCGCCGGCCGCCTCCGTCGAGCCCCTCGTCGCCTCCGCCTCCCCGAACCCTCGTCGACCGCCTCCCCGAGCCCCTCGCCGGCCACCTCCCCTCGATTACCGACTGCATTGTGAGCACTTTCTGTGATGGACTAGGGTTTTGAGCATTGTGAGCATTGTTTACTGCAGTAGCTTAATTAGTTTGCTATTTGGTACATATTGCTATTTGGTACATTAATTGTTTACTACAGTTGCTCGATGATGATAAAATCATATACTGAGATTGGTTCATTCAGTGCTTGAGCTCTAATAGCTGTCGGTTCATGAAGTTTTCAGGTTATAGCATGTTATTAAATTGATCTGTTAGGATTTAATCTTGACAAGTTAAAAGACTGAATTATTGGGCAAAGTTAACTTGTGTGGTCTTGATCTGTATGAATACTGCTGTTTGAATATATGCATGCTGAATATATCTTGATCTTGAGATTTTAGAGTTTGTATCTAGAGCTCAAAATACTGAATTCATTATTTGGCATAACCAATCAAGGAAGAGTATATGATTTAGTAGCGGGACGGCCAAGATTAATCTTGTGCAACCCTACAATTTGAGAGCACATATTCATGTTGAGACTGTTATTGATTCTATTATTGATGCTTGTTGCTTGTTGCTTCATATTGCTACCATTATATATGTATATATGTAGGTATGTATATGTATATATGTAGGTATGTATATGTATATGTATGTATATACACATATAGTATGTAGTATATAGTATAGGCACATAACCCCTCTCTGTGTCCACATCACCCCCTCCCTTCTCCCCCTTCCCTCTACTCCTCTCCTCTCTTCCGAACATTGAGCATCATGTTTCACTTTTCGTGCTTCCTCACTTTGAACATTCTCATCTTATCTTAATAGACCCACAAAATGAGCAACATGTCACCCGCGCATTCTTCATCATCATCGCCGGAGGCGTCCGCTCCAACATCAAGACTTCCGTGAAGTCGACCTATAGCCGAGGCAGCAAGGCCAGCAAGGGCAAAGCAAAGAAGACCAATGATGATCTTCCGTACCACCCTTTGGCCCGCAAATTCGTGCTTGGCGAGCCGTTGCTCGAGCAAAAAGCCCTCCAAAAGCTACCATATAGTTGCATGCAATTGCACACGTGGTATATGCAGCAGTCCAATAAGCCAGAGGGAGAACGGACTTCAAGTATCACTGTCAAATTCTCCGAGGAAGATTTACACCACAATCTTCAAGAGTGTACATTCGTGGTCGCCTTTGAGGATTTATTCGAGCTGTTCATGCTCAACGCTCTTGACGTCTCAATCGTTCGATGCTGGACGCTGTAAGTGTGTACAATCACAGTCTCCGTTAATGTCATACCGATAAATGCCATATCTAATTTTTTTGCTTTCGTGTGTATATATACAGACACATGCTGATTAAAGCTAGAGTATCGAACTCATCAGCTGGTTTCTTGGACCCACAATTGGTCGCCAAGACTACCATCGACGTGGAGGCATCCCTCGTCGAGAGGTACATTGCATCAGGCCTGCTGAGTTGCCGCAATAAGGACTATGTACTTATGCCCTTCAATCAGAGCTTTCATTGGATTTTAATAGTAATTGTACCAAAATGGAACAAGGTATATTACCTTGATTCCCTAAGTAAGAATAAAATGGACTTCACAGTTGTCAGCCAAGTAATCGATAGGTAAGCACATATTCCCCATACATATCTACATTGTACTCTTTCTTTCCTTCCGAATGATTAAGGTTAACCTTTTCGAATTACGTAGGGCGTTCGCGATGTACATTGAAAAGGGAGGTGACTCGAAGCGCGGGGCCAACGGCCTGCTGACACATGTTCGAGATTTTAAGGTATTCGCTATTTCACATTAATTAATCCTATGCAACAGATGGTACTAATGCCTTTTGAACTAACACATTCCATTTTTTGCAGTGCCACCAGCAGCAACCGGGCAACACATGTGGATACTACGTTTGCCAACATATGGAACTACTCCTCGATTCCTCGAGGGTCACCAATCGCAAGGTTTGTCACTCTTCCCATAATTACTTCATACTTATCACGTTACATATATATGTACATTGATATTCCTATCGACAGGCTGTATCAATCCCGTCAACTGCATTGAAACAGTCTGAGCTTCGAGAGGTTCAATCAGAGTTGGCGTTCTTTTTGCTGACTCAAGTCATACAGCCAGAAGGACGGTTCCACTGCGCACACTGATTTCTTATTGGTCTTATCACTAAGTGTAAATGCAGTGTAGATCTTTTGTAACTGTGCATTTGTTAATGGATATTTCAGTTCAATTCAATTAATTGATTTGCGAAATGGATGCATGCTTTATGTCTGTGAGATGAAGTGCGATGTCAATTGGATGTTTTATGTCTGCGAAATGTACCTGAAAGCAAATGAGATGTGTGAATTGTATGTTTTTTGTCTGTGATTATCTGCTTGTTTCAGAGGGCATGGCTAGCATTTCCTGAGGCTAGCCAATAAACAGAAATAGATTTTGGTTTAGGAGGAAGGAATATCACAGACGGTTTTTAAGTAAAAACCGTCTGTGATATGTATCACAGACGGTTTTTCATTAAAAACCGTCTGTGATTATCGGTTATCACAGACGGTTTTAATTAAAAACCGTCTGTGATATCTGATAATCACAGACGGTTTTTAATTAAAAACCGTCTGTGATATCTAATAATCACAGACGGTTCGAAAACCGTCTGTGATAACCTTCGATCATCACTGACCCATAAATTCAGACGGTTCAGAAAACCGTCTGTGATGACGTTTCTGAACCGTCTGTAATGTCGATTTCTGTAGTAGTGTACAAATATGAATATCTCATATATGAATACAGATACGAACAATATCGAAAATAAATACAGAGCGAATAAGAATCAAAACGAATATAATCACGAATATTTTTTGAAACGTAAAAAACCCTTTAAATTGTATGGCAGAAATTAGTGAAAATATATAACTAGTTTATTTGATGCAAACATTCATAAATTGTTCATACTTTCAACAACCACACATAACATTGGCACTAGGAAGGCACATTAATTAGTTCATCGCAAACATAGTGTTTAGTATCAAGCATTCTATAACATCCCAAAAATTTTAATTGCATTTTATTAGTTTTCTGGAATTTATTTGGATTTATCTGGATTTTATTTTAGAAGCCTAGAGTAAGAAAATTTAATTTAAACATTTCTTTAAGCCAAAAAGAGTTTATTTTGCATTTTCTTTGATTTATAGTATTTTTGAGAATTTTCTGGAATTTAAAATTTAACTTTAAAGCTAAAAAGTATTTTTATAAAATTAAAAGACTAACTTTAAGTTGAAAATATTTTTGCTTTTTATGAATTTTCTGGAATTTTTAGACTTTATTTGCTATTTTCTAAGTATCTTTGAAGCTTCCTAGTATTTCTGAGAATTAAAAACGAATTTTAAATCCAAAACCTCCTCCATCCGACACGTGTCACTCCCTGGCACAATCCATCCCTGCTCAATCTAATATGAGCTGTCGCCTTCCACTTACCCCTTCATTTTAAATCTAGCGGCCCTGATTTTCTGTGAGACATGTGGTACTCATCCGGCCGTCCGTCCCTCCCCTTCTCCTCTCTCCCTCTCGCTGTCAAGCGGGGCCCACACCGTTTTCTTCCTCCTCCCCTTCTTCCTTCCCCCGCCGGCCTCCATTAGCGCCATGGCCGAAGCTTTTAAAGCTTTAGTTACTCTTTCCGTTGGCCGGCAATCGATGCCATTAGTGGCCCTAAAGACCCCGCATTAGCAACCGCCTTCACTCCGCCCGTTTTCCCTCCGAATTAAAGCCCCATTCCACCGTTATGCGCCGATTCTAAATGCCTTAACTCCGACGAGGTTATACTCGACCGTTACTCCTCCCTGCACCTATTTAAGCCCTTCCCCACGCCCGTCCTCCCCTCCTTTTGCCTCCCTCGTGCGCTGAAAGCCCCCTTCCCCTCTCTCCCGCGCCCGAGTGCCTATACCCCTTTCGGCATCGGTGAGCTCCGGCGAGAAATCGCCACCGCCCCGGTTACTTCCGCGCATCGCCAACGTCACCTCAGTCTTCCTTGTGCCCCAGCGACCATCCTCCGCCCCTCCGTCGGTCGAATCTGCCGCTGAAGAGCCCTGCCGCCGACGCCCTTGCTCCGCCACCGCAAAAACTCGTTGCCGGCCAATTCCTACGCCCCTCAGACCCCACGCCAAGGTGAGCTCGCCTCCCCGCCCTCTCGTCTTGTTGTTGTGCATCTCGACCACCACCGAGCACCAGAGCGCCGGCAAGCCCGCAGGCCCAAGTGCCGCCTTCGGTCGACCGTACCGCGTCAACTTGTGCTTGCGTGGCGACCGCATGGCAGCCCAGTGGCGGCCATGTCGATTCCACTTGCCGCGTCGACTTCGGTTGCAACGTCAGTGGTGAACCAAGTCCATAGTGAACTGAGCCAATCCGTGAACCCAGTCCACCATAAACCCGGCCCCACCTGTCGGTTAAATAAAATTATTTTCTATATAACATAATTCTGCTGAAAAATGAAATTTGATGCTGATGTCGTAATCCAATTTTTCAGTATAAAAATAATTCCAAAAATCAGTCTTTTTCTTTATTTAGTTTTAAAATTTTGGAAGCCCATATTTCTTTATTTTAACTTCGATTTAACCCGTTCAAAATTTTAAATTCTTCTAAAATCCTAACTATCTATTTCTGGACACTTTCTGAATTTTTGAATTTTATTTGAATTTTGTTTGAATTTATTTTGGTTCTTCGCGTGTAGACTACGACCAATCCAAAGAGTTTTACTTCGACGACTCACACCAGGACTTCGAGCAAGGCAAGTTACACCTTTGATAATTTTATTATCAGTAATTTAAATTAATTATGTTGTTTTTAAATTATTATGCATGCGTACTTTAATTTAAATTAGTTCAAATGTGATTTAAATATTAGTTACACCAAATTTCTTTGTGTATGGCCAGATTTGATATTGAACAACATGTCTTGTCACCCTAGATGAAAACCTAGTCAGTACATTAGTATTAATTAGAAATTTTATAGAATTGCTTAGCCATGCTTAGAATAATTTAGGTGGGAAGAATTACTTCACAAAAATGATGATTTATAAAATTTATTCTTGACTTTAGTGAGTTAAGAAAGTCTATAAAATTTTGATAAATGAAATTATAAAATCTGGTTTAGACTTAGGCGTTGGTATGGTGGTGGGTGCTTGCTAGCATGCATTGATGTTTGGTGACACAATGTCGATTGCCAGGCACAAGGGATATATGGTTGGGCCTAAGTCAAATTAAGGACAGGTTTGTGAACTACAATTACAAAGTCACACTGTACTACCATAAGTCTGGTATGGGACAGACTTGGCAAAATAATTTGTGAAGTTCCATCTTATTTTCGCTATAGGCTGAATGTGAGCGTGGCTTAGGCCATGAGAAGTCTCACATGGCACAAGAGAGAGCTCCAACATGTGGATTCATATTGTGGTGAAACCTTAGTGGCGGTGTGAGTAAATTGGTAATGGAACATTGTAACAGCCTTGTCATGAACTCTCAGTCGCACACCTAAGGCAGTGTGTTAATCGCGTGGCAAAACAAGAGGACATGTCTTGTGGGTAAAGTTGTACACCTCTGCAGAGTAACAAACTATCTGGACAACCATCTTCACGGTCAAGGACATGCTGAGTATGGTTTTTCACAGATTAGACTTTGGTTTTTAATAAAATCTGGTTTGCAAAAACTTGTGAAATCTTTTGGAAAGATGGTCCGGGTGGGATGCCCGTGGATAGGTTAGTGTGAGGTTGGAGCCTGCACTATCGATATTATTTCAGTTAAGAAGATTGATTTTACATACTGTATCAAATTCAGCTTTTGTACTTACTTTACAATATTTACTTTAATGTCGTTTTTTATGCAAATAACCGTAATATTCATTCCTTTGTAAATCTTTATGCATGCATTAACTCTATTAAATCTCCTAGTGTAACTTGTGGAGTACTTTATATGCTCACCTTACTTAACTCTATTGCCAAAGGATGATGGCATCGACTTTGGTGAGGATTACGATGAATAGGCCATGTCTTACAGTCATTCACCTGTGGCCAGGCAGGATGGACTGCTCCTTTTATTTATCTTCCGCTATTTACTTATATGTTTGGCCATGAGCCATCTTATTGTAAACTTAGCCATAAGACCCGTACAAATTGTTTTATAATAAAGTTTGATTATATGCATGATATGTATCCCTATTAACCCTGTGTGCACTAATTTTTCTTGGGATAGTGCGATTTATACAGAGGGTTTCGGAGTTGTTGCTCTGGGATCCAACACATTCTTTGCTGGCATTAACTCTATGTTCTTTGAAAGTAGAATAATGAGCCTAATTATCTGATGTTCCTTTTGGCTTGATAGTATCCCCTGTTGCCTAGACACCCATAGTACACTTATTTAGGGCCTGTTTGGATATCCCTCTCATCCAACACCCCCTTAAGTTGAAAGAAATATTTTCTATAGGAAAAACATACCTATACAAAATGAAACTAGAAAATTTTCATGTCTTAATATTAGAAGCTATTACTAAAAATGCAAATAAATATAGATAAAATTTATCTAACATGGCAAACATTTCACATATGTAAAAACAATCCTTGAAATGAATGGATTTAGGCTGAACCGATGAGCAAAACAAAATATCTTTTGATTCAATGAGGATAAGACAGGAACTAGGTTTACAAATAGACCAGACTCAAGAGCTACATTACACAATATGATCAAAACACATCCTTCTTTGAACCTTAAAAAGGTCAGCTATAAAACTTTATAGAGAAGGATAAAACATAATACTAAAAACTGCATAGCGGCTCACGGGCTCATCGCATGGATGATAGAACGATCAGTCATGGGCTCATGGCAGTGATGCGCCGTCGGCTGCTATTGTCTAGTGGGCTGAAATCCTGGATATCCGACTTTGTATTATCCGGATAATCTTTATTCGTATATGTATTCGACGGATACTAGGCTTATCGTATTTGTATTCGTTTCCGAGAAAAAATCTGTATTCATTTTTGATCCAAGAATTATCCAAAGAAAATCCGATCTGAGACAATCTGAATTCATTTTCGGCTGGATCGGTCAGAAACTATCCGGTCCATTTTCACCCCTAGATGAGGCGATGTGGCATGCAAGGCGTAGTGGCAAGCACGTGGTGATCTGGTGAGACTTTGGCTGGCGCGCATGGTAGATGGACTTTGGTTGGTGTGTGGTGGGAGGTGGTGATAGTGACATCTTGAAAAAATATCCTGGCGATGGCGGCTGGGAGTTAGCGATAGTGCACGGGAAAGGCAAAAAGAGAAAAGTGGCTAGGGTTTCGGGTTTCCTCTTTTAACATAGTAAGGCTTTGATTCAATTTTCAACTCCCACATAGACTCGTTCTAGGGAAACGACTCCCCCATAAAAAAAACTCCAAAGTATCCCGTATTCATGTATCGCCTTTCCTCTATTTACGCATAGATCCTCGAGAGAGATATTTTCGGGATATTACAATACTGGAATACATAAGATTATTGATATAAATCAATATATAATGGACTATTAATCGATATTGAATATATATAAAGCAACTAAACTACCACTACTACAACAAAGGCTATACTAGATGCCTCATCACAGATAGTTCCAGAGAATCGGTAGTGTTGCAATTATCACAGAAGATTTTAAAAGCGTGATAGTCTACGTTACTAGCGATGGTCAGAATCGTCTGTGATACATAATTATCACAGACAGTTGGCATTAAAAACCATCTGTGATGTCACCATGCATCGCAGACAGTTTTTAATGCAAACCTCTGTGATAATGCCACATCACCGATTCGTGGCATCTCTCTCAAGATTTTGGTCTCACACATCCATTCTCTTCGCATCGAACAGCAGACGCTGTCTCCTCCTAGCTCTCACCCCTTATTATTCCCCCTCTCCCTTTTCCCCAAGTTCACTCTAAGTCCCCTCCTAGTTCATCGACTCATTATTCCTACTTTCTCCCCCAAACCGAAACCCCCCGTCCCCTCGCCAACACTGACTACTGTCGTGAGCTTCTTTGCCTCTGGTTGTGACGCCACTATTCACTGCATAAGGCACTCTTATCCTAAGTGTCATAACACAATGGTGATGCTGCCACCGCCTCTTCTTCGTCGCCGGTGATATATCCCCCATCTGAAATTTTTGGATTTATAACACCTAGAAGTAGAGTCTATAAATAGGTCCCTACCCTCTAGCCTTATAATGCAATTGTGAGTAGCACCATGGAAAAGATAGAGGAATAGAGGATGGACTAGAAAACCTCCACAAAATCAATCTAGGGTTTGAAGAAAACCCAATAGCACAGCGTGGACTTGTGGGGCATTATGGGTGAATGACCATGTGAGAAGGACTAGGGTTTTGTTGTGATGGACCAGTATTATTTTGGAGGAATGGAAATTTGGAATTTTCATACTTACAGATTTTTATGGACAGTTTGTAGAGGTGGCGATCTAACCGGCCAGCTTGCATTCCTTCAACCTAAATAGATGATTTTAGAAAATTTGAGTCATAGGATGATTTGGTTTCACCTAGATCAGTGCATAGGCATGGCATGATGCATGTTTCAGCTAACGAGAGTCAAGTTGTAAAGAACATGTGTCAAAAATGATTGATCAGTCTTTGGATGTGCAGGGGCACCTGGAATCAATCATGGTCAATGGCGGGGATCGAGGCTATGCTCATGGAGGAGCTGAGGCCTAGAATGATCAAGAATGCCAAGTGACATGGCTGAGGTTAAGTATGGCGCAAGGAAGACGGGAAATATTGAAGGGAAGTTCTATTGATGAGTTGAACCATGTGGCCTAGTCAGTCCAAATGAGGAGTGGTCCAGTGGAACTGAAATGGGACAGACTTACCAACGTATGGCAAGCCAATGATGCATCTACACATGGTAAGTATGGTGATTGTTTACAAAAGAAGATGTAGATGGGTCAATAAAGGGTATTTTGGTAAGTTGACCAAAATACCATAAACTATCTTGGATCAAAACCGTGGTACTTGGAAAGGCAATTTAGGTCAAGGAGGAGCTGAGACGATCAAGTGGATCAAAGGCTAAGGATTTAGCAAATTCGGGCTTATATGCTTTGAAAAGCATGCATAAGTGTAGTGTGTGAGTAATATGTTATGTGGGTTTAATGGGTTTCCTCCATTTGTGCTAAGTAATATCTATTAGGGTTAGATAAGACTAGTTGCCTTATCTATTTAATGAGTTGGGATAAAGACTTGCAAGTTAACCATCATAGCTTTGCTCATTGAAGCTATGTGTTCTAGGGTTAGGGTTTGAGAAGTGAGTCATGTGGTGTGCTCTTTTGTTCTCTAGGTGGAGTGGCTATAAAACTTTCATCCTCAAGTTGTAATATATCAACTTTGTTCATCTCTCATGGATCCCTCTTCTTTTGGTTGATTTGCTCTTGTTTTGGTTGATTTTGATCTTGCATGTCCCCTTTCTTGATCTTACTAGATGCCAATGTTAAGTAAGTGAGGAAGATATACCTTGAAAATCAATCTCTATCCATCTAGGCATCAGATTTGGCATGTTATTGAAGTTGTCCGGTTTTGCTTAATTTGGCCTCTCCGAGTGATTTATTGGTCCAATTATTTTTGTGTCAATTCCTTTGGTGTTCAAGCTTGCTGTGATATGTGAGAATACATCTAGATCTATCTTGGCTATCATTCACCCATTAGTAAGTCATATTTACCATTAGTGCAACCTTCCCTCAAATAGAACAAGGTCAGAAATTTAGCAAAAATTTTCTTAATTGTTGATTCAAATAGGTCGTGACATCCTATATAAGATGTATACCAAATTTTAAGTAATTTGGAGCCTTGTTTTGTGATTTTGGTCCAGTTTTGGTGTAACAGAGCTTCACGAACCAAAAGATTCCAATTCCCTTAAGTTCTTTCAATATTTTTGGTAGGGATAGGTTTCTAAGATCATGATCTATCATTGGTTCAATTTTCAAGTCTTTTGGGTCTACAGATCAAAAGTTACATGGATTTTTAAATTTAAAACATTGTTGTTTTTAATGTTCACTGAGCTGAATTTACTATGGCACAGTGAAAATTTTGGAATTTTGGTTTCTTGATCTTTATAGCTTCTCATACCTATCGTAGCGAAGAATCAGTGAATACTTGAGAAAAATCTGAAGGAACCATTCACCCCGTCTGTTGCCATACCAAACCTACAGATGCCTCGGGTAGCTTTATAGCCGATATGGAGTGTGGGCAATGCTAGTATGGACTAGGCCATGATGCAAGGGGAGTAGTAGTCGCTGGCGTCACCATGGTGTGAGTACAGCATTTGCAACAGGACAAGGCACGCGTGATGAGGCGGAGGGATAGAGCTTGCAGCGGTTGCGGTGGAGACACTCACAATGCGGTCATCAACGCAGTTGTTAAGATGACATGATGGCATGGTAGCACCTTGCCAGTGCATCTCGTGGTGTCACATGATGATTCAATGCAGTAGGTGGTGATGGGACAATGCTAATGTGAGCAAGGCGTGACGCATGTGAAGGTGGGTAGCAACTGTTCAGCAAATGCAGTGGTGAGCTGGTGTGGCTGGGAGGTAGAGCAAGGGAGAAGGGGGGAAGGCAGGTCAAGCATGGCTGGGCCAGGGGAACAAAGAAAGAAAGAGGGGAGGGGAAAGCGGGTCAATGGCGTCGAGCTGGGGAAAGAAAAGGAGGGAGAAAAGGAAAAATGTGCTGGTAGGCTGGTTGGGACAGAGGGAGAGAGAAATGAAGATAAAGAGAATTGGGCCAGACCCAAAATCTGATTTTTTTTTTCTAATTTTCATTTTCATATTTACTTTTTCTTTGAATTTAAATTTTGATTTTGGTTTTGAATTTGAATTGAATTTTCAAATTTTTTGCCAAAATTTGAATTATGATCAAGAATCAAATTTATTCCAAAATTTTTGAAATGCCACAAAGTGGGGTGTTACAAAACCTACCCCCCTTAAAAAGAATCTTGACCCTAACATTCAACTGGATCGAAAAACAGATGGAGGAAATCTATCTTCAATTGATCCTCACGCTTCCAGGTGGCTTCTGTCTTAGTGTGCTTACTCCATCGGACCTTGCAGAGATGAATGATCTGGCGCCTTGTGGGCTCCCTGGATATACGGAATGTGCCAAATTGTGGAATTCTTTGAGTATTAAAATTTTAAGCTCCTGGTGGGGAACAATGAGATGCTTCCTGAACCAGATGATTCCCTCATGATCTTCAATCACTTTGGATGCCTTTCCTTTAGACATAAGGCACTTGATTCTTTGAACACTTGAGTCTTCTTTTTGTGCAGCCTTAATCTACTCCTCCAAGGTTTGGTGTATTTCCATTGTGGCTATGGTACTTTGCTCTAATAACTCTAGGTTTGGTACCTTCAATTCCTTAAAAGAGTTCTAGCTGCTATTCTAGACCATGATATTTATGCAAATATGACTTGTGGCTCAAGGCACCAACCACTTAGTTAGCTTTTTCAGGATGGTAGTGAATTCCTAAATCATAATCCTTGATTAGTTCTAGCCATTTCATTTGCCTCAAGATGAGGTCTGATTGAGTGAATATATCATAATGATTGTTGATCAAGTAATGCCACCAAATTTTTAGGGTATGCACTACTGAAGCTAACTACAAGTCATAGGTTGGGTAATTCTCCTTATGAGGGTGGGGCTGTCTTGATGCATATGCCATGACTTTTCCTCCTTGCATAAGTACACAACCAAGGCCTTGGTGCGAGCCATCACAATATCCTCAAAATCCTTGGCAGAACTAGTACAGGGGTGGTGGTTAGTCTCTTTAATTCTTGAAAACTTTCCTCACATGCTTCTAACCTTTCATATTTCTTTTCCTTCTTGAGTAGGTGGGTTAGAGGTCTGGCAAACCTCGAGAATCCTTTTATGAACCATTTATAATACCCGTCCAATCCAAGGAAACTACGTACTTTGGTTATTGAGGTAGGCTGCATATACTCCAAGGCAACATCTACCATAGCTAAGTCGATGGATACTCCAGCAGATATAATATGCCTAAGGAAGCTAATATCTGATAACCAAAACTCACATTTGCTATATTTAGCATATAGTTGGTGCTTATTAAGCTTCTCTAGCGCCAACTGTAGGTGCTTAGCATGTTCTTCCACATCCTTGGAGTAGATAAGGATGCCATCAATAAATACTGCCACAAACTTGTCCAGATATTCCATGAATACATTGTTCATGTGGTTTATGAAGTAGGCTAGAGCATTAGTTAGGCCAAATGACATGACTGTGAACTCGTATAGGCCATACCTAGTGATTAATGCTACCTTAGAATGTCTTCAACACTGATCTTCAACTGGTGATATCTTGACCTTAAGTCTATCTTGGAGAACATTGTTACTCCCTTGAGCTAGTCAAATAGATCATCTATCCGAGGTAGGGGTACTTGTTCTTAATAGTCACCTCATTCAAGGACCTGTAGTCCATGCACATTCTAGCGGTAAAAATACTATTGAACCCCAAGGTGAGGAGGTAGGCCTAATGAAGCCCTTATCCTACAAATCTTCGATAACTTCCTGTAGCCTCCTAGGCTTCCTCAGCCATTATATGGTTCACACGGCTATGATTTGGTGTTGGGGCCATCATGGTTGCCCACAGTGTCTGATATCCTCTGTTGGGTGTTGACATCTGGCAGCAGGCTGGAGTGGTACCCAAGTTAAAGTTAACTGGAGTAACTTGGCGTTGCGGGCAGTGGTTGGCAAAATGCTCCTTTTCTCTACAGCTAAAGCAATGAAGGTTGGTTGCAACGGGGTTGGTCCTAATGGGCTAGACTGCAAGGTGGGGAGTGCGGAGCGTGCTACCACTTGGATGGGGTGCTGGAATTGGAACTCTAGATAGTAAGGTTGCTACTGGTCTAGGGAAGGAGGGGTTTCGGTAGAACCTTGGGGATAATTCCCTTGTGGCCTCTGTGTAGCAAGCTTGCACTTAGGGCTGGCCTCTATATTCTTCCTTTCACTCTCTAGAATGAGGGCCTTGTTTACAAGGTGATGGAAGCTAGGGAAATCATGGATAATTTGTTGTACTCTCAACTCCTCATGCATTCCTTCTAAGCAAGAGAATGTGACAGTCATAGTTGCTGGGTGAACGGGAGCAAGAGCGACTGTAGCTGGGCAACCTAGAGCGGGAATGACTACGGCTGTGGCTGGTGTCTCCAAGGGTGATAACGATTGATGGGTCAGGGCACCGCACGCTCTTATGCACAATGATCCTCAAGTTTAGTCCTCCAATGACGGGTCAAGTAGAAGTGGGGTTGGTGGGGATGATGGCTGGTCCGATAGGTGCTGGAGCATAGGTTGCTTCCACCACTATAGTCCGCTTGAGCTGAACAACTGTGGTGGCCTTCTCATGCTTTACTACTATTAGGGCCTTCTTGCACTTGGAGAGCTAAACATGAAGGGTCTCAACATGACTGTAGTTGGCAGAGGTCGGTGATCTCCTCTAGTGCCTTAGTGTAAGTGGCCCAAATAGCTCGGGTGAGATGGACCTAGTGTGTGAAGAGCGGGTTATCATCAGAGGTAGTGATGAACATCTCACTATAGTGTCCGCCCTCCCAAAGGGATGGGTAATAGTGGAATGAAGAGGACAACATGGCGGATGGTGTCCTGTAGGGCGTCTATGAAGGTGATCGGTACGAAAGCTGTAGGATGTGTACTCGCCTTCCCTCGTGTAGAGGAATACTTCCATCATGCAGGCCTCTCTATCTCCTTCCTTAGTCTTCTGGCCCCTAAAGATGGGACGATGCTAGTAACCCAGGTACTACATTAGTTTGCGTAATATGTCGACAAATTCTCCTTCATCTTCTCCATGGGTGAAGTAGTCCCATGGGTCCAACTCAAAAGATCTGACCATCTACAGTTTTGAATAGGATGGTGCTAATAACAGATAGAAAAATGTAATGAGAAGAAGGTAAGTCAAGAACTAGGAGTGGAAAGAAAAGACAGTAGTACACTAATTTTTTTTATAAAGTTTTGCTTATTTTTTTGAAAATAGTACCCCCAGGTCCTCAGATAACATCCATTCTAACTAAGGATTTTTACCCTACAGTTGTATGCTTTGATACCAACACTTATTGGACCCTGGATTAGAAATTCAAAACCCACTATGTTTTCACTGCACTATTCGCTAGATCAGTAGATAGTACACATAGATGCATTGCTGGAACATACACATACATCGCATGAACCATACCAAACATTTATATTACATATTAGAGTTCTTTTTAATTGCGTATGGGGCTATAGTGGAATGGCTGTGAGCTAAACTCTTATGTAATCTTTCATCAAAATGAATCTATTTGAGAAGTCCTGAGTTTGAGCTTTTACGATTTCCTTGTTGTTCTTCTGATTTTTGTGCTTGCTCTGACTTCAGCTCTGCTACTTGCTCTTCTCATCCTCATTTGGTGTTTGAGTTGAATCTTTGAGCAAGGAGGATTGCTTTGAACTGGGAATAATCTCAAGGCCACTTGGCTAGCACATCCCTGAAAGCAATCATTTTATCTCTACCGATTTCTCCCCAAGAATTGAAGCGATGCAACTTCCTCTGTTTCTCAAAATTAGGGTTTGGAGGCAGAGCATGCATGGGTTTCTATTTTCTCGGTGAGATGATGGCTCTAGCTTCATAATTTCTCCTCTGAGGATGATCATCTGATGTATTTCAAAGTTTCTTGGGCAAAGAATTGAAGAATCTTGAGAAATGCGGATTTGTCTCTCTTCCTGCTGTTTTCTTGACAAAATCAGTTTTTTGCACTTTCGTTGCCTTTTGGTCTGAATTTTCTTGTTCTTGAGGTCTCTATGCCTTTTTAGTTTGCAGTCCTAATCTTTTTATCTTAGAAGAGCTGCAATTTCCCATCAATTTCACTGTTTTCTAGTTCATTCTCGGCAGTTACTGTTCTCTTCCTTTTCTTGTCGCTGCCTACTGATCTGCAGTCTTCTTCTCTGCTGTTTTCAGCTGTAGCACTGCAGTCCCCAGCTAAGACCTTCAGATGTAGCTGAGTATTGTAGTTTTTGGCCAGCAGATCTTTTTAGTTTTTACTGTGCCGAGCTGTCTTCAGTTTCTTGTTGTCAGCAGTGTTTTCAGCTTGCTGTTTTGCAGCAATTTCAGCATCCTTGCTTTTGGCTGGCAGTTCTGTTTTCAGCAGTTTTCAGTCAAACTTTTGGGTCTGAAATTGCAGCCAAATGCATGCTTCCTGCTCCTTCTTTTCTCTGCAGATTTCGGTTCAATTTCAGTACTTACTGTATCAATTTTTGGCAGCTTGTGTTCTCTGTTTATTTCAGCTAGTCGACTGCTCTCTGAGTTATTCTTTTCAGGCTTTGGTTTGGCAGTGAAGTATTAACTGTGCAGCATCTTTTCGGCTGCTGTTTCAGCTCTTTCAATATATGCCGACAACACTTAGTCTATCACTCGCTGGTTTCCTTTTCTCCCCTTTTGTTTGCTGTTTTTGCCGGCCATTTTCTTGCCAACTGTTCTGATTTTGCACTCTCTCTCAGTAGTAGTAGCAAGGTGTTCTTTGATGGATTGAATCCTGTGCTCGAATCGGATTGTGCTCTATCTTTGGTCTGGTCTTGCTTCTTTTGTGAGTTTCCTCGGTCAATCGACAAAAATTGTTGTCGGCTTCCAGTGAGCGAATTTCTTGCTTCATAGCTTCCATAGCTATTGGAGAAGAAATATGTGGATACTTTGGGGTGATTTTTGAAGGCATCATTCACCCCCCCCCCTCTGTTGTCATATCCGATCCTACATACAAGATTATCAAAGTATTGGCTTGCCTTGCTCATAAACTTGCTGGTCTTGGTGGTCCTGGCTGCACTCAAACTGCTGCTCTTTTGGGTATTCATAATATACATGGGCTATTGCAATGAAAAAGCGAATAAATACACGAGCATGCAAATAAATCCAAATGAACTCCAAATTCAGAATTTTGCATTTGTTAGAAAGTTCTTGAATTTAGATGAATTTAAAATTAAGTTTCATTTGATTTGGATTTAAAACGAGTGAGAACGGGCCTTCTAAATTTTAAATTCAGGAAAAATTCCTAAAAATAAACAGAGAAGGGATAATGTCTCACTAACAGCTGGCCCCACAGGTTTAATTTATTTTCCCATTTGAAAATACTCTAGAGGCTAACATGTGGGGCCATCCAAGATTTTAATTTGTTTTTTGAATTATCTTTCTTAATGGAAATGATATAGAGACTAACAGGTAGGGCTCGTAGGGTTTTAATTTTCTTTTGGATTATTTTCTTTAAAGGAAAGGAATCAGTAACTGACCGGTGAACCTGGGCATAGTGAAGGGCCCACATGTTAGTGACTCACGGCTTTAAACTGGCTTTAATTAGATTTCTAATAATCTAGGCCCACATGTCGGTGGCTAATAAATTTGAACTAATAAATGTTATTAACTCTAATTAATTATAGTCCTTAATTACCGAGCTACAGTGTTCCTCCTCTTCTCACAAAGGTGACACTATTGCCATGATTGTTGCTAGCGAGGCAAGTGACGGTGAGCACTGGCAACCTCCAAAATGGGTTGCCGGGACTACGACGGTCCTATGTGAGGTTACAGCATGGCTGATGGCAAACCACAACAGCCGTGGTGGAGCTCAACCACCATGGAAACTTATATTGTAGCAGTGCGGCGAGCTAATCCAAGGCACTGTGAGCATCTAAGGGACATGAGGAGCTCACCGGATATGTCCAAGATGGTACGGTGGCATGCACCCGAGGCGATGCGATGGCTCCAATTAGTGACAGCGAGCTGGAGACAACGATTGCCAGAATTGGGCAAGGGCAATGTGAGTGGAAGGCAACAGGGAGCTGAACATGTGAGGAATCAAACAATGCCAGAATTGCACAACACAGCGGTGACACGGTAGTATGAGTGACACTGGCGCAGGCCAGGGGCATGACGCGAGGGAGTGGTGGCTGGCATTACCACAGTGTGGGTACAATGGCTGTGGTGGAGATGCTCTCACAGTGTGGTCATTGGCACAGTGGTCAAGATGACACGACAGCGTGGCAGGGCTTTGCTGGTGTAGCGTGAGGTGTCATGTGGCGATTCGATGCGGTAAGTGGCAATGAGACGGTGATGACACGAGCAAGGTGCGGCGTGAGTGAAGGCGGGCGGTGATCGGTCAGCAATTGCTGCGGCAAGCTGGTGTGACTAGGAGGCAGAGCAAGGGAGAAGAGGAGGGGAAGGCAAGCCGCGGGAAGAAAGAAAGAAAGAAAGAGGGGAGGGCAAAGTGGGCCAATGGCATCGGGCTAGGAAAAGAAAAGGAGGGAGAAAAGGAAAAACGGGCCAGTTTGCCGGTTATGCCAGAGAGAGAGAAAGGAAGAGAAAGAATTGGGTCAGGCCCGAATCTGATTTTTATTTTACCTTTCTGATTTTCATTTTCATATTTCCTTTTTATTTGAATTTGAATTGAATTTCGGTTTTGAATTTGAATTAAATTTTGAATCTGATTTCGCTTGTTCACCCGCGTGGCTTCGGGCAAGCGCAACGCCCCATTGTGGCGCATGGCGGTCCACGCAGCAAGTGGTGCGCACAAGCACGTGGCGATCCGGTGAGGACTTCGGCTGGCGCACGATGGTTGATGGACTTCGACTGGCACGTAGTGGGAGGCGGTGATAGCGACGTCTGGATGTCAATCAATCTATAATGGATATGACATTCGGCACACACGAAACCAAACAAGAACCAACCAGTTAAATCAAATAAGACCGCACATCAACCATAGACTAAGTAATTAGGGATTTCAACATGGCGTGTTTAAGGCGGATGTCCAATCGTACCCATCTCTATTTAGGGGGTGTTTGGTTGCCAGCCACACTTTGCCACAGGTTGCCACGCCTAAGGTTAGGCAAGTTTGACCAACTTGGCAGCTGTTTGGTTGCAGCCACAGTTGTGGCAAGATTCCCTTCCAGCAAACTAGGTCCCACGCGTCAGTGACTCAAAAAAGTGTGGCAAGATTCCCTTAGGCTTGCTAAGGTGTGGCAAAGAATTTGAGCACCTCAACTTAGGCAAGTGTGGCAATTTTTGTTGGCAAATGGTGGCAAAGTGTGGCTAGCAACCAAACAGCCCCTTAGTTGCCATATTTTTTTCATTTTGTATCTCTATTGAGGGTTTTACAAGAACCAGGTGTCGAATCCCGAAACAACGACTCCAGAACCCTATGTATAAATCGTACTAGTCTAAAAATGCTAGTGCACACAGAGTTAACAGGCATACATATCATACATAATGAAAACTTTTTATAAGACAAAGTGTACGAGCCTTATGGCCAAGATTACATCAACACAGCTCCTAAGACAAGCATAAGCATAAAACAATGAAAAATAAATAAGTGCAGCAACCCATTCTGCCTGCCCACACGCGAATGACTGTAAGACATGGTCTATTCATCGCAATCCTCACCATAGTCAATGAAGTTATCCTCTAGCAACAGAATTTAAGCAAGGTGAATACATAAAGTACTATATAAGTTACACCAGAAGAAATAACAGAATTGATGCATACATGATATTGACAAAAGGAATGCCTAATGAGGTTATTTGTGTGTAAAGCAACATTGAAGTAAATACTGTAAAGTATGTTCAAAGCAAAATTTAATACGATAGATAAAAACAAAAATTTAGTTAAATTAGTACCGTTAGTGTAGGCACTGACCTGACACTAACCTATCCACGGCTATCCCACCCGGACTATCTTTCTCCCAAAAAGGTTTCTTGTTTTCATTAAAGCTAGTTTTTGTAAAACCGAAGTCTAATATGTGAAAAACCATACTTGGCATGTCCGTGACCATAGACACGGCTATCCAGGATAGTTTGTTACTCTGCAGAGGTGTACAACTTTACCCATAAGACATCTCCTCTCGTTTTGCCATGCGATCAACACACTGCCTTAGGTGTACGGCAGAGAATTCACGATAAGGTCTTTACAATGTTCAGTCGCCAATTTGGTCACGCCACCACTAAGGTTTCACCACAATATGAATCCACAAGTTGGGGCCCCTCTCTTGTGCCATGTGAGACTTTACGTGGCCTGTCTACGCTTATATTCAACCTATAGTGAAACCAAAGTTGGAATTTCATAAATTACTTAGCCAAATCTATCCCATACCAGACCTGTGGTAGTGCATGTGACTTTGTAATAGTAGCTCACAGACTGGTCCTTAATTGCCTTAGGCGCTACCCACATACCCCTTGTGCCAAGTATTAACATTGTGTCATCGAACATTAATGAGAACCAGTAAGCACCTACCACCATACTAATACCTAAGTTTAAACTAGATTATATATATAGAAAGTAATTTATATGCCTGTTATAGTTTATGATGCTAAACAAGTATGACAAATTTAGATCACTCGGGATCATTAAAATCCAATAGGTCATCTAGTATTTTGAGGCTTATATTTTCTTCAAGCAAATGGCTACAGCTTCCAATGGCATTACAGTTGCAGATTGCATTTGGCAATATGCATGTGTAATATCGGATGGGTATGGTATGCCACTACTACAAAAAAAAGGCTATACTGGACGTCTCATCATAGACGGTTTCCTCAAACTGTTTATGCTGTAATTATCACAGACGGTTTTACAATTATGACCCGTGTACCGTCTGTGATACATTACTATCACAGACGGTTCCTGTTAATAACCATATGTGATAATCCACACATAGTTATTAATACAAACCGTTTGTGATAATTGTAACATCACAAACAGTTTTTAATTAGAACCATCTATGATTGTTCACAGACGGTCATTAATATGAATCGTCTGTGGTAGTTGAGTACCATAGACGGTTTATAGTTGGAACCGTCAGTAATATGTCTGTGCACTCATCTTGTAAACTAGAATTTAAATCAAATTTAAACTTCATTTTGTAAAAGCACCCTTGCATAATAATTTAAAACAATATCAATAATTTAACTAGATTTGAAATCAAATTTAAACCACATTTTGTAAAAGTACCTATGCACAATAATTTCAAACAACATAAATAATTTGAATTACTGGTGGCAACATGATCAAAGGTATAACTTGCCTTGCTGAGTGTCTTGGTGTTGGAAATCATCGAAGAAGACCTCTCCGAAATCGTTGCAGTCTACACATGAAACTACCAAAGCAAATAAATACAAACAAAAACCAGATAAAATTTAAAAAATCATAAAGAGGGCAAAAAAATGGATAGTTCAGGATTTTAGATAAATTTAGAAATTTGAACGGGCTCGATCGGAGCTAGGATGAAGAAATACGGGCTTCGGAAAGTTCAAAAACTAAGAAAAAGGAAAATTAGGATTTTTCTGTAATTATTTTTATATGAAAAAAACCAGATTTATGATGTCAGCATTCGGTTTTTTATATTTGGGTGAATTATTTTTGTGAAGGAAATTTAAAAAAGCCGATGTGGCGAGGATCGAATGACGGGGCGGCCGAAAGCTGACGTGGCTCGCCACATGGCTGCCACTTAGCCGCCACCACACCTTGGCCGCTAACATGGTTGTGCCTGCCGAAGGTGGTGCACCGAGCCCGATGGTCACCAGCACTCTGGATGGCCGGTGTCGTGCGCAAAAGTGGGAGGGCGTTGCGGGGTGCGTCCTCACGTCGGCGCAGGCATGGGGAAGCTCGGGATTGGCCGGTGTCGAGAAGGCAATGGAAGCAGTTAGGGCTTCCAATGGAAATGGCGCTTCGGCGACGTATTTGCTCAGCGGTAGGGCAGAGGATGGTTGGGTGGCCATGAGGATGCCAAAGATGGCGACGACAAAGATGGAGGGCAGTGCTAGGGCATCTTGGGCACGAAGAGAGGGAAATCGAGGAGAGGCGAAGACTGGTGTGCTAGGGGATCCACGAGGAGGGGGTTTTACAGGAGGCAGAGATGGGTGCGAAGCTCAGGAGCTCATTAGAGTTAAGGCCTTGGTAGTGGCACACTAAGGTGGTGATGATGGGATTTTATGGCAGGGAAACCGACGGAATGAATGAGGAGTGATGAGGGCCTTCAATGGCCGCATTTGCCTCAACCAACGAGAAGTAACGACCGCCATTATGAACTTGGGAGGAGGCGCCCATGGCGGTTGATCAGAGGTGGAAGAAAGGGGAGGAAGAAGATGACGGGCTGACGCCACTGGTCGGTGAGAGGGCAGAAGAGTAGAGAGAGGAGCGAGCGGATGACTGCCATGTGTCAAAGGGAATAGATCCCGACCGTTAGGTGAGAGAGAGGAAGCAAAGTAGAGTGCGTGCACGGGATGCATCCACGTGGTAGAGGAATTTAATTTGAGCCGAGCACGTGTCAACGCGGGAGGAGTTTTGGGTTTTAAATTTACTTTTTAAATTTCAGAAAAGCCAAAAGACTCTTAGAAGGCTTAGAAAATAGCAAATAAATCCCAAAAATTCCAAAAAAATCACAAAATACTATAAATTAAGTGAAACTCAACAAAAATAAAATCAACTATTTTCACCCTTTTAGAAATAGAAAACTAAGTTTTCTTGCTCTAGGCTATAGAAGAAAATCCAGAGAAATTAAAATAAATTCCAATAAAAAGCAAATAAAATTTTGAAATATTACACCAGGGCTTATCAGGAATACAACTAGGATTAGCTACCCATTCCCATATCACGTCATGTAGCAAAATTTCCTCATACCTATCCTTTAAAATAGGAATTCAATCGAGCCATACCTATTCAACGTTGGATAAATTCTAATTGATATTTTCTTAATTTATGCGGGACAACTAGTCAAGTGAGAACACACTTGAACATTTCTTAGTGCTCTAAATAAAGTTATTTGTTGTTAAAATTTTTTATATCTGTATAGAAAAAACTCTCGGTCACTACGACTAGGACTGTAAATGAGCCGAGCTCGAGCGAGCTCAGCCTGCCAGGCTTATGCTCGATAGAAGCACGAACCGAGCTCGAGTGAGCCTAAGTTGGCGGTCGAGCTTTGAGCTCGGCTCGAGCTCAGCTCGACAAAGCTCGTTTAGGCTCAGTAAGACATGACTTTATGTTTTCATCAAGAAAAATTCATTCTGACATCATAAGGAGAGCTAGACATGGTAGGGAAATCCCCTAACAAGCAACAAATTAAATCAAATCTACAAAACGAATATAACTAAAAGCATACAAAGAGCTAAAGGGCCAAGCCAAGATGGCTGGAGCCGAGGTTGGCGTGGAAGGCCGAGGCCAAAGGGGATGCCGGGCGGTGGCTGGAGGACGAGCCACGCCGCCGACAGTCGAACCACGGAGACTCCATGGAGGAGGGCATGGGAGCTAGAGGGAGTCGGATTTGGAGGGGAGGCAGCAGCGTCTGGCAAAACCGGGACCAGGAGGCACGGCGGCCGAGCAGGGTGATGGCGCGCAGGAGATTGGAGGGAGACAACAGGGAGCCTAGAGGCTGGCTCAAGGAGGCCGGAGGTGGAGCCGTACAGAGCTGGGACTGGAGGGGTTGGAGGAGAGCAGGGGGTGGAGCCGGGGCTGGGGCTGAGGAGGAAAATGGCAGCGCCAAAGGCCGTGCACAAGGAAGGAACTGACGGATTTATAGGAGATTAGCTGGAGAAATGAAGAGGGAAGGAAATGGGAGGGGGAAATGGTGGAAGGAGGAGAGATGGAGTAGAAGATGAGGAGAATTGTGGCCAGGAGCACTCGGCTGGATAGGAAAAAAGTGAGAAGATATAATCTAAGCTTGATCGAACTATTCGAGTTTGGCTCGAACAGGCTCGTGAGCTAATGATGGGGCCCGAGCTTGGTTTGTTGTAAGCCCAAGTCGAGCTCGAATCGAGTCTAGATTTAGCCAAGCTCAAGTAGTTCATGAGACTCGAGCTTTTTTTACAGCCCTAACTGTGACTCTACAGACGCCGTTCATGATGGCACTCGACACGGACTTGTGGGGTGCCACCGGCTATGACATGGAGTTGAAGGTAGTTTGCAATGAGGGGATGGCGTCGGACAGCCGTTTCATGGTGGAGATAGGGTGTGTTGGGATGGAGCCAAACCCAACCATACCAAATAATTGGTGTGCCCATGTTTTTTGGTGTCTTACTGGATGGGGGCCAAAATTTGGCTTGCCCGGGCGTAACTTGGCACGCCCATTACGTTTTTCGCCAAAACCTGGCGCAACGCGGGCGTCATGGACCCCGAGAAGCCACTGCTCCCAAGTATGTATATCTGCATACATGTTGTAGTTTTTGTATGCTGCTATACGATTACACATCATTTTATTAGTGATAATTCAGTAGGATGAAGCCTTTTCTACTTAAGGTTTAGTGATAATACATATGCACATTTGATATATCCTTTCCTTTGTGTGCTAGATGTCAGAATATGTGATGTATATTTCCTTCATCTTTTGGCTGATTCCAATTAATTTCTGAATAGTCATGATGGTCATGATTCATGTGGCAATAACTAAAGTTGATGGCACTTTCATTATACACAGTACTACCATAAAGTTGAGGCAGGCATACATTAGTTAAAATAGCACCTTCATCACAACTGTTAAATCGCTGGCATGAGAATCTGCAAGAACAAACAATCGACTGTGTTAGACCAAATGGTTAGATCCAGGATATTTTGGTGACGAATAATTGATAATGATTAATTTATGATGAAAAATTGATGTTGTTGCTTATCGTTACTTGAGGTGTGTGGTGTGTGTGTGAACTGATATTAGTCAAGTTGAGATGAATTTGTGCCAAAAAAATATTTTTTGGTCTTTGCATGCGCAGGTTGAGCATGGAGGCGATCATGGTCGGTGACGAGGTGGACCGGGACTCGGATAGGAGATCCGAGGTTCAGATGGTAAAGGAGGTCACGAGATGGTAGGACTCATGCTTAGGGCGCATAGAGATCAGAGATGGATGATACGTGTTGGAGCTATGGAGGTGCGGTCCGTAAAGAAGCTACGGGAGGTGCAGTCCTACAAGCTTCGACACGTGACAAGTTAAAAAAGTTGGAATTTTAGAAATCCTGTGTTAGAAAGAGTTTCAGGTCTTTTTGCTGTTGGAATTGAATTATAACTCGTAGGTTTAGGATAAGTCCAAGTTTTGGCCTCTAGACTATAAATAGATATAGGGTTATAGGCTAACCTCATGGCTTTTGAAGATATTAATTTTGTGCTAGAGTTTATAGGTGCTAGAAAGGTACTTTATAGCCACCATAATTCAGAAATAAAATCACAGATTGATTTTAAAAATTCTGCGGTGGCAAGCATCTTGTTTCACGTTTTTAGTTCCCTCGAACGCAGCTCGCCAGATTGAAACGCTGCCGATGGTGTGCATCGTCGAGGACTGTATCCAGCAGAGCATAGATGCGTAGCCATCAAGACATAACAACACAGCAGCACGCAACGCATCAAGTCAAGCAATAAAGCAAGCACTGTATCCATCAGAGCATGCATGATTCATGTGTCACCCAGGCACTGTATCCATCAGAGCATGCATGATTCATGCATCACCCAAATTGAAAAGTGCTGTGACTTTTGTGTAATGAGAAGAGAAGAAAAGGTAATTAGTGGAAGATAAATAGATAAGGCTAATTAGATCTTATTTTCCTTTTGTTTTTGGCATTAAGTCTTAAAGCTTGTGATTTATGCATTGATATCTATCTATATTTTTTCTTACATTTATGAATTAGTTTTAATTAACAATCGATTGCTTGATTGAGTGATAAACGTATGTTTTCGTCTGCACTAACGTTATCTAGTGAAGTTTTTTTCGGTGCTACAATAACTGTGTGTTACAGTACTTTACTACAGTACCGAACAGTAATCGCTGTAGTGCCGAACAGTATTGCTACAGTGCGCTAGGGGGAAAATTCATTCTTTTTTTTTTGTTCTTTCTATTTTTCGGATTAAACGATTAGAAGACAGAAAATTTAAAAAATGTTTTCGCTGTGCACTATAATTATTCACCTTTCTGATTACCATGGATGATCCTACAAACTGATATTAATCATTTCGTTGCAACAGTGCAAGTGGAAAGTTGATCTCAGTTAATAAGTGATGCATGCATGAACCATTTTTTCACGGAACAATGTGAACGAGGGGAAGATGGTTGATCCGGTGAATGGTTCAGATGTTGTTGTTGTAAATATTGCGGTATAAGTATATTTGCGCATTTAATTCCAGCCAAAACAAGCATATAAATAATATATTTTCAGTATAAGAAGAATGACATTAATTGCATATAAACATGAAATTCTAACATGCCATTCAACATTTCAACTCCACATATATATTCAAAGAATATAACTTACATGCTGCTGAAAATAACATAATAAACAGTCCTAAGAACAGTAAAACAACTAAATCCAGTATAAAACAGATTAATTGTTTTATTATTGCTCTCAGGAGTTGCGCAAAATCATAGATTTTGGCCTTCTCATGCACATGTCCATACTCTTCATATATATAATCTTGTTACCAAAATCAGAATTTGAGCTCTAACATTCACTGACAGAACCGACCATTAACTGAACAAATTGACTATCAAATTTAAATGATCACATGCAAATGTAAACAGGACTGTATACTATCAGATAACAGTAAGAGTAAACTGCTATCAAAGATTAATGAATTCAATCTAATCTGAACGACAGATTTCACAATTAATCACTCATAAACAGAACATAGCAATGGCTGCAGTATACTCTAATAAATCACAGTATGTGAACAAATCTACAAACCTTTTAACTGATAGACAATAAGCTACGGCTCAGATAGTGAATACACCAGAAAGAGCTCAAATCTAATTCCTCTAACAAGACTACAATCAGTAATGGACTATATTCATCACAGAGCAAATTCATGCGCCCAGAATCATTCACAGCAAATCTCTAATACTTGAACAAATTCACAGATCAAGGATTACTGCTGTAAATGAGAAAGATCACAAATACTCACTGAGCAGACAGTACTCTAAACTGTCTAGAAGTAATCAAGCTGAATAAGATCACAATCAATATGGCAAGGCACGAAGAGCTCGCTGTCCCAGAAAATCTATCAACCCGCTGTCGCAAGCAAGTGGATGATACACGGAGATACAATGCCGCACTCCTTCTCAAGCCGAAGATCAGAGAAGAAGCCGAGGTCAAGAGATGCCGCACAAGATCGAATCAAGTCTAGATTTAGCCAAGCTCAAGTAGTTCATGAAACTCGAGCTTTTTTTTTACGGCCCTAACTGTGACTCTACCGACGCCGTTCATGATGGCACTCGACACGGACTTGTGGGGTGCCACCGGCTATGACATCGAGTTGAAGGTAGTTTGCAATGAGGGGATGGCGTCTGACAGCCGTTTCATGGTGGAGATAGGGTGTGTTGGGATGGAGCCAAACCCAACCATACCAAATAATTGGTGTGCCCTTGTTTTTTGGTGTCTTACTGGATGGGGGCCAAAATTTGGCTTGCCCGGGCGTAACTTGGCACGCCCATTACGTTTTTCGCCAAAACCTGGCGCAACGCGGGCGTCATGGACCCCGAGAAGCCACTGCTCCCAAGTATGTATATCTGCATACATGTTGTAGTTTTTGTATGCTGCTATACGATTACACATCATTTTATTAGTGATAATTCAGTAGGATGATGCCTTTTCTACTTAAGGTTTAGTGATAATACATATGCACATTTGATATATCCTTTCCTTTGTGTGCTAGATGTCAGAATATGTGATGTATATTTCCTTCATCTTTTGGCTGATTCCAATTAATTTCTGAATAGTCATGATGGTCATGATTCATGTGGCAATAACTAAAGTTGATGGCACTTTCATTATACACAGTACTACCATAAAGTTGAGGCAGGCATACATTAGTTAAAATAGCACCTTCATCACAACTGTTAAATCGCTGACATGAGAATCTGCAAGAACAAACAATCGACTGTGTTAGACCAAATGATTAGATCTATGATATTTTGGTGACGAATAATTGATAATGATTAATTTATGATGAAAAATTGATGTTGTTGCTTATCGTTACTTGAGGTGTGTGGTGTGTGTGTAAACTGATATTAGTCAAGTTGAGATGAATTTGTGCTAAAAAAATATTTTTTGGTCTTTGCATGCGCAGGTTGAGCATGGAGGCGATCATGGTCGGTGACGAGGTGGACCGGGACTAGGATAGGAGATCCGAGGTTCAGATGGTAAAGGAGGTCACGAGATGGTCGGACTCATGCTTAGGGCGCATAGAGATCAGAGATGGATGATACGTGTTGGAGCTATGGAGGTGCGGTCCGTAAAGAAGCTACGGGAGGTGCAGTCCTACAAGCTTCGACACGTGACAAGTTAAAAAAGTTGGAATTTTAGAAATCCTGTGTTAGAAAGGGTTTCAGGTCTTTTTGCTGTTGGAATTGGATTATAACTCGTAGGTTTAGGATAAGTCCAAGTTTTGGCCTCTAGACTATAAATAGATATAGGGTTATAGGCTAACCTTATGGTTTTTGAAGATATTAATTTTGTGCTAGAGTTTATAGGTGCTAGAAAGGTACTTTATAGCCATCATAATTCAGAAATAAAATCACAGATTGATTTTAAAAATTCTGCGGTGGCAAGCATCTTGTTTCACGTTTTTAGTTCCCTCGAACGCAGCTCGCCAGATTGAAACGCTGCCGATGGTGTGCATCGTCGAGGACTGTATCCAGCAGAGCATAGATGCGTAGCCATCAAGACATAACAACACAGCAGCACGCAACGCATCAAGTCAAGCAATAAAGCAAGCACCGTATCCATCAGAGCATGCATGATTCATGTGTCACCCAGGCACTGTATCCATCAGAGCATGCATGATTCATGCATCACCCAAATTGAAAAGTGCTGTGACTTTTGTGTAATGAGAAGAAAAGAAAGGTAATTAGTGGAAGATAAATAGATAAGGCTAATTAGATCTTATTTTCCTTTTGTTTTTGGCATTAAGTCTTAAAGCTTGTGATTTATGCATTGATATTTATCTATATTTTTTCTTACATTTATGAATTAGTTTTAATTAAAAATCGATTGCTTGATTGAGTGATAAACGTATGTTTTCGTCTGCACTAACGTTATCTAGTGAAGTTTTTTTCGGTGCTACAATAACTGTGTGTTACAGTACTTTACTATAGTACCGAACAGTAATCGCTGTAGTGCCGAACAGTATTGCTACAGTGCGCTAGGGGGAAATTCATTCTATTTTTTTTGTTCTTTATATTTTTCGGATTAAACGATTAGAAGACAGAAAATTTAAAAAAAAAGTTTTCACTGTGCACTATAATTATTCACCTTTCTGATTACTATCGATGATACTACAAACTGATATTAATCATTTCGCTGCAACAGTGCAAGTGGAAAGTTGATCTCAGTTAATAAGCGATGCATGCATGAACCATTTTTTCACGGAACAATGTGAACGAGGGGAAGATGGTTGATCCGGTGAATGGTTCAGATGTTGTTGTTGTAAATATTGCGGTATAAGCATATTTGCGCCCACAATCAGTAATGGACTATATTCATCACAGAGCAAATTGATGCGCCCACAATCATTCACAACAAATCTCTAATACTTGAACAAATTCACAGATCAAGGATTACTGCTGTAAATGAGAAAGATCACAAATACTCACTGAGTAGACAGTACTCTAAATTGTCTAGAAGTAATCAAGCTGAATAAGATCACAATCAATATGGCAAGGCACGAAGAGCTCGCTGTCCCAGAAAATATATCAACCCGCTGTCGCAAGCAAGTGGATGATTCACGGAGATACAATGCCGCACTCCTTCTCAAGCCGAAGATCAGAGAAGAAGCCGAGGTCAAGAGATGCTGCACAAGACCGAGACCGCTCTGGCCGAGAGCAATCAAACACAGCAGGGGAATGCGCCGCCGCCTTGTTCTTCCTCGACTAGACCCCTCAAGGTCCCGGGATGCACAAACCCAGATTAGGGTTCACACACGGGACCGAAACAAGGCCTCAATCGGAGATGGCCCGAGAGCCAAGTCTCCACTCACCGAAGAACAAAGAGGAGAACCCAATCACAAGAGGCAACCGGAGATCGAAGAAGAGATGCCAACCGTCGGGCTGCGCCTCCCCTTTTGAAGGAGAGATGGGATATGGCTGCAGGGTGGCGTGAGCGGCCGGCTCCGAAGAACCCGGGCCAGCCCCGCCTCCGCCGCTGCCCTTCCCACGCTCGCCATCTCCCCACGCACCGAAGAAATCGGATCTGGGAGAGGAGACCCAAAAAAACACCAGGGAGAGTGAGCCGCCGCCGTCTGGGACCGAACCGGGGAGTTTTGTCTCCTCCCACTTATCTCTTTCTCGGGTGACCGACAGGTGGGACCCACCTTTAGGGCTCCCTTCCACCCTTTTTCAATTGGGAAATTCCAAAAAGCCCCTCTCAAATACAACAGTTGTTACTACTTATGAAGACAAAGATGGTGAGTGGATGGTTGCACTACTACACAACAGGGATATAGCAACACCAACATGTGTTACTATAGGTTAAAGAAAGTGTTACTAGCTCTCCTCGTAACACATTTTTTATGTGTTCCAATTACCCATGTTACTATATACTGGTCTATTGGAACACCATATATGTGTTCTTTTACATCCAAAAAAGTGTTACTAAACTGTAACACATTTACTTATATACTGGAACATTTGTCTAGTGTTATAGTGATTCTCTATTGTAACACTTTTTTTTAGCTCTAGGAACACTTCCTCATTTTTGTAGAGCATATAGTTTGGAACAAAGGAACATATGGTTTGTAACACATATTGTACCTATTGTAACACTTTAAAATTTGGAAAAAAATATTTATTTTACCTTTGTATGTGGCATATAGTGTTATTATTGATTTTTCATAGTAAACATGACACATTGCAGAATCACATAATCTATAAGTTTCAATAATCATATAAAGATCCACAGATAATAGAAAGGTTTCAAACATAGTGCTTGCTCAGATGAAGTGATAGTATATGTACACAATGATATGACTCTAGAGATTAAACAGACATAGTAGTGAAGAGTACAAGTCCATACTACTAGAAACAAAAATGCAATATCTAATATTCTTAAAATCCATCACTTCTTCATCCATTCTTGTACGCATCGATATATAGGAATTCAGCCATTGATCATTTGAACCTGCAAATAGGTAGCAAGTTGTAACATTAAGTATTACTCTATCCATGTACACCACAGTAAAGTAAAGTTTAGAAAGCTAGTTCAAACATACAAATATCGAAGGCCAAGCAATTGGTACTCCTTTGGCATGGGCGTCACCAATGTTGTTGTAGGTAGGCATAGGCCTCACTAATGGCTCATCTTTTTCAATGGGATGATTGATACGCACTTTGTAGAATTGTTTTCCTGTCTCAACTCCACCAACATTTGCTTTTGGATTAGTGCTAATAATAGTTGCATATGCCACAATTTCCTTATTTGGATATTTGGCAGTCATGAGTAGCACTGTGGACCCAACCTGCATTAATTTGACATAATCACTTAGCGACCAACAAGCATTTGTTGTATATATCAAGATAGCGGCACATGTTGCTAAGAGTAAGTGCGGCCTATATCTTTATGAAAATGGAATCGACACTTCATATTGCAGAACTAATAAGGATAACATTAACAATAAACTGTTTGATAGCACCTAAAACCTACTGTGCAGCAATAAACTTCAGAGATAGAACATTATAGCCATCTTAATTTCATGATCCTTTTGCATATGACATAGCAGATTATCAGCAAATATGCTCCTGCCAAGAAAAGATAGACAAAGCAAAAGCTGAAATGATTGCTGTTGATGAACTGAGTGTAGGCACGGGTATTATTGGTTGTGGTCATATTTATTTGAACTGAAATAACATTAAGCATTACTAATATACGATCTTAAGTATGTAGGCACGTGTATCATTGTATCTTCTTAGTAGTTGTTTAGCTAAATCTTTTTTCTCGTGGAAAACTATTTAATAAATTATTAATGTGTAAGCAATCCCCCTATTGTGTATAAAGTTTTTTTGATACACACGTGCGTGTCCACTAGTATCGAGATAATGCAGCTACTAGAACAAGTGATATTATATCTATATACCTTCATTGGATGATCTTGCATATGTTTTGGACGCTTCTAGCATGTAGCCTTGTCGCGAGCCACATCCTGATGATCCTTACACATGTAAAATGAGGTATGTAATAATATATGGCACAAATATTACTATAATAAATGGAAACATTTGATTCTTATATGCCTTTTGTTTCTTTGTTATTCTACCTTCGCCAGAAATCCTTGGACAAGAATCAAACTGAAATGAAGAGAAAGATAATTGTATTTATACATTTTTACAAAGTTATGTAATACTTATCTTGAATAAATTTGACATTGCGAGTAAAATATATCTTATTCAATGGTTCATTGAAAAGGTGTAACTCTATTTGTCTAGAATCTATAGCAGAGCCATGTGGGGATGATGCTTCTGCTTCCTCAATTGATATTTCCTTGTCATCTGCATGACCTTGGCACTAGTTCCAATAGAAAATCATTAAATCATAATCACCGGGCAATAATATTGACGTATAATGAATGAAGAGTGTATTATTATTCATAAAGACAGAGACCAATTGATAACCTTTTCACAAGACAAATATAGATTATCATCATCACGATATTCAGATTCACATCTTTCTTTATCCCAGTAAAGATCAGAAAGGGGGATAGCATTAGTTATTAAAAAAACTTTGTAGGTAAAGAAGTACTAATTTCACAAGCAATAATTTATATATTGAATCATTTTTTGTTATTGTTCCATATTATGCTAGGAGAATTGTGTAAATCTCTGCCAGCTGATCTAAACTTTGTTTTGTTAATATGTTTGTGTTTTTCGTGACATTTCTTTGTAAATATTGTTATTCTATTATACTTTTATCTACTTTTTAGCTGCTTTAAATTACTTAGGATACATTTGATGGGTTTAAGATCTTACTCTGTGGAGTTTTGACTTCTGAAGCACAATTTTCTTCACAGATGAGCCAAGCCATCCGTTGGAAATACCCCTAGCAAATTTAGATCCAGAGAATCAACCTCTGCAAGATATAAATGTTGAGGTAGGTTTCTTTCATTATGCATTCTTATGTTTTAGTTTGTAGACTAAAATTGTTGTGCTTAACAATTTTATATAGAAGTTACATTCAGCGAGCATCCTGTTCTGTCTTTGTGTACAATGTAGTATGGATACCGTATGGATGGCCCAGAAAAAAGATGTAGGAACAATTTCCTGTTTATCATGTCAAGCATATGTTATTCATGCCCATGAAGGTACTACATACTTGAGCACTCCATATCAAGGGAATGAGGGATGACTAGTCACTTTTGGTTCAGTAGGTTAAGCTACAGGACTCGTGCAGGGCCTTTAAGTTACATGCACAGATATGAATAGGCAACACACAGATGGGTACAGGCATACAACTTAGAGCACATGGCGTACACCTTCTGAGCGCATGTTTCTTAAACTTTGATGATTAATTTTCATCTTTGCCTTTGGACTTCCAGCAACAAATAGTTGGTGCACGCAATTCACAGTCCCCAAAGAAAGGTAAGGGGCAAAATGAAGCTCAAAGGAGAAACAAGAAGCAAGAATCAAATAGAAGAAAGAGCCTTGCAGGTCTTACTTCTGCACTTTGCAACATGCAGTGGATTTTTTTAATAGAAATACAAACAAGTATATCAGACGAATACTGACGACCTAACATCTCTATTTCATGGACCATTATCATCAGATGCTGGCCTTATGTGGCAGTCTGGTGTGAGACGAAGCACAAGAATACGGTCAAGGCCTTTGCAGCACTGGCTTGGCGAAAGATTTGTATATGGGCGTATACATGGCAGTAAGTACACTGATCAGCTGTTTGTCTGGCCATTTTCTCTATTGATTGCTTCTACTCAGAAAATACTGCTACTTAGAAAGTTTTATTAACTATATTTACTAGTTCTCAGGCAGTTTTGAAATTTTTTAGCAACACTAGCACGCTTGTGAGCCTGTCATCTGTGCTGACCAATGTCTCTGGCTCTCTGCAACCAAGACCTGGTTCATGCTTACCGATGAGCGTCACACTTGCACCACAATATAAGTAAGCCAAACACATCGAAGCTAACTATCATGCCTATGTGAAAATGTCATCTGACAGCTCCATTTTCATCCTGCTAGTAGCCTAGTACATCCAAACTTGTAGAAAGTAAAAAAAAGAACTTTCTGCACTGGAAGTGGAATACAATACTGATATAATGATGCTTAAGTCTGTTGTGAGTTTTACTGTCTAGGTACTCTGATGCATGCGCCCCCGGGACACCTTTTCAATACTAAACCTATAGTTCCCTCTTCCAACTATGCCTTTCTCTACTGCAAATAATTGCCTTGACAAGTAACCATGCTTTTGCAGTGTTTGCCAAATCATCTCATAGTCGGGCAGCATAAAAGACTTTGTCCAACTTGTGCAAGATATGAATCAGCTCCTTACTTTTTACCTACCTAGCTAAAAGCCTAAAACATATGTTTAGTTCAGTAGAACAAAAGGAGGCCAGTTTTATTTGCCTATCAGGCTAAGTAGGCCATTTGTTCTAGGAGAATCTTGCCAAACTGGGAGAGCAGAGCACCAAATGTGGCTTTCATACCGAAAACAGGAGTGTTCATTTTCTCTCTCTCAAAGATAGGTTCAACAGGTGTCATGAACAAGAAAATCAGTTTCAACGTAAGAAATCAAATTTGTTACAAAATAAAAAGAAGATAACCCATAAGTACCAACATTGCTCGCCATACATAACTAGAGAACCAAAGAGCTCACCCTGTTAGACTAGATTCAGCCAGAAGAGGCTCCTACATACTGAAAGACAAAATGGCTAAATTTGATTCAGGCATTCAGCACGTGCACTTTCCCAGCCCCTCTCCCCCTTCCTCCTTCCATTTATGGTGGTGCTATTATTCTCAGACAACAAGGATAGATAGTATAACGTTTTACGGCAGTGCAATTTATTTAGTTTGAAGTTATTGCACTATTGGCTATCTATTTGCACTATCTATAAGCAGATAACCTACACTAACACATCTAAAGGTGAATAAAGAAACAGTTTGTATTATATTACACACGGAAAGCGTTCCTTGCCAACATCCCAGTTTTGTGATCCTGTAAACCGAAAAATTTTCCCTTTGAAAGTAAAGTTTATCATAGTATGTGAAATTGCACAGAGTAGTAAATCATCCGCACTGAAAGTTAGTAGAAGCTACAGCATGAGCCCTACAGATTAATCAGCAAAATTCATAGAAAGGACTATTTTCGAATTCTATATCCTACTAATCACGCAAATTCATATGATGTATTTCCAAATCGCCCTCAACAAAGTCCCATACTAAAACCTATTTTGTTGCCAATACACAATAAAGGTATTAAATTTCCAAAATAGCATTAAGATAACGGCACAAATAAGTAGAACAAATATTAGTGCGTACTGCCACCACAATCCATATGAAGAAACCAAACAAGCACACGTTTTTAGAATCCAAACAACGAGAATAAATTCCTCTAATAAAACATAACTGGAAAGAATGAACAATGGAGAAAAGCAACATTAAATTTCACACAAAAAAGTACATGTATTTACAAGAAAAAACTGAAAAGCTGAGATGAAGAACTAAGGGCACCTCCATAGTCCAGATGAAGAAATCCAGAGGCTCCGGCGACCGTCCCCGGCTCATCTCCGCCCTCCTCCCCAACGACGGCGAGATCCTCCACCTGCAAACAGATTACCCCCTCCCAGATCAAGAAATGGCTCTCCCAAGATCACCTAAGAAGCAATACTTATACTGCATCTGCCATCTGGTCGGTTCACCTACGAATGAAATGAATTACTTGGAGGAAGTCCCCACACACCTGCATTAGAACGTCATGCCCTAGCGTTGGTGCGGACGCTGGCTCCTGAGTGACGAAGGCGACGGCGGCGGCTAGCTGGCGTCGTATGGGTGTTGGCGGGTACCAGCCGTCGCTACGCAGACACCATCCAGCCAGCTAGCCAGGGGACGGCTTGGGTCTCTGGGAACTGCGGCGACGGAGAAGGAGGAGTAGAGGGATCGTGGGGGAACTATTGGGCGACGGAGAACTATTGGGTGAACGTGGGTGTGGAGTCGTGGGGGAAAAACCAGAGGGATCGACTCGGAGCCGAGCGCAACGATAAAAAGGCGCGCGCGGATGATCGTGAGGATCTCGAGCGCGCGAAGATGACTTGCCTTCTTCATATAGTAGCAGAGATAGAAGAGTCATAGAGATAAGAGATATTTTATCTAATCTGCAAAATAACCTTGGATCTTCGAACATGTATTTGAAATTAAGGAATGCAAATTTATTCGAGCACTAGTTAACGCGAAGAATTTAGTAGAATTGAAGAAAAATAAATAGGGTTATTTGAAAACAAAAAAGGTAATTTCCGATTTCTAGAAATCATTTTCGAGAATTTTTTGATTTTCGAGAAATTACTGGAATACCGACACCGTATTCATTTTTGAAATATCGTAGCGATTTCATTTTTGGGAAAACTATGTGAAAGTGAAAGTGATTTGGCCTCCATCTGATCGTTTTCATCCCTAAAGTTGAATTGCCTTGTTGCTTTTGACTTGTTGGTTGTGAGCGCAAGTGGCCGTCCGCAATGACCTAACGCCGGGTCGTCTAGTTGCACTTCTAGCTCCGTGACACAAGGATATTATTACAGAAAATTGCTCAACTATCCTCAATAATTTTGTGCTACCATTATATCCATCAAGGCATGAACAGTTCGCTCAAGGAGATAAACAATATCTTCTAAAAATTGGAGGGGGAAAGCTCGGTGTAGCAGACATTTCCTGCTCTCTTGTGCCGGTTCTGCCACCGCCGTTATTCTTTCAGTTTTCAATTGCTCACGTGCAGTGTGACCTATTGTTTATCTAGAAGAAGCACCAATACATATCCGTTTGATTGTTTCATAGTGTTTCTTTGCACGCTGCAGACTGCAATCCATAGGTATTGCTGGCCCCTTGCAATCCAACGGCGCTGGTTTCACTCGAATCCGTTAAGCTCTTCAGGAGTAATAGTCAAAACAGTAATAGACCTAGTCGGAACCAATCAACTAGTACAAATTATGGCTACAAAAGGTTGAGGTTGTCATTAGTCCAATAGATGCATTCGTATCGTGCAGGGAAATTGAATTGGAACCATTATTTCGATCATCTTTTGCGTATTTTAGGCTGTCTTTTTCAACGAAAATCTAGGATTTATTGGTGCAAAATATCTAAATTGCTCTGAAACAAAAGTTTTAGACCTTGTTTAATGTCTACAAACTCTACTTTAGGCATAATGGCTTCATAATTGTTCTGTGCAGGGGCGGATCTACAGTGGTTCATGGGTGTTCAGCTGAACACCCAAATTTTTTGACAAAAAACCTAGTATATATGAGGTATAATACATATACATATATTTAAATGGGCTAAAATATCTAATTCCAGACTCTAATCCGTCACAATTCGTTCAGTCGGCCGGCCCTATGCATGGACAGAAAACAAAGCAAACTTGTCTGGATATTCAGTTCTGTAGCTAGTGGCTGCACTTGTTATTTATAAACATGTCGAGGATAACACAATGGTAATGTGTTTATTAAGATAGCTAAAGTGATCAGAACAATGGTAATGAATTTCTCCACTTTCAACTCATAGGTTCTATTATCATTTGGTAATTTTAGAGCTCATTTATGTAGTTCACAACTTTCTATTCTAGATATTGAAGTACCACATTACTAATGCAATAATAGTATTTCTTGTTTTTAGTGAATTAATGGACTTAAGTGCTATTAAGAGGCTGTTGCAATCTGAAAGACCAAGTGATGACTACATAGCCGGGGTAGAGGGTTTTCTCAAGTTTGCCTACAGTGGGAAAAGATCAGATTCGAAGATTCGATGTCCTTGTGTCAAATGTGTCAATAGGCCGTTACATACGCAAGAAACAGTGTATGAGCACTTAGTGTGTAATGGAATGCTGCGTGGATATACTATATGGGGTTGCCATGGGGAAACAGCATCATATATCTCTGCTAACAAAGATTCACTGCCAGTGCATCCGAGTTTAAACAGTAATATGCGCCAGGTAGTCCACGAAGCCTTTGGATATGTAGGCAATGAACATCACACAACTGAACCTGATGTGTCAGGTTTTCCAAAAGATGGACCAGATGCAGAAACACAAGCTTTCTTTGATTTGCTTAGAGATGCTGATGAACCTTTATGGGAAGGATGTGAGCTATCAAAACTTTCTTTCCTAGTCCTATTGTTCCATGTGAAGTCTACCAACAAGTGGTTTCGATGTCATGTAAGTACCTTATCTCAATATACTTTAAATCTAAAACTAAAGGATAAAACTAAACTTGAATAAATGTACAGATAATGAAGTTAGAGAGGGAAAATGGCATTGACGGTGTTAAAGATGACATTAGATGGCTAGCTCGTGGCCCAGTTGAGGCGGCAAAAAGGTATCGTGCTTTGAATAGTTGAGGTTTCCGTTTTAGGCCCAAATGGTTGGATGGGGTGACACAAAACAGTGGTGTAGTCCTAACTGCAAAAACATCAAGTTATGCCAGTGCAAGTGATGCCACACCAGTTTTAGGTGATGTGACTTACTATGGGAGAATAATTGATATTATTGAGCTGAACTACTCTGGGAATTTTTCTGTCGTACTTTTCAAATGTGAATGGGTTGATGTACTTTCTAAAAGAGGAATAAAAAAGGACAAGTATGGGTACACACTTGTCAATTTCTCACACCTGATGCATACAGGAGAAAAGATTGGTCATGAACCATACATTTTTCCTAACCAAGCTGACCAGGTGTTTTATGTTGAAGACAAAACAAATCCTGGTTGGTCTGTGGTAATGAAGATGAAACCAAGAGATACATACGACACAGGTTGTGAGGAATGGGAAGATGATGTAGAAAACGAGCCATTCCATGTCACACACCTTGGAGAGATGTTCAATAATTCAAATATTAGGCATCAATGGGTCAGAAGAGACATTGAGGGAACCACAGTGGATGCTAGCACCAGTGGATTGAATGACCAATAATAGTTCATGAGCTACAGTTCCATAAATATTCATTGGGCAAACTCGTTTCTTCAATGGTTTGTGTTCCTTCCTTTTCTGCTCTGTTTAATTGTATAAGTTCTTCTAAAGTTTATTTAATTTCTACTATAATGGAAATTTATATCAATGGAATTTATTGGGGATGGTCAATGGCATGATTGTAACAATATAAAACTATACCTATATAATAGTGTAATGAAATTGTATAAAGAAACCGACAATTTGCAGGTGATCTGATGGTTAACCATGTTTCTTTTTATAGGTTTTTAATAGGTGTATGACCTGACAAGGGAGACATTGGAGGCAATTTGCTCATGTTGGTATAGACTAGTCACTTAACGACAGTAGTTATAGCTATATTGATATAGTTATTTATAATAAGTCTGGCACAACATATATTGAAATTGTCTTAGTTTCAGATCCTTTATTGTTTTTTACAAATGTAGTATAGCAACATTATTTTAATATTTTATTTTTATGGCATTGCAGATTACTGATGTTTTGTGGCATCCCTAGTGACTTTGTTCCAGCTCTTAAGTATGATCGATGCATGGTCGCGAAGTTGGAGAGAATACATGGCTTTTTTTTGTTCTCCAAGTCTTTTGGAGTTCATATGCTATATGTAAAATGGTCTAGATGATGGTTCATGCTATTCTAGATATCAACTCATAAACACCTTGCCTGGTGCTTTTGTGAAGGCATTTTTTTAAATTGTCTCAAACATTGTTGTAGGCCGTACTTAAATGCCTTCTTTGTGGCCTTTTTAGGCATTCTACAACATTGCCTCTTGCATAGAAATATAGATCATGAGTCAATTTTTTGTCCAATGATTACTCTTTTGATTTAACAATTTGTTTTACTACCATACCTGCCAGTATCTATCACAATTCTTCATAATAACCAAGTTAGATTGGTTGATCTGTTGGATCAGAAAACCGTGTGGCTGAAGATTATTTCATTTTGAATTCAAATTAGGGTTACTGTTATATAAGGATAAGTGTTGGAGATGGGATTGTGACTGAGATGAAAAGATAAGATGGTTTATTCTCTTCTCAGAGCTTGAAAGAAGTAGAGAGAACTGTTTTTTTCATAGCTTTTTTTGTTAGACCCAGTACCAATAAATGTTTGCACTCGGCATTGGAGCATATAAAGCGAGATCATGTGAAGATGAGTTTAAATCTATTTGATTTTCTTATCAACCTAAAAGATAAAGTTTATATCACCTTATATAATTGTAGGGAGGAGGTAAGTAGTGATCGCCCACACAATCAAAAGAATTCTACTATTCTCCTATTTAATTTTACGTAGTTTTTTGTTTTTCCATGTTTCTTCCCGTCGTACTTGTTCCTCTCATGATCACGATATATCTATAGCGTAGCTTGTGCTCAACCCAACAGTTTGGAAGTGGGCTCCAGCAACTACACGACATTTTCAATTGCCTAATAGTTGCTGCTCAAGAGTCATGTGAGGACCACGATGTGATTGCCTAACAACCAAGACGACACCAACTGCGACGTACTTGCAGACCATGAACTGGAAGGTCACATATATATGTTTCTTCGTAACACTTTAGTTGTAACATTGTTTTGTGTTACTATAGGGTATATATTTGGCACACATTTTACATGTTCCATTTATGTGTTACAACATAGTACAATTTTCGTAACATTTTACTTGTAACATTAATTTTGTGTTACTATAATTGTTCTCAGTAACACATTTTTATAAAACAAGTGCTTTGTGTTACAACCATTGTCTGTAACACATTGTTTTATGTTACTATGTAATTTCTTTGTAACACATTGACGAATGTGATACAGGAATGTATTACAGTATCCATGTTTTGTAGTAGTGTTGTTGGAGATGTCCCATGGGAGTATGTCTTGCACCCCCTTATCTACTCGTATTTACGGCCTCATGATTAGAATGGGGTTAAACGAGGTCCACACTTCAGTTTCTTTTTTTGGCTGATAGATTACCCAGCAGGATGTTTGTTGATTCATGGAAACGCTTGAGGATCGTGAAGGGTTCCGAAGCCATCGGTCTTGGTCAGTTCACAGAAGGAAACTTACAAGATGGAACCGATGAACCGGATAGATGATATTGGAATTAAACCAAATACTAGCTAACTAAGTTGCCAAAACTTTGACACGTCAATTGGCATCAAACCAAATGAGGGCCTAGTGATCTTGCCAAAATTTTGACAAGATCAATGGTCACAATCCAAATAGCTGTATCGTATTGAATGTTTGATCATACTTTAACTTTGATCATATCTAAACTTTGGTACGGCTGCCTCAGGCTCGATCCAAACACATCCATAGTCATCCGTGAGTGCATCGAGGTGTTTATGGGGATAAGGCCGTGGTTGACGTTGGAGGCGGGAACGGCGCAACAGAGCTGTCGGCGGCTACTGTTTGGAGATCTTTAGTAGGGTGCAATCGGGTCGGATTCAGACGGATATTGCTCATACCGTATCCTAACCCATATTTTTTTTTCTCGGATTCGGGGTCGAATACGGTAAAACCGGATACGAATACGAATTCGGAGTATTCGGAATTTCGAATACGGTGCCGTCGGAACGGATACTTGACGGTTTCGGATCGAAAACGGCTAATGTAGATGGATAGTACGTGCATACGGAAAGTAACATATGCTAAACCATACCACCATCACTTCAAGCCTTAAACTATTAGACATAAGCACATAATAGTGATTATAATTCATCAGCCGAAGATGGTGTGGCGTTACCCCCAAAATTGCCCATTGAGGTGTGGCGTTTCAAGATGAATCTTGATTCTTGATGGACAGTATTTTCTTTTTCTAGGCTAAAGAAATTTTACTAAATTAAGGTAGAGATAGTAGACAATTGGGGATAATAGACTTTTGACAAATTTACCTGTTCATTTACTGAAGCATGCCAAAGTTCATCGTTTAATAATACTATGATTACATACTTTTCATTCCATTACCTAGGAAGAGTGATCTTAATGAGCAAATTTAGGATTTCAATTGCACAAGCAGCAGAATTAGAAATAAAACACCATTTTATTATTTGTATATTTATAGTTGCCACAATTGAATGTCATATTCCTTTTAGAGAACTTAAACTTGCACGATCCAGGAAAACTTTCTATACACTGTACACCTCAACCAACCAACATGACAAAAAAATACTAGCAAAATAAAAGGTGAATTCTTAGATCTTACCAAATATCCGACCGGATAATTATCCGGTATCCGAATACCGATACTATTCGGTCGGATAACAACTCTCCCGAATCCGAATCCGACATGAATTATCTGAATCCGAATCCGAATCCGAATCCGACCGGATACTAAATTCCCTTCCCGAATCCGGTACCGACCGGATTCGATACCAGATCGGTCGGGATTAACCCAACCCATTTGCACCCCTAATCTTTAGTCGATGATAGATCTTTGTATTGGGATACTGGAGAAAGAGGAGCCAAGCATTCCTCCGACGTGATGGTGAAGAATGTGTGCTAGACATCAGAGTTATCCAATTTATAAGAAAAATGCTCCACCCAAGATGAACTGGTGATGCTTCCCCATGATAAAAAGGGATTTCTTTTTTACTTATAAAAACTGCTTTTCAGATTTTATATACTAACTAGTTTTTAAATGGAATGTCTTTTCAAAGCGGGTTCTACAGGTTGATTGTAGTACATACTGTAGCGACTTCATATATATCGACTAATACCCCATACGAGTTTCTATTACTTCTTACTCTCTTTCACGAATAGCTCAAAGTTACAAGCCGTATCTAAAAGCCATAAGTCGAAACAAAAAAAGAATAGACCCAAACAAAGATGTGAGTTGTGACCCTGCTGACGTGGTGGGTTGGAAGTTGTAGCTATGTTGGATGCACGGCTATTCCTGTAACGCCTCCATTTCTGGAGCCATTAGACTACCCTCGCAGCTGCCCAGAATTGTTCATCTGCGAGTTCTGTAGATGGGTGTACACCACTGATGTGGGGAGTCCGTTTTTGGGGGTCGGTGGTAGCAGGGAAGGCGGCATTCGCCGGTGATGAGGCCTTCCTTCCGAGAGACATTTGAATGGCACAGGGTTGATTGGAGGGTTATTTGGATGGTAGCATTTGCATTTAAGCATTCTGGGGATTAGAGGAGACTCAGGGAAGCAGTGGATTGGGCAGAGATGGGGGGTTGGGCTATCCACGGTGGGGTGCTGCAGCCAAGTGGCGAGCTTCGGGGATAGGGAAGAAGGAGGTTCGGGGAGCTAGGGTGATGGTTCAGGGAGGTTTCTAGGAGCTTGAGGAGGCAATGGGCGAAGGTAATTGGAAAGCAATTAACTAAGAGTGTGGAATTGATTTGGGCTTGCCTTGATGAATTACGGCGATCGTCGGTGATGCTCCGGTCGAGGGGTCGATCGGGTGTGTTGGGTGGCTCACTGGGCACAGATGAACCTCTCAGGGGAGCTTAGGGCTTTAAATAGATAAGGGAGGCATTTCGGCACAGGGGGTGGGTAATGGCTACGGCGGCACGTGGCATAGTCGAGAGGGCGCAGGAAGGTGTGGCGCGGTGGCTAAGCGGGATGTACCTGCTGGCTAGATTTAGTGTTTCTTTGCACAAATATTTAAAATTTCAGCAAATATAGATTAATACCAAGAGCAGCCCTTAATGCAATTATCAAAGACTAGTCTCAAAGATGAACAGGAATTTTTCACGGTACTGTAGCAAGTATTGTTCACGGCAATGTAGCAATTACTGTTCATGGTACTGTAGCGAATCTCTGTAGCGTTGCCGCGGCACTGTAGTGGTACTGTAACAATCGAGAATTTTTTTTGGTTTTTTTGTATTCAGGCGAAACAAAGGAAATAACACAATGACCAAGCGACGCAAAGGAACGCGACGATCAGCACCTGAACAAAATTCTAATGGACTAAAACTTAACAAAACTCACGAAAAATAACAGATTCAAAAACTAGGGTTTAGATTTTTTGGCTTTTTGTGTATAGGGAAAAAATAAATCTAACTACGGGTAAATTGATCCTACCGTGTCAACCACGCTCTTATACTAAGATGATGCGGGGGATTACCCGATCTTCATAGTGTAGGATCGATGAAGATAGTTTAGATCCGTGCAATCTGACGAATCGATGGCGCTAACCACTACTAGAACAGCAACCTGCGACAAAAGAATTTATCCAACCTCACGCTCGTGATCCCATCTACCCGACCACCAAGTAGACGCGTCGTCGCTCTGGCCAATCACAAGGAATCACAAGAACGATGGGGAAGAACGCTCGATTCCCCTCTAGGTTGCCATCATATACCAAACCCTAGGGGGAACAAACATATGACTCTCTAAAAAATAATAGATCTATTTTCTATGGTCTAAATTTTTTACATGAGGATATACAGGCCCATATATAGCCAGACTCACAAACGAAAAATAACCGACTCGTTTGCCGAAGGAAATGAGTCCGACTCGACGTCTCATCCAGGGGCGGATTTGGGCCCCTGGCAAGGTGGGCTTCAGCCCGGGGCATGAGAAAATTTGTAGTGTATAGCCCAGGTCAGCTCGAGGTATTATTATTAGTATTCAGCCCAGGTAGCTCATATATATTTCACAATTCTGCACAAAACCAGCGGCCCACCAGTCTCCCCATCTCCGCGCGGCCCACGGTCTTCACGCAGCCCACCACTGTCTCCCCGTCTCCGCGCAGCCCACGGTCTTCACGCGGCCTTCACGATTTCACGCTGCCTTCGGCGCCGCTCGCTCGCCACTCGCCAGCAGCAGCACAAGGCCGATCCAGCGCCGGCTGCGCCGTCGCACCGCAACACAAGCCGCAACGCTCATCGACCGCACCGCACCGCAACTGCGCCGATCCAGCGCCGCCCCGCAACCGGCCTCCGCCTTGTCACCTCCGCCTCGTCGCCTCCGGCCCTCCACCGTCTCAGATCTGCGCGACTGCGCCGATCCAGCGCCGCCCCGCCTCCCGGCGCCGCCCGGCCTGCCCCGCCTCCCGACCCGTCTCATTCTTCACGACCTAAGCTCTGTTGGTGCTCTTCTGGGCTGAGATTTACTAGCCGGTTAGATTTCCTTGGAGATATCTTGTTACTGTTCTTGCAGGTATTGGTATGCTTATTGGTTCGTGATGATGTTTGCAAGGCATGGGCAGTGCCAACTGATGGGCTCAGACCAGCTTTTTATGCAATCAATGGAGTGGTCTATGCTATTCAGGTGAGTTGAGGATTCAGATTTCTTACTGATGGGCTTAGAACAACTTTTAGATTTTTTGTATGAACTTGCATGTGAAACTCCTTAGTGTGACGGTTGGTAACCATACAGCTGTAGTTATCAGTCCATTGATAATGTTAAGTGATTGAATGAGCTATTTGGACATTATTATCGAATAGAGGACTTGCTATGGTAAATTGATGTATCGTTTGCCAACAGTTAAGGCATTTTTGGTTCATGTATTATATTCAATGCCGAGTGTTACATGGAAATCAAGGAATTTTTTGCCACCCATCCTTTTGTGAAACAGTTTTAGAATGGTCTGATTTGTATAAATTTCATATGGTACTTTGGTTGGTGCTTTGGTGGAAACCGGTTCGAGATATGGCCATCTTGTCGAAGATGTTCTTTGCAAGTAATGTCCTTGTTTCCTTTGACTTCCCCTGCAGTTACCAGTTATCATGCTTTGCACTCTAAGAGCATCTTTCAACATGAAATGGTACACACCATTATGAATTCTGGACCTAACAGAATTATTTGGATTGAGAAGTTGTGAAGACCATTAGGCCAGTCTCAATGGAGTTTCATGGAGGGTTTCATGCACATTAAATACGGTGCCACATCAGCCAAAAGAAGCTTTTTGCATGAAACTAGGAGGAGAGAGAAGGAAAACGTTTCATCCCCATGAAACCTTTAAGCGTTGTTTCCAAAACGTTGGTAATCGTGTGAAATCCCCACTGAGAGCCTTGTTGGGTTTCATCCCGTGCGAGCGTGCTTCTGATTGGAGAAGAGAAGGAAGAGGGGACCACAGAAAGGCTAAAATAACCTATGAAACCGCGCAATGAAACTATACACTGAGAGAAAAGACTTGTTTCATGTTTTGTTTTATATCTTGGAAACTGAGAGGTGAAATCTTGCATTGAGACTGGCCTTATTGGAGCTACATAAAAACACTGTCTGATCACAAGTTCCAAAAAAACTACATGCATAATCGTAGTTCCTCACATCCATTAATGGACAGGAAGGATAATTAAATACCACATTAAGTTATTGTGAAGCAAGACATCTTGCAATTTTAGATTTTCTTGTTAAACTTGTTCACTTTTGCTACTAATGCATAGTTAATTTTTAGCGACATCCTTATTTGCCGCATCTGTGTTTCTTCTCTATGGAGGGAGGTAAATCATGTCCATCTATCAATGAAGAAATGACAGGATAGGATAGAGAGCAATTCATCATAATTTAGGTACTCAAATTGTATCTCTATTATGTTACATTTTTTGTACTTTGATATCATGCTATGTTCTTCGTATGATGCTTTATGTTTGCTTGTTTAGTATTGAACTCAAGTTTTATATCAGTAATACAATTAGCCAATTATGATATACTTTTGTTATATCGTAGTATGGGTATAAATTGACATTAATTTTGGATAATTAGAATTCAGTTTGGTATATAGCAAAATTCTGATTTCGCCACTGGTCTCATCCGAGACCAACTCACGCACGCAAACGAAACCGAGTCAATGACTCATCTGAGACTTAGAAAAAAGGAAACATGCGCGAGTGACTCACACACGCAACAAATAAGAAACAAAAAAACATGGCCGAAGGACTAGAAGTGTCTCCATCATGGGTTGTGCACAACTTTGATGTTTGGAACAATAGTTTTTTCTCTCTCACGTGGACATGCATGCAATCATGACTAGAAGTAAGGCTTCCTGGCTTGTACATGAATCTTGTGTTTGGAACAGTGCCGTCACGTGTGCATGCATGTGTTGGTTTGGTTGTCATATGTAGATTCATGCATGATTTTCTTCTCTTTTTTTTCTTGATATTTCTTACTTTACTTTTCAATTAAAACTTTTAATGCTGGCTCTCTCCGCACCGCTCCTTTTGTTAATTGTCTCTCGTACAAACCTAAGAACAATTAAAATACTAGAATTAGGTAGTAGCCAATTCTCATATAAATTAAAGCTAAATTTAATTAAAAGTAAGTTCACCTGTTGAATAATCTTTTTAGCTCGTGCCCGTATAATCGGTCTAGTCGTGATGTCCTCATCATCCTCCCCTTTTAAGAAAGAGTCGTTCTCAACTCTGATTCTTCCTATCCAAAGAAAATTCAGAAATAAAATCATATATTTATTCTAAAAATTCTGCGGCGGCACGCATCTTGTTTCGCATTTTTAGACTTTAGTTGCCTCTGACGCAGCTCGCCAGATTGAAACGCTACCGATCATGTGCATCGTTGAGGTAATCAACAGTAGCAGGCGACGCATCAAGTCAAGGAATAAAGCAATGACTGTATCCATCAGAGCATAGATGCATAGCCATCAAGACACAACAACACAGCAGCACGCAACGCATCAAGTCAAGCAATAAAGCAAGCATTGTATCCATCAGAGCATGCATGATTCACGTGTCACCGAAATTGAAAAGTGCTATGACTTTTGTGCAATAAGGAGAGAAGAAAAGGTAATTAGATGATCTTATTTTTCTTTTGTTTTTTGGTATTAAGTCTTAAATCTTGTGATTTATGTATTGATATTTATTTATGTATTTTTTTGCTTACATTTATGAATTAAAATTAATTAAAAATTGATTGCTTGATTGAGTAGTAAACATATGTTTTCGTCTGCACTAGCATATCTAGCGAAGTTTTATTTTGGTGCTACAGTAACCGCACGTTATTGTATTTTGCTATAGTACCAAACATTAATCGCTGCAGTGCACTTTGGGAAAAATTCCTTTTTTTTTGTTCTTTCTATTTTTCGGATTAAACAAGGTCTAATGATTAGAATGGGGTTAAACGAGGTCCACACTTCAGTTTCTTCCTTTGGCTGATAGATTACCCTGCAGGATGTTTGTTGATTCATGCAAACGCTTGAGGATCATGAAGGGTTCCGAAGCCATCGGTCTTGGTCAGTTCACAGAAGGAAACTTACAAGATGGAATCGATGAACCGGATAGATGATATTGGAATTAAACCAAATACTAGCTAACTAAGTTGCCAAAAATTTGACACGTCAATTGGCATCAAACCAAATGAGGGCCTAGTGATCTTGCCAAAATTTTGACAAGATCAATGGTCACAATCGAAATAGCTGTATCGTATTGAATGTTTGATCATACTTTAACTTTGATCATATCTAAACTTTGGTACGGCTGCCTCAGGCTCGATCCAAACACATCCATAGTCATCCGTGAGTGCACCGAGGTGTTTATGGGGATAAGGTCGTGGTTGACGTTGGAGGCGGGAACGGCGCGACAGAGCTGGCGGCGGCTACTGTTTGGGGATCTTTAGTCGATGATAGATCTTTGTATTGGGATACTGGAGAAAGAGGAGCCAAGCATTCCTCCGACGTGATGGTGAAGGATAGGGCTTAAAATGAGTCAAGCTCGAGCGAGCTTGGCCTTTCAGACTCGAGCTCGGTAGAAACTCGAGCCGAGCTCAAGCGAGCTCGAGTTGAGGTCCGAGTCTGGATCTGGGCTCGAGCTCGGCTCGGCCTAAGCTCGAGTGGATCTAGGCTCGAGCTCGGCTCGGCCTAAGCTCAAGTAGACTCGAGCTCGGCTCGTTGAAGCTCGATAACAATTAAAATAATTTATTATGCACTATTTTTCAATAATAAAAAAATTTTAAGTTCGAGCTCGGCTCTAGGAAGCTCGATAACAGTCAAAATAATTCAAATACACACTAATTTTTAATAATAAGAAAAGCTCGAGCTCGAATTCGGCTCGAGAAAGCTCGATAAGAATTAATATGTATTACTATTTAAGTTCGAATCGGGGCTCGCGAACTATTCGAGCTCGGCTCGGCGAAGCTCGCGAGCTCGAGATCAAGCTCGAGTTCGGTTCGTTTAAAGTTCGAACCGAGCTCGAACCGAGCCTAGAACGAGCCGAACTCAAGTAGCTCACGAGCTTCGAGCTTTTTTTACAGCCCTAGTGAAGAATGCGTGCTAGACATCAGAGTTATCCAATTTATAAGGAAAAATGCTCCACCCGAGGTGAACTGGTGATGCTTCCCCATGATAAAAAGGGATTTCTTTTTTACTTATAAAAACTGCTTTTCAGATTTTGTATACTAACTAGTTTTTAAATAGAATGTCTTTTTAAAGCGGGTTCTACAAGTTGATTGTAGTACATACTATAGCGACTTCATAAATATCGACTAATACCTCATACGAGTTTCTGTTACTTCGTACTCTCTTTCACGGATAGCCCAAAGTTACAAGCCGTATCTAAAAGCCATAAGTCGAAACAAAAAAAAAGAATAGACCCAAACAAAGATGTGAGTTGTGACCTGGCTGACGTGGTGGGTTGGAAGTTGTAGCTATGTTGGATGCACGACTATTCCTGTAATGCCTCCATTTCTAGAGCCGTTAGACTACCCTCGCAGCTGCCCAGGATTGTTTAGCTGCGAGTACTGTAGATGAGTGTACACCGCTGATGTGGGGAGTCCGTTTTTGGGGTCGATGGTAGCAGGGAAGGCGACGTTCGCCGGCGGTGAGGCATTCCTCAGGAGAGATGTTTGAATGGCACAGGGTAGATTGGAAGGTTATTTGGACGGTAGCATTTGCATTTAAGCATCCTGGGGGTTAGAGGAGACTCAGGGAAGCAGTGGATTGGGCAGAGATGGGGGGTTGGGCTGTCCACGGTGGGGTGCTGCGGCCAAGTGGCGAGCTTCGAGGATAGGGAAGAAGGAGGTTCGGGGAGCTAGGGTGATGGTTCAGGGAGGTTTCTAGGAGCTTGAGGAGGCTATGGGCGAAGGTAATTGGTAAGCAACTAACTGAGAGTGTGGAATTGGATTTGGGCTTGCCTTGACGAATTCCAGCGATCGTCGGTGATGCTCCGGTCGAGGGGTCAATCGGGTGTGTTAGGGAGATGTCAGGGGCATAGTCGAGAGGGCGCAGGAAGGTGTGGCGCGGTGGCTAAGGGGGATGTACCTGCTGGCTAGAGCGTGATATTGCGGCGGTCAAAGGTGGTTTGAATCGGGCTGTCGGTTGAGAGAGAGAAAGTGGCAGAGGCGATGGTGGGGAGGTCGGCGGTGCTGACACGCAGTAGAGGGGTGTCAGGGAGATGTCAGGGGCAGGGTATGGATAGTACGTGTCTGACAGGCTACAGCAATGGGGGCAGCAGCGAGAAGGCGCGGGAAGGCACGGGAGCAAGTGAGAGAGCTCAGGCGGCGGCAAAACCAGAGGCAGCGGCGAGATTTTTCAAACGATGCATAATGCCGGCACAAAAATCCACCGTTGGAGCAATGTAGCAAGGATCTTAAGACTTGGATGGTGAAATTGGGTGTAGGTTTTGGCTAGGATTCATTAGAATTCAAACTCAAACAAGAAAATCAAATTCCTTTTTGAAAATTTGGTTTTGTTTCAATTCCGTTGTAATGTTAATTGATAATAGAATACGTAAGTTATTGATGTCCAATCAATATAGAAATGGACACGGCATCTAGCACACAAGACACCTACCAAGCGCCAATCAGTTAAATTAAATAAAACCACACATCAATAGTAATTAATGATTTCAACATGCAGGTTTTAGGTGGATGTCCGCCAGTACCCATCTCTATTTAGGGCATGTTCTTTACCTCAAAAACTGGTGACTTTTGGCTTTTGCTATAGTACCTAACTTTCAAACGGAGTATTTTCTCAAGACGGGGTCTACAAGTTAAACGATCTACACGTTAAAAGCCCAACATCTATACCAGTCTAAATCGCAAATGAGTATCTGTCTCTCCATAATCTGTACCGTAAACAGCCAAAATTCAAAAATTTTAACCAAAAGCCATAATCCGCAGCCGAAAAGAACAGGCCCTTAGTTGCCATAGGTTTTTTTATTTCTATCTCTTTTGAGGGTTTTGAAAGAACCAAGGCTTATCGGGAATAGAATTGAGATCGGCCACCTATCCCCATTCCCATATTACGTCATGCAACAAATTTTAGCAATTTTAGAGGCAAAATAGTTGCCGACAACTTTTCTCCAAATATCCTCATAATTAAGTGTCTTTTAGTGTTAACCAAATCCTCGTTATTTTCCAAACAAAAGCTTATTGGTCATTCCGTGTTCCCTAGTATTGTAATATGTGCGTGTCTAATTATTAGGGTTTTCATCTTCATGATGAGCCTCTTCATGAGGTATTTCACCTTCAAGGTGGGTTCTCTTCTAGATTATTTAAGGAGTGTTTAACGATTATTTTGACTAGTGTCACTAGACCTTAGGTCCACAGGCGTCCCCATAGACTTTAGATCACTGACCAATAAGTCGACTTTGCAAAGATGGATATACTATTCAACCCGGGGTATTCCAAACTTAGCGACACATTTATTTCAAGTAAATACTATATAACTCCTCCATGCAATGGAAAACGAAATCTAGCAGTCTCCCTACTTCTAGCATACAAGAGTATCAACTAAACTTAAATTTAGCTTGGTTTGTGCGTGAACCTTATACTAAAGATCTTTCTCTAGGAAAATATCATGACATTCAAGGATTTTGGGCATTTCTCTCCCTCTGATTTGATCTTGCTTAATAGTATACTTCAAAATCTCCTTAGTATGGACACATGATAGATAAAATTTCATATCTAATCTGATCCTAGCTACTGGCGGTGCCCAAATGGTGTATGCTACGGTGGTGATATTATATTGGAAATGATTAATTCTTCTAATACACACTAATCCTTGATTAGGGCTTTTTTAATGCAGTGAGCTAGACATTTATTAATGTAGTGGCATGAAAATTGCACATCTCTACTACTAGTAGATTATCCCAACATCAGGCCAGTTATTAATCTGTGACAGCGGAAATATTCTAGCTTTTTATATATTGCCCAATATTATGATCCAATTACTCACACTATGTTTTAAATTTTGGATCACTCAAACTTCAAATTTTATGTTAATGCAACATGTTTTGACCTTGTCAAGAGTACTATATTTTGATAGTGTAATATACATCTATAGGATGCTCTCAAGAGCATAAATATAATACTGCCACATAAAACATGACCATCAATTGATCTGCATGGAATATAATATATTATGCTAGAATATAATTCTATTTTAACCACCCGGATGGAACAATTATTGGCCCAGAATTATGTGATTAATCAGGAGGTAATTTATATGCCAGTAATTTATGATGCCAAATAAGTATGACAAATTTAGATCATTTGGGATCATTAAAATCCAATAGGTCATCTAGAATTTTGAGAGTTATATTTTCTTCAGGCAAATGGCTATAGCTTCCAGTGGCATTATAGTTGCAGACTCCATTTGCCAATATGCATGTATAATATCGGATGGGTATGGTATGCTGCTACTACAAAACAGGCTATACTGGATGTCCCATCATAGATGGTTTCCTCGAACCGTCTGTGCTGTAATAATCACAGATGGTTTTACAATCGTAACCCATGTGCCGTTTGTGATATGCTAATATCATAAACGGTTCTTGTTAATAAACATCTGTAATAGTTCACACATGGTTATTAATACAAATCGTCTGTGATAATTGCAACATTACAGAGGGTTTTTAATTAGAATCGTATGTGATAGTTTACAGATGGTCATTAATATGAACCATCTGTGGTAGTTGAGTACCATAGACGGCTTATGGTTGGAACCTTCAGTGATATGTCTGCGCACTCATCTCCCCAATGCACACCTTCGATCATTTTGGCTCCCTAATATGCGTCTCTTTGTCTCACACACCGGATCAAATGTATTCCTTATTGTATAAAAATGATGACCACCATCGGAGATTAATCCCCACATCGCTGATATATCCTGTATGAGTACCTCACCGACCGGCTATCTTTCATGACTTCCTTCTCTCAAGCACAAATAAATGGCTCCCTTTTTTTCCTTGTCACCGACATTGATGGCCAACCTAGCTATCCTAGATGAGTGCATCACTGGCGAATGTTGCCAAAGGACACTATACCAACAGTGTCCTCCCTCCTAAGTCCGAGGATTTGCTAAAGCAGTTGAAGGCCACCTTCCGCCGTCTTGACATCCTCCACCACCGTGTCTTTTGGTTGGTCTCCCACTTCTGGTGAGCTAACTTCGCCATCGATGTGGTCCTCCACAATGATGTTGCATGTCTCTAGGAAGCTTGCCATCACTTGGAATGCTTAGTCGAGGCGGCGGGCAACCGAGTCAATCTTGCCGAGACCCCACAAGAAAGGGAAGAGACCATATAGGCTCAATTCGACTTGATTGTTCAGTCGGAGGGTGTTCACGAGACACTCGAATGAGCACGCCAATGGGTGGATGCATTTCGGTATTCATTCACTGATGATCTTGAACTGTCCGATGCCAACCATGTCGTCTATGAAGTTTTGAAGACAGAGATTGCATGCTACCTCCGCTACTAGAAAAAACATGAAAGCAGTTAGGTTTCTACTTTTTTATCTTTTGTAAGAAATGACTGACCACGCTGTTTGGGCGCCACATATATGTAAAATCAAGCAGTTGAATTTGCATTTACTCTCTCTTATATATGTAAACGGTCTGGGTATAACGACATCATGGCATTACTAACTAATAAAAAGCAACTAAGTAATACATATTTACTCCTGAGTTATTACTAAATTTGCATTTATGTATATGAGAATGAATTTAGAAACATATTTATCACAGATGAACCATCTATGATAATTATTTATCACAGACGGTTCTATTAATAACCATCTGTGAAATCTCCCATTATCACAGATGGTTGTACTTAAGAACTGTCTATGGATTATCACATACAGTTATTAATGAGAACCAACTATGATAGTTGTAGATCACAGGCGGTTCACGGTTGGATGTGTCTAGGATATGTTGCATTATTAATGCCTAGCAAGCGGGATCCCGACAGATCTATCTTCATTGCATTGCATTGTAACAGCCCAGCTGTTTATTTCAAAAAAAATAGTAAAAAATAATAAAATTAAAAATTAGTTTGATTTTTAAAAAATCAAGTGTTCTTTGGTTGCCTGAATTTTGGAGATTTTATTTGCCTGATTTCATATTTTAAAAAGGCTTTCTTAAAAGTAATTTAACTAAAACATAAAAATATTTTTAAATAAAGGGTATTTTGAATTTATATAAAAAATACTATTTCAAATTAATTATTATAAAGCATTTGCTTTTATTTGAATTTTTTTATGTTTTTCTGGCTTTTAAAAATCAATTTTAAAGCTAAGAAGTATTTTTGTAAAAATTAAAATACCAATTTTATATTAGAAATATTTTTCCTAAGTCTAAAATATCTCCATGATTTTTTGTGAATTTTTCTGGAATTTTTACACTTTATTTGGTAATTTCTAAGTATTTTCAAAGCTTCCTAGTATTTCTAAAAATTAAAAATAAATTTTAAATCCTAACTCACCCTGGGCTGACACGTGGCATTCTCAGATCCAATCCTTCCCTGCTCGATCTAATCTGAGTCATCCCATTCCACTTACCCCTTCGTTTATTAGCCGACGCCCTGGATTAAATCCGCCGCCGCCGATCTAATTTGAGCCGTCCCCTGTCACCTAACCCCCTCCCTCTCCATCCTACGGCCTAGATTTAATCACCGCCGCCCATTCCTCATTGCTGGCCACCTCCACGCCCGCCCAACCTTCGCGCACAGGTGAGAACGAGTCCCCGTGCCCTCCTCTCGCTCCTCCTTCCCTCGGCTGTCCTCGCCGTGGCTCTTGCCGCTGGTGAGCCTTTAGATCCCATGTGCCGCTCCCTGCCGGCGAAGCCACCTTAGCGATCAGCGCTCACCTGGCAGCCACGCGGCTAGCCATGTCGATGCCACCTAAGCCTAGACCGGCACGGTCAACAGACCAGTCAGCTCCCGAGCCACATCAGAGGTGCGCCCTGCGTGGCAAGCCCCATGGCCTGCCACCTCAATGCCATCTCAGCGCAAGCAGCACATGCAAGCGGCACGCCACCTGCCTTGCCACCTCAGCTTCCCTTTGGTCCGTAGACCTAGTCCACGGTAGACTGGGCCCACATACCAGTCTCTATCTGAAAATCAAATCAGGGTTGATGTCATGCTGATGTCATATACCAGATTTTCCTTTTGAAAAATAATTCAGCCGAAAAGAAATCCTCTTGCTGACATCATAAATTGAATTTCCAGTACAAAAATAATTCCATAAAATCCAATTTATTTGTTTTATCTCTTTTCAAACTTCGAAAAGCTCGTTCTTCTTCTAAATTCCTCTAAAATCCTAATCTATTCATTTCTATCATCTTTTTAAATTTTGGAGTCTGTTTGAATTTATTTGGATTTAATTCAAGCTTAGAAAATAAAAATATTTTAAATGGTTAAATTAAACTTCAATTAAATCCAAAATTATTTTATTTGAGCTTTTCAGATTCCAAATATTTTTGTGAAATGTTATTAAAATTTCAAATTTATTTTTTTATAATTTTTTTCTAGAATTTTCCCTTCTTAATTTCTCTCTCCGCCCTTTCTTCTCCAATGCGTGCGTTAGCGGATATTCCTTTAGTGACATGACGCGTCAACCGATACAAGATGTAAGGCGCACGAGGTTTAGCCATCGAATTCGCGGTTAGCTATAAATCCTCGCGATACCGGAGCTGAGAAACGACACTAACGAAAACCAAATTATCACGACAACAACTGCGCACTGCTGCACACCAAAACATAAAATTAAGAAGCTAGCATCTATGGATGAAAACCACTCCAGCGCAGAGCTTCTGCAAGCCCAGGCAGATCTTTGGCGTCATATCTTTAGCTACCTCAAATCCATGGCCCTCTCCTGTGCCGTTAAGCTTGGGGTTCCTAACGCCATCCACCGCTGCGGTGGTGCAGCCTCTCTACCTGAAATCCTTACCACCATTCCAGTGCCCGCGAACAAACAGCCCTATCTGCCTCGCCTCATGAGGTTCCTAACCGCAGTAGGTATCTTTGCTGTAGATGTTCCTGCCGCAGGTGAGGACGCCGCCGGGCCAGCAGTCATGTACCGCCTCACTCCGGTGTCTCGCCTCCTCGTGGATGAAGCCGATGCCGACAACTGTGTGAGTGCGAGCCTATCGCCGTTCGTCCTGAGCATGGATTTCCTAGTCAAGGGGGCTCTGCGATTGGGTGACTGGTTTGGGGCCGAGGGCGAGGCACCGGAGACTCCACTCAAGATGGAGCACGGTGTGGACCTTTGGGGCATTCTGTGCCATGAACCGGAGCTCAATGAGATCTTCAACCAGGGAATGGGTTCCGACACTCGTTTTGTAATGCACCTTGCCATCCGTGAATGCGGCGAGGTGTTCGAGGGGATAAGCTCACTGGTTGACGTCGCTGGAGGGAACGGTACGGCGGCAAGGGCCATTGCCAAGGCCTTCCCTCATGTCAAGTGCTCAGTGCTTGACCTCCCTCACGTGATTGGCAATATCGTGCCTGACGGCACGGTTGAGTTTATTGTAGGTGATATGACGGATTTCATCCCTCCGGCCGATGCTGTGCTACTTAAGGTATAATCTGCATACTACACCGATTTTTCCGTTCTTTTTTACTTAATGGATTTATCACTAAAATTACTTTTATTAGTACATCTAAATGTAAAGTTATAAAAAATAACGATCAAAGTGGTATCTCCGAGAGTAGGAAAAAATCAAAAACATCAAGTAAAAAAGAACAGAGAGAGTATTAAAAGATTGACAAAAGAAACCATAATTGACCATTACTATTTTCTAATATAATATGTGGCAGTAATTTTTTAATACTTATAATACAACTAATTACTTTTGACAACATTTGTGCTAATATATATATATATATATATATATATATATATATATATATATATATATATATATATATATATATATATATATATATATATATATATATATATATATATATATCATTTTGATGCACCGTTCTTAATATTTTTACATAAATTCGAGGCCAAATGTATTGATTTTTTCAATTACACTGCAGGCTTTTTTAAGTGCCACTTATACTAAGAACATCTCTTTTTTTTTTAATAAAAAACAAACATTTGGCTTGCTGCATGCCTTCTATCGATGTTCTGGCTTACAAGTTTATGGAATTGTGGATTACGTGCAGTACGTGCTACATGACTGGACCGACGAAGTTTGCGTGAAGATTTTAACTCAATGCAGAAAGGCAATTCATTCCCGAGAAGCAGGAGGAAAGGTGATAATCATCGATACAGTAGTTGGATCTCCTTCTGGAGAGATGTACGAAGCGCAACTCTTGTGGGATCTACTAATGATGGTAGTAACAGCGGGCAAGGAACGCGATGAGCATGAGTGGAAGAAGGTATTCATGGATGCAGGATTTAGTCACTACAAAGTTAGGCCTGTCCTGGGACTTCTGTCCATCATTGAGGTCTATCCATAGCCAGAATACCAATGCATAATTGCAGTGAAATAAGTGTTAGCAGATGGGCCCATAGAACTCATTCTGCTTCTGTAAGCCTGATTGTCTGTGTCAGTACGTAGGTCTCCCAACAGTCTACTTGTACGCCTCCAATGGCTTACCGTATTTATCGATCCTTTGTTTTTCTTTTGAAGGTGTATTGTCATGTTCTCGTTGCATGTACTCGATGTCTTGATGGAAATGAATAAAAGCGCAACACTTCAGTCAACCTTTCGTCCTCGTGGTCCTGAGCATGCCTAAGTTATGGCCATCCATCATTTTACTCGTTACAGGCAGGGTTTTCATTACCCGAATCTATTTTCTAACGGTGGTGGCCGATTAAGGCGAAAATCGGGTTAAGGTGATAATCACGATTATCGGTTATTTTCGGACCGAAAATTTCAAAGAAAATTTAAAATTCAAACAAATTTTGGCTGAAAAGCACCTATTATCGGCCAATTTTTGGATGGAAAAATCGGGCAAAAACCAGCCAAAATTTTCTGACACAAACACAAGCAGGCTTCCAGAAATTGAGAACTATAGACGAAATGAGCTGCAACCAAAGTATTTTACATGAGTACACATAAATGTAAAGTGGTACTAAGCCTCTGACCATAACCATATCAATGAAAACATAGAATATAGGCAGATCATGAGATGGTCATGATCCATCCAGAGTTTCGAGAAAGCAAAAGTTGTCCCACACTGGATTCTGGCATTCTTCTTCCCGTGTAAATACTCGGTGGTGCCGCCATAATCACCAACCTTTTCCCATACCATTACAGTCTAGTAACATGGAAGGGAAGAATGCCTGCAAAACAAATGATGTGATGCTCTCTGTAAACAACTGCACTTTTGCAATGTAGCATAATATTAATTTTATTTCATCTATGCATGAAGACCTCTTTTCTTAGCTTGCTATTCCTTGGAACAATAGTAAGTACAGATAAGAATGCAAAAGTTGGTCCAAAGATAAATGATGCAGCTCTGTTCATGCAGATGAGAACCCAAAAAAAGGTAAAGAAATGGAGTGCTCCTAATAGAACCAGTTTGGTTCTGAACAAAAAATAAAGAAGGATCGATTAATTAGACAGAGCTACTCTACTTCAGTTTGCCCTACACTTCTCATTCATTGACCAGTACATTTCATTCTTACTATTATTTGTATCTCAGTGTCTCACCAGTCAACAACCCCAATGCCATCCAAAACATCACTAGAAGATTAGTATAAACCTTATAGTCCTTTGGAAAAACACATAAACAAGAAAAACAGTACAAATGAGGTGGAAGTGCACCCTGATCATAACTCAGTTTCAGTGATGGCAAGATACCGTATTCGTTTTGCTCAATATTGCACAATTTGTCTGCCTGGATGCGTCGCCATTCTAGTGACCACTCCTGTTTATTTTTGCCAGCCTTTTCCCTCCACTAAACTACGTGCCTTCTCATTCTCCAGTACCCAGGCCTGGCTTGCCAACTGACTAGTACATTTCATTCTTGCAACAGGTGCGGAACCCATGTATCTTCCATACTCAACAATTCAACATAGCGAAATGCAAATCGGATGCCAAGTTTTGCACAAAAGATCAAAAGGTAAATACACATGCTCTGATTGAACCAGTACAAGACAACAAATACACAGAGGGCAAAGATCATTTGAAGTTTTGAACCAGTACAAGACAACAATCCCATACAAGACTACAAGCACACAGAGGGCCAGATCATTTGAAGTTTTGAACCTTACCTGTAGTTACCGTTGCAGTAGATCTGCCCTAGCCGCCACTGCCGTCCTGGGCTCTGCCTCCGCCACCCAGCTCTATGGTCCTAACGTCCCGGCCACCACTGCCCTCCTGGCCTCCGCCCCCGCCGCCTCGGCCTCCACCGCCGTCCTGTTCCTGCCTCCTCCCGCCCCCGCCCTGGCCTCCACCGCCGTCTAGGCTTCCCCCTCCGCCACCCACCATTCAAGGGGGATTTGAGAGGAATGAAGTGCCGAAGTGGGGACTAGGGGGGCGAACCGAGTAGAAGATCCGGCGAGTGAGCGACGAGACGGCTCAGGGAGGGGAAGATGAATAGAGGAGAGGAAGAACAGAAGAACAAATGTGAGCCACGTTGTCTGGAAGGGATGCACACGAGCATTAGGCAACACTCCCTTCTGTCAATTGGGCTAGCTGGGCTGCGGCCATTTTAAATTGGGCCAAAATATTTTGCCCGGTAGCCCATTTTGCTGGGGGGCAGTTAAGCTAGTATTTCTGAAAATTGGCCGGTTTTCCAACCCTGGTCACAGGTACTTACGGCAGGGGCAAAAACCATACATAGCAAAGGGTCATCTCATCCAGTGGCGAAGCCAGAAAGAAAATAGAGGGTGGGCTCAAAGCATACTGGTGATGAGAAAGATTAGCGAAGTCATACTCGGAAATATCGTAGTCTAAACGTGAAAAGCGGCCCAAATAAAATAAAATCAAATGAAATAAAAATGTATAAAAATAGGTACTTGGAAGTATAATATAAATGTAGATGAATTTAAAATTTTGAACCACTTGATTTAGAGTTTTGATGGCAGAAAATAGGTCATTGGAAGGTTTGCCCGAGGAGACAGTATAGAACAAGATGAAGGAGACAGTGTTCATTGGTGCTGTTTTTGTGGGTGATGCCTATTGATACGGCTGGGCAGTACAATTTTTGAAACAAGTTTATTATGATTTTAATTTGGTTATGATAAACTGGGAAGGAATCGTGCCGTGGAAATCAGCAGCAACTTTTGCTCTCGAGCAACGAAAATGTTTAGAGCGCAGAGAAAGGCAAGAAGTAAGCAAGTAGTAAGCAAAATGACAAGCATTACTAAAAGTAGGTTGTTGGTTGTTACCAATGGCAGAAGGCTTTTGATTGCTTGTTTTGCTTTACTTTGCTCAAGCAAAATGGCAAGCAGCAAAGCAGCAAATAATATAAGGGCAACAAGTAAATATATAAAATCATTTCTACTTTGCTTGTTGGTTGCCATCGGGGGAGGTGAGGCTCAAGCCTCACCAAGCCCCCCTGCTGGCTACGCCCCTGATCTCATCTGGCTAATAAGTAGAGCGAGGAACATCTTTGGAGCTGGAGACTCTCTCTGAAGAGGATTGGGGGTTCTTACTTCACAGACATGCATTTGATTTCATGTGGCCATCGCGCGCAGAGACCTAGTTGAAGATGATTGGGTACTTTTGGGTTGATGACTTATGGCTTAAATATTTGAATTCTGGTTGTTCGCGAAAGACAGTACACAAAGTGAAATAGTCGCATGCGATTTTGGCCAGTACAGCTAAACTCAATATACTTTTTACTACAACTTTTCTATTGACCCCATCTTAAAAAAATGCGTCGTTTAGAAGCTAGTTATTATAGACAGTATAAGTATAAGCCAACTTTAAGCCCAAAGAACTTAGCCGAAGACATGCTTGATCAGTTCCAGTGGTAGATTTGACTCGCAACTGGTGCTAGATAGGGGGAGAAGGATTGGGTTGTGAGTGTGTGTATGCATGTGTATGTGAGAGTTTTTTCCTCTTTTTTTTTCTTTTGGGGCCGTGTCCGTGTGTGAGGGTTTTTTCAAGGCATGTAGAAAGGCATTTTCTGTATATGAGGTGTATACGTGACAAGCAAGTAATTTTTCTTGTTAGAGGGCACTCGAATTTTTAATCATTGGATATAAATCTAAAGGACCTCATCTCTCCTCAAAAACCATGTAAAATCCACTCTACCCCTTCCCTCCTCCAAACCCTAGTCGCCTCCCACCTTAGCCGCCGCTGTGCCACCCCCCACCACTGGGCCGTCGTTGTCCCTGGCTTTGGCGATGCCCGCTGCGGGCATCGCTACTGCCACTGACTCCCTCCCTTGCCACCACCGCCACCTCCCTCCCCTCTCCAATGAGGTCCCCTGCACAACCCACCGTCCTCCATTTCGGTGAGCTCCTCCGTGCCACCCACCTTCCTCCACTCTAGTGAGCTCCCCCGCCATCGGCCTCCTTCCTTGTCTCCGGTGGCTACCGCCGTCAGATCTGCCGTCAGCTCCCATCGCGTCCTAACCACTCGTTCTTGTCACACTCGCCGACTTGCACCGCCCACCACACTCTTTCGGCCCGTGGTCGAGGCGGCACCTCACCGCCCCACCACTGGTCTGCCACTGTCCTCGGCCTCCCTCTGAATCTGGGGGGCTTCGGTTAACCCAACCCACACCCTAACCCTAACTCACTAGAGCTCTCAGTGAAGCCAGAGAGGTAGACAGAGCATGAATCTCGAGGTAAAATCCTATTAAGAAATTCAAGTGCTCAATCTAAAAAAGCACTCAAGTACTAGTTAGCAATTCTCTTCTCCATATAGGTTATCGTTGTGCTGCGACCTTGTAAGATATTCGTAGGCCCAAGGACTTATGCGTAGTTGACACTTTGGGTGTGTTTGGTTGGAGAACGAAGTTGAATGACATGTGATGGGATGGTACAAGCTGAATGTGATAGTTTAGTTGATTGCATGAGATAGTACCAGGTTGTGTTTGGTTGGTTATATAGAATGGTATATGATGGTACAAGTTGGTGTAGGCACGAGGGATGAGTCAGTGTTCCAAACATAATTTTTTTTCATTTTTTCCTTTCTTTCTTTCCTTTTTCTCTTGCTTGCTTATCTTCTCTTCATGGTCGCACGTTCTTTCTTTCTACTTTCCCTTTCTTTGCCTTCTTCTCTCCTTCCAGGCACCAGCACTCCTTGCTTCCTCATGCCACTACCATGCCTCACCTTGCTACCTCCGGCCACCACTGCCACACCTCGCTCTTGGATTCCTCCGGCAACCACCATGGCACCTTGCCCGCTTCCTCCGGCCACCACTGCTGCATCTCACCCCCAGCTTCCTTCAGTCATCACTGCACCTTGCCCAACACGTACTTCTTTCCTTCGTCCCCACCGGTTCTGCCTCACCTTGGTGTCAAGCACCATCAAGAGGCGAGGCCGTGGTGATGAGAAGGGAGAACCAAAGAAGAGCATTGTCTATTTTGAGGGAGGGAGGTGAGCACAGGTGGTGTTAGTGGACAAGCTCATACCTGTACCACTGTGGTTCCATCAATTTTATCGAATAAGTTACTTCAGGATCTTTATGGAATACTCTCTCAACTTACACTAGCCCATCCCAAACCTGTTCATTTCATTTGTCAAACCAAACAGTTGGATAAGGACATATCCCGAACCCATTCATCTAGGTACCACATCGTTCGCCTATCCAAACAAGTGCCACATAGACCTAAGGCCTCGATCACGTGGCTCACCAAGTAGCAGATCACTGCATGCTACGACAAGGCTGTCGCTATGCCTCCACGTGGCACACCAGGTAGTGGAGCCCTACATGGTGCCAGGTGTCACACCATAGTGGCACGCTGCATGCTTCGCCATGGAACGCTCCAACCTTGGGTCAGTCCATTCCGAGCCCTATAAAATCCTCACCATACTTGAACTACATCGCTCCACTCACTACACCTCCACAGAGGGAGCTACCTACCTAGCTAGCAATCTCATGGATGAAAACAAGCCCGTGCCCATGGCGACCTCCTTCAGCGCGGAGCTTCTCCAAGCGCACACTGAGCTTTGGAGCCTCACCTTCAACTACCACAAATCCATGGCGCTTGAGTGCGCCATCAACCTCGGGATCCCCAACGCCATCCACCGTGCCAGTGCCCGAAAGCAAAAGGCCCTACCTGCCTCACCTCATGAGATTTCTCACCGCGACAAGTATCTTCACTCTCGATGTTTCCATCGCAGGGAAGGGCGCAATCAGCGAGTCGGCGTTACTGGGTTCGCGAGCCTTTCGCCGTTCGTGCTCTCCCAGACCACCAAGTACCACAGCACGGTGGCTATGTACCTGTCCGAGTGGTTCAAGGGTGACGACGGGGCGATCACGGTGGAGACGCCATTCAAGATGGCCCACAACACGGACCTATGGGGCGTCATGGACCGTGACACAGAGATGAATGGAGTCTTCAGTGCCGGGATGGGGCCCGATAGCCAGCTCACGATTGACTTCATCATTAGCAAATGCGGTGAGGTGTGATAGAGTTAATCTAGTTGTCTTTAGTTCTGGTCGTATCAATGACCATGTTCTACGACTACGGTAGTCTCGACTACATTCAAGTACTGTAGCGGTCATAAGTTGTAAGTCGTGAAGGTACTGTAGCGGTTGTAAATCGTAAGTCGTAAAGGTACTTTAGCGATCATAAAAACACTGTAGCAGTCATAGTCGTAAGGAGTGAAGGTGCTATAGCGGTTGTAAGTCGTAAGTCATGAAGGTACTGTAGCGGTTGTAAGTCATAAGTCATAAAAGTATTGTAGCGGTCATAAAAACACTGTAGAAAAGATGAAGCATTTGAGGCATTCACGAAGATCAAGACTGCAACCAAGGTGGAGAAAAATCTAAGGCTAAAAGCTCTGCACACCGACCGCGGTGGCAAGTTTACCTCGAACGAGTTCGAAGACTACTGTGAGCTGTTGGGAATTAGGTTGTACCTAACAGCGCCTTATTCTCCCTAACAGAATGGTGTGGTCAAAAGAAGGAACCAGATGGTGGTTAGTATGGCGAGAAGTCTGTTGAAGAGCATGGGTGTCCTAGGAGAATTTTAGGGGGAAGCAGTCTCGACTATCGTTTACCTCCTAAATCGGGCGCCAACGAAAAGCGTCATCAGTAAAACTCCTATGAAGCATATTATGACCACAAGCCAGGCGTGGGTCACCTTCGCATTTTTTGGGTGTGTTGCACATGTGAAAATGACCACACCACACCTCTCCAAGCTAGTAGATCGAAGCAAGCCAATGGTGTTCATTGTATATGATTCGAAGACGAAAGGCTACCAGATATGTAATCCGATGACACGATGATTCGTGGTGACTCGTGACATAGCGTTCGAGGAGGAGAGGAAGTAGGAGTGGATCAGATATCCCTCAACAGAGGTACGACCTATGGAAGATATCTTCATGATACATTATCCTCCTAACATTGTTGCAGGTCTTGATGACTTTGTAACCGACGCACCGACCATGGTGGACGTAGTTGGAGGATCCGACCACAACGTGCTCGTAGATCCTAACGACCACGTAGTAGCTTCCGACACTACAACCACGCAGGACGTAGTCGGAAGGCACAACCACATTGCAGAAACTCCAGGCATGACCACGGCAAGAACGAGTGCAGGAATCAAGATGCCCGGCTTGACTACACCGCGTACTCCCACAGCAATGGTGGGAATAATAGTCTCACCTGGTGCCCTGGGAAGATTGGAACTCGATGAAAGCATCTGAAGGACCTTGATGGGAGCATGACATAAAAAGTCTCTATGATGCCACATCTCTAATCGAGTTGGAAGATTCCGAGTTTTGCTTACTCGGAGAGGAGGAGCCTGTGAACTTTGAAGAAGCTAAGGTGAAGTTAGAATGGAGAAGAGCTATGGAGGAGATGTCCTCTATCCAAGAAAACGGAACATGGAAGCTAGTTCCATTGCCAGTCAGTCATAGGCTACTTGGGTTGAAGTGGGTGTATAAGGTGAAGAAGGACACCCCAGGCATGATCGCAAAGCACAAGGTGAGGCTAGTTGCAAAGGGGTACGTTCAATGACAAGGCGTTGATTTCGACAAAGTCTTTACCCCTGTTACAAAACTAGAAATGGTGTGATTACTTATTGCGATTGCGGCACACGAAGGATGGGATGTTCATCATATGGATGTGAAGTCATCCTTCCTCAACAGCAATCTGGAAGAAGTCTATGTTGTGCATCCTTCAAGATTTGAGAAGAAAGGAGAAGATCACCTGGTATTAAGATAACACAAAGCTTTATACGGTTTGCGTCAAGCCCAGAGAGCTTGGAATACAAAGCTAGACAAGTCTCCTGTGGCACTCGGTTTTGAAAAATGCCTATTAGAGCATGAAGTGTACAAACAAAGCCAAGGAAAAAAGAGTTTGTTGGTTGGAGTTTATATGGATGATTTGATCATCACTGGAGAGAATATCGAGGAGATCAATAGCTTCAAATGCCAAATGAATAAATTATTTAGCATAAGCGATCTCGGGTTACTCAGCTATTACTTGGGCATTGAAGTATCTCGTTTGGGATGGTGAGCAGGTACATAGAGAACCCGACGACAGAATATATGGGTGCTGTAAAGTGCATATTGAGGTACGTGAAAGGAACTTTGAGTTACGGGTGTGTATACGAGAAGAAGGAAGAAGGTTTGAGGTTGATTGGTTACTCGGACAGTGATCTTGCCAATGACACGGACGGTCAGAAAAGTACTTCAGGCATTGTATTTTTCTTTGGGTCGAACCCAATCAGTTGGTGTCCGCAGAAGCAAAAGGTGATCACTTTATCCTAGTGTGAAGCAATGTACATTGCAGCTTGTGCGACAGCATGTCAAGGGGTATGGCATGGACCATTGTTGGTGGACATGTTGAAAACAAAGGTTAACAAGATAACTTTGAAGATTGGCAATTAGTCTACAATAGCATTGTGCAAAAACCCAGTCTACCATGAGAGAAGCAAACACATCGACACTCGGTTCTATTACATAAGAGAATGTATGTAATCAATGGTGGTAGAAGTGTAGTATGTTTGCACAGAAGACCAACTCACAGATTTATTGTCCTAAAGGAATCCTGAAGAAACTGGATTATTATCGATCCAGATTTTTTTTAGCAAAATGATGGGAATAAAAAGAAATATAGATTGGCCAGATGGGGTATTCTTAGTCAACCAAAGTGTGTGTGTGTGTGTGGGGGGGGGTTGGGTATTTTAAACCTGGAAATGCAGAACTGTTGTCTGTTAAGTAAGTGGCTGTTTAAATTGTTGAACGAGGATGGCCTCTGGCAGAACTTGATTAAGAGGAAGTATTTGAAAGGTAAGACCCTATCACAAGTGGTTAAACAACCAGGGGATTCTCACTTTTGGAGTGGGCTTATGGAAGTCAAAAATCTCTGTCTAACGAGAAGCAGATTTCGGGTTAACAATGGGCATCAATCGAGGTTTTGGGAAGATATTTGGATTGGGAAGGAAGCGCTAATGACAAAATTTCCCGATCTGTATAGAATTGTTAGAAAGAAGAATATGACGGTTGCTCAAGTTCTGAGCTCTTCACCATTAAAGGTCTCTTTTAGGAGAGCTCTAGTAGGTGAAAGGCGGAATTCGTGGCTTAAACTGGTGAGTATGATAGTTCGAGTTTCTCTGAATGAGAAAGAAGATGTTTTAGTTTGGACCTTGAGTAAGAGTGGCTCTTTTACTGTCAGATCCCTCTATAGAGATCTCATGGAAAGAAAAGGCATTTCAGAAAAGAATGCATTTTGGAAAACAAAGATTCCACTTAAAATCAAAGTATTTCTTTGGTTTTTGAAAAAAGGTGTTATTGTAACAAAGGATAATCTTGCAAAAAGGCAATGGCAAGGGAGTATCAGGTGTTGTTTTTGTCTCTCTAATGAGAGCATTCAACATCTCTTTTTCGAGTGCCATGTGGCTCGGGCTTTTTGGAATGTGATAGTCATTAGCTTTGGAATTCAACCACCTACTAGTGTTGAGATGTTGTTTGGTTCTTGGCTTAGAAATTTTTCTTTAAAGCTTAGAAATCAAATTCTAGTTGGTGTAGCAGCTTTTTGCTGGGCCTTATGGTTGAATAGAAATGACGCCGTTTTCAAAAGGATCACTACTTACTCTATTGTGCAGGTCATTTTCAGGGGGACTTACTGGATCAGGTGTTGGTCGCAACTATCTAAAGAGAAAGCGAGAAGGGCGCTTCTAGCAGGCTGCACAAGGCTGGAGAGAGTGGTGTTGGAGATCTTCAGCAAGTTTGGGTGGAACACTTGTTTTAGATTAGAGGATTAAGTCCTCCTGGCGAGAGTTCTTGGCTTAGGATTTACTGTATGGCTGTTTTGCGTGGTGGGGGTTGTCTTTTGTTTGGTACTGTGTGGCTGTAGTCATTCCCGTGGAATGATCAAGGCTGGAATATTGTTATTTCTTTATCTAAAAAAAAAATTGATGATGGCGATAACATCAGGTAAGGAGCGCGATGAGCACGAATGGCGTAAGATATTCATGGATGCGGGATTTCGTCACTACAAGACAAGGCCTGTTTTGGGGTTTCTATCTATCACCGAGCTCTATCCGTAGCCATAATTACAACACATGTTTGATACGAAGTATGTATATACGCATGGGCCCCATAAAATTAATTGTGCTTGTACTGGCCCAATTGTCTGTCATCTCTGTTACAATAATGCCTCTAATGGCTTACCGTATCACTATTATCTGTTCCTTGTCTAAATGAAAGTTATTAGCTAGTCTTTTGTAGGGGTGCAAATGGGTTGGGTTAATCCCGACCGATTCGGTACCGAATCCGGTCGGTACCGGATTCGGGAAGAGAATTTGGTATCCGGTCGGTACCGGATTCGGGAAGAGAATTTGGTATCCGGTCGGATTCGGATAATTCATGTCGGATTCGGATTCGGGAGAGTTGTTATCCGACCGAATAGTATCGGTATTCGGATTCCGGATAATTATCCGGTCGGATATTCGGTCGGATATCTCGTAAGAGCTAAGAATTCACCTTTTATTTTGCTAGTATTTGTTTTTTTGGTCATGTTGGTTGGTTGAGGTGTGCAGTGTATAGAAAGTTTTCCTGGATCGTGCAAGTTTAAGTTCTCTAAAACGAATATGACATTCAGTTGTGGCAACTATAAATATACAAATACTAAAATAGTGCTTTATTTCTAATTCTGCTACTTGTGCAATTGGAATCCTAAATTTGCTCATTAAGATCACTCTTCCTAGCTAGGTAATGGAATGAAAAGCATGTAATCAGAGTATTATTAAACGATGAACTTTGGCATGCTTCAATAAATGAACAGGTAAATTTGTCAAAAGTCTATTATCCCCAATTGTCTATTGTCTCTACCTTAATTTAGTAAAATTTCTTTAGCCTAGAAAAGGAAAATTTTGTCCGTCAAGAATCAAAATTCATCTTAAAACGCCACACCTCAATGGGCAAATTTGGGGAAAACACCACACCATCTTCGGCTGATGAATTATAATCACTATTATGTACTTATGTCTAACAGTTTAAGGCTTGAAATGATGGTGGTATGGTTTAGCATATGTTCCTTTCCGTATGCACGTACTATCCGTCTATATTATCCGTTTTCGATCTGAAACTATCAAGTATCCGTTCCGACGGCACCATATTCGAAATTTCGAATACTCCGAATTCATATTCGTATCCGGTTTTACCGTATCCGACCCCGAATCCGAGAAAAAAAATATGAGTTAGGATACGGTATGAGCAATATCTGTCCGAATCCGACCCAATTGCACCCCTAGTCTTTTGCTCTACTTTGATGCTTCTTGAAACATGTTGGGTTCTCTCACTTAGGTGCCAAAACCAGATGAAATAACATCCATCCAGGCTGTAGGCGCTATCCTCATTGATCGATCTATATTGTAACATCCCAAAATCTAAAATGTATACAAAGTAATTTTTAAATCATCATTTCCGAAAATTTTGAGATTTTCAAAAGTCTTCTATATTTATTAAAGGTTTTCCCTAATTTTCAGCAGCTAAAAATAAATTTCAATAATAAATGAAACTTGATGAGGTTTTTCCCAAATTTTTCCAAAATTTTTTAACCTAGTTTGGTAATTTTCTGAGCTCAAATGTGACTTCTGGAAATAAATAATTTCAAAATCAATATAATTTTGTAAATCTCTCTCTGAGACCAAAACGGTAGCCTTGGCCTAGTCATCTTGTTTCAGCCCAACTACTACCCACGCACTGTCCCCGGTCTGAGCTAACTGTCCCCTCTTCTTTTTTCGCTTTCCTCTCATGATGGCACATTTCAGCCGATGTCATTGTTGGAGAAGTGGTCCCTACCTTAGTCCAATCGGCCCACTGTACCAAATGGCCCATTACGCATGTGACTGTGGCAAAGCCCAAAATGAATGTGCCTAGGAAAAAATCATGTTTGCCCTTACTAATATAAGCCCTAAGGGGGCATTTATATAAACAAAACCCTACATGGCTATAAATATGTCCATTAGGGCACCATGGAGAGGTGATTCATTTTTTTAGAAGAAAGGATTAAGCAGTGGCACAAGCTTAATATACACCTTTTATATTCACTCCCTACTGCTATTTTTAGGCTCTAGGCAGCCTCTTTGTGTTTCATGCACCATGGTGCCTAGGCACCAATATCAATACCCGTCGATTTGCTTCGAGATTCGCAACGTTTGATGTGGGTATCTTCATATACCCATAAAAAAGTATATTTGAGATGTCAAACTCCGAAAAAATTTAAATTCAACTTCAGTTTAATTAGTTTGAACTATTTTTATGGTATATACTCACTGTAGTTGCATTGAACTCAAAAGTAGTTCAAACTAATTTGAACTGAGTTCAAAACTTACTTACCATAAATATATCAAGAGTATAAAACATTTTCATACCCAAACTCAAAAAAATTATTAATCATACACGTGTATCGGATGTTGGTGCCTTATGTAATTTTCCTATATATATATATATATATATATATATATATATATATATATATATATATATATATATATATATATATATATATATATATATATATATATATATAGTGTTACCTTAAATTGTACATAAGGTCATCGGGGTCACATGACCCTGGCCAATACACTTGGATCCGCCCTGTGGGCCAAATTCTCTGCACATGACATACCACACACACATACACTTGCATGACGCATTTGGTATCTCGATCGATCCTGCAGGTAGCGCGTAGGAGCACAAGGCAAGCATGTCTTGTACATTGCCATCTTTTGCCAATCGTTGGCTGTGCAGTTGGTATGATCGCACTGTTATTTGAATCTTACTATAACGTGAACAACCAATTGCCTCCCCTGTCAATGAAAACGGAGCCGCCCTTTCAATTCAATGGGTTTTGTGAGTACACCTGTTCAAACACCGAGCCCGGCCTTACACCTCTAAGCCCAAGCCCCGCCAGACAGTTGCGCATTTTCTAAGCCCTAAGCCCGGCCTAGCCAAAAGGAAGAAGCCCAAAGCCCCAAAGAACCTAACAATCAGCTTGCAGTGCAGAAAACAAGGAGCCAGCCTAATCCAAATGATTAGGCTGCTAGAACATAAATCTTCGCTCAAAACAGAAATGAAACAAACAAACAAACAAAAAAAAGAAATGAAGAAACTAATGAATGTCTCATATACTCTCGTAGTCTCAAGTCTGATACCAAAAACCAAATTGCCCATTTTATTTGACATCACATACTACTACTGTATGTACATCACAAATCACCAAGAATAAGAAGCTTACCTCCAGTCATGTACACACACAGAAACAAGAGCTAATGAAGCAATCAAGCAAGCAACTTCAGTTCATAGATCCATTCAAAGTTCATATTATCTACTATTTCGAGTAAGCCTACAAATTATTGTTCGCTCTGTTTATAAATGTAGGTCGTTTTTAATTTTTTGCAGTCTCCAATGAAAACTTTGACTATGGTTTCGTGTCATAATATACTAGGAAAAGAATAAAACTAGCCGAATTTCTTGTGCAACTACAAGGCTAGCTACTACAATCTATATACTTTTATTTGAAATAGACTTGTGTTTTCTATACAGCTCTAATGCTTATGACTAAAAGAAGAGTTGTATTCTTATACAACTGTACCAGTTTAATATATATGATTAATCTGTATCCATACAATCTATGGTATAGATCTTTATCTTTTCCATCAATTAACATGGCAATTTGTAGCCTTTAAAAACAAACATTGTGACTTCTCTTTCTATCATTTTAATAACATAATATATTATGTAGTATGAAAGTGTTTCACGATACAAATTTGATAACATTATTTTCATGTGGTCATTTTATATACTTTAATATATACTAGTTGAATGTCCATATTTTGCAACAGACAAAACATCATATTACTCTAGCACACTAAGCCACTGTCGTTGGGCTAATGGTGCTCAACTTGCGCCACATCCTCAGCTCTACCACCACGCCCGGCCTACCTCCATATGTAGCTCACATCATGTCTCCTCTGCTGAGCCTGCCTTGCATCCTTAGCTCCACTGCCATGCCCAGTCGAGCTCCAGTGCAACTCATGTTGTGCTTCCACCTCGTGGAGGTAATTTGCAATGGATAAAAAATTTATTACATGATATAATACACCCAAACTTTATAAATGATACTGACACTGCAAAACATCTCAACATCAACATGATCCCTATTACACACACAAGTATTACTTGTGTTCAAATTTGAAATCAAACCAAAATTGAACATAATGCCTTCCCATGTGAAGCTAATCTAGGAAAGGATATGATTATTTGTAAGTTTGTTAGATGGATTTGTTTGAATAGATAATTAAGGTCGTGAATTTGTTTGAAGAGATGGGATAGAATTGGTTAAGGAAGTTGGTTTCTGCGGCTTTTTCTATTCGTTGGTTTTTAAGGATAGGTGGGACGGGAAGTGGGTAAGTAGATGAGAGAACGGACGACAATCAACTCTTTTTATATAGTAGGATTAATGATGAAAGTTTAAAAAATTTGACCGCACAGGTCCATAGCAACCTATAACATAACATACCATTGTACAAATAATTAATAGCATAACATAACTTATTCATAGCTGCACAAAAGACAAATATATCACTAGTTTGCAAATACTCGCCCGTTAAGTTACTTTGATTTCGATTGGTCATAGATATATCCATTGCATAGCGTTTTTTGAGGAAACCTATGGATAGTTTTCAGTAATTGATAGCGGAACATAGTTTTTTATTTATACTGTTAGTCTGCATTCGTGGCATATTTCATGGACAATTAATTGATGGAGAAATAGTACAACTTACCATTGTACTGCTAATTGATGACTAAGCATACATTATCATTGATGGAGAAATAGTACAACCTATCATTGTACCGTTAATTGATGACTAAACATACATTATCCATTGTTGCATGGATGGAGAAATAGTACAACTTATCATGTACAATTAATTGATAGAGAAATAGTACAACTTATCATTGTACTGTTAATTGGCTCGGTGCGCAAGGGTCTTCGCGCCATCTGTAGGCCGCGCAGCGCAACAACCCCTGCGTGAGCTGGCGGGAACGCTGGTAACAGCTCTCGGCTTGTCCTTTCGTGCAGCTTCGGGCAAGCGCAAAGTCCCGTTGTGGTGCATGGTCGTCCACACGGCAAGTGCAGCGCTGGTCCGAGGCTAGTGGTGAGAACGGATGAAATATGGATGGATAATAATTTTATCATATTTATTTATATATTTTTTTAAGATATAGATATGAATATGAATACCTTAGATACTAATATGGATACGAACAATATCAAATATAAATACGGAGCGAATACGAATCGAAACGAATACGATCACGAATATTTTTTGAAACATAAAAAACCCCTTAAATTGTATGGCAGAAATTAGCGAAAATATATAACTAGTTTATTTGATACAAACATTCATGAATTGTTCATATTTTCAACAACCACACATAACATTGGCACTAGGAAGATACATTAATTAGTTCATCGCAAACATAATGTTTAGTATCAAGCATTCCTTGCTGCCATTAACTCTATGTTCTTTAAAAGTGTAATAATGAGCCTACTTATCTAATGTTCCTTTTGGCTTGATAGTATCCCCTGTTGCCTAGACACCCATAGTACACTCATTTAGGGCCTGTTTGGATATCCCTCTCATCCAACACCCCCTTAAGGTGAAAGAAATATTTTCTATAGGAAAAACATACCTATACAAAATGAAACTAGAAAGTTTTCATATCTTAATATTAGAAGGTATTACTAAGAATGCAAATAAATACAGATAAAATTTATCTAACATGGCAAACATTTCACGTATGTAAAAACAATCCTTGAAATGAATGGATTTGGGCCAGAACCGATGAGCAAAACAAAAATATCTTCTGATTCAATGAGGATAAGACAGGAACTAGGTTTGCAAATAGACCAAACTCAAGAGCTACATTACACAATATGATCGAAACACATCCTTTTTTGAACCTTAAAAAGGTTAGCTATAAAACTTTATAGAGAAGGATAAAACATAATACTAAAAACTGCAGAGGGGTTCACGGGCTCATCACATGCTATTGTCTTGTGGTCTGTATAAATAGTTGGCTAAATTGTTTTATGACCTTTAGAACTTCATGATATATGATATACTTGTTAGCAGCAAGTGACACACTCCAGTGTATCTGGTTCAATGAACTTGATACACTGGTTTGTGTTATTTGCTTCGTAGAACTTTGTTTAGGCTCACAACACACTGCAGTTAGTTTTTTCTTAGAAGAAAGATGGCATCCACACAGTCGTCGTCCAAAAATTTTTACTATTACTATCATTTGTCAATCTTGTGGTCTGTCTCAATAGTTGGCTAAATTGTTTTATGACCTTTAGAACTTCATGATATATGATGCACTTCTTAACTACAAGATATATTTGGAATGGCATGTTACTGTTCCAAAGGGACCTTGTAGCAATAATATATGCCACATAGACCTTCAAAGGGCATGAAGCAAGTGATACACTCCAGTGTATCCGGTTCAATGAACTTAATACACTGGTTTGTGTCACTTGCTTCATTGAACTTTGTTTAGGCCCATAGCTCACTGCAGTTAGTTTTTTCTTAGAAGAAAGATGGCGTCCACATAGTCGTCGTCGTCATCTGGGTCTCACGCTCCCAAGATTGGGATAACTAAGCGTGGCCGAGGAGTATTGAAAAGGCCAGAGGGCCGAATGACCATCGCGGTGATCTCTCCAGATGGGGTCCCTCTACAACCGAAGAAAGCAGCGGCATCATGTCGTACTACCTGCGGGATAATTGGAAGGCAATGGGTCCCCATCACCATAGCAAGCTAGAAAGATTTGGCAAAGGATCAGAAAGATCAGCTATGGGAGGAAATTTCAAATTCGTTTGATATCCCAGCAGAACTATAGGGACTCATGCAACGGCAAGCGCTCCTCGCAATGGGAAAAGCATGAAAGAATTTTAAGAGCACTCTTGTCACGTAGTACGTGTTCAATGATCTCACACCCTTCACGAAGTATCCTTTCATGTCGCCAGAAACATGGGAGGCCTTTATGCTGATGAAGACAATGACCGAATTTCAACAACAAAGTGCGGCGCACAAGGCTCTCAAGTCATAAAACACTCATCCTCACAGACTCAGCACCACTGGGTATGCGGGTAAATTCCCACAGTGCAGGATGCAGGACGAGGCCGCAATTCGATTGGATGCCTCCCCGCCATTTGCCGGGATCACAAACGAGCACGCTCGAAACTGGTTAAGAGCGAGGTCATCAACCATATCTTCGAGTGTCTCTTTCAAAAACCTGCAGACGAGGAAGTGTCCCAACACCTGGTAAGATATGTTAAACTACATAGTTGTTAATACCTCTTGAACTTCATGAGTTCAAAAATAACATGATTGCCTCTTGCAGTAATCATTGACTATCGAATCTTCTCGAGGCTGCTTTCAAGAATACAGGGAGAGAGATGTACTATCACAGGCCTTGGGAAACAAGGAGCACCCAAGTCGCACACAAGGCTTGGGGGTTTACGTATCTTGGAGGCACAGATTTCCAAATAACTCCGAGACATATAGGAGTAGGAAGAGATCCAAGGCCTACCGCAACGAACAAATAAAACAGGAGCTTCAAGCTAAACTTGAGGAACAACTATCTGCCTCACATCAAGAGCAAACTACCTCACTTCAAGGAGAGATAGATTCATTGAGGGAAGAACTGAGACAAGTCCGCAACCAATTGCAACTCACCCCTATTACTGCGGTACTCAGTCCCTCTCAACGTCGCAACAGCTGCGCGTCCACACCAATTATTGAACATAGCAATGCCCACTTACCTATCGACGACATCCAGGTAATATACCTCTTTAGAATGCTACATAGGTCTCTCTGGTGGGCGCCTTAGCTCATCTTGTATCGTTATGTAGGAGCTCACGCCTTGCATCCTCAGAGTCAGGCTTGTTGGCTCCATTTTCGTTGAGACTGGCGGGGGATGGTAATGTGACGATGGCCCGATCTTCCGAGAGGTACTGATAAGTCGATTGTGGAGAACTTGACGTTGATGATCCAAAGGCTTTGACCAAAACAGATCGAACCCCTCACAATCACTACACCACTGCTCCGTTGGTTATCAACCGTGCCGAACACGGTTGACCTCGCCAAGAAGGCTATCTCCTGCAAGCGAATCGAGAACACAAGCAAGAGAGTTCAAGATGCAATCTGAAATTGTATTGCGAATAAAGATTAAGTTCACGAGTTGGGGTTCCTCAACCGAACATGCAGTGAAACTGCTAAGCGGAATAATCTCTTAAGAAAAACCCAACGAAAACTAAAGGGGTGCGACCTCCTTAAATAGGGGAGGGGAAAGCCACACTTATCTAATGACAAGGGACGCGATACTATTTGTGGTTACTGTTCACACAGCCATGGTACTGTTCACGTGAACAGTACCGGCCCAAATAGCCTAAGTACAAGGCCCTCGGCCCACTTTGACTCGGACTGGAAAGTGACATGACTTGTTTGGCAGTTTTTGATCTGCTCGGATGGAGTTTGGAGGTGAGACCAGATCCATCTAAAAGTAGACTCCAATAGCTTTCCAACGAGTACTCACAGGCTCTGAGAAGCTTTCTGGATCAAAAGTTATGGCCGTTTGAAGTAGACGCTGTTACAAAGGCCGAATCTGAGTCGAACTCGCGAACAGGACTTGGATTGCGCTTGACGGTTCTACTTCTACACTTGATCTCACATGGTTCTTCCCCATAGTTCCTAAGGACAATTAAATCATCACAAGAGTTAAGTAGTATGCCATTCTTTGAAACATTTGTATGCAAATTTAGGAACGCATTCACCTGATGGTTAAGTTGACGTGCTCGTGCTCGAGTCATTGGTCCTTGTATCATGGTTTCAGTTTGTTGAGTTTGTTGTGGAGTTGTCATAGTTGTATCTGTGGAAAGGATGTCCTCATCATTCTCCCCTTCTTGAATTGGAGTCGTCCTCGACTCAACCTCATCTTCCGCGCCCAAGCAAGGTCGTAAATCTGTAATGTTAAAGGTGGGGCTAACCCCAAAATTTGCAGGCAAGTCTAACTTATATGCATTATCATTAATATGTTCAAGCACTCTACAAGGACCATCTGCACGAGGCATGAGTTTAGACTTTCTCAATTCAGGGAATCGTTCTTTACGCAAGTGTAACCACACAAGATCACCAGGTTCAAAAGTAACATGTTTGCGTCCTTGACTACCAGCAACTTTATATTTAGCATTCATAATCTCAATGTTCTCTTTAGTTGTCTCATGCATCTTACGTATCAAATCAGCACGTTGTTGCGCATCAAAATTTACCTTCTCAGTAGCTGGAAGAGGCAACAAGTCGAGAGGTGCACGAGGTATGAAACCATAAACAATTTCAAAAGGGCATTTCTTTGTGGTAGAATGCAGCGAACGATTATAAGCAAATTCCACAGGAGGCAAACATTCTTCCCACATTTTTAAGTTCTTTTTAAGCACAACCCTAAGTATAGTAGACAATGTTCTATGGACTACCTCAGTTTGTCCATCGGTTTGGGGATGACAAGTAGTGAAAAATAACAGCTTAGTTCCCAACTTACCCCACAAGGTTCTACAAAAATGACTAAGAAATTTAGCATCACGATCTGAAACTATCGTATTCGGAATACCATGCAAGCGAACAATTTCCTTAAAGAACAAATCAGTAACATTTGTAGCATCATCGCTTTTATGACATGGTATAAAATGAGACATATTAGAGAATCTATCCACGATAATAAAAATACTATCCCTCCCCTTCTTTGTTCTAGGAAGCCCTAAAACAAAGTCCATAGAAATATCTGTTAGTGATGTGCCCAAGAGGCAATCATAAATAATTCGGTTTTATAGGCCAAAAGGGATATTGATCCATATGGGATTAGGGTTCTAATGGGCCTACAACGTGGAAGCCCATTAGCATGCTCTATAAATATGTGGAGGCGGGGCTGCAGGTAATATAGAGTACTGCCCTGAAAACCCTGGCCGCCACCTCCCCTCGGCCGTATCCCGAAACCCTAGCCGAGCGTGCGGTGCTAGCACACCAGCGCACGGCGTTCCATCCCGAACGTGTGGACTCCGTGGAGGCGCCGCTGCTGTTGCTGCTGTGCTGATCGGCGAGAAGCGCAAGGCTATTGCTAGGACGCGAGGAGGAGACATTCAGTTCGTGAAACGATTGACTGCTTCTTCATCAACGCGCATCTACGTTGGACCGGGGTGCTCCAACTCTTCTTCCGCTATGCAGCGCATCTAGTGGTAACTATCCATGACTTCCTTACACGCATGTTTTCTGGTTGAACGCGGTAGAAAATCAAATGTTGTAGCTAGTGTAGCCTACCCGTTCTCCTTCAATATCTTCCCAAGGTATGCTTGGAACAGGAAGAGGCATGTATAAACGATGAGAATTAAGTCGTGACTTAGCTTTTTGGCACGTGGTGCAGCGGGCAATGAAGCGTTCGACGTCACGCCTCATCTTTGGCCAATAAAAGTGGTGGGACAGAATGTCCTCCGTCTTCTTCACGCCGAAGTGACCCATCAATCCTCCTCCATGCGCCTCCTGTAACAACAAAAGACGAACGGAGCCAGCTGTAATGCATAGCTTGCTAGCACGGTATACGAATCCATCATGCACAACAAATTTATTCCAACCCTTTCCCTCTTGACAATTTAGCAATACATCTTTAAAATCAGCATCATGCGCATATTGCTCTTTTATTGTCTCTAACCCAAAGATTTTGAAGTCAAGTTGTGAAAGCATGGTATATCTCCTAGACAATGCATCAGCTATTACATTTTCTGTGCCCTTTTTATATTTAATGACATAGGGAAAAGATTCAATAAACTCAATTCACTTAGCATTCCTACGGTTCAGGTTGTTTTGACTTCGAATATGTTTCAAGGATTCATAATCAGAATGTATTACAAACTCTTTGGGCCATAAATAATGTTGCCATGTTTCCAAAGTTTGAACTAGAGCATATAATTCTTTATCATAGGTAGAATAGTTCAAACTAGGACCACTTAATTTTTCACTAAAGTAAGCAATATGTTTTCCTTCTTGAATTAACACACCCCCAAGACCTATGCCACTAGCATCACATTCTAATTCAAAAGTCTTGCTGAAATCAGGAAGTTGAAACAAAGGGGCGTGTTAACTTATCTTTGAGAGCGTCGAAAGCTTGTTGGTGTTTGGTGGCCCAAGTAAAAGGAACACCCTTCTTTGTAAGCTCATTCAGTGGTGCAGCGAGGGTGCTGAAATCCCGAACAAAACGTCGATAGAAACCAGCGAGCCCGAGAAAACTCCGCACTTGTGTGACCGTTTTAGGAGACGGCCAACTCTGGATAGCGATGATCTTGTCTTGATCAACTTCAATACCCTGTGGAGTAACAACATAGCCAAGAAAAGAGACTCGATCCATGCAAAAGGTGCACTTCTCAAGATTACCAAACAAACGTGCATCTCTCAAAGCATTAAAAACAGCACGTAAATGATCAAGATGTTCTTCATATGACTTGCTATAGATTAGAATATCATCAAAATAAACCACCACAAATTTTCCAATGAAAGCACACAAAACATCGTTCATCAAACGCATGAAAGTGCTAGGTGCATTAGTTAAACCAAAAGGCATCACTAACCACTCATATAGCCCGAACTTAGTTTTAAATGCCATTTTCCATTCATCTCCCAATTTCATTCTAATCCGGTGGTACCCACTACGCAAGTCTATCTTTATGAAAAGAATAGAATCACTCAACTCATCCAGCATGTCGTCTAACCTAGGAATAGGATGACGATACCGTATTGTGATATTATTAATGGCTCTACAATCAACACACATACGCCAACTACCATCTTTCTTAGGAACCAAAAGAACAGGCACAACACAAGGACTAAGGCTTTCCCGTACGTACCCTCGGTCCGAAAGGTCTTGGACTTGTCGCTGAATTTCCTTAGTCTCCTCCGGATTGGTCCTATACGCCGCACGGTTTGGCAAGGTCGCTCCTAGAATTAAGTCAATTTGGTGTTCAATCCCTCTAATAGGTGGCAGCCCCGGGGGTATCTCAGCTGGAAACATATCCTTATATTCCTGTAAAAGGTTAGTGACAGCAGACGGCAAAGAGCTAGATACATCATCAAGTGAAAATAAGGCATCTTTGCATATCAAAGCATAGCATGGCATATCATCATGACAAATTTCAGCAAGATCAAATTTGGTTGCAAGCATGACACAACCCTTTAATTTAATTCCCTCGGTACTAGAACTAGGTGCCAACCTCTCTTTCTTAGGTGGGAAAACATTCTTTACAACTTGCTGATTTTCAGATTCATTTTCAAGTTCTTTCTTCTTATTTTCAGCTAGCTCTTTATCACAATTAGCAATTTCAGTAGGTGTCAAAGGTAGCAAAGTTATTTTCTTTCCTTTGTGCACAAGAGAGTATTTATTACTTCTACCATGATGAGTTGCATCGGTATCATATTCCCATGGACGACCTAATAAAAGTGAGCAGGCTTGCATAGGTACTACGTTGAAATCAGCAACATCATGATAGGAACCAATGGAAAAATGCACTCTCGCAGATTGTGTTACCTTCACCTTACCACTGTTGTTGAACCACTGAATGTGGTATGGGTGAGGATGCGCACGTGTGGTCAAGCCAAGCTTCTTGACCAATCCTGAATCCACCAAGTTATTGCAGCTCCCGCCATCAATTATAACACGAACACGGCAATCCTTGACGATGAGGAACATTTGAAGCAAATTATGACGTTGTAGCTTCTCCTCTTGCTCTCTTTGAGTGCTCAGTTGTAGCACCTCACATAACCATATGGGATACTACAATGGAACGTCATCGTCAAAGTGAAACATAAATAAGAACAACAAAAAATCACAAAGAATTTAAAATTTTATTAACACTTTAATAGAAAACCAACGGAAACTGGAATAAATATTTTTAAACATGGGACCGGTCCACTTCTAACCAAATAAAGAACAAATGGAACTACAAAACAGTGGCAAACCACGATGCTGAAAACTTGAGTGCTCCCACCCATGCATGATGCTATCACTCCACTGGCCTTTTACTTGAGACTGCAAAGAGCAAGCGTGAGATTTGGAAATCTCAGCAAGTACCCAACAACGGTCGCAACGCAGTGAGTAAAGACAACAAATGCAACCACGTGAAATAAGGCAAGCATGACAAGTAAGGAATGGACATAAGGCAACCAATGAACAACTGATATCGGAAATACTGTCATGAATAGAAGACGGATATTATGAGAACTGTGTATTAAAGATATTTGTTATGTGATAAGTTATAGCAAGTCATAGCAAGTTATAGCAAGGGTGCCGGCGACCTCATCCCACATACCCGGTTATACGAGAATAGCCAGGCACAACCTTGTCCTCTACTGTATAACCGCAGACGGGGTGTAATATCCTGTGTAACGAGAATGTACGGCCCCCGTACGTTACCAGGTTGGGTGGAAATGACCCCTATATGTGGGTAGCCCCGGCGTGATAATCCTTAGTTTGTTATTTAGTGAATTATCCATGATATAATTAGAGAGTTGTGATTGAATTAAGGTAAAGTTATGAGGGTAACGATTTAATATAATGAGACCGAAGAGACGGATTGGTGATACTAGGTGATAAAGTAACAGATACATCATGGACAGATTATATAGAACAAAATTAAGATAACTAAGAGATGGCAAGGATAAGGCTATAATAAAGTTATGAGAAGTGAAAAGATGCGCTACGGTTGAAAATGGAAAGACACAATTTCTGATATGAGGCGATATGGAATAATGATAAGATGATAGTGATATAGTAATTAACCCTAAGAGGTATTATTCTGTAGCTCACACAAGGTTAGCAACCAATCAAGTTTTATTATGTGATAAGTGATTATTAGTCAGATTAACCGGTTTAATACATACATCCTTCATGGTTCAAATACAACATCATACGATTATTGGAACATAATATTAGAACTAAAACATAGCAGTCCTAACATCGAAACAGCATCAACAATTTAAACCTAAGTTAAACATATTCATATACTACCCCCCATTAACGATTTAAGCAAAGATTCTAAAACACTCATTTAAGGTATGAATTCTAGAACATTATTAATCGAGCATTCTAATAAACCTAAAAACATGTGAACAAGTTAGCCTATAACATCTTTGCAAGAATACAAATTAAGAGTATAAAACTAGGCAAGTATGAACGATATGATAATAACTAGACAAACATTAGTGATACGTTAATGACCAGGTAACTTTAGTGATATGATGCTAGCCAGATACTTTGGTGATATGATAATGGCCAGGTAACTTTAGTAATTAGCCAGGTGACAGCGATATGGTAATTATTAGGTAACTTTAGTGATATAACTATGATCAGGTAAACTTGAGTGATTTGATAATTGTAATCAATGGCAAGGTGGCAAATAATCAAGAAACATGTGATATGCGAAACGTAAAGGTTACGGCCGCGAAGTACTTGCCTTGAGCACACTCAGCAGAACCGCTGCACGAAGGATCTGAGATGCACCACTGCCCAAACATTCCTCAAAGGCTGCATACGAACCTTTCATAGCTGTCGAGTAAGCCATAGCCTAATATTTTGCAGTTTATGCTCATGATCTCCATTTGTACAAATCCATAACGGCAGTAGAAAAATTCTCCTCTCACCGTTATTCCTTGTTGCATTGCAATGAACAGAGCTCAATCCTGAGGCACCCTCCGCAACAGAGCACCGGGTTCTTCCCGAACTCCTGCGACTTCTAATCCACCTCCTCCAATGTATAAGCGCAGTTGATGTAGCCGACGCCGCCAGCGCCACCACCACCAGCGCCGCCTCGCGCCAGTGCCGTCGTGTGGCCGTGCCGCACGCTGCCACCACGGCCACCGCACCCGCACACTAGCGCGCTCGCCCGAGTGCCGCCGCCCCTGTCGGCTGGCTGCTACCGCCATTGCTTGCTGGCCGCCGCCGCTGTTGCACCATGGCAGCGTGCGTGCGCGGGCATGTGCGCATGCATGCGAGAGATACCGCACGCGGCTGCCGCCACCACCGGGCCGGCCGCCGTCGCTGCCCTGCACCACGCTGCAGCCACCGCCTCTGCCATGGCAGCTGTACGCGCATGCATGCAGCTTGTGCTACCACGCGTGTGGTCCGCCGCCCCTTGCCGGCCGACCGATGCAGCCACTGCCTCTGGCACCGCCGCCGCGGGCACCGCTGCTGCTGCTGACGCATGCAGGCACGTGGGAGAGAGAGAGATTGAGAGAGATATCCCTGCAACCTCATACTGAGAGAGAGAGAGATCTGAGAAAGAAAGGGGAAGGAGATTAGATATGGGAGAGAGAAGGAGATTAGTTATGGGGAGTGGAAAAATTAGAGATAAAGATGGGTTAGTTAGGTTTTGCTAATTTTGGGGTGCTACATCAGTACTCGCTGCATAATTATGGTTCTATAATTCGCCATAGCAGCGGCACCTAAAATCTCCTCACCATCGCTGTCCGTCTCATGATCATCACCATTGCCTGCAAGGTTAGCTGCAAGAACATATTCATCCTCAACATCACTAGCACTTACATAACCACCATCTTCTGTCGCAATGTACGCCCGCTGACTTGGGCAATCTCTCATGACGTGGCCCATCCCTTTACAACGGTGGCACACAATGCCCGTCGTACGGCCCGTGGAAGCAACCGATGAAGAGCTCTTTGCTGGTGCTTGCACACTAGTATATTTGCTCGTCTCAGATGCGCGTGATGGTGGTGGAGGTGCTGCTGAACGCGCCCTACTCACAGAGGGGGCAACAGCTCAAAAAACAGGAGGTGGGGCTGTCTTGGCTTGCCCAGGCGTCGATCTTGATGTAGACGTACTCCCAAAGTTGCTCTTTGTCCTTTGTTGCCTACCCTGCAATTCTTTTTCTGCCAAACAAGCAAGCTGGAACAATCTATTGATATCGTTATACTCTTTGTAATCAATTATGTCCTGAATTTCACGCCTTAAGCCCCCATAAAAACGAGCCATCTTATCCTCCTCATCCTCTACAACATTACAACGCAACATGCCTATTTGTAGTTCTTGATAATATTCCTCAACAGATCTATTACCTTGGTCTAAGCGCTGTAATTTCTTATGCATTTCACATTTAAAAGCAGGAGGAACAAATCTAGCACGCATAGCTACCTTCAATCTATCCCATGTATCAGGTGTTAAACCAGAATTAACTACTTGAGTCCACCAAATGATAGCAAAATCTTTAAATTCACTAGTGGCTTGTCTGACTCTATGCACTTCAGGAACTAGATGGGCATTAAATTTTTGTTCAACTGTCATCTCCCAATCTAGATAAGTTTCAGCATCATAATTACCCGCAAACACTACAAGAAATCCTTCTTTTTATGACAAAATACCTTATGACCGTGCTTGTTTTCGTCATATAATGTATCATAATATGACGAAATATTTTGCGTCGTCATAATCTTATGAGCCAGAAACAAATTTATGACGACATAATTTATTGTGTCACCGAAAGCTACAAAATGTCGTCACAAATTGTCTGGCGACAGGATCCGGTTGACGCCTTGGGTTTTATGACGCTTTGAGCTGTCTTTATGTGATGGTTTGTCGGCGTCACTTTATGTTATTTCAAAAAATGACCGACCGCAACGTCAATATACCCCTGCAGGTGGACCCCGTCTCCTTCTGTTGACCAAATTCATTTTCCCCGTCTCCCCGACCCAACAGAAGACGGCGGTAAGCGGTTGGCGGCCTCTGGCGGTGCGGCGGGCGGCGAGCGGTGGGCGGCCTCTGGGTGAGCGTCGGTCGGGGCGGAGCACGGCCGCTGTCGTGCTACCTCTGGGCGGAGCTAGCTCACCCTCTCCCCAGCTGACGCCGCGGCACAGTGGGCGGCGGCTGCGCGAGATCTGCCGCCAGGCCAGCCGGCGAGCGCGGATCACTGGTGACCGCAACTGCATCAGGTTGGTAGGCGGTGGCGCATGGTGGGCAGTGGCGCCGTCAATCCCCTCTCCGTCCCCCTCCATTTGGTCGACAGTGGCGCCCTCATCCCCCTCCCTGTTCCTTTTTATTGGCATGGCAATTCGTAATCAATCCAATGTGCATCAATCAGGGCTCATCGGCGGGCGGGCTCAGCACGGCGGCGGGCGTCGTCTCGGCGGTGGCAGCTCCCCATCGCCCTAGGTGTGCCTTTTTTGCAGTGCCCCATCCCTGTTCCTCCTCTGTTGCCATTTCTGCTCACCTTCCCTCTCCAGTTCTCATGTCGCAGGCGTCGTCCTCAACTTCTCTGACTCGGCGGTCAAGCACAGCTAGGGTTGCCCCGCAACCCCGAGCCCTTGCTGTCGTTGCTGCAGAGCCTGCACCCACTGATGTCGATCTGCAGGACCCGATCGATGATGTGACCGGGTTGCCATTGATCATGTGCCCGGATTGCAAGGACGTGAGGGTGTTTGCTGCCACTACCACGAAGTCTGAGTATAACGTTGGAAAGAGGTTTTTCAAGTGCCCCCGGAAGACCTATCGAAATGTCAGTGCAGTGGTTTAGTTTCTGTTGCACAAATTTCAGTCATGTTTGAATAGGTCTCCCTGAGAATATGGTAGTGTTTGTAGCATTCAGTGCCTGCACTATTGGTGTTAAATTGCATGTGGTTGTCATTTGGATGCAGGGGAAATGTTCCAGGTATTGGTTCGAGGAAGAATATGTGGTGTACCTTGAAGATCATGGTTTTCTACTTCCAGCAAGCTCGACCGTTGCAGCAGCTTCGACAATAGAAATTCCTGAGCTTGTGGGAAAAATTGATACCTTAGAGCAAAATCTGAACAAGGTGAAGGAAATGGTTGGCAAGAAGAGGGAAGGCATGGGAAGCTGCATTTGTCTTGTGTGTGGATGTGTGAATGTAGCAATGTTCCTGGTGTTGGCCATCTTGTTGGTTGTAGCTGTAGTGTTCAAGAAGTAGGCAATGCTTTTGTCTTTTATGATGAAGTAGTCTGGGACATGTTCAAGAAGTAGGCAATGCTTTTGGCTTTTATCATGAAGTAGTCTGGGACATGTTGTATTGAACCTGTTGTGCTGGTATGAAATATGAGCCTTTGTGCTACTGGACATATGTTGTGTCTATGGAAATGTAACATGTGCATTTCTAATGTATGTTGGAAATAAATATCACTTGTGCTTTGATGTGGAACCTGTGTGGGATATTTTGGCAGGATGTATGTTACTTCAGCATATACATATTATGACGGATTTTGTACTTTTCATGACATTGTCATGTGGTCATAAAAACCCCCAAAATATATTTAGGACAGATTCTGGGCATTCCATGACATTGTCATGTGGTCATAAAAACCTGCAGACAATAGCATAATTCAAATACAACAGAATCACTAATAGAAGTTCATGGTTCACAAATAGCTCTAGAAATGCAAAGGTTAGTCATCATCATTGTCTTCCTCTGATGTGTTGCCTTCATCTGGACTATGGTACTCAAGGAAGGTTTCATCTTCATCTTCGTATTCAGCATCTATTTCATCACCTTGAGCTGTATGTTGATGTCGACGGATGCTCTCGACAAGGTCTCTACTAACAGGGCTGCCTGGTTCATTCTCTATGTGCATGAAATCCATATCAGGATAAATGTCTCCCACTGTACCATCTATGGTCGAAGTACTCTCCTCTTGGTAAGCCTCCTGACATCTCATCTGTACTTGTTCATGGATTGGTTGGTTTGTGTCGGACTCTTCAACATCAAATATATGTCGGTGGCCAAATTCTTGTACCACTCGCCAACATGGACCTAACTTTGTATCTTCCAAGAAAAATACTTGTGAAGCTTCCGTGGCTAGAATGAAAGGATCATTCTTATACCATCGTCCTTGGATGTTAATGCTCTTGAAGTAACCATCATCTTTCATTTCGTATGTCCTTCCCTCAAGATTGTACCATTCACACCGCAATAAGATAACAGTTCTATCTCCTTTGCTGTTCTTTGCATAAGTCAACTCAATAATGTCTGTGATTGTCCCATAGAAGTCAATAGTGTCATCATTGTGAGTACCTATAGTTTTGATGGTGGAGTTTTGTGTCTTCCTGTCTACCTCACGAGCCATAGTGTGGTACCGTACCCCGTTGACTATACAGGCTGTGTATGAACGCACACGCCTAATCGGCCGACATGCGAGTGAGTATAGGTCTTCATCAACATCTGTTGAGCCTTCGCATTTCAATCTGGTAATCTGCAGGTTGGAAAGAAAGAGAGTTAGTAAGTTTGAAAATGTATTGAATCATAAATTATGCAGTCATGTTGTTGAAGTTGCACACACATGATTCTCGAACCATGCAGCGAAGTGTGTTGGCATCATTTTTTCAATATCGTTCACCCCTTGTTGTTCTAATTCTTCCCTATACTTTCTGCAATAAAGGAAGAAGTTAATCAGTTTATTGTGACACTAATACTAAATATAGTTGTCTGAAATGACATGAGAACAAATACTCACTCTTTGTATTCATCAACCTCTTCGCAGTTGTTTAGAACAAACCAAACCATGGAGTCATAGTCTTTATCTTCATAATGAAATTTGGAAGCACCCAGCAGGTTAATACCATGACCAAAAATACAGTAACCATTGGGGGAGATGTTCTGTTCACCATCTAAGTTTCTTTCAGGCCTAGTGAACCTAGTAATAATGTCACTGAAATATGTTGAGCACTGGGTCATACACTCATAGGCAGTGTATGCCTCTGCAACAGAGCCTTCAGGTCTTGCTTTATTGCGGATGAAACGCTTAAAGGTGCCCAATCTTCTCTCAATGGGATACATCCATCCATATTGAACCGGTCCCCTAAGGAGTGCCTCATCAGGCAAGTGTACTGCTAGGTGGACCATAACATCAAAGAATGCAGGAGGATAAATTATCTCCAGCTTGCAAAGGATAAGTACAATATCTTTCTTCATCTGGTGTAGTGCATCAACCTTTAGAGTTTTTGAGCAAAGTTGTCTAAAAAACGTACCCAATTCACAAATTACTTCATATACGTCTTTGTGCACTAAACCACGAAGGGCAGCTGGTAAAATACGCTGCAACAGTATATGACAGTCATGTGTTTTCAGCCCATGCATTGATCCTGCTCCCTCCATATTGACACATCTTGATATATTGGAGGCATAGCCATCTGGAAACTTAACATTGCTCACAAACTGCAAAAACTTCTTCTTTGCTTCTGGTGTTAGAACGTAACAAGCTCTTGGCTTTGAGGAGAAATTACCACTGCCATCTAGCAAATGAAGCTCTTTTTTTATACCTCTGTCTTCCAAATCTAGCCTAGCAGCGATGGTGTCCTTTGTCTTGTTCGGAATATTAAGTAGAGTTGACAAAATGTTTTCACATATGTTTTTCTCTATGTGCATAACATCAAGGTTGTACTGTAGCTTCAATTTTGACCAGTATGGCAAATCGTAGAAGCTAACCTTTAGATGCCATACTGGTTCTCCATTACGGCGTCGTTTTCTTGATTTCTGCTTATCTGGATTCTTCCCTGGAACATAGCAAACTTCATCCAACCTTGCCATAATCTCATCTGCACTAAATTTCCTTGGCGGCTCTCTGTTTTCATGGTGGCCATCGAAAGATCTGTTTTTCCTCCACGGATGGTCGCTTGGGAGGAAACGTCTGTGGCCTATGAAACCAATTTTGTTTCTCAGACATTCGGAGCATGGATTCTCATCACAGTGCACACATGCGAAGTAACCATGAGTGGTTCTGCCTGACATGGTGCCTAATGCAGGGTAGTCATTGATTCCCCACAGAATCGCTGCATGCAGACTGAATTCTTTGCCTTCATATGCATCATAAGTAGAGACACCGTTCCAAAGTTTAAGCATGTCTTCTATCAAAGGCTGCATGAACACATGGAAATCTTTGCCTGGTGATTTTTTTCCTGGAATTAGTAAAGCAAGCATGTAATTAGATTGGTCCATACACATCCATGGTGGAAAATTATATGGAACCACTACCACTGGCCAGATGCTATATGAATTGGTCATCTGACCAAATGGGTTAAATCCATCTGTAGCAATGGCTAGCCTCAAACTGCGGGGATCATCTGCAAAAGACTCGAAAGTCTCATCAAATTCTTTCCAAGCTTCCCCATCAGCAGGATGTCTCATTTCATTCTCAATTGGTACCCTCTTTTCCTTGTGCCATCTTGCATACTGTGCCCGTTGCTTTGACATAAAAAGCCTTTGAAGGCGTGGAATTATTGGAAAGTAACGGAGGACCTTGTGAGGAACTTTCTTTCTGCCCTCCTTGTTCACTTTCCATCTTGTGAAGCCACAAACTGGGCAATGATCATCGTGTTCATGGCCGTTCCAAAATAAGGCACAATCATACTTGCACACATCAATACAAACATAACCAAAACCAAGCTTCCGAAGCAGAGCTTTCATTTCCTTATAGGACTTAGGAAGGCCGGGCACATTCTTCAGAGATGACGAAAACAACTCAAGGAAAGCATCGAACCCAGATGTTGTTATCCGATTGTACACTTTGATATGCAGCAGTTTAATAATGAAAGTTAGCCTAGTCTCCTCGGTGCAACCTGGATAAAGTTCACGCTTTGCCTCTTCCATGATTTCTTTATATAGGTTGCCACCAAAGCCATGGCTTGCTGCGGCGTGCAAATCTTGAATCAACCCTTGTATTCCCCGTGCACTATCATCTATGACATCTTCAGCTTGTCCTTCCTCATCAAGTGGTGCCTGGTCATTTCCATCCCATGACATATCTCCATCATCATCTTGTCCAACATCATCCTGTCCAACATCATTTTCTTCCTCTCCATGGTGAATCCACCTAGTATAGCACCTCGACATACCATTGAGTTCGATATCCTCGTGTACATCATCTTGGCTTTTCTCTTTCTGGTTAAGGCATTTTCGGCAGGGGCACTTGATCTTCTCATCTGCACCAAATGTACTTCGGACATGTTCCATGAATTGTGCAACACCAGACATAAAGGCCGGCGTAAATGGGGCACTGTTATGAACCCAGCTTCTATCCATCTCCACCTGCATAAATTTAGGTCCCAAAAAATTAACAATCGGCATGGAGAAGCAGTTGGCCGGCGAGGCAGGTGTTACCAGGTGGGTTGGCCGGCGATGCAGCAGCTCCGGCAACCAGCCACCGGCGAGGCTGCAGCAGCTAGTCTGGCCGGCTAGCCTCCATCTGAATGGCCATCGAGGGAGCACCTGCTCGATCTAGCCACATGCAGGGGAGGAGCACGGCGAGGTTGCTGCTGGAGGTGGGGGGAGGCCGGCAAGGGAGCAGGTTGAGAGGGAGGAGGTGGCGAGGGAGCAGGTCGCCGGCGGCCTCGTTGCTCGAGCTGGAGGGGGTCGCCGTGACCCAAGGAGCAGCTAGCGAGGTTCTTGGTGGAGGTCGGGGGGGGGAGGCGGGGTGGCGAGGGAGCAGGTGGAGAGGAGCAGGTCGCCGGTGTGGAGAGGAGCAGGTGGGGTGGCTAGCGAGCTGCTGGAGTCGTTGTTTGAGCTGGATGGGGGTGGCCGCGCGCCAAGGACCAGCTGGCCACAACGTTCATTTCTCTTATAAATCTATGGCAAAATATTGTAACTAGTTTATCTCCCACATACTTACTCCAAATTTGATCATTTTTTTCCTAAAATTTTCTTAAATCATGATCTATGAATATATTGCATTGATTTTGGTCATGTGTTCATGAGACAAAATTTGAAGAACTCAAAATTTAATTTTTAAAAATATGGCAAATTCACACCACAATTTCAAACTCAAAATGAATTCAGGCAAAAATGGGGCATTGTGCAGACCCATATCTGTATATTTACTCATGAGGCGCGTAAATTCTTTTGGGATGACCCATATCTGTATAGGCATTGTGCAGATGGGGTTATTCGACGTTGTCTTCCTCATGAGGAGGTTCAAAGTGTTATTTTTCACTGTCATTCTGCTCCCTGTGGTGGTCATGCAAGCACTGCAAAAACTCAAGCTAAGGTTCTCCAAGCTGGATTCTATTGGGCTACCATGTTTAAGGATATTCATGCTTTCATTCAGTCTTGTGACCCTTGTCAGCGTGTAGGGAACATGTCAAGACGACATGAGATGCCTCAGCATGGTATCTTTGAAGTGGAAATCTTTGATGTTTGGGGAATAGATTACATAGGACCTTTACCCTCTTCTCAAGGGTACAAGCACATTCTCGTAGCAGTGGATAGTCAGTGGGTCAGACCCTTTCATAAACTATAAGAGAGATAAGTAAAATTTGAGAACAAAGTTTCCATCACTTTCTCGGATGACAAAATGACCTAAATAAGAAATGTAGATATCAATGAGTTGTGCAACTTTGGTATTCATGATTTTTCCATTTGAAATTACTTAGTACCCCAAATTTTGGTTTCAAGTTTACGACTTTGAAAATTCAAAATTTCAACTCTCCAAACAAACTCAATTGAAAAAATGACTAAAATATAGATGATAGATCTCGATGTGTTGAACAACTTTGTTTCTTACCTTTTTTCCATTTGAATTCATTTAGTCCCCCAAATTTGTATTTCAATTAGTAATAAGACTAATTCTCTCAATGACATAGGGCCCCACCGCGCCAGACCAAAATTGGGCACGCATTTCTCCCGCTCTCCCGCGCAGGCTCTCTACCACCGACACATGGGCCCCACACAGCTCCCGCCCATGTAGAGGCAAAAAAATCCCCCTCCTGCCTTATCCTCTTGTCTGAGTCGCGCCCACCATTCCCGTTTCCTCCTTCCCCCAAGGCCCTAACCCTAGCGCCGCCCTGCCTCCGCCGCCCCTCCGCCACTCGCGCCCACACAGCTCCCGCCCATGTAGAGGCAAAAACATCCCCCTCCTGCCTTATCCTCTTGTCTGAGTTGCGCCCACCACTCCCGTTTCCTCCTTCCCCCAAGGCCCTAACCCTAGCGCCGCCCTGCCTCCGCCGCCCCCCCGCCACTCGCGCCCACCACGCCGCCGCCACTCGTGCCCACCACGCCGCCGTCACTCATCTCCACCACGCCGCCCCGAACTCCCTCAGCGCCGCCCCGATGGAGGAGGCCGGAGCTGGAGCTCCGAACGCCGGCATCCCGGACTCCCTCAGCGCCGCCCCGACGACTTCCACTTCGAACCCCGACGCAGGAGGCCGGAGCCGCCCCGACGGAGGAGGCCGGCTGCCCACTGACACTTGGTGAGCAGCCAGCCCCGACCTCACCGCCGGATTTGGTGAACCGACGATAGGGCGCCCGTCCAACACAGGGCGCCGGCTTACCGCTGCGGCTCCGCGCCACGTCTTCTGCCTCACCGGCTACCCGCTGACACTTGGTGAGCCCGCTACGTACCTTCCATCTTGGCTAACATCTTCACACAACATTGTAGCATCATTGGTTTCATTAGAAATAGCAAAAGAGAGAATCCAGTTATTCAGTATTGGCTACGTACCTTCCGTCTTGTACTGACTAATAAATAGCTATGCAATATAGTTATTCAGTATTCTTGTTCTCTGTCAATCTTGTTCACTATTAGCCTTGTTCCCTAGTAGTTCTTTCTTGTACAATTTTGATGTTATTTTGCCTTCTGTCTACCATTTAACAGAATACTGATTTGTTAGTTTTTTTCAACTCCTTTACAGAAACTGAATCCAGTTTCTGCTCTTTCTGCGTTTGACCGTTTAAGTAATAGAAGAAATGACAAAAACCCAGTACGAGCAGGACAGGGATGACAATGTAAGGACAATTCAGGAACATTTTAGCTCTCTGGGTATTCCACTATTAGCTCATGAAGTTAGAGAAGTTCTTTCAAAAAAGGAAAAGGGCAAAGGAAAGACAGTAGTGTCTGACAAAACAGTTTCTGACAATGATTATGATCCATCCTCTGACATTGATAACCACTCTGATAGTGATGATGACTACGATGATGACCTCAATAATGAGGTCAATACTGAGGTGAGATGCATTACTTGACCAATTAACTGGTTTCTTGTCTCCCTGTGACAAACATGTACTTCAGTTTAGTCATTTAATCTACTTGACACTTCTTTCTTATTTAATAATATGCATGTTTCTCTTGTCAGGTAGAAGGGATGGTTCCAGGAACTCGCCCTCGGCAGAAGAAGCAAAAGGCGGCAACAATGGCACCTGCCAACCAGCAGCCACCGCGCACGCCTATAAGATTCACTAGGCAAAGTGCAGCCATGCCTTCGCCTGGAGGCCGTCCACCACCTAGGCAAAGATTGCCCTTGCCTCCTAAGAACAATTCCAAAGCCAAACCTAAATCTAATGCCATTTCTAGTGCCAGCCAACAGCAAGGCCACCTCAATACAAGCGGCAGCCAGACCACACAAACTACGAACACAGTGCCTACTACTCCAATAATCACCATGACCAGTCCAGCCATATCAGCGCCTGTTCCAATCACCATGTTGATGCCTGGTGCAAACACTGCGCGTAGTACTCCTAGACCCACTCTTGGCCTGTCTCAGCAACCTACTCCCACAAGTAGTGTTAATAAAACTGTTGGTGTGGACACCTCGCCAGGTGGACAGAGCTCTAGGCAAAGCAATGACATCAGTGACTCAGGTGGGCAATCTGAAGCTGCTATTTCAGAGGGTCATACAGATGAAGGAGAACCAGATGGCGACTTAGTTCCAGGTAAACAATACGTGTTCACAAGCATTATTTTCTCCATGCAGTATATGGATTTGTTAATCCTATAATAACACATTTTGATTATTATTTGCCAATGCGGTGCCCCCAAAGAATGTCCGCAAGAAAACCATGGGTCATGGCTTAGAGAAGATTAACAATGGAGGAAAGAAGCTGGCTATCCATGTGGCTGAAGGGAAGAAAAGACCTGAGGTCCCACTACAGGCAGTGAAGCTGGCATCAGAAACTGGTGTCACCGTTAGAGACAACCTACCTATCTACACCTCTTGGAAGCTTTATGAAAAAGATGCGGGGCCGACAGAAGTTGCAAAAGTGCTTGACAAAGTGGCGGTAAGACAGCTATTTCACTCCAAATAGTTTCTTGCATTACTCTAGTCCCATGTACAAATTGTGTTTTGTGTCTGATAAATCATATGTGTGGCTGCAGTCAAGGTTGGATGTGGATGTTAAGAACGAGGGACCAAGCAAAGCTGCATGCACTGATATCATTAAGAAGGGAGTAAGGCAGAAGAGGTATCACCTAAAAAGGAAGTACTTCGACGAGTCCCTGACAAGAGAACAGATGATGGCCAAAGAACCTCCACCAAAAATGAAGAAAGAGGAATGGATCAAACTTGTAGACTACTGGTGTGACCCGAAGAATCAGGTCCATGCCTGAATTGCCTTCTTTTGTTAATATGCAATGCAACCTGTGCATGTGAATGAAAACTCTATTGCATTTGTGGTGCAGGAAACGAGTTCTAAGAATAAAGTGAACTGTGGCCAAGTGCAGCTTCACCAAAGGACTGGATCTAGGTCCTACGTTGCCCATCGATACAGCCTGGTATGGATACTATGTATTTTGTGTAATTAGATTGAAAGATGGGACATTAGTAGCGTATAGTCATTACCATGTTCCTTTGAACTGTCAAGTCAGCACGTGATCCAATTATTTCTGAGATGACCTCTGATTTTTAAGCTAATTCTGAGTTTGGCCCTCTGATTTCCGAGATGAGCTCCCATGTTGCTATGTCATCAGAGATTTCAATGTGCTATGTCATCAGAGATGCTCATCAACAGTAGTAGGTGTTGTTTAGGCAAAGTTGTTATTATTGATCTGGTGTCCAGGTTGCATAGATGCATGTTCCTGTGTTGTTTTTCTTAAACTCAGTAATTAATTGCGTATGCCAGTGATTGCATTTGTTGTTTGCATAAAAAATCTGGAGGCAAATACTTGTATGATCTGTAGTGCATACATATTTTGGCATCTTGCTGTTGGCAAATACAAAAAATCCCATGTTTGTCTACCCCTCTCTTTACCTTCATTGATGTCATTGTAAATAATTTTTTTACATGCTGCAGAGGCCTAAGTACAACAACATGGATCCTGATCCTGTTGATTTCTTTGGGGAATGTATGACTAGTCCGCAAAATGGTCGAACTCCTCTTGCAGATGACATATATGTAAGTTATATAAATATTGCAGACTGATTTACTGTACTCAACTACATGCCTGATTGAACATTGTTGTATGGCCTTGTTATTAATTAGATTCATTCTATGTAGGAACAAATGGTGGCAGAGAAGGAAAGAGAGCCAGAAGAAGGACAAGAACAAAAGTCTCCCACCAAGATTGTTGCTGACAGTCTGAGTCAGATAAGCCGTTCGTCCACCTTCCTACCAAACATTGGTGTCCCTAGAGCATCGAATATTGCTCGGTCCACAACAGTCGCAGAAGCACGCCTGCAAGCTCAGTTTGAGGCAACACTTCAAGCAGAAAGAGAGGAAGCTGCTAGGAAGCAGCAAGAGTTGCAAGCACAAATTCAAGCTCAGCAGGCATCACTTGAAGAAAACAAAAATTTGTTGCGCCAGACTCAAGAAGACATGAAGGGGATGCATAAGAAGTTTGAAGAGACTAATGCGCTGCTGCGAGCTGTGTTGAAACTTCAGAGAGATTGAGGTAGGTCCAAATGCGCTCTATGTTGGCACAACACCAAACTTTCTCTGTTGGAACTTTGTACACTTTGTTGTTAGAACTATGTGGTATGTTTGAACCTGTGTGGTGGAACAGTTTGAACTTGTCTGTTGGAACCTGGACCTCTTTATGATGTTTGAACTTTGAGCTGTGATGAGAATGTTGTGGATGATGGCTTCTGATATATATTTGCATGCTTGTATGTGCCGTCATGAAAGAACTGTGTGACATTCGTCATTGAACATGGCTACCACGTTCGTCATGTATTCGCAAGCAAGGTTTGTGACGGTGTACAAGATGTCTCAAACAACCATATAAAACAAGACACAACTGAAATGTCACAAAGTCTTGTATGACGATAAAGGTCATCACAATAAGTTATCTCAGTCAGGTCTCCCAAATCTCAATTTGTGACGGCTCATGTATTAGGTGACGCGTTGACCCACCAATATGTGACAGCAGAAGTCGTCATTAAATGTTGACAATATGTGACAAGGAAAGGAAACCGTCACAAAAGGTTGCCACCTTTTGTGACGGTTGTACATAGTATCGTCACGAGGTACATTATGTGACGGTCATTATATGACGACCGGCGCGACGCCGCTTTTTCGTCATAAGATACTTTTTATGACAACTTCTTTACTTTACATGACATTTTCGCTTTGTCATACAAGCCCAGATTTTTTGTAGTGAAAAGATGGTATGGTAAATTTGACTTTAGCAAATGGGTCATCATTAGCACGAGCATTGTGATGCTGAAAATTACCTCCCATACCGTGACGATTTTGATGTGGGCGGTGTCGTGGGCGTGCATCTTGGGCAGCAAATGCAGCACCGACGTCGGGGTTTTGTCTCTCATTATCATCTCCCTCCTCATGATCTTGGCCTGCATCGTGATCATACTCGCGTCCATTGTTTGGTAGCCGATTCACCATTCTTTCAAGGCGTGCAGTGAGTGTTGCAATACTCTCATTGATGGAGTGCTGCATTGTATCCAGCTTCCTATCATTGTCCTCAGTAATGGTAGCGCGTTGTTCATCCAAAAGTGTCATGAGCTCTCCCTTTAAAACATACTCTTGCGCATCAGACATCTCACCTGCCATGGTTAGTAGAAAACAAAAGACAACACAAATGTGTTATCCCTATCAACTACTAGGTGATGGAAAGTAGAATCACACACTCTCAAACGTCTTACCACACTCTTACAAGTGTTCTTACCAATGCAGCAGGTGGTACAACCGGTGGCTGGTTCGTGACACCGTGTCGAGCTTGGGTACGATTGCAAGAGGGGACCTGTTCTGATCAAGAGTAGGTGGAGCTTGTAAGGCACAATATGATAGCAAAAAGATCAGTAATAATCAGTTCAGTAAATGTAAGTGGAAAGTTTGTTCAAAGGACTCGTGAAAAGTTGCTGATCCTAGCCTAATCACAGCTAGCCAATCAAGCCCTATGCAAGGAAGTGTATATACGCACACGCAACGAACAATGTGACTTGATGTAAGCAAAGGAGAACCTCACAACAAGTACTAGGAGAGACGCTAGCCCACTACTCAAACTTCTTTCTAAGGGCACAAGATTATTCGCGCGATGTAGAGCACAAAACAACGATATCTGTAAAACGCGAACAGCCCTCTAGATTGAGCAGATACAACAGCTAGTCTCAAATGATGAAAAGACAAAGTTTTATATGGCTTATATATATACTCGTTTAAAAGGTTTCGATGAGGTCTACAACTTTCTCAACTGGACAAAACCCAAATTCCGAAGGGAAGACCGAAACAATCACCAAAAGACAAAAAACCAAAATTTTGCGATGCAAGTTTGGGGCTAAAGATGGCCGATTTTGGGGGTCTTGGAGGGTGACTGGTACAAGTTGGTTGTTTTTCGATCGGACTCATCATTAGCTTTCCAACGAGTACAAGAACGTCAAAAACGGACACCGTATGCAAAAGTTATGCCCGTTTTACTGAAGGTGTGTCAAAAACGGACTCGAATTCATTTCAGCCTCAATTGAAACTGCTATAACTTTTGATCCCATGGCCGAAATTGCTCAAAAATTTTTTCTGGAGGCCTTTGGATGTATGAAACATAGCTCCACCAATTTTCACTATTTTTTGGTGAAGTTTTGATGCACTTTCCAAATTTCGGCAAAGTGGACTCTTTCCTCTTTTTTTCTCTCTCTCTCTCTTTTCTCTTTTCTTTCTCTTTTCTCTTTTTTCTGTTTTTTCTAAACAACCGAAATCAACTCTCTCTCTCTCTCTCTCTGAGTCCAAAACCCTAATTATTGTTTGCGCAAGGACGAGACAAGTGAGATGGTAAGGTAGGGGGTCGCGGCAAGGGTTGGCAGCGGATGGGGTGGCAGTGGATGGGAGGCCGCGGCAAGGATGGCGGCGTGGCAAGGAACGGCGGTACGGCAAGGAACAAAAACACACAACGACGAAGCTACGCAAAGGAACACGAGATGCAACTAGGCAATGACGAACTGGACTCTGACTAAACTAGCAATCAGCAACTTGAACATGACAATGTAACCAAAATTTAATGAGCAATACTGAAAAGAAAAATTGCAATGGCACAAGGGGTGTTGGGACAGCGGAAGAACACTATGACACTTTTTTTGTGGCTAATTTTCTGGAGTTTTGGGACGATATGAAAAACATAAACTAATCTAAAAGGGATGAATTACCTCACGGGCAACTGTTGCTCTGATACCAACTAATGTGACGATGACCCGATCTTCCGAGAGGTACTGATAAGTCGATTGTGGAGAACTTGACGTTGATGATCCAAAGGCTCCAACCAAAATAGATCGAACCCCTCGCAATCACTACACCACTGCTCCGTTGGTTATCAACCGTGCCGAACACGGTTGACCTCGCCAAGAAGGCTATCTCCTGCAAGCGAATCGAGAACATAAGCAAGAGAGTTCAAGATGCAATATGAAATTGTATTGCGAATAAATATTAAGTTCACAAATTGGGGTTCCTCAACCGAACATGCGGTGAAACTGCTAAGCAGAATAATCTCTTAAGAAAAACCCAAGGAAAACTAAAGAGGGTGCAACCTCATTAAATAGGGGAGGGGAAAGCCGCACTTATCTAATGACAAGGGATGCAATACTATTCGTGGTTACTGTTCACACGGCCGTGGTACTGTTTACATGAACAGTACTGGCCCAAATAGCCTAAGTTACAAGGCCCTCGGCCCACTTTGACTCGGACTGAAAAAGTAACATGACTTGTTTTGAAGTTTTTGATCTTCTCGGTTGGAGTTTGGAGGAGAGACTAGATCCATCTGAACGTAGACTCCAAGAGCTTTCCAACGAGTACTCACAGGCCCCAAGAAGCCTTCTGGATCAAAAGTTATGGCCGTTTGAAGTAGACGCTGTTACAAAGGCCGAATCTGAGTCGAACTCACGAACAGGACTTGGATTGCGCTTGACGGTTCCACTTCTACACTTGATCTCGCGTGGTTCTTCCCCATGGTTCCTAAGGACAATTAAATCATCACAAGAGTTAAGTAGTATGCCATTCTTTGAAACATTTGTGTGCAAACTTAGGAACGCATTCACCTGATGGTTAAGTTGACGTGCTCGCGCTCGAGTCATTGGTCCTTGTATCATAGTTTCAGTTTGTTGAGTTTGTTGTGGAGTTGTCACAGTTGTATCTATGGAAAGGATGTCCTCATCAGATGGCGTATCCATGGCTATCAGGGACGCTAGTGCACGGTGTACAATTAGAGATCAGTTTCATAAAGGTTCAGGTGGACATGATTAATGATGTTTTCAAGACCGTCCTTCTTGAGAAGTCCCAAACGAAGAGATTACGATATTAGGGGATGTCGTCCACACGTTCATCCAGTGGCCCAAGAGGGACATCGCCCTCGACTTGTCCGTGCCACGATCTCCACATCCAGTGGCCCAAGAGGGACATCGCCCTCGACCTGTCACATTAGCTCCGGCGGCTCCACCTCCCGCTCCGGTTCTGAAGTGTAGGACCGAACTGGCAATAGAGAGGGGGGGGGGGTGAATGGTGCCTTCAAACCTCCCCAAGTATTCACACAAAACTTCTTCTCCAATAGCTATAGAAGCTATGAAGCAAGAAGATCGAATGCTCACTGGAGAACCGAAAACAAGATCGACAATAGAACAAAAACAGAAGAGAACAGATGCGAATGACCGCTGAGACTAAAATCTGAATATCTAGAGTTTCTCGGGTCAATCGATCAGGAAAATTCAACCATAGCAAGGTAACGGCCTCAGGTCGAGAAATCACAGAGCTAACGACAACTCTTCGCCGAGGTCAATCAGAAAGGCATAGTCGAACAGAGAAGAGAGGAAATAAGATGCGCATGACCGTAAGGCCCGATTTCCGAATAACTTTAGATTCACAGATCTTTTGGTCGTGGGACTTCAAACACTGCAAGAAAACCACATCTGAAAGAGAAATTACCAAGAAAACAAGACTTCTTTGCTGAGATCGAGTCATACAATGAAGTCGAACACAAAACAGGGGAATCGAGAGAGCGCACGACCTCTCTGCCAAGACGTCGGCAACTAGACTTTGCTCTCGGGAATTAACAAGCCCAGATGGCTTAAAGGATGATACCCAGTTCTGAGCAAGTTGATGCACACCGAACAAAAACAATCTCAAACAGAAGAGAGGTGAGAATTAGATAGATCGGAAAGAACACAATCAAATCATCCAAAATATCACATAGACAAAACAAAGAAGTAGATGCAGAGAGATGAATGATTGCATTAATGGAGGTTTCTACAGCCACTCCATCCAGAGGTACACGAGCAACCGTCTCTACCCAGAGACAACTCACGCAAAATAGAAACGAAAACCCAGAGCGACTCGGGAACCACCTCCCCGAGCACCCGAGCTCTACATCCCTATTTATAGCCTCAAGCTACCGAGGGAACCCGTTAAAACCCCAACTAACAACGGGTATTACAATGTGCTTTACACACTAGCAGAAATGAACTCTAATGCTTTACCCGTTAACTCCAACAGCTCCACTGCTTAGCTCGTTAGTGCCAACAACTCCTGTGCTTTGCAGAGAACGGCTTCCCTTTGCAGGCTTTGCGCATTTCTCCAAAATGCCCCTCCTGCACCTTCCCGGAAGCTTCCTCCTCTCTTGCTGTCCAAGTATTGCAACCACTTCGCAAGCCTCATCGTCTTCGGCATCTCGCAATCGTTCACGACCTCAACACCGCCTGTGCCTAGTCCCGACCATCCCATGCCTCGCCACGACTTAGCCTCAAAGTCCTGCAACCATCACAGGCAAGAAAACATCACATAGCACCGCTCGAAACACAGATAACATCAATTTTTCATCAGTAGAAAGTACTCGAAAATACACCAACAGAGTCGTATACCCATTATGACCGGTCAAAATCACAAGATCAGCCACGCACATAGCCTACGACTGCATTGCACATCGTTACGACCACATCAAAGGTCCATACGACCGATTCCTAGGAGTTACGACCGCTTCAGGAGCACATACGACTGGTTAGACGGAAGCTACGACCATGGCCAAAGGTTTCAACATGGTCAAAAGGACTTCCAATCACGTCTGACCATGCTATGACTCCAATCGAGCGCTTCCGACCGCATCCGACCGTGTCCCGAGCATGTCCGACCACGTTCGACCACTTTCGACCGCGCTCCGACTATGTCCGACCGGTATCAACCACAACCGACTGCGCTCAGACTTTGTCTGACCGTATTCGACCACAAACGACCACGTCCGACTGCGATCCGACTGCATTCGACCACAAATGATCGCGTCCGCTGCGATCCGACCACGTTCGACCGCCTCACAATGTGGTCGAAGTCTGCCGACTTCCCAACGTGGTCGTGGTCGAAGTCTGCCAACTTTCGATCGCAGCGGTCGAAGCTACAACTTCTGACCGCTTCCAGCGATAACGTGGTCATAAACAATTTTCTGGCTCTCGACCACAGCCAACGTGGTCGTAGCAGTGTTCGACCACGGCCAACGTGGTTGTAGCATTGTTCGACCACGGACAACGTGGTTGTAGCAGCGTTCGACCACGGCCAATCGTGGTCGTAGCAGCATTCGACCACGGCCAACGTGGTTGTAGATTTGTCTGATGTCCTTCGACCACAGCCAATGTGGTCGTAAACCCAGCTGGTGACCTACAACCACGAGCAATGTGGTCGTAAACTCGTCCGACCACGTCCAAAGTGCTCTGCAGCGGTCGTAAATTGTGTACACACCTTCCGACCACTTGAGAAACACGTCTGCTGGCTTCTGATTTGCGACTAAGTGGTCGTAAAAGGTCCAATGAACATTCAACCACGGCTAGCGTGGTTGTATTTGCTGCTGACCACTGCCAACATGGTCGTACAAGCTTCCGACCATGCCAGGGAGCTATGACTTAGCAGAAAGCGCACAAATCAAACTCAATCTTCTTAAAACAAGTGTCAATTACTCATCACAAACATGGGATACCTCCACATGGTCTCTCATGAAGCCTGTTGCATCGGCTCCGTGGAGACGCTGCCAAAAACGTATCATAAGCGAGGCTCTAAGACTCAAGCAAAGAAAATTAAGGCATCCTGAGCCATGGAAGTTCATTCTAGGTGTGTCGTTGGTGCCCGAGTCACAATTACCCCAGCTTGGTCTGGTTTGCAATACATTGCATGTCTGGTACATGTAGAGATCCAACATGAAGCCAAACCGACAAAGTGGATTTACTGTGAGATACACGCAGGCGCATTTCCTCCATGACTCGGGTTACTTCGTTGTGACATTCGAAGACTTATTCTTACTATTCAATCTCGACAAACTCAACACCTCACTTCTACGATTCTGGACACTATAAGTGTACTGTACAATGAAGTTCTACATTCACGTCATACCGATAAATGTCATTACTCTTTACTTATGTATAGATACATGATCCAACAAGTCCGACGATGGCGACAACCGGTGGGTTTCCTCGACCCACACTTGGTCTCTAAGCAATCTATCAATGAAAATGCATCCTTCGTGCAAGATTACATAATGAGGGGATTGATTGCTCACAGCGACAAGGAGTACATCATGGTACCCTTCAACCAAGGGTAAGTGCTTCACTAGTTGCCACACAAGTTTCATTTCTACTTTATATGCAACATGAACTTAGGATTAATCACTATGGCGACACACATGACTAGGTCTCACTGGATTTTGATTGTGATTGTACCAAAGTGGAGAAAGGTAATATACCTTGATTCCCTACATAGGAGCAACCACAACTTCACTTGTGTGCAAGAAACAATTAACAGGTAAACTCATTTCCTCCATATATAACTCTATTGTAATCTTTCCTTCATATGCAATGGCCGAGGCTAACTTTTTTGGAATCACGTAGGTCGTTTACTGCTTATGTTACCCTAGGATGGAGACACAACAAATCCAGTGACACGCTGCGACACAACACGCGATTTTCGGTACCCACTACAACACAATAATCCTATATCACACTTTGTTATAATGCCTCTAGAATTGAAAATACCTATGTACGTAATTCTATTTTTGCAGTGCCACCAATAGCTACAGGGCAACATATGTGGATGCTACGTTTGCCGTCATATGAAGGAAATCATGGACACTAAGATGAATGAACCAGAGGTTTGTGAACCTTCCAATAATTATTATTTTTTGATTATATATATGTATATACACACACATGCTAATTAATGACTTAACATTGCTCCTCGCGACCGCGGGTGGACTTCGACAAAAGTGCATATGATCTTGACAAACTCGTCGAAATTCGTGGAAACCTCTCTAAATTCTTGCTAGCAGAGGTCATAAACAAGACTGGAGAGTTTCACCCTAGCAATGGTGATAATTAGATGTTGAAACATTGGATTCAATTGTACACATCACTCAATTGTGCTTAATCAAACAATTCATTTGTGAGATTTGTGTAACGATTGTCATGCTATATATATTTGTCTCATTCATTGTGCTATATACGTGATCTTGCTTGTTTTTAGAGGGCATGTCTAGCATATCCTGAGGCTAGCCGAAAAAGGGCAAATAAAATGGCTATTGAAATAGCTATCACAGACGGTTCAGTGTTCCAAACTGTCTGTGATATAAATACCCCAGACGGTTTCAAACACTGAACCATATGTGATATGAACGATATCATAGACGGTCTTTGTTATTAACCGTTTGTGATATGGTGTATATCACAGACGGTTCGGAACACCGAACCATCTGTGATATGAATGATATCACAGACGGTCTTTGTTATTAACCGTCTATGACATGGTGTATATCACAGATGGTTCGGAACACCAAACCGTCTGTGATATGAACCATATCACAGACGGTTAGTAACAAAAACTGTCTGTGATAGTCGAGTATCATAGATGGTTTTTTTATAAAAACCATCTGTGTTAGTCGAGTATCACAGACGGTTTTTTATGAAAATCATTTGTGATAGTCGCGTATCACAGATGGTTTTTATGAAAAACCGTCTGTATTGTAAGTTATCACAGACGGCGTAGGAGCCATCTGTGATAACACCTATTATCACTGACACATAAACTGAGATGGTTCAGGAACCGTCTGTGATGACAGTTCTGAACCGTCTGTGATAACACTGTCTGTAGTAATGTGTCCATTATATATTGATTGACATCAACCATCTGGCGTTAGACTTTTTTTTGCCTTAGATTAAGATAGTATCAAAGTATGCCCCACTTGAATAGAAAGTATTTAAGAGTGAGATAACACATAAATTTTGTGGAGGGCCATGCTGATTGAGATATTTGCCAATGTTGTTTTCCCTTTATATATATATACCTAGGCTCTCCCTAAATTTAGGTTGTCCCGGTTGACAAAAAATGCAAACAATAAACATATCGGATATAATCAAGAACACAAGAAGCACATATTTAACATGGAAAACCCAAATTGAGGAAAAATTGTGGGTGTAAAGGCGATGATAAACTATACGAGAGTCACATGCAAGGAATTTTACAGTTATGTGCCAACAAATCACATGCGACTAAAGATGATATATGCAAGGATACAAAAGTACACCATGTATGAAAAGAGCTTATATATGTTTGGGTGGGAGACTTGTGGTAGTTTAGAAGGTTTATATATTTTCAATATCGATTAACAGTATAACAGATAAGCTATATTCCATTATCAATTAACAATACAACACATAAGCCATGAATCCAACGTAGCAACAACCAACACCTATCTATCCCACGCCATTCAACCTCGTCCTCCATCCAAACACGCCCAAAGGGTCAACTACGCATGAGTCCTTGGGCCTGTGAATATATTACAAGGCCGCAGCACAACGCCAACCTATATGGAGAAAATACGTTTCTAGAGCCATGCAAAAAAATCCCTCACACACGGACACGATGCCGAAAGAAAAAAAGAAGAGAAAAACTCTCACATACACATGCATACACAACCCAATCCCTCTCCCCATATCCAGCACCAGCGGCGAGTCAAATCTACCGCCGGTACTGATCGACACTACTACAGAAAACCATATTACAGACGGTTCAGAAACGTCATCACAAACGGTTTTGTGAGCCGTCTAAATTTATGGGTCAGTAATGATACGAGGTCATCACAGATGGCTTTCAAACCGTCTGTGGTATAAATATCACAGACGATTTTAGTTAAAAACCGTCTGTGATATCTAAATATCATAGGTGATTTTTAACTAAAAACCGTCCGTGATTATCAATAACACAGACGGTTTTTAACTAAAAACCGTCTGTGATTATCAATAACATAGACGGTTTTTAGTTAAAAACTGTCTGCGCTATTCTCTTCTACCCCTAAATCTATTTCTGTTTATTGGCTAGCCTCAGGAAATGCTAGCCATGCCCTCTGAAACAAGCAGATCAACATGTACATGTATACATCCAATTCACATCTCAATTCATTTCACAAACATAAAACATTCATTTCGCAAATCAATTAATTGAAATGAAATAAAATATCCATTAGCAAATACACAATTACAATCAATGTCAATCTTATCCCAAACAAAAAATCATCTTACGCTGTGGAACTCTTCATCTGATTTTATGACTTTAGACAGCAAAAAGTACGCACACTCTCCTTAAATTTGTGCAAGGTCCGGTTGTTGCAATGCAGTTGTAGAGATGGGCGCAGCCTGTCGATACGCATATCAATGTGTGTACATATATAACCTGATAAATATGAAATAAATGTGGGAAGATTGACAAACCTTAGAATTGGTGATTTTCGAGGAATCGAGGAGTAGTTTCATATGGTGGCAAACGTAGAATCCACACATGTTGCCTGGCGGCTACTGGTGGTACTGCAAAAAATAGAATGTGTTAATTCAAGAGACATTACTACCAAGTGTTGTATATGATTAATTAATGTGTACTAGCGAATACCCAAAAATTTTGAACATGTTGCAAGGGCTTGGCCCCTTCCGTCGAGCCACGTGTCTCTGCAACGTACGTGGCGAACGACCTTCATGATTCGAAAAAGTTAGGTTAGTCATTCGGAAGGAAAGAAAGAGTACAATATAGTTATGTATGGAGAAAATGTACTTACCTATTGAGTAATTGGCCGATAACTATGTAGTCCGTTTTGTTCTTACTTAGGGAATCAAGGTATATTACCTTATTCCATTTTGGTATAATTACAATTAAAATCCAATGGAACCGCTCATTGTATGGCATAAGAACAAATTCCTCATCATGGTGAGCCAGTAGTGTTGTTGTAATATACCTCTCAACGAAGGATGCATCCTCGCTGATGGTATCCATGGCAACCAAGTGTGGGTCCATGAAACCAATTGGTGATTTAGATGATCTAGCTTCAGTCACCATTAGGGGTGGAAAACAGCAACGGAAAATTCATTTTATCCGATATTCGTATTCGAGAAAACACGAATGTGATAAGCAAAATCCGTATTCGAAAATATTCATATTTGTATTCGAGAATATCTGTATCCGTATTTGAGAGTATTTGTATTCGTATTCGAGAATATTCGTATCCGTATTCGTATTCGAGACTATTTGATTTGTATTTGATCCGTTTCTAGAACCCATGAAAAATTCGTACAAATTTTGTGATTCAAAATTTGAATTTAGGCGGTTTAAAACCGGTAACCGGTCAAAAGCCAGCGAAAAATCGGTAAAACCACTAGGAATCCATTTTATCCATATTCATATTCGAGAAAATCCGTATACAAAAATATCCATATTCGTATTCGAGAATATTCATATCCGTATTTGAGAATATTTGAATTCGCATTCGTATTCGTTTTAAAAATATGGATTCATATTCGTATTTGAGACTATTCGATCGTATCCGATACGTTTCCACCCCTAGTCACCATGTATCTATATATATACACAGAAAAGCAACAAATTATATATGACATATATCGGTATTACATGAACGGAGACTATGATTGTACATACTTACAGCGTCCAGCATCGAAGAGTGAGGCGTCGAGAGCGTTGAGCGTGAAAAGATCAAATAAATCCCCAAAGGTCACTGCGAAGACACAATCATGAACTTCGTGCTGTAAATGATCTGGCCTGAATATGACAGTGATACCTGAGAGTCGTTCTGTCTGTGGCTTATTGGCCTGTTCCATATACCAAGCGTGTAATCTCTGGCAACCAAATCCTAGGGTTAGGAGGCGCTTTTCCAGGATGATCATCGGTTCGCCTAGCACGAATTTGTGGGCCAATGGCAGGTACGGGATATCATCATCGATCTTCTTTGATTTGCCCCTGCTGCCTTGGCTGTAGGTCGACTTCATGGTAGTTGACTGTAAAGTAGCACTAGTGCAAGTTGCTTCGTCGAGAATAGCACCCGTGAAAATAGCACCGGTGCAGGTAGCGGTGGTGGAGATAGGCCTCGTGGAGATGGCACCAGTGCATGCAGCTCTGGTTCAGACTGCCCTTGTGAACCTGCCACCGATGAAGAAGCCTCTAGACAGATGTCGCTTTTGGGCCACTGGATGAATATTCCAGTGGCTTACCCTAGAGTCACGATCTCGTCGTTGGGGGCTTCGGTAGCGGGACAACCTCAAAATTGGAATGCACACCATCCACATGAATCTTTCCGAAGCCTGGTGCTAAAGGTGTACGATGCACCATGGCCCTGTGAGCAGCCGAATATGCCTGGCCCCAAGCAGCGCACAAGGGAATGGAGGCATATCTCATTGGAGCTTGTACTTCGTAGGCTCCTACATAATGATACAAAATTAGCTACTCCAATAGGCCTTTCAACGGATCAACTATTCCAGAGATAATAATTATTACCAGGATGTCGTCCACAGGAAATTTGGCCTCGCTTTCCGTCGTAGGATTCAACGCACAACTACTCTGACGGTTGGGGGGCTGGCTAGCACAGGAGCGGCAGCGGCAGCCTACTGATTTTCTGTATATCTTTGCATCTCATCTCTGACGTAATCAGTTAGCTCCTCTCTAAGAGATGCCTTGATTTCCTCTTGTAGCCGTGCCTCATGCTCGGTTTTGGTTCTCTTCCTACTCCGAAACAATTCGGAGTCATCTGAGAAACCATGTTTTCAAGGAACATAAAGCCCAAGGCCTCTCGTACGACCCGGGTGCTCCTTGTTTCCCAGGGCTGCGGAGAGTATATCTTTCTCCCTAGTTGCCTAGAATGATCCCTAGGAAGATTCTACACTCAGCGCTTTTTGCAAGAGCACTACATGTCATTTCACTTCCTACGAAGTTGTGGAGTAATTACAAGCTATGTAGTTCGATCGATATCTTACCAGGCGGTGGAACACTTCCTGGTCTGCAGGGTTTCAGAAGGAGATGTCCCCTGATGACGTGGTAGATGACCTTGCTCTAATCCAATTTTGAGCTCGCTCATCCGGGATCGTGGAAAATGGCGGGGCGGTGTCTTGCAGAATTGCCTGTTCATCCTCCGTCCTCCACTGCGGGATTTTACCCACATACCCAGCTGTGCCAAGTCTGTGGGGGTATGTGTTTTTTCCTGGAGGGCCTTGTGCGCTGCACTTGCACTTCTAAACTCTTCGGTCATCTTCATCGCCTTAAACTCTTCCATTGTGGTTCCAAGAATGGGTACTTATGAAAGGGCGTTAGATCCTTTTCCACTTAGTTCTTCACAAGCACGCTCTTGAAGTTCTTCCATGCTTTGCATGCCACTAGCAAGGCATGTGGTTACACAGAGTCGTGGTGTTCTTTTGGGATCTCGAACGATGCAAATATTTCTGTCAGCAGCTCACGTTTCTGAGTCTCAGTCACGGTCTTCCACAAATCAAATGTGATCTCAATTCGTTCTCGTGCAACTATTCCGATCATTCCTCGAAATGCACATGCTGCTCGGCGAGGAAGGAGATGGGTCCCAGATCCATCGACCTCTGTGATGGTAAATCGATGCTCAACCTTTTTCGATAGTCCTCTTCCTTGGTGTTTTGATTTTGGAGCGGACGCATCCGGCGAAGATGTTGAAGAATGCACAGATGACATGTTGGCCTTCTCATATATGAAAAGCGCAATGTAGCATATATATATCAATATGAAAATGACATGGAATTACATGAAAGTACATATATTCATAAGTATATGTATTCATGAAACAACTATATATCAATATGAAAATGACATGGAATTACATATCAAGTTACATATCAATTGTTGTAAAATTTGCGGTTTAAGCATATTTTCAATTTTAATTCTAGCAATAATAATAAACATCCAAACATGATAGACATGGCACAGAAATGACTTAACCAGCATATTAACATATGTTGAACATAAATGACATATAAGAGTTCAAGATTAGCTTAACCTCATGCACACAAGTGCATAGAAATGTTAATCTTAACCAAAACATAATGTATATGACCAGATTTAGCATATGTTCAACAAATTGAAATTTCTTTAGTGCTCTCAGAAGACTAGTTGCACAAGATTTATTCTTGGCCCTATCCGCCATGACAAAACCTAATCTTGATTATATATAACAGTTGTAGATTAGATCTTGAGCTAAAAATGAATCTTGCTACTGCCAAATATTAATAAATCAAGAAATCAGCCTGCTGGACAGTGCTGAAATCTACCTAAATCAATCTTCCAATCCTCCACAGAGAATACTATTGATTTAATAGGATAACAACAATCGGCAAAAACCAGAACCGAAGACAAACTCAGCACTGCCCAGAACTGAACAAGGATCAGACTGCCCAGTACTAACAGAGATCAACACAACACATACAGCAAGCAGATTTAACCTATTGAATGCATATACAGCAAGCATACATAGCATATAGCAGATTCTATAGAATGCTCAAGATCAATCTACCCTCACATCCATATATAATCTCATCAATTTGTCATTTTCATCACAGAGCAATTACTCACAGGAATATCTTTGCAATCTTGTGCTAAAGAGGCTCACTGATATATGAAATATATCTCCAAATTGCAAAGAAATAGGAACCAAAATACTCACAGCTATAGTAATACTCAAAATCACCGTGAATAAATTGAAAGCGGGCAAGGCACTGATGTATGACTCATTCTCAAAATTCACCTATATATCACACATTTTCACATATACATAAATGCAAATTCACAAATACATCACACACATATGCATTGTTATATATATAAATGCAAATTCACAAATACATCACACACATGCATTGTTATATACATAAATGCAAATTCACATATACATCACATACATGCATTATTATATACATAAATGCAAATGCCCACATTCTCATTCCACTTGCTTATTTCCTTTAAAAATTAGCCCTTCATGATGATCAATGCGTATGTAACAAGTTTCGTCACGTTGTTCATCATCGACCCTTATGCCATTTCCAAAAGGAGGTAAGTCGTCAAATTGATTGTATTCATCCTCGTCCACTACATTCTCTACTCCGACAATTCTCCTTTTTCCATGAAGAACTACATGACATTTCTTATTTGCCAGATCGGTTACATAGAAAACTTGAATAACTTGGTTAGCGAGTACGAATGGTTCGTCTTTGTATCCGACACGTTGGAGGTCCATGGTAGTAACACCGTACTTGTCAACCTTCACCTGTGGGAGATGCATCCAACGGCACCGAAATAAGGGGATCTTGAAAACCACGTAGTCGAGCTCCCAAATCTCTTCTATGAACCCATGGTACGAGTTTCTCAACCCATCGGTACTGAGTACATCTATGCGGACACCGCTGTTCTGGTTAGTGCTCTTTACATCCTGAACCTGTATATAGAATGTATACCCATTTATATCATATCTTTGCCATGTCACAACTATAAATGTTGACCCTTTTGCCAACCATGTTAGCATCTCACTTGGCGAGCTCCTAGTGATTTGCTCCTTCAACCATTGGTTGAATCGACTGTTGTATTGCCTCATGATCCAACATCCGGCCGCTCTGGATTCTGTTGTCGAAGCACATCCTTGTGCTGGTCGACACAAGGCGCCACTTCAGTCATGTGTTGCAAGACTGTGACATGGGCTTGAGCATACGCGGCCATATTTGGAGTGATTGCTTTCCTTCTGATAGTTTCGATACTCTTGAGCCTCCCCTCATGATGAGATTGAGGCACACCTATCGGTTGAATCTGAGTCATATAATCGACACAAAAATCAATGACCTCATCGCTTGCATAACCTTCGACGATGTTGCCCTCCGGCCGAGATCGATTCCGTACATAGGACTTGAGAATTCCCATGAACCTCTCAAATGAGTACATGCTACGTAGGAATACGGGCTCGCACATTTTTATCTCCCACACAATGTGAACAATGAGATGGACCATGATATCGAAAAACGAAGAAGGGAAATACATCTCAAGATGACATAGAGTCATCACCACCTCGTCCTGTAGAGCATCTAGTCCTTCGGGATCGATGACCTTCTGAGCAATTATGTTAAAGAAATAACATAGCCTCATGATTGTTTCTCGAACTTTGATCAGCAAAATATTTCTAATTGCAATAGGGAGCATCTGTGTCATCAGTACATGACAATCATGAGACTTCATGCCATTTAACTTCAAATCTTGCATCGAAACAAGTTTCTTCATCTTGCCGGAGTAACCAGACGGAACTTTATACCATGCAAGCACTGGCACAGTTCTGTTTTCTCGGCCTTGGACAGAGTGTAACACGCAGGGGGAAGGTACATTCGTTCATTATCTATTTTTGTCGGTGCTAACTCAGGCCTGATGTCCATATCAACTAAGTCAAGCCGTGCGTTGACACCGTCCTTTGTTTTATCACGAATGTTCAGTAAGAGACCAATCAAGCTGTCACATATATTCTACGTGCATGACATCGATACAGTGTCGAATATCTAGGTACTCCCAATAAGGTAAGTCCCAAAATATTGATCTCTTCTTCTAGATGTTCTTCTCATGAGCCCTCAATTTACGTCCCTTTCCGATGACAACATCTAAATCCTTAACCATATTATAAACCTCTTTCCCCCTTAAATGCCTTGGAGCTGAACCGTCCTCCTTCTCTCCGTCAAATTGTTTCTTCATCTTGCGGTATGGGTGAGCCCTCCGAAGGAACCGGTGGTGACGCATGTACACGGTTTTGCATGAGTGTTTCAGCTACACACTCTCGGTACCATCTAAACAGTGAGTACAAGTTTTGACACCTTTTGTACTCTAGCCTGACAAGTTAGCAAGGGCAGGATAATTATTTATGGTGCAGAACAATAAGGAGCGCAAAGTGAAGTTCTCTCGTTTGTATGCATCCCATACCTGTACCCCTTTGTTCCACAGTACTTTTAGATCTTCCACCAACGGTGCTAGGTACATATCAATATCATTCCCAGGTTGTTTTGGCCCTTAGATAAATATCGACAGCAAAATATACTTTCGCTTCATACACAACCAAGGAGGAAGGTTATAGATGTAGAGAGTCACGGGCCAAGTGCTATGTCGGCTGCTCATGCTACTGAAAGATTCATTCCATCTATACTCAGTCCACAAATTATATTCCTTGGTTCTGCACCGAAGTCTGAAAAACTCCTATTGATGTTTCTCCATTGGGTGGAATCAGTAATGTGTCTTAGCATTCTATCCTTCTTGCGCTCCTCCAAGTGCCAACACAGCAGTTTTGCCTCATTTGGATTTGTAAAAAACCGTTTCAAACGGGGAATTATAGGAAAATACCATGCCACCTTAGCAGGTGGTCCTTTCTTCACCTCTGTTCCCTCACCGTCATCTGATTGATTGTTACGTTTGTATCGGGATGCGTCACACGCCGGACATACATGCATGTTTGCATACTCTTTACGATAGAGGATACAGTCGTTCGGACATGCATGTATTCTTTCTACTTCCATTCCCAATGGACAAAGAATCTTCTTAGCTTTATACGTGGTTTTAGGATACCCATTTCCCTCCAGAAGCATGTTCGCTAAAAAAACTTAGCAGCGCCGTGAAACTCTTGTCGGACCAACCGTTGCTTGCCTTCAATTTCAACAGTTCAAGCACGGCCGACAACCTCGTGTACTTTGACCTGCAGCACGTGAACAAAGGTTTCTCCGAGTCCTCCATCAAGCCCCAAAATTTAACATACTCTCTCTCATCATAGTTCTCTTCTACATCGCAAAGCATCTGATCCAGATTGTCATCGTGCAACCTATCCGAATCCGAACAACAATCGACATCATCCGGCGGTATATCATTCACTTCACCGTCGATGTTATCCGGCGGCATATCATTGACTTCTCCATGACTGGTCCAACACGTATAACCCTTTTTGAAACCCATTCGAATCAAGTGCTCTTCAATCTGCTCTCGGTTCTTAAACATCTTTAAATTCTCGCAGTCAGTGCATGGACAGTACATATATTCCACCCCCTTATTCAACATATCCTCCTCGGCACCTCATGTAAAAGCAAACACGCCATTAATGTACTCTTCACTCACACGGTTCGCGGTATACATCCAGCTTCGGTCCTACATTATGCGTATATATAACAACTTAGTATTAAAAATGAAATTAATTAATTATTACTCCATATATACCGCATGCATTGAGGCTTTGCTAGCTTAATTCAAATTATAAACAAAATAGTTATTTCCCCAGCGATCAACGAACCACTTATAACCAACAATTTTGACAAATTTGGCCTCCCACATGACGGGAACTGATCATGTATGCTCAAGTAGATGCAAACCATCTTTAATAACACTCACCAAAACTTAGATCTAAATTGTAATGCAAAGAAAAATAAATTTCATTACTAACCATATCTAGGGCAACCAGGAACGTATGAATCTTCAAAACTCTCCTGCCTCCTCCCACCAAATTAACTGGCCTGAAAGCCTTGCCTCGTCCAGGCGCAGCACCGGCTAGATCTGGATCGAAATGAAGACATATGCGGTTCTGAGCGGCGCAATAAATATGTAGCCAGATTATCACATATGGTTTTTAATAAAAAAAACCGTTTGTGATAATTCTCGATTATCACAGATGGTTTTTAATAAAACCATCTGTGATATTCCAGTATCACAGTCGGTTCATCGGTAAGAACTGTCTGTGATACTCGTTTTTTCGACACCAACAACACAGACAGTGTTCAAATTAAAACCGTCTGTGATAGTGTACGTCACAGATGGTTTTGTCAAACCGTCTGTAATTTGACGTCTACTAATAATATTTCTGTAGTAGTGCGATCAAGCATGTCTTCATGTTCAGCTAGGCCTCTGCGCGCGATGGCCGCGTGAAATCAAATGCATGTATGTGAGGTAAGAACCCCCAATCCTCTTCAGAGAGAGGCTTCAGCTCCAAAGAAGTTCCTCGCTCTACTCACGACCAGGAGGACGAAAGGTTGGCTGAAGTGTTGCGCTTTTATTCATTTCCATCGAGACATCGAGTACATGCAACGAGAACATGACAATACACCTTCAAAAGAAAAAAAAAGGATCGATAAATACGGTAAGCCATTGGAGGCGTACACGTAGACTATTGGGAGACCTACGTACTGACACAGACAATCAGGCCTACAGAAGCAGAATGAGTTCTAAGGGCCATCTGCTAACACTTATTTCACTGCAATTATGCATTGGTATTCTGGCTATGGATAGACCTCAATGATGGACAGAAGTCCCAGGACAGGCCTAACTTTGTAGTGACTAAATCCTGCATCCATGACACTACTACAGAAAGGCTAATAGTAGACGCCAAATCACAGACGGTTTTGTGAAACCGTCTGTGATGTACACTATTACAGACGGTTTTAATTTGAAGGCCGTCTGTGGTATTTGTGGCGGGAAAAAGGAGTATCACAGACGGTTCTTACCTCTGAACCGTCTGTGATACTGGAATATCATAGACGGTTTTATAATAAAAATCGTCTGTGATAATTTGGAATATCACAGACGGTTTTTATTATAAAACCGTCTGTGATACTGGAATATCACAGACGGTTTTTTATTAAAAACCGTCTGTGATATGTTTCCCGCCTTGCAATTTCCCAAAATTTCATAATTTCCCGCCTGAGTCCGAGTAGGATTCAGTTTTGACACACCTTCAGTAAAACGGGCATAACTTTTGCATACGGTGTCCGTTTTCGACGTTCTTGTACTCGTTGGAAAGCTAACGACGAGACCGATCCAAAAAAACAACCCGCTTGCGCTAGTCGCCCTCCAAAACTCCGAAAATCGGCCATATTTGGACCTAAACTTGCGTTGCAAGTTTTTTATGTCTGTTTTTGCCCTTTTTCTTGGTATATAAAATTCTGTGCTCTAATTCACAGACGGTTCTAGCCAATAGAACCGTCTGTGATAATCTGACCACTGGGCCCATCAATCCTCCTCACCCCACGGATCGTAGCTCCGCCTCTCTTTTCCCGCGCCCAAAATTTCGAACTCCCGCCTCTCCCTCCCCTATAAATATTACCAAAACCCAGCCTCCTTGATAGTTTCCTCCTCCTTGTTAGTTTCCTCCTCCTTGCTGTCCTTGTTCTCCTCCTCTTGTTGTTCTTCTCCTCCTTGCTATCCTCCTCCTTGCTGTTCTCCTCCTCCTTGCTGTCCTCCTCCTTGCAGACAACGCACACGTCAACGGGAGGCAAGACACCGCAGAAGCAACTAGCTCGTGCCAAGGCAGCGCTCAATCAACACCGACGATGGTGGGCGTCAAAGACATCCAGCTCACGCGCTGCATCAGGGGCGAGAAGGCCTAGGCATAGAGGATCTTTGCTTTTCTCTGTTCTTGTTGTGTTAGCTAGATGAGCAACCTGTTTGTTGTTCTCCTCCTCTTTATTATTTGTTGTTTGTGTGTCTATTCTTGTAATGGTAGACTCTAATCTTAAAATGTGTACTGTGTTTCATACTGTATTTGCTTGTTCTCATTTCAATTAATTGATTTGCGAAATGGATGTTTTATGTTTATGAAATGAATTGAGATGTGAGGATGTATACATGTACATGTTGATCTGCTTGTTTCAGAGAGCATGGCTAGCATTTCCTGAGGCTAGCCAATAAACAGAAATAGATTTAGGGGTAGAAGAGAATAGCACAGACGGTTTTTAGTTAAAAACCGTCTGTGATTATAGCTATCACAGACGGTTTTTACTCAAAAACCGTCTGTGATGATTAGTATCACAGACGGTTTTTAACTAAAAACCGTCTGTGATGACCTTCGATTATCACTGACCCATAAATACAGCCGGTTCACAAAACCGTCTGTGATGATGTTTTCGAACCATCTGTGATGACCTTTTCTGTAGTAGTGTGAATACCTTCTTCCACTCATGCTCATCGCGTTCCTTGCCCGATGTTACTACCATCATTAGTAGATCATACAAGAGTTGCGCTTCGTACATCTCTCCAGAAGGAGATCCAACTACTGTATCGATGATTATCACCTTTCCTCCTGCTTCTCGGGAATGAATTGCCTTTCTGCATTGAGTTAAAATCTTCACACAAACTTCATCGGTCCAGTCATGTAGCACGTACTGCACGTAATCCACAATTCCATAAACTTGTAAGCCAGAACATCGATAGAAGGCATGCAGCAAGCCAAATGTTTGTTTTTGATTAAAAAAAAAGAGATGTTGTTAGTATAAGTGGCACTTAAAAAAGCCTGCAATGTAATTGAAAAAATCAATACATTTGGCCTCGAATTTATGTAAAAATATTAAGAACGGTGCATAAAAATGATATATATATTATCACAAATGTTGTCAAAAGTAATTAGTTGTATTATAAGTATTAAAAAATTACTGCCACATATTATATTAGAAAATAGTAATGGTCAATTATGGTTTCTTTTGTCAATCTTTTAATATGCTCTCTGTTCTTTTTTACTTGATGTTTTTGATTTTTTTTCCTACTCTCGGAGATATCACTTTAACCGTTATTTTCATAGCTTTACATTTAGATGTATCAATAAAAGTAATTTTAGTGATAAATCCATTAAGTAAAAAAGGAGGAATCGGAGTAGTATGCAGATTATACCTTAAGTAGCACAGCATCGGCCGGAGGGATGAAATCCATCATATCACCTATAATAAACTCAACCGTGCCGTCAGGCACGATATTGCCAATCACGTGAGGGAGGTCAAGCACTGAGCACTTGACATGTGGGAAGGCCTTGGCAATGGCCCTCGCCGCCGTACCGTTCCCTCCACCGACGTCAACCAGTGAGCTTATCCCCTCGAACACCTCGCCGCATTCACGGATGGCAAGGTGCATTACAAAACGAGTGTCGGAACCCATTCCCTGGTTGAAGATCTCATTGAGCTCCGGTTCATGGCACATAATGCCCCAAAAGTCCACACCGTGCTCCATCTTAAGTGGAGTCTCCGGTGCCTCGCCCTCGGCCCCAAACCACTCACCCAATCGCAGAGCCCCCTTGACTAGGAAATCCATGGTCAGGAAGAGCACGACCGGCGATAGGCTCGCACTCACACAGCTATCGGCATCGCCTTCATCCACGAGGAGACGAGACACCGGAGTGAGGCGGTACATAACTGCTGACCCGGCGGCGTCCTCACCTGCGGCAGGAACATCTACAGCAAAGATACCTACTGCGGTTAGGAACCTCATGAGGCGAGGCAGATAGGGCTGTTTGTTCGCGGGCACTGGAATGGTGGCAAGGATTTCAGGTAGAGAGGCTGCACTACCGCAGCGGTGGATGGCGTTAGGGATCCCAAGCTTAACGGCAGAGAAGAGGGCCATGGATTTGAGGTAGCTAAAGATATGACGCCAAAGATCTGCCTGGGCTTGCAGAAGCTCTGCGCTGGACGTGGCAGCCACCATGGTGTGGTTTTCATCCATAGTTGCTAGCTTCTTAATTTTATGTTTGGGTGTGCAGCACTGCAGCAGTGCGCAGTTGTTGTCGTGATAATTTGGTTTTCGTTAGTGTCGTTTCTCAGCTCCGGTATGGCGAGGATTTATAGCTAGCCTCGACACTACAACAAAACATCTGTGGGGAGATATCATATTTGTAGGTTAGAGACGTTCTGTTTCGTCTCCCACAGACAACTGAGACGCTTTTATAAAGCGTCATAGAAACGTCTCTACATGAACCGTCTCAAAAATATAGAGACGCTCTCTAAGGCATGCCTATATTATTTGAGACGTTCATTAGAGACAGCTACACTGTATCCCTATAAAGTTAGAGACGCTTTTATAAAAACGGCTGCACCACGTCTCAATTAATATAGGCACGTGCGTTGAGACGTTATGTGCCGTCTCAAGATGTCCTATGTAGTATGTATTTTTATTTTGATTGGTATATATTTTCTTCTATACACACAAATACGTATCCGTATGAGAATATAGTATTCCATATATTTATTATATATACATGTATATATAATAATTTTATAGGCAACACCATAATATTGAGTACATATTTTATAAAATATAAGGAATAGGCGTAGCACAACAGATATACTGTTATAAGAAAAGCAAACCAACTACAACTGGAACCAAGCCACACCCCGGGCAAACCATTGGCAATTGACAAATTCATCACCATTGCACCCTCCAAACCCCAAAGAAGTTTACATAAGAGAGGTTTACAAATAATTATAGCATCCATTTAAATCAACAGAGTTCACAACTAAATAAAAATCTAATATGCGATAAACACAGTTACCTCTGAAGCAAATATTCGGCGTCTGGTCCACCAAACTTCTGAAGCCTGCTCCCTACGCTCTTCTCAAAAGCTTTTGGTACTTCTCCCTCAGCTGTTTCAGATCGCTATCATCCGCATACACACCTACACAAATCAACATTTCAAAACTTCTTCTTGTTGCAGTTTTCTTTCTACGGAAAGATTAAGGATGCGATTATTAGTGCGTTACCGGCTGCCTCGGCGGGGATTGCGGAGCCAGTGCGGGGCTCCACGGAAGTGGGGGCGGCGACGTCGGCCAGGCAGAGGGAGGCAAGGGGGGCGGGGTGTGTGAGCGGCCGGCCGGCAGATTTGGCGGTGAGGGTGAGGCTGGCGGCGGCCGCTGCGGCGGCTGCTACTGCCGTGGCGATTGCGGCGGCGATGGCGGCGCGGTTGGGAGACCGGGGAGGGGGAGACCGGAGGGTGGTGTACTGTAGTACAGTGGTAGTGTGGTGTGGCGGATCTAGATCTCCGCTCCCCTCCGCTCGTAAGAAGAGGCGGAGATGGGGGCGCTCCGGTGGGAGGACGGCGGCGATGGAGAAGGCCGAGGGGTAGGGCTCGGTGGTGGGATGCCTCCGCGCTCGCCCAGCTCCCAACCGAATGGAACTCGACTCCGGCGGAGGGGAGGGAAATGGAAGAGGCAGCTGCGACGGCGAGGGGGATGCAGAGTTCTGGCTGCAGCGCCGGCGGCGGCGAGATCGGCGGGTGGGGAGGGGACTAGGGGAGGAGATGACGAGGCGAGCGCGTTCTGCCGTCTCCCGTCTGGTGTGGGCGTGTGGCTGTTTCCGTGTTTCTCGTGAGAGGTGGGCAGTGGGCGTGACCGCGTGAGGAGGTGGGCCGTGCGCTGCGCCCTGGAAGAGATCGGATACATATTCGGATTTTAATCGGATATTATCTCCGAATACCGAACTTATTCGGTCGGATATCAGCTATACCGAATCCGCTATCGAATCCATCAACACATATCCGTATCCGAAACCGAATCCGACCAGATACCAACCCAGTTTACCGAATTTGCTACCAGCCGGATTCGGTACCGGATCGGTCGGGAAAAACCCGACCCGTTTTCACCCCTAGTCTCAAATGATAAATAAGACATCTAAAATTTCGTCTCTATACATGAGACGTACTCCAAAACGTCTCAGCAGCCGTTTTAATAGAATTTAATAGCGTGCAACCCTTTAGAGCGTCTCAAACTGCGTCTCTATTTCAATTGTGATTCTAAAAAGAGAGACATGATTCAAAGCATCTTAAACAAAACGTCTTAATATGTTCATTTTGTTGTAGTGCGAATTCGATGGCTAAACCTCGTGCGCCTTAGATTGCATCTTGTATCGGTAGACGCGTCATGTCACTAAAGGAATATCCGCTAAGGCCTAGCTAAACCGTCATTACGCTGATGTTTGTTTTGTCATCGTTAGTTTCTTACACATGAATAAACGATGCAAATAGTCCGTATATATGTGCCCCAATGCATGATGCATCTAGTGCCAGACTCGGTGGCGCCATGAACGAGCTCATGCATAGCGTTAGACCATATAGATAGTCGTGATTAAAGTGATGATAAATAATTAATATTTAGATTGCATTAAAATTTGCGTTTATGAAAGTTTCGTTTCAGGTCAAGTTGTTTTGGGCACCATTTGAGTGGTTTTGGCTGCTACAAGTGATTTTGGTCTGCTCTGAATGATTTTAGCTGCTCCGATTGGTTTTGGGCTGCTCCGAGTGGTTTCCGTCATCTCTAAGTACTTTCGGACCAATCCAATTGGGTTCATGTGGCATCGGACAACTTTCGAGTTACAGCAGAGTATCGGAAGGTGTTCAAGTAGCTTTGGCGCATCGGATGGTGTTCGAGTAGCACAGATGCATTGGACACACTACGACTACATTGCTACGACCATGGCATTTTAACTGCAACATTACGTTCACGGATTTTCGACTATGGTACTTCAACTTTGGCCTTGTCGACCACAGCTGAACGACAATAGTTCTTCAACCACGACAGCTTTCGACCATAGCTACCACGTCTGGCTACGACCATGTCGTTTTGACTACGACCACATCTGGTTTTGACCACGGCAGTTAGTCATAGATACAATATTTTTTCATAGTCGTAGCTGTAGTACTTTTACATAGTCATAACTATAATACTTTTCATAGTCGTAAACTTTACTATCTGTGCTCGAAAGTCGAAGGCTTTGCGGTCGATAGTCATAGAATTTGCAGACTGCTCTCATAGTCGTAGATTTCATAGTCTTGTTCATGGTCATTGACTTTGTGGTCTACTATCGTTGTCTTCGGTAGTCAAAGGCTTTGTAATCTGTTGTCGTAGGCTTCACGATCAATACTCGTAGATTTCATTATTGGTTTGAGTGCTTCACTCATGTGATCTTTGAGTACCTCGATACTCGTGTTGGGCTAGTGGTTGACTGGTCTATGCGTGGTGGTCGGTGTTTGGTGGTCAGTGCTTGGTGATTGTTGCTACAACACCAGGTAGTACTTGGTGGTCAGTGCTATAGGTCTTGATGATGATAGTTGGTGTTGCAGTGGCTGGTGCACGACGATTGGTACTCGGTGGTCACTACCCGATAGATTTGAGGTTAGTAGTGATGCGAATGTTTTCCCAAGTGTTTTGAGCGGAATGATGGTAATTTCCAAGTACTTGTGGTTTTCGAGTACTTGTTGAGCTAGCGATCGTATTAAGTGAACTAAGACTGATTTCTGGATAGCGATGAGATTTGTGGTCATGCACGACCTAGTTGATGGTCGTGGATGGTTTGGTACTTATCTATGGATGGACAAAGGTGTGTTTTGAGTGTGTGTGGTGATGACGGTCAAGTTGTAGAGAAATTGTGCTGCGAGAAATTTTCTTTGGTCTTTGCATGCGCAGGTGAGCGTGGAGACGATCATGGTCGGTGACGAGGAGAATTGGGACTAGGAGGGGGTAATATGTGGTCCAAGCAGTCGAGATGTCACGTGAGATGGTTGGGCTAATGCTGGAGCACATGGAGATCGAAGGTGGTGATGCGTGGACAAGCTACAGGCGGTATGGTCGGGGAGGCTTCTACATGGAGACTGGTGATGCGAGATGGAGCTACGGGAGGTGCATTCCTGGAGGCTTCATCACGCGGAGATTTAAGAGTTGTGCATGGAGTCCATAATTGGGAATATTGGGAGTTTGAATAAAACTCGTGTTTGGAAGGATTTCGGGTCCCTTGATTTGAGGGAGAGATAAGATTCTATGTTTGTGTTTGAGTCAAACACGATTTAGGGCACTAGCATATAAAAACAGAGGTAGGCTATGGGTTTTATGAGAGTCTTTGTGTGTTAGGGTTTTAGGGGTGTCGTAAGGGCGCTTTGTAGCCAAGAACATGATACAGAAATGATAGGTCAGATCTATTCCAAGAAGAGTTTCCTGGCATTGGCGACGTGTTTTCTGATCATCGTTTCCTAGTGTCTTCGGTGGTGTGCTAACACATCACAGTCTTGTGTGTCATGAGCTCGGTGTCTTCGGTCATCAAGTCAATCCAACCGACCAGAACTCGGCGGTGTCTTAGGCTTGTTCTCGTTCAAGCGTTCAAAGTGATCGACTAGACCAAGTTTTCAAGTAGAGGGAGATTTTGACCACGTGCAAATGTGGCCGTAGCGATTAATTGAGCGAGTGGTCAAACAGCTTACGATTAGAATCTACATCTGGTAATTTAAATTATTTTTCTTCTGGATTGAGATCTTTTTTCAGGTGTCAGAAAGCGAAGGCAATCATTCACACCCCCCTTTGATTGTGCCATCTGATTCTACACACAGGTCTCACCAGGGTGTTATGGTTATACCATGAGAGTTCATTTCTTTGTTCTTGTTTTTATAAAACTAGCGAAAATGTCAGTGCAATTGCACGACTAGGTACTACAACACATATATGCTTATATTTGAAAGAATAAAGTGCATTGTAGGTCCCAAAACTTGTCTCAAGGGAGCGATCAAAGTTGGTCACTTAGATCCTAAACATGAAACGTACGATTGGATCACTGACATGGCGCATTGACCATGCATAACGTGGCATACACTGTGGACAAGTAATGTAGATCCTTCTTTCTTTTTTCTATTGACTAGTGAGATAATTTAAGATTTTGTACAGATTAATGTGAGAATTTCTAGCCCTTAGAGCAAGAGATGGCTTGATTCCTACGTATTGTTTGCATACATGCATGCCACATAGGACCGGATTGCTGACATGGCCCATTCACCTCGAAGCAAGGAAGCTGGCTACCTCCTTCAATGCAGTGCAATGAAGATAGATCTGTCGGGACCCAGCTTGCTAGGCATTTAATAATGCAGCATAACCCAGACACATCCAACTGTGAACCATCTGTGATCTACAACTATCACAGTTGGTTCTCGTTAATAACTGTATGTGATAATTCATAGACAGTTCTTAAGTACAACCATCTATGATAATGGAAGATTTCACAAATGGTTATTAATACGAACCGTCTGTGATAAATAATTATCCCAGATGTTTCATCTGTGATAAATATGTTTCTAAATTCATTCTCATATACATAAATGCAAATCCAGTAATAACTCAGGAGTAAATATGTATTACATAGTTGCTTTTTACTGGTTAGTAATGCCATGATGTCATTATACTAAGACCATTTACATATATAAGAGAGAGTAAATACAAATTTAACTGCTTGATTTTACATATATGTGGCACCCAAATAGCGTGGTCAGTCGTTTCTTACAAAAGATAACAAAAAAGTAGAAACCTAGCTGCTTTCATGTTTTTTCTAGTGGCGGAGGTAGCATGCAATCTCTATCTTCAAAACCTCATAGATGACATGGTTGGCATCGGACAGTTCAAGATCATCAGTGAACAAATACCGAAATGCATCCACCACTGATGCACTAATTCGAGTGTCTCCCGAACACCCTCCGACTGAACAATCAAGTCGAATTGAGCCTATATGGTCTCTTCCATTTCTTGAGGGGTCTCAACAAGATTGACTCAGTTGCTCACCGCCTCGACTAAGCATTCCAAGTGATAACAAGCTTCCAGGAGACATGAAACGTCATTGTGGAAGACCATGTCGATGGCGAGGTTAGCTCGCCAGAAGCGGGAGACCAACCAAAAGACACGACGGTGGAGGATGTCAAGACGTCAGAAGGTGGCCTTCAACTGCTTTGGCAAATCCTCAGACTTAGGAGGGAGGACACTGTTGGTATAGTGTCCTTTTGCAACATTTGCCAGTGAGGCGCTCATCCAGGATAGCCAGGTTGTCCATCAATGTCGGTGGCAACGAAAAAAAGGGAGCCATTTATTTGTGCTTGAGAGACAAGGAAGACATGGAAGATAGCCGGCCGGCGAGGTGCTCGTACAGGATATATCAGTGATGTGGGGATTAATCTCTGATGGTGGTCATCATTTTATACAATAAGGAATACATTTGATCCGGTGTGTGAGACAAAGAGATGCATATTAGGGAGCCGAAATGATCGAAGGTGCGCATTGGGGAGATGAGTGCGCAAACATATCACTGAAGGTTCCAACTATAAGCCGTCTGTGATACTCAATTACCACAGATGGTTCATATTAACCACCATTTGTGAACTATCACATATGATTCTAATTAAAAACCCTCTGTAATGTTGCAATTATCACAGACGATTTGTATTAATAACCATGTGTGAACTATCATAGATAGTTATTAACAAGAACCATCTATGATTGTAGCGTATCACAAACGGTACATGGGTTACGATTGTAAAATCGTCTGTGATGATTATAGCACAGACGGTTCGAGGAAACCATCTATGATGGGGCATCTAGTATAGCCTTTTTTTGTAGCAGCGGCATACCATACCCATCCGATATTATACATGCATATTGGCAAATGTAGTCTGCAACTATAATGCCACTGAAAGCTATAGCCATTTGCCTGAAGAAAATATAACTCTCAAAATACTAGATGACCTATTGGATTTTAATGATCCTGAATGATCTAAATTTGTCATACTTATTTGGCATCATAAATTATAATAGGCATATAAATTACCTCCTAATTAATCACATATATTCCTGGCCAATAATTGTTCCATCCGGGTGGTTAAACTAGAATTATATTCTAGCATAATATATTATATTCCAAACAGATTAATTGATGGTCATGTTTTATGTGGCGGTATTATATTTATGCTCTTAAGAGCATCCTATAGATGTATATTACACTGTCAAAATATAATACTTTGACTAGGTCAAAACATGTTGCATTAACATAAAATTTGAAGTTTGAGTGATCCAAAATTTAAAACACAGTGTGAGTAATTGGATGATAATATCGGGCAATATATAAAAGGCTAGAATATTTCCACTATCGCAGGTTAATAACCCGCCTGATGTTTGAAATAATCTACTAATAGTATAGATGTGCAGTTTCCATGCCACTACATTAATAAATGTCTAGCTCACTACATTAAAAAAGCCCTAATCAAGGATTAGTGTGTCTTAGAAGAATCAATCATTTCCCATATAATATCACCACTGTAGCATACACCATTTGGACACCGCCAGTAGCTAGGATCAGATTAGATCTGAAATTCCATCTATCATGTGTCCATACTAAGGAGATTTTGAAGTATACTATTATGCAAGATCAAATCTCGGTGTTAGAGGGAGAGAAATGCCCAAAATCTTTGAATGTTGTGATATTTTTCTAGAGAAAGATCTTTAGTGTAAGGTTCACGCACAAACCAAGCTAAATTTAAGTTTAGTTGATACTCTTGTACGCTAGAAGTGGGGAGACTGCTAGATTTCTTTTCCTATTGCATGGAGGAGTTATAGAGTATTTACTTGAAGTAAATGCGTCGCTAAGTTTGGAATACCCCGGTTTGAATAATATATCCATCTTTTCAAAGTCAACTTATTGGTCAGTGATCTAAAGTCTATGGGGACGCCTGTGGACCTAGCCAGCAGGTACATCCCCCTTAGCCACCGTGCCACAACTTCTTGCGCACTCTCGACTATGCCACGCGCCGCCACGGCCATTACCCACCCCCTTTGCTGAAATGCCTCCCTTCTCTATTTAAAGCCCTGAGCTCCCCCTGAGAGGTCCATCAGTGCCTGGAGAGCCACCCACCACACCCGATCGACCCCTCGATCGGAGCATCACCGACGATCGCTAGAATTCATCAAGGCAAGCCCAAATCCAATTCCACACTCTCAGTCAATTGCTTTCCAATTACCTTCGCCCATAGCCTCCTCAAGCTCCCAGAAACCTCCCTGAACCATCACCCTAGCTCCCTGAGCCTCCTTCTTCCCTATCCTCGAAGCTCGCCGCTCGGCTGCAGCACCCCACCGTGGATAGCCCAACCCCCCATCTCTGCCCAATCCACTGCTTCCCCGAGTCTCCTCTAACCCCCAGGATGCTTAAATGCAAATGCTTCCGTCCAAATAAGCCTCCAATCGGCCCTGCGCCATTCAAACGTCTCTCGGAAGGAAGGCCTCACCGCCGGTGAACGCCGCCTCCCCTACTACCACCGACCCAAAAATGGACACCCCATATCACTGGAAACCCAACCATAGCCCTAGAAGCCGTCGTAAAACACCCTAGCACCACCAACCGTTGTCGCCTTCTTCTTCTTCTGTTTTCCATCGCTACGCACGGACGGTTGAAGAAGATGACACTGTACATCTGGGCCGCACAGTAACAGGCTGAATCGGCTAGCAGACCGGGCCGAGATTTCACTGTAGCAAGCGGGTTCCGCATGAATCGTGTCTAAACCCATGATGAACAGTAAATGCCCTCGATGAACAGTAACCGCCCATTACTCTTCACCTGACCCGACCGTCTATTAACCTAACCCGCAATGAACAGTATCCGATCTGGTAACCATAGTAAAACCCGGTTTGAATAGTGAACCCGACCCGTTACTGTTCACCAAACCCTAAAAAGCATAAATATACCCATTTCATTTGTTTCGAGCCCACCGAGCCATTTCTTAGCTCTGTTATTCCATTCTAGATTCCTAAAAACCCTAAACCTAGTTTTATTTCGTTTTCTTGGATTTTATTTCTTTCTCCCTAGCTCAACCCTTTGAGCATGGAATTGATTTATTTTCTATTTCTTTGTGCTCGCGCCCAACATCGTAGACCAGCCGGTCTGGGAAGGAGAAGCTCAAGATTAAGCACAAGAATCAGAAGAATATGAAATTGTAGAATACATTGATTCGCAAGCCAAGTCACATGTCTTTGATCATGTTGAACTTACATTCCTTTAATTATTTATTTATCAGTATTTGCATTATGTTATTTACGCATTGTTATTTCTTGTACAATAAATGTTTAGAATGACATGATATTAGTTATATCCTACCACATGAAAAAGGTGTATTTTATTTGATGACCATATTCACCTTGACAAGCCCTAGTAATAACAAATAGCTATAAAATATACCATAGTAGTTTAGAAAATTCAACTGCTTTACACCAGTAGAGACGGTGCCGCAGTGCACTAGGATATTTATTTGTGAATGGATACCTGGTTCATAAAAAGTAAGGACAGGAACCTTATGCTAAGTAAAGAACATAGTGACCGCTCAACCTCAAGCGTTGACATATCAAACATGGTTTAGTAACTGCTCAAATCGATTGAATATCTACTATAAGGATATGATATACTGTTCCAGAAGAGAGAACATCAGGCGTAAGAATGTGGTATGGAAACGGTAAAACCATACTTTCACAATGGTGGGCTCTGCCCTGTCGGGCCACTGTATTCAGTGATAGGGGGTATCTAGTCTATCGGGTAGAGGCTACATAAAGAGATGAGCAGAGAAACAACCTTGTTTTCTCAACTCAGTCATGAGGGTTGAGGAATCTTGTGGGTAAAGTTGGGCAACTCTGCAGAGTTATAATATGTGGTATTTGAATACGCCGTACTTTCGGTAAATGAAGCTGTGTTTAATGAGTGATTCCAATAGTAAAACATAAGTAGATTTGGACATGAGTTGAAAATGTTGAAGTTTAGTAATCGAGATGTTGAAACCCCAAATTCCTTAAGATGTTCATAATTTGTTATCTTGTGTTTAAAAACAACATGTTTACAAATAAAATTGCATCCACAAATAGTTCAACAAAACCAATATACTCCCACCTTTTGTTAATCCTGGCTAGTAGTTATATAGCATTTCGCCATATAACTTGTTGAGTGCAGTTGGTTGTACTCATGCTTGCTAAAATCATAAACAGAAAAAGATGCTTGCTAAGAAAATGAAGAAATCTATGAAGGTGACGCTGAGGAGCACTATGATATAAATGATGCCTGGTGTTAGGGTTTATTCTACACTCAAGCATGCCCGTAGAGTTTTGTAATAAAGTTTGATTTTTATGCTTAAGCTTGTGTTGCCAACGGTGTACACTCATCTACAGTACTCACAGCTGAACAATCCTGGGCAGTTGTGAGGGTAGTCTAACGGCTCCAGAAATGGTGGCTTTACAGGAATAGCCGTGCATCCAACATAGCTACAACTTCCAACCCACCACGTCAGCAGGGTCACAACTCACATCTTTGTTTGGGTCTATTCTTTTTTTTGTTTCGACTTATGGCTTTTAGATACGGCTTGTGACTTTTGGGCTATTTGTGAAAGAGAGTACGAAGTAAGAGAAACTCGTATGGGGTATTAGTCGATATAAATGACGTCGCTACAGTATGTACTACAATCAACTTGTAGAACCCGCTTTGAAAAGATATTCCATTTAAAAACTAGTTACTATATAAAATCTGAAAAGCAGTTTTTATAACGTAAAAAAGAAATCCCTTTTTATCATGGGGAAGCATCACCAGTTCACGTCGGGTGGAGCATCCCTCCTTATAAATTCTGATGTCTAGCACGCATCCTTCACCATCATGTCTACAAATGGATAACTCTGATGTCTCTATAAATGCATAACTCTGATGTCTAGCACGCATCCTTCACCATTATGTCGAAGGAATGCTTGGCTCCTCTTTCTCCAGTATCCCAATACAAAGATCTATCATTCACTAATGATCCCCCAAACAGTAGCCGCCGCCAGCTCTGTCGCGCCGTTCCCACCTCCAACATCAACCAGCGCGACCTTATCCCCATAAACACCTCGGTGCACTCACGGATGACTATGGATGTGTTTGGATCGAGCCTGTGGCAGCCATACCAAAGTTTAGATATGATCAAAGTTAAAGTATGATCAAACATTCAATACGATAGAGCTATTTGGATTGTGACCATTGATCTTGCCAAAATTTTGGCAAGATCACTAGGCCCCCGTTAGGTTTGATGTCAATTGACGTGTCAAACTTTCGGCAACTTAGTTAGATAGTATTTGGTTTGATTCCAATATCATCTATCCGGTTCATCAGTTCCGTCTTGTATGTTTCCTTCTGTGAACTGACAAAGACCGATGGCTTCGGAACCCTTCATGATTGATCCTCAAGCGTTTGCATGAATCAACAAACATCCTGCAGGGTAATCTATGAGCCAAAGGAAGAAACTGAATGGTGGACCTCGTTTAACCCCATTCTAATCATGAGGCCGTAAATACGGGAGTAGATAAGGGGGTGCAAGAATGAAGTAACATACTCCCATAGTCCCATGGGACATCTCCAACAACCATCCACTCACCATCCTTGTCTTCATAAGTAGTAACAACATCTGAACCATTAACTTGAGGAATCGTCGCTGGCGACCAGTCCGAGCGATTCCTCTGCTTAAAACAAGAACGAATCAATCACAGAATCACAGAAGAATAGATTGAACACAGAGAGGAAGAGAGAACTCCTGGTCTTTCTTTATTGCTTTCAATTGCATCAGGTGTACATAATGAGTTGATATGCCTGTCTATTTATAGTCTACGGTGGGGTGCTCATATTGGGCCAGGACTCCTGGCCTGGGCCCAGGTTTCCTAACACTCCCCTTTGGGCACTCACCCAACATGCTTATGCCTCATTAAAACTCCATAAAAACCTAGTGGGAAAAATTTGGAGAAAGAGTACATGATACATGTGATGCTGCGATGCACGAATTGCCTCATTAAAAACCTTGGTCGAGAAATTCCATGGAAAACTCGTCAAGGGAAAAAGAGTACAATTCACCCAATTTTATTTGGTCTTCAGGACTTTATTCTTTGGGTACTTAATGTTCATGATCAAGATTTATTAGCGGGCTTGTGAGAATTGTCCCTCTGAATTCTGCACTTCTCTAAGTCTCATCATTCCAATTCCACTCACGCACCTTTCAAAGCTAGATGCGGGGAGTGACTTAGTGAATAAATCTGCGATATTTTCACATGACTTAGTATGCAGTACTTTAGTCTCGTCCATCTTTTGCAATTCATGTGTATAGAAGAACTTGGGGTTGATATGCTTTGTGAGATGACTCTTCACATAGCACGTTTGCATTTGTACAACGCAAGCTGCATTATCTTCATAGATAATCGTGGGGGTTTGCACAATGTTCATCCCACATGACTGCTGGATGTGGTGAACCATTCGGCGGTGCCAAGCGCATTCTCGTGTGGCTTCATACAGTGATATAATTTTTGAGTGGTTCGTCGAAGTAGCTACAAGGCTTTGCTTAGACGATTTCCATGAAATTGCAGTTCCACCACATAGAAATACATAGCCTGTTTGTGACTTTGCGGTGTGTGGGTCAGACAGGTACCCAGCATCTGCATAGCCAATCAAGTTCAAATCTTGATTCTTTCTATAGAACAATCCAAGGTCCTTGCTTCCTTAGAGATATCGGAAGATGTCCTTTATGCCCTGCTAATGCCTTTTGGTGGGCTCTGCACTGCACCTTGCTAACAGGTTCACGGCAAATGCAATGTCCGTTCTAGTGCAGTTTGCTAAGTACATGAGTGCTTCCCACTGCACTCAAGTATGGGAATTCCGGTCCCAGGACTTCCTCCCCCTCTTCCCTAGGTCAGAAAGGATCATTTTCTTGCTGTAAAGACCTCCCAATCATCGGTACTTTCGAGGGAAATACCTTCTCGAAGCCAAACCTTTCAAGCACCTTCTAGGTGTAGGTTGCCTGATGTACCAAGATTACTTCAGGGACATGCTCAAGCTGCAGGCCTAAGCAAAACTTGGTCTTGCCCAAATCTTTCATTTCAAATTCTGACTCCAAATAGGAGCTTGCTTCTTTTATGTCTTCGGTTGTCCCGATGATATTCAGATCATCTACATACACAGAGATTATACAGAATCCATTCTGGGATCGCCGTATAAATACACAAGGACAGTCTTCATTGTTCGTGTAGCCTTTCTTGCAGAGAAAGTCGCTCAAGCGATTATACCACATTCTTCCAGATTGTTTCAGTCCATACAATGACTTTTTGAGTTTCATACTGTACAGATTTCTATTTGCTCTGTCTTGGTTCGGGAGAGGTATTCCTTCAGGGACTTTCATATAAATCTCCGAATCTAAGTTACCGTAAAGGTATGCAGTCACAACATCCATCAATTTCATTTCTAAGTTCAAGTGCACTGCCATTGAGATCAAATATCTAAAGGTAATTCCACTCATGACTGGGAGTAGGTTTCTTCATAATCAACTCCAGGACGTTGAGTGAAACCTTGGGCTACTAGCCTTGCTTTGTATCTCACTACTTCATTTCTTTCATTTCTCTTTCGAACAAATATCCACTTGTGCCCAACGGGGTGCACATGGGGAGGCGTGCGGCATACGGGCCCAAACACCTCTCTTTTGTTCAGAGATAGCAATTCAGTTGCTATTGCCTTCTTCCAATCTTCCCAATCTGATCTTTTCTTTCATTCAGCGAGCGATGCAGGCTCGGGATCAAGATCGATGATTGTGGCAATTTTCTTTGCGAAGTAGATATCGATATTAACTGTTGTCCTATTCAGGGACTCTCCCGTGTGCACATAATTTATAGCTATTTTTTCATGAGTTGCTTCTTCTGGAGCGATTGCTTCTTCTGGAGCTTCACCTTGCACATCGCTTCTTTCAATTGCGGTGGCAAGTCCCTTTAGTTTTTTGGCTTCGATGTGTGCGCACACATCCATGCCGATGGGGATATTCAGATCCAGTATGCCCTTTTCTGAGGGTGTCATACTTGTGCCAGGTCTCAACTAGCTTCCCTTCTCATTCTGGGGGACTTCAGTGATCAGCTGTGATAAGTCCTTCTTATCCTTCTTCACCAGGCGTCCCCGGTTACTTAGGATTCGAGGAACCGGAGTTCTCGTCCTCTTTTTTATTTTTCTGAGGCCTCTGGACGAGATTAAGGATACCTTCTGCTTTCTTTGGTATTTCAACCCTCTCCGGTGCAGGGCGTGCAGGCACATGCGACTTAGTCACGCTCTTCAAATCACTAAAGTGATCAGGCAGCTGATTTGCTAATGCTTGCAAATCAATTGTCTTACGGACTTCTCTTGTCTTCCGGACTTCTATTTGCTTCACTGTTGCGCGGGTCATCTGCATGGATTCCCGTGGTTTGCCATGTAATTTCCTGACATTCTTCATCAAGGGGTTGATTTCCTCCCCCTAATGTTGGGAAATTTTTGGTGGAGACCCTTGCGCTAGTTGCATAGGTGAATGGATGTTGTAGGCCAAAGGTCTAAGGTTGATGAGATTCGCTGCATGTAGGACTGCATGTCCCTAACATGTATTTGGCAAATTACAATTATGCAAGAGGGGTTGGGCAATAAATTTAATTCTTTTTATTAAAGCCTCTGCCAAACTATTCTGGGTATGCGGTACCGAATGCTCAACTGCAATTCCCATCTCCATGCGATAATCATCAAATGCCTTCGAAGTAAATTCTGCGGCGTTGTCCATTCTGATGGACTTTATATGATGATCAAGAAACACATTTCTGATGCGAATGATCTGCAAGATCAATTTTGCAAAGGCGTGGTTTCTTGTAGACAACAAACCCACATATGACCACTTCGAGGAAGCATCAATGAGCACCATGAAATACTTAAATGGCCCTGAGGTGGGCTGAATGGGACCGTAAATGTCTCCTTGGATGTGTTCCAGGAATGCAGGTACTTCATCCTTCACTTTCAGAGTGGAGGGTTTAGTTATTAGTTTCCCGGTGGCACATGCAGGGCACACGAAATCTTCATGATTCGGAAAATTCTTCACATTAATATTATGCCCATGTGAATTATTGATTGTATTTCTCATCATCCTAAGGCCTGGTTGGCCTAATTTGTCATGCCAGAGACAAAAGAGTTCAGAGCTTGTAAATACTGTTTTCAGAACAGTGTACGCTGTAGACGCCTTAATGTTGGTATAATATAGCCCAATTTCTAGTGAAGAAAGTTTTCTAATACACTTTTCCATTCTCTTCACGCTTCGTAATGAGCAGGTATTCCTTACCGTACTCTTCTTCAGTCTCAACGTGGAAACCATTGGTGCGAATATTCTTAAAACTTAGGAGAGTTCTAGTCGATTCTGGGTACAATAAGGCTTCTTCAATGACCAAAGTTGTGCCCATTGTGGCTCTTCGTGAACCAATTATTCATGCATCGCTTCTGTCGATTGTCGTAAGGCTTCCAGTGCTCTTACGAATCGACTGAAAAAACTTATTCTCTCTTAAGATGATATGCGTTGTGCCGCTGCTAGCTAAGCACACTTCCTTCATAGGGCGTTACACGCGTTCTAATATAGGGTATTTTATTAACATGCATGAGAAGGCAGTCAACACATAGATAAAATACTCCAATATCAGAACGTATCATGCCATCATAAACAAAATAAATGAATGAATTCTTCAAATATCATCCAACCATCACGAGAAAATAAATGCTAAAGTACCATCCATGCAAATTCTAACTTGTCCTTTTCACACAAAATAAATAACAATTAAAGTCTAAACGCATTCTGTGCATCAGACTTCTTCTGCTATTTTCTCGGGATTGACATTCTCTTCAAGAGAAATCATGGCGTTGGCTGCTTCTAGGTCGAAAAGGGATTGTTGCTATCGTGATGGTTTCAGCGTTCACTAGTGCAGGCAGCTACTCCGAACTCTTCCCCTCAGCCGATGCAAAGTGGGCTTCATGCTGCCCTTTGCCATCCCGCTTTGGCTTGCTAACCTTATTCTCTCATGAAGCATCTGATTCGCCTTTCTGGGCTGCGGCCTTACCCTTCCTTCCCCTTTTCTTTATCAAGGGCTTTCGTACTTTGTTGTTCCCGGTGTTGGCTTCACGGCCAACGGAGCTCCCAGGTGGCTGAGTGACGTAGTTCTTACGGAGAACTTTGTCCTAAGCCTCCGTAACTTGCATCATATCAATCAATTCGGTGTATTCCTCGTAGCCATCTTGACGATAGTTGCGTGCGGATTGTACTACATTGGGGTGGAAGGATTTTCTCAATTTTCTGTATTGGGGTACAAATCCTGTGCAAGGCAGAATTGTATTCCCCGGCCGTCTTAAAGTTGGCAAACCTCAATCTGATCCACTCTTGCTCTGCTTGAGGAAGAATGGTGTACTTTAGCCTCTCAAACCTGCTTCTTGAGTGCGGTCCAGAGTGCTAGCGCGCTCTTCTCTGCCATGCACTCATTCTTGAGAGTGAGGCAGAGGTGGTGCCTGAGAAAAATGAAGTGCCTGATCATTCTCTTCAAGCGTGGGTTAGGCGTCATGCAGTCCGCCAATCCCCAATAGCCGCGCGGAGCTTCTTGGCTCCAAAGCACTATCTCGACATCGGATGCCCACGTTAGATAGTTTTGGCCATGCTGGGCCAGCTCCTCGAACTTCGGTTCGTGATGCCAGTCATCTACATGTGTATGAACGAAATAAAATAAGTTTACTTCAGGTAAACATGCATTGAATAATTTACTACGGGTAAATAAATGGTACAAAAAGGTTCTCATAATGTTTCATAATTTTCTATGCATTTTCTATAATTTTACTCCTAATTTCAGTGATTAAAAGCAATTTAAACAATTACAATTAATAAAAAACAGTAAATAAATACAGACAATAATAACGGCAAAAATAAATTAGCTTCAAATGCTAAAAATAATTCAAAATTTGGATTCCCGAGGCCCTTTATGCTAGAATATAAATTTTCAGCGAATTCTGCAATTTCTAGGGATTTCTACGCAAATTTTCAGTTCAGAGAAAAATTCGCACAATTTTCTGATTTACCGAGGGGTTTTCTGCAAAATTCTGGACCCGCTCATAAATTTGAGGGCTTATTCGTAATTTTCAAAACTATGAGGCCTTTTATGCAAAATTCGGGACTTATCTGCAAAATTTAGGGCTCAACGGTAATTACAAGGTTTTCAGGGGGTTTTTCGAAAAATGTCTGGCGCCTTTCTTCCTGCCAGGCTGATTTTCGGCCCGCTTTCTTTTCCTATCCCATGAAGCCCATTTGCGCCGCTCCCCAGGCCCATCATTTCTCGGCCCGATGGCCTGCTTGGCCTAGCGGCCCACCCGACCGGCTACCTCACGGTCGGGCAGGGTTTACCCCTGCCTTTTCTTTGTGGCAGCGGCGGCAAGCCAATTGGCTCTTAGCCAGCGCAGATGGAAGTGGTAGCTGGCCATTGGCCGGACAAGGCGGCGCGCGACCGGGCCGGCTTCAGGCGGCGGTGGTCGGTTCTAGGCGGCGCACGAAGCCAGGCGGCGGTGCGTGGCAGTTCCGACGGTGGCCCCTGCGGGGCGACAACCGAGGCGGCAGTAGTAAAAAGGGCGGCGACCGGGCAACTGCGCGCAGCAACGGGCAGCTGTCGAGGAAGGGCCGATTTCGGGCGGCGCGGCGGGGAGGAGCCGGGGCGGTGCGCTGGGCGAAGGCGCGGGACCCCAAGCGGCGGCGGCCATGCGGGGCGCGTGCAACGAGGAGCCATGGCCGGTCTGCAGGCTGGGCCGGGGTCATCGCGGTTCGGGCGGGTGGCTCAATGAATCCAGCTTTGCGCTGATTTCCTTAGGCGGTGGCCGGCGTTCGAGTCCGGCACGGGAGCAGCCGTGCGGGGCCATTTTCTGATACGGCCGGTGTCGAGCTGCAGGCAGGCAATGCTGTGCGAAGCACGCACTCGGCGGCGGCGGGTCGGCTCAAGTGCGGTAGTGCGCGCATGCGGTAACGAACCCCGAGCAGCTGCCGAGGGCGGCGCATGCAAGCTCTGAGCGGCGGCCGTGTGAGAGGTCAGGGCTGGCGGCCCATGGTGGCTTCAGGTCGGCGACCGGCAGCAGGCCGGCGTCAGGCCAGTGGCCGGCGGCGTTCTTGCATTCGGTGGCCATGCAGGGGCGAACCATGCGCTTTTCCCCCTTTTTTCTTTGTACAGTGTCGTGCGTAAACTGAACAGAAAAACTAATGCAAAAAAATTTTCGTTTCTAATCTACGATGCAATCAACATCTACCATTTTCACAATCTACCGATCGACATTATGCCGGCGACTTCAAGTTTGCTCACGGTATATTAGGGCGGATTTGCATCGTTTTTCTTTTCTAATCTACAGTGCAATCAACATCTACCCTTTGATGCAATCTACCGATCGACATTATGCTGGTGACTTCAAGTCTACTCGCGGTAGATTAGGGCGGACTTGCACCGTAGAGATTCAATCTAGAACGCAAAAGAAAATGCGAATTCAAAGCGATCTAGAAAATTCAATCTGTGCTTCGATAATTACCTTCGTTCACCAGAGCGAAGTCGTGCTGATAATGTGTTGAGGAACCGTCGCTGGAGACCAGTCCGAGCAATTCCTCTGCTTAGCAAAAGAATGAATCAATCACAGAATAATAGAAGAATAGATTGAACACAGAGAGGTAGAGAGAACTCCTGGTCTTTCTTTATTGCTTTCAATTGCATCAGGTGTACATAATGAGTTGATATGCCTGTCTATTTATAGTCTACGGTGGGGCGCCCATATTGGGCCAGGTTTCCTGGCCTGGGCCCAGGTTTCCTAACACAACCATCTTCCCCTCATTCATATTGTTCCCTGAAAAAAATGGTTCATGCATGCATCGCTTATTAACTAAGATCAACTTTCCATTTGCACTGTTGCAGCGAAATGATTAATATCAGTTTGTAGGATCATCGATGGTAATCAGAGGGGTGAATAATTGCAGTGCATAGCGAAAAATTTTTCTTAAATTTTCTGTCTTCTAATTGTTTAATCCGAAAAATAGAAAGAACAAAAAAATAGAACGATTTTTTCCCCGAGCGCACTATAGCAATACTGTTTAGCACTGCAGCGATTACTATTTAGTACTGTAGCAAAGTACCATAACGTGCGGTTACTGTAGCACCAGAAGTACGGTGTATTCGAGTACCGTTGGTCATGACTCTGCAGAGCTACCCTGCTTTACCCACAAGATTTCTTAGTCACCGCGTCTGGGTCCAAGAAAACAAGCCTTTTCACTGCTCAACTCTTTATATAGCCTCTAACTAGTAAGCTTCCTCAACAAGCTTAGGCCTCTCCCTGACTTATCTCAGCCTACTATTGTGTGGATAACTGGTAATCAAATCAATAGTAAAAATAATAGTGGCCAACTTCCATACGGCCCTTCTTAATTCCCATCCGTATGGACTCACACTTTGCCTCCAACCGCTTACGTACAGGTTCAATCGAATTTGAGCAGTTACTAGACCAGGTTTGACGTATCAACGCTTGTGGTTGGGCAATCACTATGTTCTTTACTCAGCATAAGGGTCTAGTCCTTGTATTTTCACTGAGGCAATCTCCTCCCACAAATCCATGTTCTGTGCCACAACACTGTCACTAATTTGTAATTCTTGCCTCCACCCTAGGTTAAGGTCATGGGGTACGGCCTGCTTTTAAGGCCTCCAGCGATCCTCACTTACCCTAGAACCACTTTCCAAATTCCATCAACAAGTACCAATCCTTTTAGTAACAAAAGATTTTGTTGATTCTCTAAACTACCATGATTACATTATTATTATATTTAATATTACTATGTCTTGTCAAGGTGAATATGGCCACCAAATTATACCGGGCATTTTGGGGTGGTAGGACATAACTAGTATCATGTTATTCTAAGCATTTATTGTACAAAAAATAATAGTGCACAAATAACATAATGAAAATATTGATAAATAGCGGAAATGTAGGTTCAACATGATCAAAATATGTGTGACTTGCCATGCGGGACTACGATTTTGACAACTTCAGATTCTTTGGTTTCTTAAACTTGAGCTTGACCTTCTTCTTCCTCCTCCAGATGTACTTCAATGTCAGGAGCTAATGTAAAATAAATTAGTCCCATGCTCGAAGGGTTGAGCTAGAAACAAAGAAATGAAATGAAGAAAGAAAATTCAAGAAATTCAAATAAAATCGGGTTTGGGCTTTTAGGAAGGGCCAAAAGGTGAAATGGGCCTGAGAAATGGGTCGACGGGCTTGAAACGGTTCAAATGGGTATAAATATGTATTTTGGGTTTCGGGTGAATAGTAACGGGTCGAGTTCACTGTTCATCGTGGGTTGGCACTATTCACAGCGGGTTCGGGTGGCTAGATCCAGTATTGTTCACAGCGGGTCGAGCGCAAGTTAGCGGTCGAGCGCTGGTTACTGTTCTTCTTCTTTCTCCCATCCGTGCGCGTGCTTGTCTGAAAACAGAGGAGGCAGCGGCGGCTACTGGCAGCGCTACGATGAATTGCGACGCACGTGGAGGCCATGATTGGGTTGCCCAGGCTCTGGAGGTTCTATTTTGGAGGTCGGCAGGGCCAGCGGAGGCGACAATCGCAGGCGGCGAGGCCTTCTTCTCCGCGGGCGGTTTGAGCATGGCGGCTGAATGGGAGCTTCTTAGGGCAATCGGGCTGGCTTTTGAGCATCTACGGGGCTCAGGCAAGCTTATGGAGGAGTTGGCTCAGGTTGAGAAGGCCGGGGCTAGGCGGCTCTCGGCGCCGGGGAAGAAGGGGCCTCGGGGAGCTAGGGCGATGGGTCGGTCGGGTTTCTAGGGGCTTGAGGGCGCTACTGGTGAATGCAATCAGAAAATGGTGGCTCGGGAAGGTGGATTCGAGTTAGGGCTCACCTTTGAGGTCTCCGGCAATTAATGGCAATGGAGGCAGTGAAAAGCTAATTGGGTGTGAGTGAGGCTTCACGGGGAAGTGTGGAGGAGGTTGGAGGGGTCTACGGCTTTTATAGATGCCCGAAGGCGGTTCAGCGCTGGGAGCTGGCCATGGAGACGGTGGCGTGTGGCACGGCCACGAATGCTCGAGGAGGCGCGGTGCGGCTAGCAGAGGAGGCGCGGTGCGGCTCGTGTTGGCTGCCTCGGTCTGTGCATTGCGGCGATAAAAAAAGGCGGGTTGTGTCAGGTCGGCTGGGGAGGCTGTGAGAGCTGGGAGGGCGAAAACAGGGGGCAAACGGTGGCGGCGTGGCCGGCAGCGCCTGACACGGGTGCAAAGGCATTAATGGATGGCGTACGATGGCTAGCAGGTGGTGTAAGGCTGGCAGTGGCGAGAGAGCACGCGAAAGCGCGAGAACGAGCGGAGAAGATCGACGGTGGCAAACATCTGTGGCGGCGGCGATTTTTCGGTTTGTGAACAGTGACAGCGGCTCTCTCCTCCGTTCAAGCTGTTGATGGCTAGGATTAGGGGTGGAATCGGTTGAGATTCGCGCGGGATAGGCTAAGGATTCATGAGATCAACTTCAAAATGCAAATGCAAATTCTTTTGCAAAATTTCATCACAAATGATGGTGAGCAACATCATCAATTATTCATCACAAATAAACCGTTGTCAATTATTCATCACTAAAATATCCTACACCTAGCCACATGGCCTAACAATCTCCCTCTTGATGAATACGTTGACAACACCATAAGATTGCATGATGAATTAGCTTCAAACAGATATAAGCAAAGAGCTTAAGCCGAAAAAGAACATTTTCACCCCCTCAACTTAAGAGAAGCAATTTTAGCAAATTTCTACAAGAGAAGTAATTGTAGCAAATTTCTCCAATGTCTCAACATTCTCTCTAATTTCTCCCCCTTTGGCAATGTAATCATCAAGAAACTTCAAAAAAGGAATAATTCTAAGAAGGAGCAATGAGTGTAAAAATCAAGAAGCTTTGTCGATTATCTAAGTCACTTTGCATTGATTTAATAAAGCAACCAAGCCATATTTTTGAGAAGAGCTATCTATATCATATAAAGTCATATATCCAACTATGAACCATCTGTGATCTACAACTATCACAGTTGGTTCTCATTGACAACTGTATGTGATAATTCATAGACAGTTCTTAAGTAGAACCATTTGTGATAATGGAAGATTTCACAGATGGTTATTAATACGAACCGTCTGTGATAAATAGTTATCACAGATGGTTCATCTGTGATAAATATGTTTCTAAATTCATTCTCATATACATAAATGCAAATTTAGTAATAACTCAGGAGTAAATATGTATTACATAGTTGCTTTTCACTGGTTAGTAATGTCGTGATGTCGTTATACCCAGACCATTTACATATGTAAGAGAGAGTAAATACAAATTTAACTGCTTGATTTTAAATATATGTGGCGCCCAAACAGCGTGGTCAGTCATTTCTTACAAAAGATAACAAAAAAGTAGAAACCTAACTGCTTTCATGTTATTTTTAGTGGCGGAGGCAACATGCAATCTCTATCTTCAAAACTTCATAGACGACATGATTGGCATCGGACAGTTCAAGATCATTAGTGAACAAATACCGAAATGCATCCACCACTGATGCATTCATTCGAGTGTCTCCCGAACACCCTCCAACTGAACAATCAAGTCGAATTGAGCCTATATGGTCTCTTCCCTTTCTTGAGGGGTCTCAACAAGATTGACTCAATTGCTCGCTGCCTCGACTAAGCATTCCAAGTGATGACAAACTTCCTAGAGATATGCAACGTCATTGTGGAGGACCACGTCGATGGTGAGGTTAGCTCGCCAGAAGCGGGAGACCAACCAAAAGATGCAGCGGTGGAGGATGTGATGACAGTGGAAGGTGGCCTTCAACTGCTTTGGCAAATCCTGGAACTTAGGAGGGAGGACATTGTTGGTATAGTGTCCTTTTGCAACATTCGCCAACGAGGCGCTCATCCAGGATAGCCAGGTTGGCCATCAATGTCAGTGGTAAGGAAGAAAAGGGAGCCATTTATTTGTGCTTTAGAGACAAGGAAGACATGGAAGATAGCTGGCCGGCGAGGTGCTCGTACAGGATATATCAGCGTTGTGGGGATTAATCTCCGATGGTGGTCATCATTTTTATACAATAAGGAATACATTTGATCCGGTGTGTGAGACAAAGAGATCCAAATTAGGGAGCCGAAATGATCGAAGGTGCGCATTGGGGAGATGAGTGCGCAAACATATCACTGAAGGTTCCAACCATAAGCCGTCTGTGATACTCAACTACCACAGATGGTTCATATTAATCACCATTTGTGAACTATCACATATGATTCTAATTAAAAACCCTATGTAATGTTGCAATTATCACAGATGATTTGTATTAATAACCATGTGTGAATTATCACAGATAGTTATTAACAAGAACCATCTATGATTGTAGCGTATCACAAACGGTACATGGGTTACGATTGTAAAATTGTCTGTGATGATTACAGCACAGACGGTTCGAGGAAATCGTCTATGATGGGGCATCTAGTATAGCCTTTTTTTGTAGTAGCGGCATACCATACCCATCCGATATTATACATGCATATTGGCAAATGTAGTCTGCAACGATAATGCCACTAAAAGCTATAGCCATTTGCTTGAAGAAAATATAACTCTCAAAATACTAGATGACCTATTTGATTTTAATGATCCTAAATGATCTAAATTTGTCATACTTATTTGGCATCATAAATTATAATAGGCATATAAATTACCTCCTAATTAATCACATATATTCCTGGCCAATAATTGTTCCATCCGGGTGGTTAAACTAGAATTATATTCCAGCATAATATATTATATTCCATGCAGATTAATTGATGGTCATGTTTTATATGGCAGTATTATATTTATGCTCTTGAGAGCATCCTATAGATGTATATTACACTATCAAAATATAATACTTTGACTAGGTCAAAACATGTTGCATTAACATAAAATTTGAGTGATCCAAAATTTAAAACACAGTGTGAGTAATTGGATCATAATATTGGGCAATATATAAAAGGCTAGAATATTTCCACTATCGCAGATTAATAACCCGCCTGATGTTTGAAATAATCTACTAGTAGTATAGATGTGCAGTTTTCATGCCACTACATTAATAAATGTCTAGCTCACTGCATTAAAAAAAACCTTAATCAAGGATTAGTGTGTCTTAGAAGAATCAATCATTTCCCATATAATATCACCACTGTAGCATATACCATTTGGGCACCGCCAGTAGCTAGGATTAGATTAGATCTGAAATTCCATCTATCATGTGTCCATACTAAGGGGATTTTAAAGTATACTATTAAGCAAGATCAAATCTCAGTGTCAGAGGGAGAGAAATGCCCAAAATCTTTGAATGTTGTGATATTTTCCTAGAGAAAGATCTTTAGTGTAAGGTTCATGCACAAACCAAGCTAAATTTAAGTTTAGTTGATACTCTTGTACGCTAGAAGTGGGGAGACTGCTAGATTTCTTTTTCTATTGCATGGAGGAGTTATATAGTGTTTACTTGAAGTAAATGCGTCGCTAAGTTTGGAATACCCTGGATTGAATAATATATCCATCTTTGCAAAGTCGACTAATTGGTCAGTGATCTAAAGTCTATGGGGACGCCTATGGACCTATGGTCTACTGACATTAGTCAAAATAATTGTTAAACACTCCTTAAATACTCTGGAAGAGAACCCACCTTGAAGGTGAAATACCTCATGAAAAGGCTCATCATGAGGATGAAAACCCTAGTAATTAGATGCGCACATATTATAATACTAGGGAACACGGAATGAACAATAAGTTTTCGTTTGGAAAATAACGAGGATTTGGTTAACACTAAAAGACACTTAATTATGAGGATATTCGGAGAAATGTTGTTGACAACTATTTTGCCTCTAAAATTGGTAAAATTTGTTCCATAACGTAATATGGGAATGGGGATAGATGGCTGATCTCAGTTCTATTCCCGATAAGCCTTGGTTCTTTCAAAACCCTCAATAGAGGTAGAAATAAAAAACCTATGCCAACTAAATAGAGATGGGTATAGGCGGACATCCGCCTAAAACCTGCCATGTTGAAATCATTAATTACTAGTCTAAAGTTGATGTGCGGTTTTATTTAATTTAACTGATTGGCGCTTGGTAGGTGTCTTGTGTGCCAGATGCCGTGTCCATTTCTATATTGATTGGGCATCAACAACTTACGTATTCCATTATCAATTAACATTACAACGGAATTGAAACAAAACCAAATTTTCAAAAAGAAATTTGATTTCTTGTTTAAGTTTGAATTCTAGTGAATCCTAGCCAAAACCTACACCCAATCTCACCATCCAAGTCTTAAGATCCTTGCTACATTGCTCCAACGGTGGATTTTTGCACCGGCATTGTGCACCGTCCGAAAAATCTCACCGCCGCCTCTGGTTTTGCCTCCACCTGAGCTCTCTCACTCGCTCCCGTGCCTTCTCGCTGCTGCCCCCATTGCTGTAGCTTGCCAGACACCGTACTATTTGTACCCGTACCCTTAACATCTCCTTGACAACCCTCTGCTGCGTGTCAGCAGCACTGACCTCCCTGCCATCGGCTCTGCCCCTTTATCTCTCTCGGCTAATAGCCCAATTCAAACCGCCTTTGACTGCTGCAATACCACGCTCTAGCCAGCAGGTACATTCCCCTTAGCCACCGTGCCGCACCTTCCTACACCCTCTCAGCTGTGCCATGTGCCGCCGCAGCCATTACCAACCCCCTGTGCCGAACTGCCTCCCTTCTCTATTTGAAGCCCTGAGCTACCCCTGAGAGGTCCATCAGTGCCCGGTGAGCCACCCAACACACCCGATCGACCCCTCGATCGGAGCATCACCGACGATCGTCGGAATTCATCAAGGTAAGCCCAAATCCAATTCCACACTCTCAGTCAATTGCTTTCTAATTACCTTCGCCCATAGCCTCCTCTAGCTCCCAGAAACCTCCCTGAACCATCACCCTAGCTCCCTAAGCCTCCTTCTTCCCTATCCCCGAAGCTCGCCGCTCGACCGCAGCACCGCACCGTGGACAGCCCAACCCCCCATCTCTGCCCAATCCACTGCTTCCTCAAGTCTCCTCTAACCCCTAGGATGCTTAAATGCAAATGCTTCCGTCCAAATAACCCTCCAATCGTCCCTGTACCATTGAAACGTCTCTTGGAAGGAAGGCCTCACCACCGGTGAACGCTGCCTCCCCTACTACCACCGACCCAAAAACGGACTCCCCACATCACCAGGAACCCAACCATAGCCCTAGAAGCCGTTGCAAAACACCCTAACCCCACCAATCGTTGCCGCCTTCTTCTTCTATTTTCGATCGCTATGCGCGGATGGTTGAAGAAGATGACACTGTTCATCGTGGGCTACACAGTTACAGGCCGAATTGGCTAGCAGACCGAGCCGAGATTTCACTGTAGCAAGCGGGTTCGACATGAATAGTGTCTAAACCCGTGATGAACAGTAAATGCCCTCGATGAATAGTAACTGCCCGTTACTGTTCACCCGACCCGACTGTCTGTTAACCTAACCCGCAATGAACAGTATCCGATCTGGTAAGCATAGTAAAACCCGGTTTGAATAGTGAACCTGACCCGTTACTGTTTACCAAATCCTAAAAAGCATAAATATACCCATTTCATTTGTTTCGAGCCCACCGACCCATTTCTTAGCTCCATTATTCCATTCCAGATTCCTAAAAACCCTAAACCTTATTTTTTTGGTTTTCTTGGATTTTATTTCTTTCTCCCTAGCTCAACCCTTTGAGCATGGAATTGATTTATTTTCTATTGCTTTGCGCTAGCGCCCAACATCGTAGACCAGCCGGTCTGGGAAGGAGAAGCTCAAGATTAAACACAAGAATTAGAAGAATACAAAATTGTAGAACACATTGATTTGCAAGCCAAGTCACATGTCTTTGATCATGTTGAACTTACATTCCTTTAGTTATTTATTTGTCAGTATTTGAATTATGTTATTTACGCATTGTTATTTCTTGCATAATAAATGTTTAGAATGACATGATATTAGTTATATCCTACCGCATGAAAAAGACTTGTCAACCATACTTTCACAATGGTGGGCTCTGCCCTGTCGGGCCATTGTATTCAATGATAGGGGGTATCTAGTCTATCGGGTAGAGGCTACATAAAGAGATGAGTAGTGAAACAACCTTATTTTCTCAACTCAGTCATGAGGGTTGAGGAATCTTGTGGGTAAAGTTGGGCAACTCTGCAGAGTTATAGTATGTGGTATTCGAATACGTCGTGCTTTCGGTAAATAAAGTTATGTTTAATGGGTGATTCCAATAGTAAAACATAAGTAGATTTGGACATGAGTTGAAAATGTTGAAGTTTAGTAATCGAGATGTTGAAACCCCAAATTCCTTAAGTTCATGATTTGTTATATTGTGTTTAAAAACAACATGTTTACAAATAAAATCGCATCCACAAATAGTTTAACAAAACCACTATACTCCCACCTTTTGTTAATCTTGGCAAGTAGTTATATAGCATTTTGCCATATGACTTGTTGAGTACGCTTGGTTATACTCATGCTTGCTAAAATCATAAACAGAAAAAGATGCATGCTAAGAAAATGAAGAAATCTATGAAGGTGACGCTGAGGAGCACTACGATATAGACGATGCCTGGTGTTAGGGTTTATTCTACACTCAAGTATGCCCGTGGAGTTTCTTTTTGTATTGTATTTATAACTTTGGGTTGTACGCTCCACTGTATAAAACTTGGCTGCTAAGCCTTAATTTTGTAATAAAGTTTGATTTTTTATGTTTAAGCTTGTGTTGGCAACGGTATACACTCATATACAGTACTCGCAGCTGAACTATCCTGGGCAGTTGTGAGAGTAGTCTAACGGCTCCAGAAATGCTGGCGTTATTGGAATAGCCGTGCATCCAACATAGCTACAACTTCCAACCCACCACGTCAGCAGGGTCACAACTCACATCTTTGTTTGGGTCTATTCTTTTTTTTGTTTCGACTTATGGCTTTTAGATACGGCTTGTGACTTTTGGGCTATTTGTGAAAGAGAGTACGAAGTAACAGAAACTCGTATGGGGTATTAGTCGATATAAATGACGTTGCTACAGTATGTACTACAATCAACTTGTAGAACCCGCTTTGAAAAGATATTCCATTTAAAAACTAGTTACTATATAAAATCCGAAAAGCAGTTTTTATAACCTAAAAAAGAAATCCCTTTTTATCATGGGGAAGCATCACCAGTTCACGTCGGGTGGAGCATCCCTCCTTATAAATTCTGATGTCTAGCACGCATCCTTCACCATCATGTCTATAAATGGATAACTCTGATGTCTCTATAAATGGATAACTCTGATGTCTAGCACGCATCCTTCACCATTATGTCGAAGGAATGCTTGGCTCCTCTTTCTCCAGTATCCCAATACAAAGATCTATCATTCACTAATGATCCCCCAAACAGTAGCCGCCGCCAGCTCTGTCGCGCCGTTCCCACCTCCAACATCAACCAGCGCGACCTTATCCCCATAAACACCTCGGTGCACTCACGGATGACTATGGATGTGTTTGGATCGAGCCTGAGGTAGCCATACCAAAGTTTAGATATGATCAAAGTTAAAGTATGATCAAACATTCAATACGATAGAGCTATTTGGATTGTGACCATTGATATTGCCAAAATTTTGGCAAGATCACTAGGCCCCCATTTGGTTTGATGTCAATTGACGTGTCAAACTTTCGGCAACTTAGTTAGATAGTATTTGGTTTGATTCCGATATCATCTATCCGGTTCATCAGTTCCGTCTTGTATGTTTCCTTCTGTGAACTGACAAAGACCGATGGCTTCGGAACCCTTCATGATCCTCAAGCGTTTGCATGAATCAACAAACATCCTGCAGGGTAATCTATCAGCCAAAGGAAGAAACTGAAGCGTGGACCTCGTTTAACCCCATTCTAATCATGAGGCCGTAAATACGGGAGTAGATAAGGGGGTGCAAGAATGAAGTAACATACTCACGTGGGACATCTCCAACAACCATCCACTCACCATCCTTGTCTTCACAAGTAGTAACAACATCTGAACCATTAACCGGATCAACCATCTTCCCTTCGTTCATATTGTTCCCTGAAAAAAATGGTTCATGCATGCATCGCTTATTAACTGAGATCAACTTTCGGCTTGCACTGTTGCAGCGAAATGATTAATATCAGTTTGTAGGATCATCGATGGTAATCAGAGGAGTGAATAATTACAATGCATAGCGAAAAATTTTTCTTAAATTTTCTGTCTTCTAATTGTTTAATCCGAAAATAGAAAGAACAAAAAAAAAACAAAATAGAACGAATTTTTTTCCCCGAGCGCACTATAGCAATACTGTTCGGCACTACAGCGATTACTGTTCAGCACTGTAGCAAATTACTATAACGTGCGGTTACTGTAGCACCAAAAAACTTTGCTAGATATGCTAGTGCAAACAAAAACATACGTTTATCACTCAATAAAGCAATCGATTTTTAATTAGTACTAATTCATAAATGTCAGCAAAAAAATATATATAGATAGATATCAATGCATAAATCACAAGTTTTAAGACTTAATACCGAAAACAAAAGAAAAATAAGATCATCTAATTACCTTCCACTAATTTCCTTTTCTTCTCTCCTCATTGCACAAAAGTCACAGCATGTAACACCCCCGTTTTTTGGAATGGGAATGTCGTTACCTTCCGTAACAGCCCTGGAGTTTAGTTACGGACAGAAGAAGTATCATCACTGCTCACGAACATTTAAAAAGAGTTAATTTAATTAAAATAAGACTTAACAATCAATTTTAATAAATTTTAAGGACGTCCAAGCCCAAAACATAACTTACATTCAGAAGAACCAAAGAAAATTCCAAAGGAACGCTTGAGTGCGATCACAACCCTAACACGAGGACTTGCAATATCTTGTCCTCCTCTAATCTCTGTGTTGGGGCAAGTAAAGCAAGATTGAGTACAACCAACCGTACTCAACAAGTCACACGGAAACTACTATTAACTACATGCAGGGTTTGCCATGAAATGAGGGAGAAAGGTTTATTATTTTATGTGGATGCAGTTTTAGTTGTAACTCATTCTTAGCCAAAAAAAAGAAAGCTAACTTCATTAGTTAAAAGGGGGTTTTCCAAACTTGATTATCAACTTTCACCGTTCGCAAATCATTCTCAAATCTACTTATGCTTTGTTATTGGATTCACCCATTAAACACAACTTCATTTACCAGAAGTACGGTGTATTCGAGTACCATTAGTCATGACTCTGCAGAGCTGCCCTGCTTTACCCACAAGATTTCTTAGTCACCGCGTCCAGGTCCAGGAAAACAAGGCTTTTCACTGCTCAATTCTTTATATAGCCTCTACCTAGTAAGCTTCCTCAACAAGCTCAGGCCTCTACCTGACTTATCTCAGCCTACTATTGTGTGGACAACTGATAATCAAATCAATAGTAAAAATAATAATGGCCAACTTCCATACGACCCTTCTTAACTCCCTTCCGTATAGACTCACACTTTGCCTCCAACTGCTTATGTAGAGGTTCAATCGAATTTGAGTAGTTACTAGTCCAGGTTTGACGTATCAACGCTTGTGGTTGGGCGATCACTATGTTCTTTACTCAGCATAAGGGTCTAGTCCTTGTATTTTCACTGAGGCAATCTCCTCCCACAAATCCATGTTCAGTGCCACAACACTATCACTGATTTGTAATTCTTGCCTCCACCCTAGGTTAAGGTCATGGGATCTGGCCTGCTTTTAAGGCCTCCAGCGATCGTCGCTTACCCTGGAACCACTTTCCAAATTCCATCGTGAGGTCGTAAATACGGGAGTAGATAAGGGGGTGCAAGAATGGAGTAACATACTCCCGTGGGACATCTCCAACAACCATCCACTCACCATCCTTGTCTTCATAAGTAGTAACTGTTGTGGAACCGTCGTTGGCGACCAGTCCAATCGGTTCCTCTACTTAGAACAAATCGAATCAATCACAGAAGACAAAATAATAGATTGAACACACAGAGAGAGGTAGAGAGAACTCCTGGTCTTTCTTTATTAATTTTTGATTGCAGCGGAGTGACCAGACGGAACTTTCACACCATGCAAGCATTGGCACAATTCAGTTTTCTCGAACTTAGACAGAGTGTAGCAAGTTAGGGGAAGGTATATCTGGCCTGTATCGGTCTCTATCGGTGCTAATTCGGTCCTGATGTTTATAGCGACCAAGTCATGCCTTGCGTTGACACCATCCTTTATTTTGTCACGAATGTTCAGTAAGAGATACAATCAAGCTATCACATATATTCTTCTCTACGTGCATGATATCGATACAATTACAAACTTCTAAGTGCTTCCAATAAGACAAGTCCCAAAATATTTACCTCTTCTTCCATGTGTTCTTCTAACGGGTCCTTAACTTACGTCCCTTTCCATGCACAACATCGATATCCTTGATCATATCGTAGACCTCTTTCCTGCTAAAAGGCCTTAGTACTGAGTTATCCTCTTTTATCTGTCAAATTGTTTCTTTATCTTGTGGTATGGGTTATACTTTGGAAGGAACGTTAACCTACAGTGACGCATGCACACAGTTTTGTACGAGTTGTTCAACCACACACCCTCGGTATAATCTAAGTAGTGCAGACAGGCATTGGCTCATTTTGTACTCAACCCTGATAGTTTACCAAGGGCAGAAAAATCATTGATGGTGTAGAACAACATAGCGCGCAGAGTGAAGTTCTCTCGTTTGTCCGCATCCCATATCTATACCCCTTCGTTCAATAGTATCACAAGATCTTCCACCAATGGTGCTAGGTACACATCAATATCGTTCTCAAGTTGCTTCAGGCCTTGGATAAGTAGTGACATCAAAATATACTTCTGCTTCATACATAGCAAACTAGGAAGGTTGTACATGCATAGAGTCACAGGCTAGGTGCTATGTTAACTGCTCATGTTACCGAAAGGATTCATTCCAGCTGTACTCAAACCAAATCTTATATTCCTTGGTTCCACACCGAAGTCTACAAACATCCTATTGATGTTCCTCCACTGGGTAGAATCAGCAGCGTGTCTTATTATTCCATCTTTCTTACGCTGTTCTGAGTGCCAACGCAACAATCTTGCTTCCTTTCGGTTTACAAATAAATGCTTCAAATGAAAAATTACAGAAAGATAACATAGCATCTTAGCAGGAGGTCCTTACTTCACCTCGATGCTCTCCCCATCATTGGAGTCATTTTTATGCTTGTATCGGGATGCTTTGCACACCGGACAAACATGTAAGCTTGCATACTCTTTACGGTAGAGGATACAATCATTTGGACATGCATATATTCTTTCTACTTCTATTTCCCACGGACAAATAATCTTCTTGGCTTGGTAGGTGGTTCTTGGCAACACATTTCCCTCTGAAAGGATATTCGCTAGGAGACCTATGCCGTGAAGCTCTTGTTGGACCAACCATTGCTTACCTTCAATTTCAGCAGTTCTAGAATAGATGACAACCTTGTGTATTGCGGCTTGTAGTCCGGGAACAAAGATTTCTCTGAGTCCTCCCTCCAGCCCTCGAATTTATCAAACTCTCTCTCACTATAGTTCCCCTCTATATCGCATAACATCTGATCTAGATTGTCATCCTGCAACCTATCCTCATCGAAAGCACAATCCACAACTGGCATATCGTTGTCTCCCTCGACAATGTTATAACTACCTTCCTGTGTAATCTTCTCTTCACCGTGACTAGTCCAACATGTATACCTCTTTTTGGAGTGGGAACGAGAGCGATTATTTACGGCTAAGGCTGGTGTCTCCAAGGGTGACGACGATCGACGGGTCAGGGCACCGTATGCTCTTACGCGTAGTTATCCTGAAGCAGAGTCCTCCAGTGATGGGTCAAGTAGAAGTAGGGTTGGTGGGGACAGTGGCGGGTATAACGGGTGCTAGAGCATAGGATGTTTCTAGCATTGTAGTTTGTTTGAGCTCAACAACTGCGGTGGCCTTCTGACGCTCTACTATAGCCTAGGCCTTACTCGCACTTGGCGAGCTGAGCACGAAGGCTCTCAACATGACTATAGCTGATGAAGGTTGGTAATCTCCTCCAGTGTCTTTGTGTAGGTGGCCCAAATAGCTCGGGTGAGCTAGATCTAGTGTGTCAAGAGCTATTTATCATCGGAGGCGGTGACGAACATATCACTATAGTGCCCTCCCTCTTAGAGTGATGGGTAGTAATGAAATGAAGAGGACAACATGGGGGTGTCGTCATGTAGGGCGTCTATGGAGGTGCCCCTTAGGTGCTTGGTACGAAAGGTGTGGATGTGTACTCGCCATCCCTCACGTAGAGGAAGACTTCCATCATCTAGGCCTCCCTATCTCCTTCCTTAGTCTTCTGGCCCCTGAAGATGGGGCGGTGCTGGTAACCCAATTACTGCATCAGTTTACACAATATGTCGGCAAACTTTCCTTCATCTTCTCCATGGGTGAAGTAGTCCCATGGGCGCAACTCAGAAGATCAGGCCATTTACAGTTTTGAACAACAGGGTGTTAGTAACAGATAGAAAAATTGAATGAGGAGAAGGTAAGTTAAGAACTAGGAGTGGAAAGAAAAGGCAATAGTACGCTATACTTTTGATAAAGTTTTGCTTCTTTTTCTTTTGAAAATAGTACCCCAGGTCCTGAGATAACGACCATTCTAAATAAGGCTTTTTACCATACAATTGTATGCTTTGATACCAACGCTTATTGAACCATGGATTAGAAATTCAAAACCCTCTGTGTTTCTACCACACTATTCCCTGGATCAGTATGTAGTGCACATAGATACATGTGCTGGATCATGCACATACATTGCATGAACTATACCAAATATTTATATTACATATCAGAGTTTAAATATTCCATATTGGGCATAATTTACATAATGGGCTGATTGGGCCAAACGTTTCATTACAAAAGTAAAATCGGAAGTGAAAAGCAAAAGGTGAGGCCACACCTTGCCACAGGCAAGTGATTGGGGCTAATGGATGCCATACTACTCTCCAAGTGTTTGGATAATAGATGTACACACAATCACCATCATAGTCTACCTATCTGAGGTAAGGACTTAAGCTACTAAAGAACATCCTAATCTTCATCTGGTCCCAGAGTGGTATAGTAGGTGTAGTGGTCTTGATTTGCAAGTTTTGAGTTAATTTAGTGAGCGAGGTTGAGCACAAACAACTATGCCTCATGAGCCAACACACAAAATGCAATATAATAGATGCAAGGCTTAACAAAGAAATGCTCAGGTTCTTTTATTTGTGAAATGCCATAGTTAAATTATAGTAAGTAAAAATCCCAAAACTTAGTATTTTTAATTAAACCATGTTTTCTAAAGAATGTGAAAGTGTGCAATAATAATAGTAGCACAGGTTCCATCCACCTATTACATGGTTCTAACTTCTATCTACTATATGCTACTTTTGTTACCAAGATTTCATCCACCCATTATAATCACTAGGTTCCATCCACCTAGGGTAAATCAACTCGGGGTTACATCCACTCATCGTATTTTTCATTCCACCCATAAAGTTTCTTTGGTAAAATAGATACTAACTTGAGTATGTTCCCATACCTGCCTATAACCATGGGTACAACTATTCGAATAGTTTTTAATCTATAGAGGTCACACATTTTACCCATAAGAGATAATCAACTTTATATTTGACATGCAGATTAAGAAGATCACCACAAAACCTTTACAATGTATCTTCCCAATTTGGCTACACCCGCTAAGGTTTCCACCGCTATGGAGTTACATCCACCCACTTTAGAGGCCTGCTCTTGTGCCATACGGTGGCTTACATCTAGCGACGTGACTTGTGTTCATCCATGTTTTCATGTTTAAAATGTTGTCGTGTAAATTAATGTCCCCGAGTATCTAAGCAAGACTAAGCATGGCGCTTACATATGGACTTTATATCTAGTATGTTTACAATTAATTCTAAGACAACAAGGATCTATATCTAAAGCCAAGGAGTGAGGTGTTATAGCTCAATTATTAATAGGGACTTAACTATGGCTTAACATGAATATAATTTGCATAGCGAAATAAAGCATGCAATTTAATAATTTAAGTTAACCTAATTTGAATTTAAAAAAAGTAGATTCAACATTATCAAGGTATTAACTTGTCTTACTCACAAACTTGCTTGTCTTAGTGGTCCTAGTTGCACTCAAACTGCTGCTATTTTAGGTTTTCGTAATATACTTAGGTGATTGCAACAAAAAAGTGAATAAATACACCAGCATGCAAATAAATCCAAATGAACTCCAAATTCATGATTTTGCTTTTTCTAGAAAGATCTTGAATTTAGGTAAATTTAGAAAAAAAAGGTTTCTTTTGATTTGGATTTAAAATGAGTGAGAATGGGCCCTCCAATGTTTAAATTTAGGAGAAATTCCTAAAAAAATAGAGGAGAGATAGTATCTCACAGACAACTGGACCCCACAAGTTTAATTTATTTTCCTATTTGAAAATACTCTAGAGGCAGACATGTGAGGCCACCCGGGTTTTTAATTTATTTTTTGAAATATATTTCTTAATGAAAATGATATAGAGACTGATAGGGCCTTTAATTTGATATCTTATAATCTAGGCCCACATGTCAGTGGTTAATTAATTTGAACTAATAAACGTCATTAACTCTAATGAATTATAGTCCTTAACTTAATTACCAAGCTACAATGTTCCTTGTCTGCTCATAGAGGCGACACAGTTATCGTGATCATCGCTGGTGAGGCAAGTGATGGTGAGTGCTGGCAACCCCCAAAATGGATTGTTGGGACCATGATGGTCCTATGTGCGGTGACGGTATAGCCAGTTGTGAACCACGGCGGTGGCGATGGAGATTGGCCACCATGGCAACCGGGATTCTAGTAGTGCGGTGAGCTAATCCAAGGCATGGTGAGCATCAAAGGGACATGAGGAGCTCATCAAAGAGGTTCGAGGTTGTCCTGTGGCATGGACCCGAGGCAATCCAATCGGCGACGGCAAGCTAGAGACAATGACTGCTAGAATTGGGCAAGGGCAATGTGAGAAGAAGGCAATGGGGAGCTCAACATATGAGGAATCAAACAATGCCAAAATCGCACAATGTGGCGGTGACACGATAGTATGGGCGACGCTAGCACAGGCAAGGGTGTGACACGGGGGAGTGGTGGTGCTGACGTTACCATGAAGTGGGTACAACGGCTGCAACAGGATAGAGCGCATGTGATGAGGCGGAGGGATAGAGCTTGCAGCGGCTGCGACGGAGATGCTCTCATAGTGCGGTCGTCGACGCGACAGTCAAGACGATGTGACAGCGTGGCAGTGCTTTGCCAGTGCGGCGCGTGCTGTCGCGTGGCGATTCAGTGTGGTAGGTAGCAATGGGATAGTGCTGACATGAGCAAGGCGCGGCGTGTGTGAAAGCGGGCAGTGATCAGTCAGTAATTGTGGTGGCGAGCTGGCACAACTGGGAGGCAGAGCAAGGGAGAAGAGGAGGGGAAGGTAGGCGGGGTGTGACTAGGTCAAGGGAAGAAAGAAAGAAAGGCAGGAGGGCAAAGCATGCCGATGGTGTTGGGCCTAAAAAAGAAGAGGGAGAAAAGGGAAAATGGGCCAATTTGCCAGTTGGGTTGAAGAGGGAGAAAGGAAGAGAAAGAGAATTGGGCTGAGCCCAAAATCTGATTTTTGATTTTTCTTTTCTGATTTTCATTTTCATATTTCCTTTTTATTTGAATTTGAATGTTGATTTCGGTTTTGAATTTGAACTACATTTTGAATTTTTTTTGCCAAAATTTAAATTATGCTCAAGAATCAAATTTTTTTCTAAAAATTTCAAAATGCCACAAAATGGGGTGTTACATTCTGCCTCATTGCCGGAACTGCTTGCTACCATCCCCCTGACCACGTACAAACAACCATGCTTGTCTCGCCTCATGAGGTTCCTGACAGCGTCGGGGATCTTCATGGAAGACATCTCAGTAGAAGGCACCGCACACGCATTCCGACTCACGGCAGTATCTCGCCTCCTAGTTGATGATGCCGGTGTCCACGGCGGGAGCACCTACCAATCTCAGTTCGCTGTCGCGGCTGTCACGCCATACTTTTTCGCCGCATCTCTACGCCTGGGTCAGTGGCTCCAGAACGAGGATGATACTGCGACGCTGCAGACGCCGTTCACGATGGCGCACAGCACTGACTTGTGGGGTGCCACCGGCTGTGACGCGGAGTTCAACGTGGTTTTCAACGAGGGGATGGCGTCTGAAAGCCGTTTCGTGGCGGAATAGTCATCCGTGAATGCGCCGAGGTGTTTTCGGGGATAAGGTCGCTGGTTGACGTGGGAGGCGGGAACGGCGCGGCAGAGCTGGCTGCGGCTACTGTTTGGTGGAATCTTTAGTCGATGATAGATCTTTGTATTGGAATACTGGAGAACTAAAGATAGATCTTTGTATTGGAATACTGCAGAAAGAGGAGCCAAGGATTCCTGGGACATGATGATGAAGGATGCGTGCTTGACATCAAAGTTATTCATTTTATAAGGAAAAATTAATGCTCCACCCGATCTGGTGATGCTTCTCCGTGATAAAAACAAAGATGTGAGTTTTTTGTTTTTGAACGGGCATAAAACAAAGATGTGAGTTGTGATCGTGTTGATTGTGGTGGGTTGGAAGTTGTTGCTACGTTGGATACATAGGTATTCCGTTGTACTGTTTATTGATAATGGAACATAGCTTATCTGTTACATTGTTATATGTTGGATTCACGACTTATCTGTTGTACTGTTAATTGATAATGAAATACTTAAGGCTGTGATCGTTTTGGCTTCAGCTTTTAGCTTTCGACTTATTTTTCACTATTCATAAATTTCGTCTTTTTCTGAACTTTTGGCTTTTTGTTGAGCTTTTTTGCCGGTTCGTTTTTCCCGTGTGTTTGTTTGTATTATACGTAATGGGCTAACATATTTTTTTAATTTTTTAAATTTAATTATGCTAAATAAGCCTCTGTCAGCTACAGTGTTTTTTCAACCAGCTACAGTGCTTTTCAGCCATAAGCCACAAAAAAAAAGCCCAAATAATCACCAAGTTGATTGGTGTCAATCAATCAATAAATGGACATGGCATCCGGCACACAAGAAAGCTATTCCATTGTACTATTTATTGATAATGGAATATAGCTTATCCGTTACACTGTTCTACTGTTGGATTCATAACTTATCCATTATACTGTTAATTGATAATGGAATACTTAAGCTGATTGATGTCAATCAATCAATAAATGGACATGCATGGCATCCGGCACACAAGAAACCTACCAAGAGCCAATCAGTTAAATCAAATAAGACCGCACATCACTCACAGACAAGTAATTAAGCATTTCGACATGGCGGGTTCTAGGCGGATGTACACCTGTACCAATCTCTATTTAGTTACCACAGGTTTTTTTTTCATTTCTATCTCTATTGAGGGTTTTGCAAGAACCAGGGCTTATCGGGAGTACAACTGGAATCGGCCACCTATCCTCATCCCCATGTCACGTCGTGCAACAAATTTTCCTCATACCTATCCTTCAAAAATAGGAAATCATCCGGGTCATACCTATTCAATATTAGATAAAGTTCTAATTTATATTTTCTTAATTTATGCATAACAACTAGTCAAGTGAGACCACACTTGAATATTTCTCAGTAATATTGGTTTTCAACTCTAAATTAAAGTTATTTGATGTTAAAAGCTTTTATATCTATGTAGAAAAAAAATCTCGGTCACTAATATCGTAAGCCTCTGAGCCACTCGATTTTGTTTAACCGAGTTCCTGTAATATTAATTGATTTGAGAGCTCAAACCATTAAAATTTGTCTAACCATACATTTCCCTTAGCTCCTTAACGGCACACTGATGTAGCTGTTAATTCTCGCTTCGTGGGATTGCCAAGAATCTATGTAACTGCAAATGGGTATTGATAAACATTATCCGGATGTTTTCTTTCTGAAAATAACACGTGGGAATCAAGCCATCTCTTGCTTAGTGGGCTACAAATTCTCACATTAATCCTTATAAAATCTTAAATTATCTCATTAGTCAGTAGAAAAAAAGAAAGAAAGATCTGCATTACTCGTCCACAGTGTTTGCCACGTTGGGTGTGGTCAATGGGCCATGTCAGCTATCCGGTCCTAAGTGGCATGTATGTATGCAAATAATACGTAGGAATCAAGCCATCTCTTGCTCTATGGGCTAGCAATTCTCATATTAATCGATCCATACAAAATCTTAAATTATCTCACTAGCTAGTCAATAGAAAAAAAGAAAGAAGGATCTACATTACTTGTCCACGTTGGGTGTGGTCAATGCGCCATGTCAGCGATCCGGTCGTACCTTTCATGCCTAGGATCCAAGTGACCGACTTAATATGCAGTTTGGGAGTTTAGATACCTACTTGATCCATCCCTTGAGACAAGTTTTGGGACCTACAATGCACTTTAATTATTATTTCAAATATAAGCATATGTGTATTGTAGTACCTACTCGGCAATTGCACTGACATTTTCGCTAGTTTTATAAAAACAAGAACGAAGAAATGAACTCTGTTGGTATAACCAGAACACCCCGGTGAGACCTATGCATGCACTCTGGGAGCTCGTTCATGGTGCCACTGAGTCTGGCACTATATGCATCGCGCATTTGGGCTCATATATACGGACTATTTGCATCGTTTCTTCGTGTGTAAGCAACTAATGACGATAAAACAAACATCAGCGTCATTACGGTTTAACTAGGCCTTAGGGGATATTCCTTTAGTGACATGACGCATCTACAGATACAAGATGCAATCTAAGGCGCACGAGGTTTGGCCATCGAATTCGAGCTTATCTATAAATCCTCGCCATACGGGAGCTGAGAAACCATACTAAAGAAAACGAACTGATCACGACAACAACTGCGCACTGCTGCACACCAAAACAAAAAATTAAGAAGCTAGCAACTATGGATGAAAACCACTCCATGGTGGCTGCCACCTCCAGCGCAGAGCTTCTGCAAGCCCAGGTAAATCTTTGGCGTCATATCTTTAGCTACCTCAAATCGATGGCCCTCTCCTCTGCCGTTAAGCTTGGGATCCCTAACGCCATCCACCGCTGCTGTCGGTGGAGGGAACGGTACGACGGCGAGGAACCTCGTGAGGTGAGGCAGATAGGAATGTTTGTTTGTGGGCACTGGAATGGTGGCAAGGCTGCACCACCACAGTGGTGGATGGCGTTATGGATCCCAAGCTTAACGGCAGAGAAGAGGGCCATGGATTTGAGGTAGCTAAAGATATGACGCCAAAGATCTGCCTGGGCTTGCAGAAGCTCTGCGCTGGAGGTGGCAGCCACCATGGAGTGGTGGCCAACCATAGTTGCTAGCTTCTTAATTTTTTGTTTTGGTGTGCAGCAGTGCGTAGTTGTCGTGATAAGTTGGTATTCTTTAGTATGGTTTCTCAGCTTTGGTATGGTGTGCTTTGGTATGGTTTCTCAGCTTTGGTATGGTGATCACAAATGCTCGCACCACTTTCGTTGTGGCACATCGCAGCTGCCTTTTTCGTAGTTGTGCCCGCGTCCTCCACTCCATTACCCTCACTTGCTATTCTTTGCCAGCTCCCCGGTTCCTTGCTTTGGCTTCCTCTTCTTCACCTGGGTCACACCCATCGCTCCTTTTTCCTCTACGCTCGTGCCGCCCACCTCCTCTTTGCCCATGCTGACCCCATCGCCATACGCCTCTTCTTCTCCTTCCTATTCTCTCATGGACCTGAGGTGCTACCTTTATCAGATTATCTAGAATTTATTTCTCCTATTCTCTCATGAACCTGAGGTTCTATCTTTATCGAATTTTCTAGGCCACTCCTTTTTCCTCTTCGCTCGCGCCGCCCTCCTGATCTTTGGCAACACTGGCCCCATTGTCATATGCCTCCTTTTCTCTATCCTGTTCTCTCATGGACCTGAGGTCTTGTCTTTATCAAAATTTCCAGAATTTATCTCTCTTGAGTAATTTTTAAACCTCTCTTGTTCTCTCATGTCTTTGAAGGTTTTCAGGATTTTCATAACGCTTCGATTATGGTGCTGATCACATTTTCGATCGCAATGTAGACCACCACGTTTCGAGTACAGCGCTTTGATCACAACCCTTTGATTACAGCTTCATGGTTGAAGCACCATCGTCGAAGTAGTCGTCAGGGCCAGTTGCCATGGCACTCTGACCATGTTCTTGACCACGGTGCAGATGATGACATTGTCAGTAATTTTAAAAATACCACATTCTCGATCGCGATGTAGACCATGCTGCTTTGAGTATGGCACTTCTACCACAGCCCTTCAACTATGGCTTTGGTCATGATAGAGCGAGATGTACAGTGCCCCAAGCAACCAAGATTCAATTAGAAATAGGAGGTATCAGAAAGAGTATTTATAAACATATGATGAGTTTAGATTGGCCTTCTTCTTTTTTTGGTTTGATTTTATTACCATATTAGTTTTCAGATTGTGACACTTCGAGTACGGCTATGGTCACGGTGCGTCAAGTACAATGCTTCGATCATAGCCCTTCGATGACAGCTTCATGGTCGAAGCATCGTGATCGAAGCATTCATCAGGACCGGTTGCTATAGCGCTTCGAGTACGGTGCTTCGACCACGTTCTCGATCCGGTCGTACCTTTCATGCCTAGGATCCAAGTGACCGACTTAAATAAGTTCAGAGACAATATGCAGTTTGGAAGTTCAGAAACCTACTTGACCCATCCCTTGAGACAAGTTTTGGGACCTACAATGCACTTTAATTATTATTTCAAATATAAGCATATGTGTATTGTAGTACCTACTCGGCAATTGCACTGACATTTTCGCTAGTTTTATAAAAACAAGAACGAAGAAATGAACTCTGTTGGTATAACCAGAACACCCCGGTGAGACCTATCCGTGCACTCTGGGAGCTCGTTCATGGTGCCACCGAGTCTGGCACTATATGCATCACGCATTTGGGCTCATATATACGGACTATTTGCATCGTTTCTTCGTGTGTAAGCAACTAGTGACGATAAAACAAACATCAGCGTCATTACGGTTTAACTAGGCCTTAGGGGATATTCCTTTAGTGACATGACGCATCTACAGATAAAATCTAAGGCGCACGAGGTTTGGCCATCGAATTCGAGCCTAGCTATAAATCCTCGCCATACGGGAGCTGGGAAACCATACTAAAGAAAACCAACTGATCACGACAACAACTGCACACTGCTGCACACCAAAACATAAAATTAAGAAGCTAGCAACTATGGATGAAAACCACTCCATGGTGGCTGCCACCTCCAGCGCAGAGCTTCTGCAAGCCCACGCAGATATTTGGCGTCATAGCTTTGGCTACCTCAAATCCATGGCCCTATTCTCTGCCGTTAAGCTTGGGATCCCTAACGCCATCCACCGCTGCGGTGGTGCAGCCTCACCATTCCAGTGCCCGCGAACAAACAGCCCTATCTGCCTCGCCTCATGAGGTTCCTAACCGCATTAGGTATCTTTTCGCTGTAGATGTTCCTGCCGCAGGTGAGGACTGTTGAATAATTCTTGTATCTTCTGTTTTGGTTGATTAGCTGATTTTTTGCCACACGTTTTGGAAAACAAACGTTGCGTGCATGTCGGCTGTCAATTTGTAATCGTCTTCTATATAAGTTAATAAAATCAGAGAAAACGCTGCTTGCTTGGTTTTGTTACAGCACAAATGACTCTGAGTCTCTGAGTTCATCCAATTGAGATTGCGTGAGTTTTTCCTGTGTGTACAGAATTCTGAGTTCACCGGCGACGTAGGCGACGTCGTTACTCCGGTGATCTCTGACAAGTGGTATCAGAGCGACGTTGCGGGCTGGGGCTCGATCGCGGCGAAGCACTGCCGTTGGAATCGTAACCGCGCGATCGTTTCGCACTGATGACGGAGCCGGTGTCGCCGCCACCGACGGTCGGTGAGAAAGGCGACAGGACAAGTGGCACCAAGGATGGCGCCGTGATCCAGCGAGTAGTTCGTGAGGTGGCCGGCGGGACTAGCTACCCCGTCCTCACCAAGACCAACTATACTAACTGGGCGTGTCTCATGAAGGTGAAGCTCAAGGCTCGGCGCTCTGAAGAGCCATTGACAAGGGCGATGTCGATCCTTAGAAGGACATGATGGCACTCGACGCCCTATGCAGTGCCGTTCCTCCAGAGATGGCGTCCACGATCGCCGACAAGGAAACGTCGAAGGAGGCATGGGACACCATCGCCACCATGCGCGTCGGCGACGACCGTGTGAAGAAGAACACTGCCCAGCAACTGCGGCGGGAGTTCGACCTGGCAATGTTCAAGGACGGCGAAACCGTTGAAGACTATGCGCTTCGACTGAGCGGCATGGTGGCCACTCTGGCGACGCTTGGCGAGGTTGTGGAGGAGAGCAAGGTGGTGGAGAAGATGCTCCGCAGCGTGCCGTCGCAATTCAAGCAGATCGTGCTGGCGATCCGGACTCTTCTAGACACCTCCACGCTCACTGTCGCCGACTTGACGGGGCGACTGAAAGCTGCCGAGGAATCGTTCGAGCCGCCGCCGACGATACAACACGACGGCAAGTTGTACCTGACGGAGGAAGAATGGGACGCGCGGCGGAAGCGGCGTGAGGCGGAGCACCAGAACAGCGGCGGCGCGAGCGGGAGTTCTGCGCGTCGTGGGAACCGGCATGGGTGTGGCCAAGGATGTCGGAGCGACGGTGGGTCATCTGGGACTTCCGGGCCGGTGAATAACTCCGGCAAGCCCAACAAAGATGAGTGTCGGAGGTGTGGCAAAACCGGCCATTGGGCCCGTGACTGTCGCTCCAAGCCAAAAAAGGAACAAGCCCACGTCATTCACGAAGAGGAGGAGGCATTGATGCTGCTGAGAACAGAACCACTCACTCGGCTCACCTCGCCCCTTCCGCCACAACTGAGATCCAGCACGCTGCCAGCCCCACTCACTCGCCACACCTTGCCTTCGCCGCGGCCGACATCTACCACCCCACCGACGCCGGCGTCTCCTGCGATTCGCCTCACCTCGCCTCCGCTACGGGCAAGATCCACCACGCCGCTGCCATCGACTACATCACGGACGTCATCTCCTGTGCGCCCGAGCTCACCATCACCACGCGCGGCGGCCCCAAACACGCATCCTGGCGCGCCGTCGCGGGTGGAGCCAGCGGCCCAGAGCACGAATCCTGGCGCGCCGTCGCGGGTGGAGCCTGCGGTCCCGAGCGCGCGTTCTGGCGCGTCGTCACAGGCGTAGGCACGGGCGGCCATCGAGAGGAGATTGAGAAATGGGGCGAGCTCCGGTGTTCCACTGCAACTGCAAGAAGAGAAGGTCTTCGTCCACCTCGATGCGGAGGAGGCGCGGGATGCCAAGTCATGGATCCTCGACACCGGGGCCACGAACCACATGTCGGGGTCCTGGGTGACGTTCGCGGATCTGAACACGGCGGTGTGTGGGACGGTGCGGTTCGGCGACGAAGGAGTAGCGCAGATCGAAGGCTGTGGGACGGTGGTGTTCACGTGCAAGAACGGCGAGCATCGCTCCTTCACCAGTGTCTACTTCATTCCCCAACCACGGCCAACATAGTGAGTGTTGGGCAACTCGACGAAGACGGATACAGCGTCAACATCAGCTTCGCGGTGATGCGGATCCGTGAGACTGGAGGACGGCTGCTGGCAAAAATCGCACGGGCAGGGAATCGGCTGTACGTGCTTGAAGTCAACCTCGCACGGTCGGTTTGCCTGGCTGCGTGTGGCGAGGAAAGCGCCTGGCGATGGCACGCTAGGCTCGGCCATATCAACATGCCGGCACTCCGCAAGATGGCGAGGGAGGAGCTGGTCCGTGGCTTGCCTGCGATCGAACAAGTGGACCAATTGTGTGAGGCATGCCTCGCCGGCAAGCAGAAGAGGACACCCTTTCCGGACTAGTCACAGTGGCGTGCGGAGCGAGCACTTGAGCTGGTTCATGGGGATCTCTGCGGACCAGTGGCGACGGCGACACCAAGTGGGAACATCTACTTTCTACTACTAGTAGACGACCGAAGCCGCTACATGTGGGTGAACTTACTGCAGTCCAAGGACTGTGCAGCGGCAGCCATCAAAGAGTTCCAGGCACGCGCGGAGGCTGAGTCGGGATGCAAACTGAGGGCACTCCGCACAGATCGAGGCGGGGAGTTCACCGCTAAGGAGTTCATGGAGTACTGCGCATCTGAGGGTGTTCGGCGACAACTGACGGCTCCGTATTCCCCACAGCAGAACGGAGTCGTCGAGCGCCGCAACAGGATGGTAGTCGAAACCGCCCGTAGCTTGCTCAAGGCGAAGGGGCTACCGGGCTGGTTCTGGGGCGAGGCGGTTAACACTACCGTGTACCTGCTGAACAGGACACCGACGAAGAGCGTAGATGGCGTGACTCCGTTTGAGGCGTGGTACAGGAGGAAGCCGGCTGTTCATCATCTGTGTACATTCGGCTGCCTTGTCTACGTCAAGAACACAGCCCCTCATCTGAAGAAGCTGGATGACCGTGGACGGAAGATGATCTTCGTCGATTATGAGCGGGGGTCCAAGGCGTACCGTGCGTATGATCCAATCGCGAAGCGTGCCCACGTAACGCGGGATGTGATCTTCGACGAGGCAGGCCAGTGGGACTGGTCAAATAGCGAGGAGCACGGCGTTGATGCAAGAAGCGATGACGACATCTTCACCGTCAAGTACAGGGTCGTGGAGGAGCACGGTGAGTCACTGGATATACCCACAGCCTCCCCTGCTTCACCAGCGGCCACTCCGGCAGCACTCCCTACGTCGCCCCCGACTACACCCTCGACGGCGGGTATTACGACGCCTGGGATCCAGTTCGCCTCACCACCAACGGAGCTGGGGGACCAGCTGGACGCCGACCACGATGATGAGGCGCCGCTGCGTTTTCGGACTTTGGAGAACGTCATCGGCCCTGCAACTCCACCTGTGTACGCGGTGCGTGATCTGGGAGATGGTCAGCTCTTCACAGTGAGTGCGGAGGAGCCAACGTCCTTTGCTCAGGCGGAGAAGGACCCAAGCTGGCGTCGGGCGATGGAGGAGGAGTTGCAGGCGATTGAGGAGAACCGCACATGGACGCTCACTGAGCTCGCACCTGGCCGGTGTGCCATTGGACTCAAGTGGGTGTACAAAGTCAAGAAGGACGAGCATGGCGCAGTGGTGAGACACAAGGCTCGGCTCGTCGTCAAGGGGTATGCGCAGCGCCAAGGCGTCGACTACGACGAGGTGTTTGCCCCAGTAGCTCGCATGGAGGCAGTGCGGCTGCTATTGGTGCTGGCAGCACATGAAGGGTGGGAAGTCCACCACATGGACGTCAAGACAGCGTTCTTGAATGGGGACCTCCAGGAGGAGGTGTTCGTGCAGCAGGCACCGGGATTTGCTCAACCCGGCCATGAACATAAGGTATTCAAGCTACATAAAGCTCTGTATGGTTTGCATCAAGCTCCTCGTGCTTGGAATCAAAAACTTGATGAAAAGCTAGGTGTTTTGGGATTCAAGAGAAGTCCATCTGAACATGCAATCTATTGCCGAGGTACTGGTACTGAGAGGCTTGTGGTGGGTGTTTATGTAGATGATTTAGTAATCACAGGAACCACCAGCAGTAGCATCAAGAAGTTCAAGGTACAAATGGCAGAGATTTTCAAGATGAGTGACCTTGGGTTACTTTCTTATTATCTGGGCATAGAGGTGCAGCAAAATACAGAGGGGACTACTTTGTCTCAAGGGAGCTATGCAAGGAAGATCCTTGAGAAAGCTGGATTGTTGGATTGTAATTCCTGCCAGGTGCCTATGCAGCCAAAATTGAAGCTAAGCAAGGAGTGCAGTAGTCCATGTGTGGATGCTACTGAATACAGAAGCTTGGTAGGGAGTTTGAGATACTTGGTGAATACCCGACCTGGTTTGGCCTTCTCAGTTGGGTATGTAAGCAGATTCATGGAAGAACCTCATGAAGATCATCTTGCAGCTGTGAAACAGATTTTGAGGTACGTAGCTGGGACAAGTGATTGGGGTCTCTTCTATCCAAGAAAGAAAGGTGTGAAGGCAGGATTACTGGGGTTCAGTGACAGTGATCTAACTGGAGATTTGGACAGCAGGAAAAGCACTTCTGGAATAATATTCTTTCTTGGAGATAGTCCAATTAGTTTGCAGTCCACAAAGCAGAAAGTTATAGCATTATCCAGTTGTGAAGCTGAGTATATTGCTGCTTCTACTGCTGCCTGCCAAGCTGTTTGGCTAGCCCGGTTGCTAGCTGAAATCATGGATTCAGCTGTGAGTAAGCCGGTACTAAAAGTGGACAACAAGTCCACCATTTCATTGATCAAGAATCCTGTACATCATGACCGGAGTAAACATATAGACACAAGGTTTCATCTTATCCGGGAGTATGTACACAATGGGCAGATTGAGGTGAAGTTCATTAGAACAGATGAGCAACTTGGAGATGTTCTCACAAAACCACTATGCAAGAGCAAGTTCCAGGAGCTCTGTGCCAAGATCGGCCTTCAACTCTGTAAGTAGTAGAGTGCACAAGAATTAGGAGGAGATTTGTTGAATAATTCTTGTATCTTCTGTTTTGGTTGATTAGCTGATTTTTCGCCAGACGTTTTGGAAAACAAACGTTGCGTGCATGTCGGATGTCAATTTGTAATCGTCTTCTATATAAGTTAATAAAATCAGAGAAAACGCTGCTTGCTTGGTTTTGTTGCAGCACAAATGACTCTGAGTCTCTGAGTTCATCCAATTGAGATTGCGTGAGTTTTTCCTGTGTGTACAGAATTCTGAGTTCACCGGCGACGTACGCGACGTCGTTACTCCGGTGATCTCTGACAAGGACGCTGCTGGGTCAGCAGTCATCTATCGCCTCACTCCAATGTCTCGCCTCCTCGTGGATGAAGCTGGTGCCGATAGCTGTGTGAGTGTGAGCCTATGGCCTGTTATCCCTAATCTTGTTTTGCTGCTGTCAAGTCAGAGTAGTTCTTCAGTCAGTTGAAATAAAACGAAGTCTGCACTGGTTTCAGTCTGACGCTGCATTCAACTTATCTCCAGTTTGGCTGCTTCAAGTCTGCATCGTGTTGTCAACTGAATGGCCTTCAGGACTGCAATTAGGCCAGATTGCTTTAGTAATCGTTTTTTTGTCATATTTGAGTTGTAAGTCTGTGATCTGGGGTATTAGGATCGTGGACCAGCGTAGTGGTTTGGTTGTTGCAAACTTATCGGGTGTCAGTTAGTTCTTCCATGCATTGAGTTGAGTCTGTATTTTGGCTTTTCACTCGGGGCACTGTAGCATGTCCAGAGAGCGTTTTTTCAAAGTATGAGAAAAGGAAAATCTCTAAGTTCAGAGCCACTTATCTTGAGTGTTCCTTCTCCATTTGTGTCCAGATTTTGTGTGATTGCAGATTGAGGCATTCTGATCCAACATTTGGTATCAGAGCTTGGACCGGTGAAGGAGAAGAACCGGTGGATGCCCAAGTATATGCCAGCGACCACCATGTAGGTTCCGGGAAAGAAGTTTCAGGCGGGCTATCATATCCCGTGCTGACCCGATCAAACTTCTCGGAGTGGTCCATCAAGATGCAAGCGGTGATGGAAGCACATGATCTCTGGGACGCGGTAGATCCCGAAGACCCGAGAGAGCCGGTGGACGCCAAGAAGAACAAGATTTCTCGAGCTGCAATCCTGAGCGCCATTCCAGAAGATGTGCTCTTTCTTGTGGCGAAAAAGAAGAGTGCACAGGAGGTATGGACAGCCCTGAAAACCATGTTTTTAGGTGCTGAGCGTGTACAAGAGGCAAGGGTGCAGTCACTCAAGGAAGAATTCGACAGCCTCAAGATGACGAACACGGAGACTCTTGAAGATTATGCATTCAAAGTTGGTACCATCGTCAACAAGATCTGTGAGCTTGGTGAAACCATGGAGGATTCCTATGTTGTCAAAAGGATGTTGCGGTCTCTCCCAAACAAGTTCTTGCAAATTGTCAATTCAATCGAACAATTTGCAGACCTGAAGAACATGACTGTGGAAGAACTGATTGGGAGGTTGAAGGCTCACAAAGAGAGAGTGCGCAGTGCCGAAGATGCAGATGATGAACATGTTCTCCTCACAAGGGCTCAGTGGAAGGCCAAGGAGGAGAAGAAAGGAGATGAAGCATCTGGCAGTGGCTTCAGAGGACGCGGTCACAGCCGTGGCAGAGGCCGCGGGCGAGGGCGAGGACGCGGTCGCGGCGACGGCGAGCGCGACAGCGAAAAGGAGTTCAAATTCGACAAGACAAAGGTGAGATGCTATAATTGCCAAAATTATGGGCATTACTCTTCCGAGTGCAAATCAAAGAAGAAGGAGATGAAAGCACATCTAGTTGAGAAGAATGATGATGAGCCATCCTTGCTGATGATACAAGCTAATGAACCAATTACAAACCTTCCTGCTGCTACTGTACTTCTCAATGAGGAGAAGGTTCTTTCCAGTCTTGGAGATGAAGATGGTCCAAAGAACCTCACTTGGTACCTTGACTCCGGAGCTAGCAATCATATGTCTGGAAATCGTGAAGTCTTTACAAGCCTGGACACAATCGTGGCTGGGACGGTGAGGTTTGGAGATGGTTCTGTGGCAGACATCTGCGGGGCGTGGGACAGCCTTGTTTCAGCGAAAAGGTGAGGAGCATAAAGCACTTACTGAAGTTTATTACATCCCACAATTGAAGAGCAACATTTTGAGTCTTGGCCAACTCGATGAAAATGGGTGTAAGACTGTAATTGAAGATGGGACCTTGAGGATTTATGACCAAGAGAAGTAGCTGCTGGTAAAAGTCAGAAGGTCAAGTAACCGGCTGTATTTGCTGAAACTTCAACCGGCAAAACCAGTATGTTTGTTGTCTGCACTTAAGGAGAAAGAGTGGCTATGGCATGCTAGGTTTGGTCATTTGAACTTTAGGGCATTGAGGGATATGTCAAAATAGCAAATGGTTGAAGGATTACCATTGATTGACCACGTCGAACAGTTTTGGCTGTCATTCCCCTCTGCAGCAACTTATCGGGCACAATCACCTCTAGAGCTACTCCATGGAGACTTATGTGGACCGATCTCACCTGCTACACCATCAGGCAAGAGGTATTTCTTGTTAATTGTAGATGACTGTACCAGGTACATGTGGATTGTGTTGATCAAAACTAAAGATGAGGCATTGGCTGCGTTCAAGTCAGTGAAAGCAAAAGTTGAACTGGAAACTGGTTTGAGGGTCAAAGCATTGAGGACAGATAGAGGAGGAGAGTTCACCTCAGAGGTATTTCATAATTTATGTGATGATTTGGGTTTGAAAAGGTACCTCACGGCTCCTTATACACCCCAGCAAAACGGAGTGGCCGAGAGGAGAAATCAGACAATTGTTGGAATGACCAGAAGCCTGTTGAAAAGCAAGAGGATGCCCAGCAAATTCTGGGGTGAAGCTGCTGCTACGGCTATATACTTGCTGAATAGAGCACTGACAAAGAGCGTTGCCGGGAAAACACCATATGAAGCTTTGTACAAAAGAAAACCTCAAGTCCATCACCTGAGAACATTTGGATGCATTGTGTATGTGAGAACTGCAGCTCCTCATCCCCGAAAACTGCAGGACCGAAGTACTCGGATGGTATTTATTGGTTATGAATCTGGTTCTAAAGCCTATAGGTTTTATAATCCAGAGACCGGCAAAGTGCATGTCAACAGGGATGTTGCATTTGATGAGGAGAAATCATGGCCCTGGGAGCAGTACACAAATGATGACACAAGGCAGAGAAACCATAGTGATTCATTTACAATCCATATTGAGCAGGGAGGTGATACAGCAGAAGAGCAGAATCCAGATCAACTAGTGCCAACTTCAGATGATGTTCATGAAGATTCAAGCACTGGGAATGCAGGTCCTGCTGGAAATTTCGGTGGAGATAGCAGCAGTGAAGAACATGTGCCTGTGCAGCATGGCAGTGCACCATCCACGCCGGTTGTTTCATCTCCAAACACACCAGCAGGTTCAGGATCAGCAGCACCGAGTGAGTCATCAAGTGAAGGGCCTGGTCGGCACCGATCATTGCAGGATATATACAATGCCACTGTCCAATTCAGCTACAACCGGAGCAATTAGAATTCTGCATGCTGACAATAGAAGAACCTGCTAACTTTGAGGAGGCAGTGAAGGAAAAGTGTTGGAGGCAAGCTATGGAAGATGAGTTAAAGTCCATTGAAGATAACGAAACTTGGAAGCTTGTGGAGCAACCAGGGAATCAAAAGTCCATAGGTTGAAGTGGGTATTTAAAGTAAAAAAGGACCCCCTCGGGTGCAATTGTCAAGCACAAAGCACGTTTGGTTGCGAAGGGGTATGTTCAGCGTCATGGAGTGGACTTTGATGAGGTTTTTGCACCGGTTGCAAGAATGGAGACCGTGAGATTGCTTGTGAGCTTGGCAGCACAGCAAGGTTGGGAAGTCCATCATATGGACGTGAATACGACATTCTTGAATGGCGAACTCACTGAAGAAGTATATGTGTCACAACCCTCTGGTTTTGAGATGCAAGGCCAAGAGCATAAGGTGTTGAAGCTGAAGAAGGCATTATATGGGCTTCGTCAAGCACCGAGAGCTTGGAACATCAAATTGAATTCGAGTTTGACAACACTCGGATTCGAGCGTAGTCCATTGGAGCATGCAGTGTACAAAAAGGTAAAAAACTCTTCAGTTTTGATAGTTGGAGTATATGTGGATGATTTGATTATCACGGGCTCAAGTAATGTTGAAATTGCTGAGTTTAAGACTCAAATGCAGCAGCTATTTAGTATGAGTGACCTTGGTTTGCTTAGTTATTACTTGGGTATCCAAGTTAAGCAAACGGGAGAAGGGATCACATTGTGTCAATCAACATATGCAAAGAAGGTGTTGAGAGAAGCAGGGATGGAAGGGTGTAATCCTTGTGCCACACCCATGGAAGAGAGACTCAAGTTTAAGAGTCCTCCTGTTGATCCAACCTTGTATAGAAGCATTATTGGAAGTTTGAGGTATTTGGTTAATACCCGTCCTGATATTGCATATTCAGTTGGGATTGTTAGTCGGTTTATGGAGAGTCCAACAATTGAGCACATGACTGCCGTGAAGAGGATTCTGAGATACATAAGTGGAACACTTGATTTTGGGTGTCACTATGGAAGAAAAGGCAGCAACAACATAGAGTTGATTGGGTATAGCGACAGTGATCTAGCGGGAGATGTTGATGACCGAAGAAGTACCATCGGGGCTGTGTTTTATCTTGGGACAAATCTGATTGCTTGGCTCTCACAGAAGCAAAAAGTGTTGGATTGATCTCTCTCCCGATTAGCCCAACGGCTAATCGGGGCCTTGATCCGCGCCCTGATCGGGGGCGCCCAGCCCATCTATTGGCTGGTGGGCCCCCGTCGCGCTGCATAATAAATAAAGGGGTGAGGGCCGGCGGCTCGAGTAACGAGGTTCGCCTGAGCCGCAAACCCCACCCGACAAACCCTAGACCAATCTAGAGGGACGCGCAGTCAGCGGCGGGAAGCTCCATCGCCGTCCCCTTCACCGGATCTACGCCGCCACCACCGCCCTCCTCTTCCCCGACCGTCGCTGCCCGTGCGCAGACCTCACCGACGAAGCAGCGATGGCCAACTCCTCCTCCAATGCATTGGACGGTCGGTAACAAAACCCTAATGCTCTCTCCCTCTCTCCTTCTTTCTCGCATCCGAATAAGAACACCCTCAGATCTACCCCTAGATGATCCTAGGGTTCTAACAATGGTATCAGAGTCTCCTAATCTAGGCGTAGATCTAGATGGGGAAAGATCAAAGACCACCGTCGGTTGACCGGCGTGCGGAAAAGAAAAGACAAAGTAAATCCCAAACCCTAACCCTAGATCAGAAAAGAAATCAAAACGGATGGGTCTTACCTGGCCATCGTCGACCGTGGGCTCGCCGGCGCTCCAAAGCTCCATCGTGCGGACCACCGTCGACGCGCGGGACCAGACCCGAGCGCGCTCCGGACCCCGGGCCAGGGCGCGTGGTAAGGGGCGCCGACACGGAGCCGCTCGACGGCGGCGCACTCACCCTCTGGGGAGCGCGCGCGCCGGCGAGAGGGCCCGTGGTGGCGCCGTTTTCCTTCTTCTCCGGTGGCTGGACGAGGTCGCCGCCGCCGCTGTGTTTCGCTCGGGTGCGACGCTGAGAGAGGCGAGAGGAGAGAATGAGCTAGGGTTTCGGGAGACCGCCGCGAGCGGGGTTTTGATCCGCCGAAATCGTCGCTCAGCCGTCGGATGCGAGTGGACGGCTGAGATCGCGCCGAGGACAATCGGGCCACTTTTGGCCCAGGCGGGCAATAGCTTTCGCGGCCCAGGCCCAGGTTGCGGCCTGGGCGCGGGGGGGAGCACGCGGCCGCGCGCGCTCGGCCGTGCTGAGCGGGCTGCCATGGGCCGCGGCTGCGCTGGAATGGGCCAAAATGGCCGTTTGAACAGTAATTCCGAAAATGAATTTTAATTATTTTCAGAAGCATTTTTTGAATGAATTTGATTAAAATTTGCATCAAATCTCTGTAAATTTTGCACTAACGTGTTACTTTTCTAGAGATTAGATGAGTACAGTAATAATGCTTCTGAGTAAGAGTTAATTTTATAATAATTTCATGTTTCCGCTGCAAAAGTTAATGTTGATTACTCTTTCAATTAAATTCGAACCAACGGGAGAATTTAATTTTTTGAGAATTGTTGTGAATTATGATATTGTTATTTTCTGACCAACGTTGATAATAACAGTATTATAATTTTAATTGATGAGTTTTGTGCATTATCTCTATTTCTGCCCAACGGTGATGTAGATTTAATGTGTAAACAACTGTATGTTTTAATTTTAACCAACGTTGAAACCAAGGCATGCAGTTGTTGTTATTATGTTTAAATGTTCTCACTGTATATGAATTGTGTTTTTAGGAGGATACTCTTTGATGGGCTACATCAGGGATATCCCGGTTCTCAAAGGAGACAACTACGGTGAATGGAAGAAAAAGATTGACCTGGCCTTCATCTTGGCTGAGGTGGACTGGGTAGTCACCACACCGTGTCCCACAGAGCCTGTGGCACCGGTGAGAGATGAAAATGAGGCTGATGCTGCTTGGCAGACCAGACAGAGGGACTATGCTCCCATAAAAATGTCAGATGATCTTGATCATAAAAAGTGGGTCAGTGCCAACAAGAAATGTTTGGCTGTGATAAATAATACGATTGAGCCTGCAATTGTGGGCTCAATCGCAGAGTGTGACACTGTCACAGAGTACCTTGAGAAAATAAAGAGTCAGTTTACTGGCTCTTCAAAGACTTATGCTACACAGCTGATTAAGCAGCTTGTGACAGAAAGGTACTCTGGTGGTGGCAGTGGCATAAGAGAGCACATACTAAGGATGAGCAACTTGGCATCCAAGCTTAAACCAATGGATTTGGCTCTCAAGGATGAGTTCCTTATTCATTTGATTTTTGCTTCCTTGCCGAAAGAGTTTGACACCTTTGTTGTCAACTACAACATGCAGCCCGAGAAATGGGACTTAGAAAAGTGCATAGCTATGTGTGTGCAAGAGGAGGAAAGAATTAAATCCTCACATGGTGGTTTTATCAACTATGTGAAGGACTACAAGAAAAAGAACTTTAATCATTCCTCCTCAAAGACAGGAAAGCCTCAGCATAAGCCTCAGCAACAAAATTTCACAGTGGAGAAAGATCAGTGCCTTCATTGCAAGAAAAAGGGACATTACAAGAAAGATTGTCCCGATTTCTTGAAAATGATTATGTCAAAGAAAGGTGAGAACATCATTACGTTCATAAATGAGTCTCTGTATGTACAATATTCAAAATCTACTTGGTGGATTGATTCAGGAGCAACTGTTCATGTTGCCAATAATTTGCAGGGATTCCGTTCGACGAGGAATACGCAAAGAAAAGAAAGATGCGTTAAAGTCGCAAATGGAGTCCAAGCTGAAGTTGAAGCCGTTGGCGATCTTTCATTAGAGCTAGCTGATGGCTTCACTCTTTTACTTAGAGATGTTCTTTATGTTCCCTCTTTACAAAGGAATTTGATTAGTGTTTCATGTTTGGACAATGATGGTTATGATTGTCATTTTGGAAATGGCAAATGTGAAATAATGTTTAATAAAGAATGTGTTGGTCTTGCCATCTTACAAAATGAGCTTTATTTGTTATCATTACGTGATGATGTGAATGTCATATGTGATAATGGGAACGTCGCGTGCGAGAAAGTGATTGAATCCTCGTTTACAAATGTAAACAGGAAACGAAAGAGAAATCTAGATGCGTCGTCGAAATTATGGCACTGTCGTTTAGGCCATATTTCGAGGGGGAGAATAGAAAGACTAGTTAAGAATGATATTCTTCCACCATTAGAGTTCTCAGACTTAGAACAATGCAGAGAATGCATTAAAGGAAAATATGTAAAGAAAATTAAGAAAGACGCCAAAAGAAGCACATGAGTTCTACAAATTATTCACACAGACATTTGTGGTCCTTTTCCTGTGAAAAGTGTGGATGGATATGACTCGTTCATAACATTCACGGATGATTACTCCCGTTATGGATATATTTATCCAATCAAAGAAAGAAATGAAGCCTTGGATAAATTCAAGATATTTAAGGCTGAAGTTGAAAACCAACACGATTTAAAGATTAAGATAGTCCGATCTGATCATGGGGGGAGTACTACGGTCGACATACCCCATATGGACAAGTTCTTGGACCTTTTGCAAGGTTTTTACAGGAAAATAGCATAGTGGTCTAGTATTCTACATCGGGCGAACCTCAGCAAAATGGAGTAGCTGAAAGATGCAACCGTACCCTGATGGATATGGTGCGAAGCATGATGAGCTATTCCACACTACAATTGAGTTTATGGATGGAGGCGTTGAAAACCGCCATTCATATTCTCAACAGAGTGCCTAGTAAGTCGGTGCCCAAAACACCGTACGAGTTGTGGACAGGAAGAGTTCCCTCACTAAACCACTTACGTGTGTGGGGGAGTCCTGCTGAGGCTAAAGTATTTAACCCAAACCTTGGGAAGCTTGATCCCAAAACAGTAAGTTGTCATTTCATTGGCTACCCTGAAAAGTCAAAAGGTTTTCGTTTCTACTGTCCAGACAGATATACAAAGTTTGTAGAAACGAGACACGCTGTCTTCTTAGAGGATGAAATGATGAGGGGAAGCATGGTACCTCGAGAGATTGACCTTGAAGAGAAGCGGGCGTATTCGCCCACTCCGATGATTCAAGAGCCATTCTTCACACTACCTGCTGTCGCTGCACCGACGGTGCAAGACACTGTGGTGCCAGCACCTGTTATTGTTCCTCCTGTGGCAACAATGAATGAGAATGAGGAACCTGTTCTTCAGGATCCTATAGAACCCATTGCCACAGATGAGGGGGGGCAACAACAGCCTCAAACAGAAGATGTACCAAATGAGGAGGCCCCGAGGAGGTCTCAAAGAGTAAGAAGATCAGCTATTTCTGATGATTATCAGATTTATCATACAGAGGAATTTCAAATGGAGGATGATCCCACCTCATTTGAAGAAGCCATGAGAAGCAAAAATTCTTCAAAATGGCTTAAGGCCATGGAAGAGGAAATGAGGTCCATGAAGGCTAATAAAGTTTGGGACTTAGAAATTATTCCTAAAGGAGCCAAAACAGTAGGCTATAAATGGGTCTATAAGACAAAGCTTGACTCCCAAGGGAATGTAGAAAGATACAAAGTGCGACTTGTGGCAAAAGGCTTTACGCAAAGAGAAGGGATTGATTACAATGAGACCTTTTCTCTAGTCTCATGTAAAGATTCCTTCAGAATCATAATGGCATTAGTAGCACATTATGATTTAGAGTTACATCAGATGGATGTAAAGACGTTATTTCTTAATGGAGATTTGGAGGAAAATGTTTACATGGCACAACCGAAAGGTTTTGTCGTGGAAGGATATGAAAGAATGGGATGCCGCTTAAAGAAATCGATTTATAGGTTAAAGCAAGTTTCAAGACAGTGGTACTTGAAGTTTGACAGTACAATAAGAAAATTTGGGTTTAAAGAGAATGTAGAGGACAACTGTGTTTATGCAAAGTTTAAAGATGGGAAGTTTATCTTCCTAATCCTGTATGTAGATGATATCCTACTGGCTAGTAGTGATGTCAGTCTGCTACTGGAGACAAAGAAGTTTTTGTCCTCAAACTTTGATATGAAAGATCTTGGTGAAGCTTCGTTCGTTCTAGGGATCGAAATTCACCGGGATAGAAACAAAGGGACATTGGGACTGTCACAAAAGGCATACATAGAGAAAGTCTTAAAGAAATTTGGTATGCATAAATGTAGTCCTTCACCTGCACCTATAGTCAAGGGCGACAGATATGGGGATTTTCAATGCCCCAGGAACCAGTACGAGCTCGAACAAATGAAATCGGTTTCATATGCTTCAGCTGTCGGAAGCTTGCAGTATGCTCAAGTGTGTACGCGCCCTGACTTAGCGTTTGTTACCGGGTTACTTGGCAGATTCCAGAGCAATCCTGGAATAGAACATTGGAAATTGGTAAAGAAAGTCTTGCGTTATTTGCAAGGAACAAAAGGCCTCTTGATGACATACAGAAGATCAGATTCACTCCATATAGTGGGGTATACAGATTCTGATTATGCGGGAGATGATAGAAAGTCGACATCCGGATATGTGTTCACTCTCGCTGGAGGAGCTATATCGTGGAAAAGTTCTAAGCAAACCGTCACTACATCGTCCACAATGTATGCCGAGTTTGTAGCATGTTATGAGGCCACGGGGCAGGTGAATTGGCTAAAGAAGTTCATACCCGGTTTGAAAGTGGTTGACGACATCTATAGACCACTTAAATTGTACTGCGATAATGAACCAGTAGTAACGTATGCTCACAACAATAAGTCAAGTGGTGCTGCCAAACACATTGACATAAAGTACTATGTTGTGAAAGATAAAGTCCGGGATCATATCATAAGTCTTGATCATATAAGTACCACAAAGATGTTAGCGGATCCGCTTACAAAAGGCTTACCACCCAACGTGTTCAGAGAACATGTAGTCGGCATGGGTTTAAGGGAAAGCCTATGATTCCTGGACTATAAAGGGCCCAAAATTAAAGAATCTGTTTCAGAACAAAGATGTGTATTGTAGCTGTTAAATCTATCGGCGATTGTCCGTGACGATGAAGCATGCTCTATGCACTAATCTGTGATGAAATGGGAAAAGAAGAAAAGGTATGATATGAGAGGAGATCAAGGGGGAGAATGTTGGATTGATCTCTCTTCCGATTAGCCCAACGACTAATCGGGGCCTTGATCCGCGCCCTGATCGGGGGCGCCTAGCCCATCTATTGGCTGGTGGGCCCCCGTTGCGCTGCGCAATAAATAAAGGGGTGGGGGCCGACGGCTCGAGTAACGAGGTTCGCCTGAGCCGCAAACCCTACCCGACAAACCCTAGACCGATCTAGAGGGACGCGCAGTCGGCGGCGAGAAGCTCCATCGCCGTCCCCTTCACCAGATCTACGCCGCCGCCGCCGCCCTCCTCTTCCCCGACCGTCGCTGCCCGTGCGCAGACCTCACCGACGAAGCAGCGATGGCCAACTCCTCCTCCAATGCATCGGACGGTCGGTAACAAAACCCTAATGCTCTCTCCCTCTCTCCTTCTTTCTCACATCCGAATAAGAACACCCTCAGATCTACCCCTAGATGATCCTAGGGTTCTAACAAAAAGTGGTTGCTTTGTCATCATGTGAAGCCGAGTATATTGCATCAACAACTTCAGCTTGTCAAGGCATATGGATGGCACGTTTGTTGAGTGACTTGCTAGGTCAGGAACAAAGGAAGTTTAAGCTATTAGTTGATAACAAGTCGGCTATCTCGTTGTGCAAGAATCCCGTGCACCACGACAGGAGTAAACACATCGATACTCGCTACCATTTCATTCGTGAATGTGTAGAGAGTGGAAAAATTGAAGTGGAACATGTGAGGACGGAAGATCAGCTGGCCGACATCTTAACAAAGTCGCTAGGCCGTGTCAAATTTCTTGAAATGAGAGAGAAGCTTGGCATGGTGGATACAAGAAAAGGGAAACAAGATTAGGGGGTGAATGTTATCTCTAATCTTGTTTTGCTGCTGTCAAGTCAGAGTAGTTCTTCAGTTAGTTGAAATAAAACGAAGTCTGCACTGGTTTCAGTCTGACGCTACATTCAACTTATCTTCAGTTTGGCTGCTTCAAGTCTGCACCGTGTTGTCAGCTGAATGGCCTTCAGGACTGCAATTAGGCCAGATTGCTTTAGTAATCGTTTTCTGTCATATTTGGGTTGTAAGTCTGTGATCCGGGGTATTAGGATCGTGGACCAGCGTAGTGGTTTGGTTGTTGCAAACTTATCGGGTGTCAGTTAGTTCTTCCATGCATTGAGTTAAGCCTGTATTCTGGCTTTTCACTCGGGGGCACTGTAGCATGTCCAGAGAGCGTTTTTTCAGAGTTTGAGAAAAAGAAAATCTCTGAGTTCAGAGCCAATTATCTTGAGTGTTCCTTCTCCATTTGTGTCCAGATTTTGTGTGATTGCAGATTGAGGCATTCTAATCCAACATCGCCGTTCGTGCTCCTCCAGAGCATGGATTTCCTAGTCAAGGGGGCTCTGCGATTGGGTGAGTGGTTTGGGGCCGAGGGCGAGGCACCGGAGACTCCACTCAAGATGGAGTACGGCGTGGACTTTTGGGGCATGATGTGCCATGAACCGGAGCTCAATGAGATCTATAACCGGGGAATGGGTTCCGACACTCGTTTTGTAATGCACCTTGCCATCCGTGAATGCGGCGAGGTGTTCGAGGGGATAAGCTCACTGGTTGACGTCGGTGGAGGGAATGGCATGGCGGCGAGGGCCATTGCCAAGGCCTTCCCACAAGTCAAGTGCTCAGTGCTTGACCTCCCTCACGTGATTGGCAATATCATGCCTGACCCTGACGGCACGGTTGAGTTTATTGTAGGTGCAGGGCCGTTCCTGCCATCTTGGAGGCCCTAGGGCATGATAAAAGTGAGACTCTTCATTCTAATATAAATATGTAACAATACATTTTATATCAGTTATAAAAGGTAAAGTTCAATACAGTAACCATTAGATAGTACATCACAAAATATAAAGTACTTATTGGCAACATTAGGCTTAGTACATTACAAAATGCAAAGTACTCATTGTCGATAAAATGCATGTATACATACTAACATACATGAGCTAGGGGCCCTAAGTTTTTGTGGGCCCTAGGCGGTCGCCCTTGCTGCCTAGGCCCAGGGCTGGCCCTATGTAGGTGATATGATGGATTTGATCCCTCCGGCCGATGATGTGCTACTTAAGGTATAATCTGCATTCTACTCCGATTCCTCCATTCTTTTTTACTTGGTGTCTTAGCATTTGTGCAGCCAAATTTTATTGTTAATAGATTTAAAATAATATAAATTAACTATATAAAAATTATATTATTAGATTTATCATTCAAATTACTTTTATTAGTACATCTAAATGTAAAGTTATAAAAGTAACAGTTAAAGTGGTATGTCAGAGACCATAAAAAAATAAAAAAAAGTCAAGTAAAAAAACAGAGGGGGTATTAAAAGACGGGAAAAAAGAAACAATAATTTACTATTACGCTTTTCTAATATAATATATGACAGTATTTTTAATACATATAATACAACTAATTACTTTTTGACAACATTTGTGCTAATATATATCATTTTGATGCACCGTTCTTAATATTTTTACGTAAATTTGTGGCCAAATGTATTGATTTTTTCCATTACATTGCTGGCTTTTTTAAGTGTCACTACTAAAAACATCTTCTTCTTTTTTTAGCAAAAACCAACATTGGGCAACTATCTTCTAAGAGCATCTCCAATAGTGACTTAGGCCCCGTTTGGCACAGCTCTAGCTCCGAGATCTATGCTGGATCTGTAGTTTGTTGACTAAATTAAAGTGATTTAAATATTTTTATTTAATATATAATATAAATGAAATGAGTCATGTAAATGCACTTAATATGCCTGCAACTCTAGATCCAGGATTTCCTAGAGCTACAGATGACCAGCTCTAGGAAATCTACAGATTTCCTAGAGCTAGAGCTCTGCCAAACGGGGCCTTAGGGCATCTCCAATAGTTTGAATCAGCTAGCTATATGCATGTACACATCAGCATATATCCTATGTGGAGGAAAGAGAGTATGCAAAAAAAACCGAGCCAGCTCTTCCTTAAGCACTAGTATATAACGCCAAACGAGGCAGCCTCTATAAATTCTGTGTGTGCATGTAAGCATCAAATAGCTATCCTTATAGATAGTTCTTTAGAATGCTAGCTTTAGTGTGTACTATATAAATGATGTGGAAGTCTTATAGTTAGTTGCTAGCTAGAACCATTGGAGATGCCCTTATGAGCTAGCTCTAAGCATATTATTTCATATTTTAATAGAAGAGAGAGAAAAGCTATCTCTTGATCAAGAGCTAGTCTCATACACACATTCCAAGATTATGTGAGAGTGTCATGTGAGGCTATTTATGTTATGAGCTATGTGCTAAAAGTTAGTACCATTGGAGAAGTTGTCTTAGAGCTAGTAACTAGCTCATACTGTTGGAGATGCTCGGCATCTCCAATGGTTCTAGCTAGCAACTAACTATAAGACTTCCATATCATTTATATAGTACACATTAAAGCTAGCATTCTAAAGAACTTTCTATAAGGATAGCTATTTGATGCTTACATGCACACACAGAATTTATAGAGGCTGCCTCGTTTGGCGTTATTTGCATACTCTCTTTCCTCCACATAGGATATATGCTGATGTGTACATGCATATAGTTAGCTGACTCAGACCATTGGAGATGCCCTTAGAACTCATTCTGCTTCGGAATCGTGTCTGTGTGTGAGGGATTTTTTTGCATGGCGTGTAGAAACGCATTTTCTCCATATAGGTTCGGCCTTGTAAGATATTCACAGGCCCAAGGATTCATGCGTAGTTGACCCTTTGGGCGTGTTTGGATAGAGGACGAGGTTGAATGGCGTGGGATAGATAGATTTAGGTTGTTGCTATGTTGGATTCATGGCTTATGTGTTGACTGTATAGTTTATCATCGCCTTTACACCTATGGTTTTTTTTTCTTAATTTGGGTTTTCCATGTTAAATATGTGCTTCTTGTATTCTTGATTATATTCCGATATGTTTGTTGTTTGCATTTTTTTCAACTGGGACAACCTAAATTTAAGGAGAGACTAGGTATATACAAAGGGAAAACAACATTGGCAAAGATCTCAATCAGCATGGCGCTCCACGAAATTTATGTCTTATCTCGGTCTTAAATACTTTCTTTTCAAGTGGGGCATACTTTGATACTATCTGAATCTAAGGCAAAAAAAAAAAGTCCAACGTAAGTTGGTTGATGTTAAGGCTGGAAAAAAAGCTCGAAACTTACAAACTATTTGAGTTCGACTCGTTTTAGGTTCGATTCGAGTTCGACTCAAACTTTAAACGAGCCGAACTCGAGCTTGATCTCGAACTTGTGACCTTCATCGAGTCGAGCTCGAATAATTCGCGAGCCTCAATTCAAGTTTAAATAGTAATATATATTAACTCTTATCGAGCTTACTCGAGCCGAACTTGAGCTCGAGCTTTTCTTATTGTTAAAAATTATTGTATGTTTGAATTATTTTTATTGTTATCGAGTTTACTAGAGCCGAGCTCGAACTCAAAAATTTCTTATTATTGAAAAATAGTGTATAATAAATTATTTTAATTGTTGTCGAGCTTCAACGAGCCGAGCTCAAGCCTACTCGAGCTTAGGCCGAGCTGAGCTCGAGCCTAGGTCCAAGCTCGGACCCCAATAGAAGATCAAACTCGTTCGAGCTCGGTTCATTTATAACCCTAGTTGATGTCGATCAATATATAATGGACATCGTATCCGCCACACAAGAAACCTACCAAGAGCCAATCAGTTAAATCAAATAAGACCGCACATCAACCATAGACTGAGTAATTAGGAATTTCAAAATGGCGGGTTTGAGGTTGATGTCCGCGCCCACCCATCTCTATTTAGTTGCCACAAGTTCTTTTTTTTTCATTTCTACCTTTATTGAGGATTTTGCAAGAATCAGGGCTTATCGGGAATACAACTGGGATCGGCCACCCATCCCTATCTCAATATCACGTCGTGCAACAAATTTTCCTCATAAATATGCTTTAAAATAGGAATTCATCCTAGTCATACCTATTCAACGTTGGATAAAGTTGTAATTGATATTTTCTTAATTTATGCATGACAACTAGTCAAGTGAGACCACACTTGAATATTTCTTCGTAATATTGGTTTTCAGCTCTAAATTAAAGTTATTTGTTTTAAAAAGTTTTTATATCTATATAGAAAAAATCTCGGTCACTAATATTGTAAGTCTCTGAGCTACTCAATTTTGTTTAACTGAGTTCCTCTAATATTAATTGATTTGAGCCCTCAAGCTATTAAATTTTGTCTAACCATACATTTCCCTCAGTTCCTTAACGGCACACTGATGTAGCTGTTAATTCCCGCTTCGTGGGATTGCTAACAAGACGCCAGCTCAACCGAGAGCATATTTTTGCCAAGAATCTATGTAAATGCAAACAACACGTGGGAATCAAGCCATCTCTTTCTCAATGATAGGGATGCAAAGAAAGCGGATAACTTTTGTCTGACTGACCGATCGAAGATTTACGGAGTGAATATGAAAGGAGTAAATAGGTATCCGACACTATCCATGTCTAACTTCAACTCCGAGGAAAAATACGGAATAAGATACGGGATGAGTGATATCTATCTGTGTATATTGTATGTCAAGTAATATGAGTAAGTCTGTTGTGGCTTCACTTAGGAACATGATAATAGATAGACAGATTGCTGCATCTAATTAAACAGGTGGGGAATACTGAGTGCTCTTCCTTAGACATCTCGGCGATTAGTTTCTCCGTGTTCACTCTGATTGCACCCATACTGTTCAATGTCCTGTGTAGGGGTTCAAAAATGGTGGATAATTTTCATCCGACCGACTGTCTGAAGGCTTGTGGAGTGAATATGGAATGGAAAAATGGGTATCCGGTACTATCCATGTCTGACTCTAACTCCGAGAAAAATGTAGAATAAGATACAGGATAAGTGATATCCATCCGTATCCGCTCCGATTACACCCCTACTCAATGGGCTAGAAATTCTCACATCAATCCATAAAAAAATCTTAAATTATCTCACTAGTCAATAGAAAAAAACAGAGAAGGATCTACATTACTCGTCCATAGTGTATACCATGTTGGGCGTGGTCAATGGGCCATGTCAGCAATCCGGTCCTACGTGGCATACGTGTATGCTAACAATACATGGAAAAGGGTTACCGTCGGCAATATACTAATAACCATAAGGAAAAACTAAAAATCTTGTAGTGTTCTTGCCAGGAGGAATTAGGCTGGAGCTATATCAAACAAGCCAATATGCCATAAGCCTTTTGTCAGCCCAGCTAAACCGGCTTTTCCTTGTGCTTATTTCTCTTTAGCGGGTTGGTTTACATGGACAATTTTTGTAACTTCTTGGTGTTTATGGATTGGCTAGTTCCTATTTGAAATATCGAAAAAGCCCATTTCCACGCGTGTGTCCGATTACATTATTCAATGCATGGCATCGACAACTGTTGGATAGATGTTTGACCTTATCAACAAGGAAAAGCAGTAGCCTTGCCCTCCACCTCTCCCCTTCCTCTTCACTTTCCCTTTCCCCTCTCTGACATGAAAATACACAGCATGTCTTTCCTCCATTCCAATCTTCTCTTCCGATCTTCTCTCTCCCCAAGCGTTTCTCCCTTTTCCCATTTTTATTATGTTTTTGTGTCATATTCACACCTGCTTTAATTTAAAATTTATTCCAATTTTACTTGAAAATTATCCTCTGCTTACTTGCATAATTTGTGTCCAAATAATATCTAGATTTACTTTAGATAGTATCCTAAATTACTTATAAATTTATACTAATTTTGCTCTCGGATTTATCCTGATTTGCTTGCTAGGGGGTAGGGATCAACATGTGGTGGCAGTAGCATGCAGGAAAACAACGGATTTAGTTCAACTTTGGTTTTGATTTGTTCAATTGGTTGGATTTTGGTGATTTTTCTAGAGGGAATCTGTTGCTTCTCGATCGGGTTGCGCCCACATGGACAAAGGTGATAAGATGAGAATAAATTGCTTTGGATAGTATCATGAATTGCTTCCAAATTTATACTACTTTGCTCTCGAATTTATTCTTATTTGCTTTCAAAGCTTGATAATTTGTTTTTCAAATTTATCCTAATTTACTTCACATCTACACAAATCTAGTTTGAAATTTGTATTAATTTTATTTTGAATTTTGATAATTGATCTGTTTCCCATTTTTATCATGTTGTGCATCACATTCACACCTGATTTGATTTGAAATTTATGCCGACCTAGCTGTGTAGGAGGGAGGAGAGCAATGACGTATTTTGTTTTCACGCGCATGCATTTGAATCGGACGTAGGATGAGTAAGACAAAAAAAAGGTATGGGGTCGAGAGTTTTTCTGTCGTGTAGCTGAAATTGGATGTGCACACGGGATCACGAACAAGTGTATGAGTGGTGTGTAGTCACATCTTGAAATATTGTAGTTTCTTAACCACGGCAGATTCCAACCCGCCAATCTAGCACAACACTTTTGTTTCTAGGCCCTAGCTAGCCAGTATATTTGCATGAACAGTACTTAAATTAACTGCTTAACAACACGGGCAACATGTGCTTTATATCTTTACTATTATAAAAGTGTGAGTTGGTGGTTGGTCCATTCTCCCTCCTCTCTTCTCAGCCATCCGATTTGATCTAGACCATTCGTCTCTCTCCTCCTCTCTCTCTCATGATACAACCACCCACCCCCTCCACTTTCTCCATCTCCTCGCGTATTCTGGCCACCCTTCTATCTCTGTCGCTTACTCTCCAATGTTTGATGTGTGAAGTTGGCTAGGCAGTAAGTTTCGTCTCACCATTTTTATGACTTCATTGCAACGCACGAGTCTCTAACTAGTGTCTAGTTAATCATCACCACGATAAAAAACATTTTTATACCTAATTAAGGAAAGTACGATGTACATCCACTTTTCAACAACATATAAGTCATTTTCGCCTTTCGTTTTACAGATATATAAAAGACATATGTAGCTAGGCCCCGGCCACTTTGTGAACTATAGTGGAGTGGATATCACCAGAGGTCATGTGGTTTTTAGCCTAACCAGTCATTCTAACTGACTTAGAAATAGAAATCTAGCTATAAGATTAAATCAACTCTCTTTTCTTAAAAAAATCAAATAGAGTACCTTAACCTTTTTATGTTTCCAAACTTAGTGTCATGATTAATTGAAGGAGAAGGAAGAACATCGTGCATGCATAATGGCAACATACAAGGTAGGTAGAAACGGCTTGTTCGGTTGGAAACATGCATGGAAGTTAAGCTGGAAGTTGGGTCGGACTTATCCGTACCAGTCCAAGGCCCGACTGTCCTAGCACGACCTAAGCACGGCACGGGCACACCACGTGACGGGCCATGTCGGCACGGCACGAATGGCAGGCCGAGCCGGGCCTAGAAAGCTGGCCCGACGGGCAGCATAGCATGGCATGACATATCGTGCCATGCTCGGGCCAACCCAGCCCAACGAGAACAACCAACACGAGGGGCACGGTCGGCACAGGGGCACGCCGGCACGCCAATGCCTGTGGCCACCTCAGCCTCGGCCTCCCGCCACCCTCCCATCGCCATTACATCATCCCATAGATTCCCACCCCACAAGCCATGACATAACAGAGAGAGGGAGTAGAGAACTAGAGGGGAAGGAGCATACTAGAGCTTAGCCTCATGCTTGAACACGAGTGACGTGAGGTCCTCGCGCTCCTCTAAGACCTGGTGTTAGATCGAGGAGGCCGACTAGAGGGGGCTGAATAGCCAGTCTAAAAAATTCTTCTTCTAATCAATTATCAATTTCTATTTGGCTAAACCAAGCAAATAATGCGAAAGCTTAACTCAAAATGGTTTAGCACAAATAACGCCTAAAATAACCAGATTCACCTAAGTGCATCAACAAGATAAGCCTTTGTCAAGGTTTACATTTCTAGGATAACAAGCAATCAATTTAATTCTATGAATGTAAATTGCTTGAATGTAAATTGAGCACAAGAAAATAAACCACAAATGACACGGTTGCTTTTTACTGTGGTGTTCGGAGACATGTTGGTCGCTAATCGGACCACTCATACAGAGCCGATCGACCGCTCACACAGAGCTGGTCAAAATTGTCGATCGTCGACTATACTGGTCCATTACCACGTTGGAGTCTCCGACCATGTTGTTTGGTTCGATCACGCAGGTCTCTGACTGTGCTAATTTCCAATCACGCTAGTCTCCGACTACGTAGTCTGGGTCAACCACACAGGTTTTCGACTACACTGGTCTCCGACCACATTGGTTTTGACCACTTAGGTCTTGACCACATCGACCATGTCGATTTTCGACCATGTTAGTGTTTGATCACACATATCTCTGACTACTCCGTCGATCTTCAACCACGTTATATTAATCATGTCAGTTCGACTATGTTGGTTTCGACCACACAAGTCTCGACCACGTCGACAATGTCGATTTTTGACCATGTCAGTCTTCGATCACACAGATCTCTGACTACTCCATCGATCTTCGACCACGTTGTATTAATCACGTCAGTTCGACCATGTTTGTTTCGATCACACAGCCCTCGACCACGTCAGTTTCGACCACGTTGGTTTGACTACGCTGGTTTTGATCACATAGATTTCAACCATGTCGGTTCAACCACGCTGGTTTCGATGACACAGATCTTTGATCACGTTAGTTTGACCACGCTGGTTTTGATCACACAGATCTTCAACCACGTCAATTCTGACTATGCTGGTTCGACCATGTTGATTTCAATTACACAGGTCTTTGACCACATTGGTTTGACCTAGTCAGCTCTCGACCATGAAGGCCTTCGACCACTAACGCTGTTGGACCGAAATGGCGACAGAGGGGGGTGAATGTCGCTTTCTAAAATTAAGTTCGCCCCTCAAGTATCCACATTTATGCTTCTTCCCCAATAGCTATGGAAGCTATGAAGAAAGAAGAGAGGCACTACTAGAAGTCACAACAACAAGGCTAACCCAGATCCTGAAAGAAACAGTCAAGAAAAATAAATTCAGAGTAAGTCTGACTGCAAGCGGTAGTACCGCTGGGACGAGCGGTAGTACCTCTCGAGGAGCGGTAGTACCTCTCGAGAAAATCAGCAAACAGGATTTTCAGAAATCTGAGAAAATCGCAAAGATTCTTGGATTCTTGGCTTGGGAAACTTTAAGGATAGCTAGGGAACACTCCCAGAAGAATAAGCCAAGAACCAATTTCGAGAAACCACTCCATGAAACAAGAATTTCAGATTTTAGGTAAAAATCTGAAATCTTGCAAGAACCAAGCCAAAAACCAAATTACTCCTCAACCTTTGATCTTTTGGCCATGAAATTTTGAGGATAGCTAATTAACAGCCTCTGGACTCTCCATACTAAATTTCAAGCCAACTCGCAAAGGGAAACAAGAACCGCACCAAAACCCTAGAAAGACAAAACATGAACAGGGGAGGCTCAAAAACGAAATCTGAAATTAGAGATGGGTTTTTGAGATTTTAACTGATCAAATGATCTTGAGGCACTGTCCCAACATAGAGCAACCCATTTTGGCACTCCCAAGCAACAACTAACAAGAAACACACAAACTCAAAAATCAACACAGAGGAGCAACGAAGAGCAAAAACCACAGAGAGCCAGAGTCTTGATCAAACTCAGCCAAAACCGTCTCATATTGATAGAGAGGAAAGGAGATACATGATTGATACAAGAGGAATGATTACAAGATCCTCAACTCATCCTCTCCCTCTCCCTAGACCTCAAGAACACAACCTATACATGCTTGGAGGAGGGGATGAACACACAGAGAAAGCTACAAAGGAGGACACAAGCACAGAGCCTTCTCTGCCTCTCCTACCAACTCTCAACAACTAAAGCCCTAAAGCCAAAACAAACTCTCCAAAGCTCATTTTGACTAAAGCACCACCTAAAAACCCACTCAAACCCTAGAATCCATGAAGGGCATGCAGCCTCTCTCTCCTATTTATAGCCCTTGGCTAACAGGTCTCCACCCCGTTACGCCCGCTAAATCCAACGGAGCCCGCTCCCGCTTGTGCAGCCTCGCGAATTTACCGATTCGCCCCTCCTGCACCTTCTGAGAAGCTTCCGCGCTCCTTGTCGTCCACGACTCGCAACCACATCGAATCTCCGCCGTCTTTGACACACCCGACCGTTCTGACCTCGACACCACCTGTGTCTAGTCCGGTCACCTCGTGTCTCACCACGACTCCGCTTCGACGTCCTGCAGCCACACAGACAAGAAACACGTCAAATAGCACCGCTCGATACATGTAAGCATAAATGCATTAATGAAATAGCCCAAACCTGACAAGTCGACATAATATGCAATCTAAACCCTTTGACCAGGTTTGACCAAGTCCGACCGAGTCCTTTGCACCACGCAATGACATGGTCCGAACCAACCAAATCAAACTCGACTTCCCTAAACCGATGTCAATTACTCATCACACACATGGGATGACCTCCACATGGTCTCTCAAACGCACGCGGTAGTTCCGTGATTACAACGCTGGTAGTTCCGATCGGTGGTAGTACCGTAGACTACATTGCGGTAGTTCTGATTTCCCTGAGAACTGCAGATACTTCAACATATTTTGCAAAACATATTTACAAACAACAGTAACTTTCACACAAGAATCAAACATGATTCCCAACAAGTTATAAAATATATTTGCACACTTTTAGAATCATGACACAATGATTATATATAAATTTCAACTATTTGTAAAACATATTTACAAATATAAACCTCATACTATGGAGAATGAAAACATGGACTTCAAACGCTTGCAAAACACATTCGCAATGTATAGTCCCGTGTTACAAGGATTAAACACATGAGCTTTAACTATTTGCAAAACACATTCGCAAATATAAGCCTTATACCAAAGAGAGCTAGAGCAAGTAAGGTTGAGCTATCAACATATGATGAGACTTAAGCTACTAGACAAGACCTCTCTTAATAGTACGGCAACCTATACTAGCAATCCGGTCTTCCAACCAAACACCAAGACAGGTAAAAGATTAGGAACACATCTTTACCCCAAGCTAGCCATACTTTTGCCTTGAGTCATAGTCTTGACATTAATCAACACATGATGCATCCTTCACTTGAACTCCATCAACTCATGATGCATCTTCTTCTTGGAATGCAATAAGATAAGAATGTGATATTGAATGCATACCTCTTATATTTTTCACCTTTTCATCCAAATGAGACTAAGCAATATCATAATCAATAAACATATTAGTCTCACAATTGTATTTGTCATTATCACTAAAACCAACTTAATGGAGCTTGAACTTACAATCTCCCTCTTTTTGGTGATAAATAACAAATTTATTAACAATAATAGCATTTGGATAAAAAAAATATGATAGGAAATTCAACTAAGGTGAAGGCATAAATAAGCATAATAAACAATTTTTCCTTTTTAGCATCAATGTTATTCTCCCCCTTTTTAGCATTATACACCTTAATAACAATGCTATTATTCACTCGTCTACCCCTTTTGGCATTTATCATTAAAAAGTAAGGAAAAAGCAATTTTTGCCAAAATGGATATTTCCCAACACATGGAGCTTGATATGAATTGATTTAATTTAGTTTTGGTCATAAAGAGTATGAAATAAACATATGTGACCTAGAGGGAAATTGAGGTAACTAAATAAAAAGATATTTTAAACATATTCAAATAATCTTACTCATAAAGCTCCTTGAAGGCTTTCAAAGTTTTGCCCCATTTGACATTGGATACCACTTGTAAAATTTGAAGCACACTCCGATTTGAAGTTTTAGATTTTTAGGATTTAACATTTCAATTTAGCTTCAAAAGCTAGCTAGAAACCTGACCTAAAGATATCCAATAAATTTGAGAAAATTTATCAGTATAGTTCAACAATAGAGGATAAAAAGTCATTATTATGCCTTCCTCAAATTATGAGCACACTGAAAGATATGAAAATCACAATACTGCTCAAAACTATGCAAAGTTCTGAAATTTTAGCATTTTTTTAAATGAGAAAAGTACACAATTTTCTCAAATGTAGTTGAAATACTTTCAACTTTTGTAGAAACGAACTTTGGACTGCTAAGAAACTTTTCAAATAAGAATTTTTTTAAAAAAAGGAGACTCCATTCAAAAGTTATGCTATACACTTTGAAATCATGAGGGTATAAGGATTTTCATTAAAAGTTCAAAAACCAATTTTCACTTCATGAAAATCAAATGAAGCAAATGAGAATAAAATATATTCATTCACAATATCCATAAAATATTTTGGGCTAATAGATAAAATAGTTTTCCCAATATTAATATTTTACCCTTTTTGCTTTAGTAGACCCAAAATACTATATAAATTTTTTACAAAGAAAATCCCCCCTTTACACAATGGTTCCTCTTGGAATTTATTTTTTCTTCTCCTTTGACACACAAAGGATTCTCCTCTTTCTTGTTTTACCTCTCTTTTCATATCTCTTCCCTTTTGTTTAACATTTCTCTCCTTATGTCATCTAGCACCAAATATTAAAGATGCCAATTGTAAACCTTTCGTCCATATTAGGTGTCTTTTAATCTTTTGTGGTTCTTTTGTCTTTTCCATGAATGCATATAGGACTTTGATGTTTATACCACTTATGATGATATCAGATACCATTTTAAAAACAACTACTTATAATCATGAACAATACCAAGTATAATTAATTTTAATTGTAGAGACTAGATACCACGCATGAGCTTAGATGATATCAAGTATGATTAAATCCATTTGTAAAGACTTGATACCATTTTGAGAGCATACATGACACCAAGTGTGATTGATTCTATTTGTAAAACTTGATGCCACTTGTATAATCAACTTGTATCCCATAAGGTCAAATTAGGCACTTCATCTTCTATGATTTTCACTTGATAATACTTAATGGTATACCACTTGTAAGACGATATCACTTGAAACACCACTTGAGAGAAGTGAATGATACCATTTGAGAGGATACTATTTAAGAGAGATATACCACTTGTAAGAATGGATACCACACGAAAGATATTATTTGGAAGAGCTTAGTTAAGTAAAGAGTTTGCTCGGCATCCATCACAAAGCATCTGGCAAGAAAGAAGGTGGAGGGCGGCAACGTGCTGTGGCTGGCGATGGGCGAGGTGCACGCCAAGGTGACTTTGGCAAAGAAGGCGGTGGGCACGCTTAGCGCCAACCCAATGAGGGAGGCGGGGGGTCAGGGGAGGAGGGGTTGCCAAGGGAGTCGGGGGAGGAGGGAGGTGAGGGGTCACTGGGGAGCTGGGAGAGGAAAGAGGCGACCGGGGAGCAGGGGTCACCGAGGGCTGGGGGAGGAGGGAGGTGACCAGGGGTCGGGGGAGGAGGGAGGGGGCCGGGGGAGGATGAGGTGGTCGAGGGAGGTGGGGGAGGAGGGAGGCGGCCGGGGGACGGCCGGACAGGGGGAGGAGGGAGGCAGTTGGGAGAATTTGAGGCGGTGGGGACTAGGGGTGCCGGCCTGCTGGGGTACCTAGGGTAGGGGAGTAGTAGTCCGGTAGTCCCTCACTCCCTTTGGCTCTGGTAGTAGTAGATTAGTAGGAGAGCAGAGAGCTGACCATTTGATTCCCTGAGCTAAGAGTTGATTGAGAGAGACAACGGTCGGCACAACATTCAGACTTTAGAAGAAACGTTCGGGATAATCAACGTTCAGAAGCTGCAACATTCAGGAGCAACAGCTTCTTCCTGATGTATATAAATTCACTTCACTTCTCATTTCTTCACAAGCTATTCAATCTCTTATTTCTTCAACATCCCTCTACACTCCCCATTTCTTCAATATCCCTCTACACTCACCAAGTCCCCATTTATTCACCAATCACCATCCATCCACTATGCTACCAAGGAGTTCAAGTACCAAGGAGCTCCTGAGCGGTATACAGAGGAGTCGAAGCATAATAAGGACAGCATGGTGACTTAGTGTAAGCTCCCGTCGTCACTCCCCTAGTCCTCCTCTAGCTCTGACTCTTGTTGATGCTTGTCGAAGCATGGGAGACTACGGCATGGATGACCATCATATGGATGGTACAGAGGGCTATGTAGAGTACTAGGGCAGTCCAGAGCTAATGTGAAGTCCAGAGTTCCCTGGCCCACCAGCGAACAACAACATTGGCTGGTCTAGACGAAGGGTGAATTGCTGAAAACATATGACTTGGAGCCAGAAAATCTAAGACAGTGAAATGGTAGATATCGTAACTTGTAATTACTGCAATGCTAAATTAACTACTCATATAGCTGTGGGGATAAGGCACTTGAACAGCTACTACAAAGCATGTTTACGCAAGATAGCGGCACAGGGCTGAGGGTGAGGAGGAGTACAAACGTAACTAAACTTCGAGGCCGATAGCTCTGTAAGTATTTGGGTATACAACCCGCTTTTTGCCTGTGAGGAAATTGCTAGATATATTATTTCAAAAGATCAACCGATTATGATGGGTGAAAGCCCCACGTTTGAAAGAATGATCATACACGGCTTTTGCCTATAGTACCAGCATGTTAGTAGGAGAACTACTACATCTGATATTTTACGAATGTATCAAAAGAAACTAGCAGAGCTGAAAGAACTATTCATATAAGTTCAGTTTTCTTTTGCTATAACCTCAGATTTTTAGACATCGTAACACCAGAGAAGTGCCTATCTTAATGTTGTAGCCCATTATTTAGATGATAATTATAAACTAAACAAGAGAGACATAGGATTTAAAGTAATTAATGAATCATTCACGGGAGAGGCCATTGCCGAGCGTATACTACACGTACTTGATGATTTTAAGATAGATAATAAAATTGTTTCTATAACTTTTGGTAACACATTGGTAAACACGATGACTATGAACATCCTCACCCCAAAGTTACAAACATATATTGGTGGTTATGTCCACTACCAAAGATATTTATGACATATCTTGAACATTGTTGTTCAAGACAGTATGCAAGCAATTGATGCATATTTGAACAGTATCCGTGATATAATTTATTACCTCACAAGTTCCCCACAAGTGGTAGCCAGGTTTGTGAAGTACTGCGCAGCCAATGGGAAAGAGCCAAGAAAATTCGGTCTTGATATGAAGATGAGGTGGAACTCGACATACATCATGTTAAAAAAAGTTACAAGCGTATGAACATGTCATATCCATTTTAGTCAGTGCTAACTCTCAAAATAATGAAGTGATAGTTACTAATTCAGATTGGCAGATTGCTAGTCAAGAGTTTTTAAGACCTTTTTAATAAAGCAACAAAGGTTCTATGAAGTGTTTATTATCCTACCTCTTTCTTAGTTATAGAATTTATTTGGTTAATTACAGATAAGATTGCCAAATCTAGAGAGGATCCCCTTATAGGCCATGTCGTCATAGCAATAAAGGAAAATTTTATTAAATATTTTGGTTCTATTTCACACTTGTATTGCTTTGCTATTATTTTCGATCCTACGAAAAAGTTGGTAGGTTTGCAGGTTGATATGGAGGGAATAGGTGAATGCCTTGGCCGTGATTATTCAGAAGCTTTTGCACATGTCAAAAAAGAGCTTTTTCATATTTTTCGTATGTATCTTAACAAGTTTGGCAACAGCGTGAGATCGGAGGCCTCACAGCAGACACTACAAGGAAAGACACTACACTTATGGAAGAAGTTAAAGGGCAAGTCTACTTCTTTGTCCTCTTAGTCTTAGGTGGCCTCGTCTCTGAACTAAACCACTACTTAGAGCATGATTTTGCAAATATTGATCCTAATCTTACTAGCGGAGGCAAGATACATTTATTCGAATAGTGGAAGAACAACAAGCGGATATTTCCTATACTTTCACATTTCGCACAGGATGTTCTCCTAGTGTCGATATCCACCGTCTCTTCAGAAGTGACGTTCAGCACGGTAGAGAGAATAATCAAAAAAAAAAGGAGATCATCCCTCATGTCTAGGATGGTGGAGGCAATCAACTGCGCCAAACAATGGGAATTAGCTAAAGAGTGGCAACAGCATCAATTAGAGAATCCTAAAATCGTGCAGGCGTACACTGACCTCGAACGCATGAATGATCTGGGCATTGATGAGTAGATACTATGTACACATGTTATTATAATTAGTATGTACATATATTGTTATATTGCTACTATACTCTTTTTCTTACTCGAGAAACCCTACTCTAGGCCATAAGATTTTTAACGATACAGTAACATTGTATTTTTAAAACATCAAAGAAATTCCACTTTTCCCCAAAATATTGACATCATAGCATGCCCATGTTTTTATGCAACTAATTCAATTTTAAGTAGTTTTTAACGAGGCGGGTACAAAAGAAAGGAAGATGGCGGCTACCACTACCATCGTCGTTGTCGCCTTTACCGTGTATAGTTACTTCGGGTTGGGCTTGGGCTAGAACGGCATGAACACCAGTACAACAGGCTTTGGGCCATGCTTGGGCTTGGCCAGAGGCAAGGCGACCCGGTACGATGGGTTGACTGGGCCGAGCCGACACGGCACAAAGTGGCTCGCCAATAGACGAGTTTCCGATCAACAACAGTAGTCGTAGTAGTTTGAAGCAAGAGAAGAAAAAAAGAAGTTATACTTGAGATCTGATATGGCGCCACTATAGGTAAGTTTTTAGTTCTTCTTTCACCTCTCGCCTGCGGAGATATATGTTAGAAATAGTTCTATATGAGTAAGGTCCATTATTTATAATTCTAAAGCATACATAGTTTAGTATCATATTGTTAAGGTAAAGTGAAGGAGACCAATTTATAAGATGGAGCCATTGCCATTTGTTGAAACATATGACACATGGATGAGAATGACATGATGAGAGTTTTGGCTAAATACACACGCATGCAGGCACATATTCACGTATTTTTCGCTTGAAAAAATCGCGTGACTTGTGACGCAACCAAGTCCTCCTTATTTTTACTGAACTGTGCACCTCTCTCTCTGTTTAAATGCGAATTCAAATGTCTAAATTAATTTGGTTAATGACGTCAGTTACTGGATTAATTTGATTTAATTGAATTAATGTCATCAGTTACTAGAAACGTCTATAAAAGACCTGGAGAAGTCCAGACCAATGTGACTGAAAAAAATCATTATTCCTCTACTTTCTCCTCTGCCAATCTGTGCTGGTGTGCTGTGCAACTGAACCTTGCGGGCTTTTCTTCTCAGTGTACACCTGGAAGGAGGGAGAGCAGCTATCTTCGAGCTATTGCCACAAAGGTACTTGCACGGGGCGGCAATAAGGTTTCTGGGTAGCACATTTATGTGACTGCTCGTGCTCTGCTTCATCTATGTTCTGCAATGCATCAAGCCTGAACTACTTCTTATTTTTCATCAAGCCCAACAGTAAGTCATTCGCGCGATCGATTGAGTTTGATACTGTATTTTTTCTACGTATTTTCTAAAGCACAATTAGTAGACTGCTGTTAGTTATGAGTTTTGCATCACTAATCTTTTACTGTATTTACTGTTGGAAATATGCCCTAGAGGCAATCATAGAGATGATGATATTTCGTTGTATCCATGATTTAATAAATGTTCCTTGAATATTGCTTTTGTGTTGATTAACAAGTATGTGACTTGTTTGTGAAACTCTTTACTTATATGGTTATTCTAAAGTTGTCCCTAGTCAGAGTTCATGTGAGGACACACGTGAATGATGGATTAGCACATGTATCGGTTGATGACCATGTTTCACAGGTCATAGACATGGAGATGTCAAACCAATAATGTGGACACATGTTTAGAACATGGGGTTGGACCGACCCAACATGAGACATAGCTATTATACTTATGATTCTCTCTACACAATGTGTACGCCTTGTCCTTAGACCTGAGATTGTCGCATGTACTTGAGATGTGAATCGACCTACTTAGGGGCTATCAAACGCTACTCCGTAACTGGGTAGTTATAAAGATAGCTTTCGGGTTTGTCATGAAGCATGCTGCGAGGCATGGTCAGTCGAGATGGGATTTGCCCCTCTCTACCTGAGAGAGATATCTCTGGGCCCCTCGAGTGATCGGATCCAGAAATGCATGGCCATGCTACTTAAGGTTAAGAGTTAACCTAGTAAGGGATTTCGAATCACAGGATCGAGAAAGACTGGTCAGCTTGGAGCTCAACCGAATATCGTGAGACAAAAGGATTGGCATGTACATAACGTTGTGATGGTTCGTCCGATATGATCTTTATGTGCGTTTAGGAGTTGGCACGTCTTGCTAGAGGCCGCTACCAACTATTGACCGAGTAGGTATACTCGCGTTATGTCTAAACATACGTGAACCTATAGGGTCACACACTTAAGGGCTGAAGCCTAATTCGGATTGGATCCGAGTTAGACTGGGTATTGAGTCCTAATGGGCCTCTATTCGTAGAAGCCCATTGTAAGGACGTCTATAAAAGGAGGGCAAGGGCGCACAGGGTTGCAATAGAGAAGTTTTCGTGACATCCTCAAACCCTGGCCGCCACCCCTCCCATGCCCTGGTCGCTCGCGCGGATCTAGTAATCCGGCGTGCGTCGCTTCCTCCCGTACGTGTGGATACTTTTGGCGGCGCTGCATCTGTAGCGTTTGGACGAACCGCAATAGAGGAGTTGTACGTGGGACGCCGCGACGTGGACGAGGAAGTAGTACGACTACTCTGCTCCGACGTGCTGCATCAACTTAGTACGACTACTCTGCCCCGACGTGCTGCATCATTCCGCACCTGCGCGTCTAGTGGTAAGACCGTGATCTATAACTGCAGTGATCTTGGTTTACGGGTAGAAATTTTAATTTGCGCTAGTGTAGCCTACCCGTAGCACTTCATTTACCTCCTAGTAAAATTTGGAATTAAAATATTACCCACATTTCCAACAATATATAGTTGTGATTACATAGCAATTAAGTCAGATTAGGGGTGGGAAATGAATACGAATCATCTATATTATCTGGTTACCATATTCGATAGGATACAATACAGTATAGATTTTCCTATTCGATTAACAATTTCTCTCCTATTAATATCCGAATTTGCATAAAAAATATAAATACGAATATGGTATATACTTTTACTATCCGAAATGTTAATTTATTCGAACTATTTGTATTCGTATTTGACGAAGCAATATACATATTTTATTACAATACGACTAAATAGTTGGACAAGTTTTTTTAATTCAATGTGAATTTGTATTTCTTTAAGTGAAGTAAATGAATTAGAATGATTAGGCATGACTATAAGAGGACAAAATATCATTATATCTTTATACTACATAAATTATGAGGATATCCAGATTCGACTGAATTGAGTAGATATTCCATTTGAATTCATATTTGTTACAATATTCGATTTGTATTTGTATTAAAAAAAATTCAAATTTGAATTTGTATTCATTTACAAAATATGAATACGAATGTGTTAAAGACACTATTTGATCGTATTCGATCCATTTCCACCCCTAAGTCAGATGTAAAACTAAGTGTGATTACATACCAAGTTGACAATTGCCATTTGCCAATGATGTAGAAAAATGGCGGCCTCGTAGAAATTAAGGAGGGGGGAGGTCGTTGACCCAATATTTAAGTAGTATTAATTTTCAGTGGGAAAGCGGTTGTTTGGAGACCAATTCAAATCAAGCAATATGCGGGTCTGTTTGGTAGAGCTCCACCAACTCCAGATCCACCAAAATAGCTCCACTCCACGAATTTTTACCCAAACGCTCCAGCTCCACGAAATCTGGATCCACCAAAATACTGAATCTAGCTCCAGATTCATGAAATCCATGGAGCACCTCAAGGAGTGCTCCACGAAACCTTGTTTCGTATCTACTTGTGGAGTTGGGTGGTAATTACCCACCTTTTGCCACTGGTTACACACCCCATCCCATACCACCATAAAACCCATGGGCAAAACAGGTCATTCCCACCAAAAACTCAGTTTCGTGGATCTGGAGCTGCTGTGCAAGCCAAACAGTTTTGTCCAGCTCCATGGTGGGATCCCAGATTCACGGTGGAGCTGTTTTTGATGGATCTGTTGGTCCAGATTCATTTTTTCAGTGGTGGAGCTCTGCCAAACAGGCCCGTAGGGTACGTGCAAAGAAATCCATTCAATGAGACCGGCCACTAAACTGGCTACTCGGCTAGCTAAGCTGCAGTGGCGGGCGGATCTAAGATTTAAGTAATAGAATACAAAACTACAAATTTAAAAATTTAAAGTATCTAATACAAAAGTTTAATTATAAAACATTATAATTTTGTGAAGTACAATCAAAATATAAAATCATAAGAAATACACTTTTGGGTTGAATTCAGAGAAGAAATACAAATAGAACCTCATATATACATATACAAATATAATATACTTGTTATATATTTATTTTTCTTTTAAAAATTTGGGGTGCAGCATGCGCCCCTGCTTAAGCTGCACCTGCAAGTACGGGTCATGCGCGACAGCTAAAACGTGCGTTGATGCTGGCTAGTTGCTATCTATCCACTTCGACCTTAAATTTTATGCTTTCAACGTCAATCCGATTATACAATGGGTCTGTTCTTGTACAACTTATAGTTTTTAATCATGACTTATTAAGTTTATGAATAGTAATTATTAAAACAAATCAAAGCTAAAAGTCAGTTAAAAATTCAAAAAAAAAAACATGATCAACTACATCTCATTTGTAACCACTCTATCACATTGGAGTCAAGACTACAAAGGTCCTATTCTTTTTCAACTTTTGGCTTCTGTTTTTGACTTTTCTACAGCAACTAGCTTTTAAACAGAGTATCTTTTCAAGATAAGGTATACTAATTAATTGTAGTACATACTGCACTGACTTCATTTATATCGGTATAAACCGCATGTGAATTTCTGTTACTTCGTAATTTCTTACATGAATAGCCCAAAAGCCACAAACTGCAGCTAAAAACCATAAACCTTAGCTAAAAAGAACAGACCCAAAACCTCGCCTTCACGAAATGGACGGCAACCTGGGTCTATTTGTAATTTTTCTATTTCTTTTGGTCCTGTTTATAAACTGTCCGATGGCTGTACCAAACTCTTGCTATTAATTCTAACCTAAAAAGAAAAAAGAAGAAAAAACTCAACGGACGCACATTTGTGGTAGATCTCGTGTTCAAGCCATATATGCTCGAGCTTAACAAAGTATTTCATTCCATGTGTACTAAACACCATGTTTCGTACGGATATTTGCCTTTTTTTTGGTTTCTTCCTTCAGATATTCGTACGGATATTTGCCCTTTTTTGGTTTCTTCTTTCAGATCAATCACTTGCAAATTCTTTCGGTTGAAGGGCAAAAGTTTGTTGCAACTCTGTGGGAAGGTAGCACGAGTCCCGAGTCTGGAGACTCAAACCGGGCCTTCATGTCAGGCCAGTCTTAGGCCAGGGCCTGAAATTTTCAGCTTTAGTCTACTCGGCCCAGATTAGCCCGTGAGCAAACCGGCCCGTAAGATGGCTTGCATGTGATGCGACAAAGCCCAAGCCCAAAACGGAAGAAATAAACCACTGAAAAGAAAAAAAAATGGGTCGCTTTTGACTCGTTTCCTCGGGTTCCGCTGCCTTGGCGTCGTGCCGTCGCCTCGCCGCCCTGCCCGAAGCGAAGCGCCGAGCGACTGCTGATCTCGCCACGCCGCCGCGCGGCCTCTGCCGAATCCAGCGGCGATGGCCGGGGAGGAGGCGCCGCCGGGGGCCCTCAACCTGGCTGAGTACGCTCCCGCCGGCGCGCGCACCGTGGACTGCTTCAGGCGCATCCGCAAGATCGGCGAGGGCACCTACGGGTAAGCAAGGCGCAGAGAAATCCCCCCCCCCCCCCCCCCCAAATCTGTCTGCCGCATTCTAGCATATTTGTTGCGGATTGTTTAGCCTTCGCGTTGCAATTGAGCCGTGAGGTAGTGTAGCGGTGTGGCCGTGAGATCTTACGAGCTATCAACTCAGTGCACGATTTGTGTCAATTCTTGCCTACTAGTTCGCTTTTTATGGGAGGCATCTGTGCTCTAATTGCTTCTTCCTAGATGTAGCGATCCATTTCAGCTTATTCATTTGCTTAGCTGGTGTAGCACACTAGGCATTTCAATAAGAAGGCCTCGCACACTCCTTAGTCATTTGGCATATATGTTGATCAACAGACTTCTTATTCACCACAGCCATGAAAATTGGAAAGTTGCATATATCCACTGCTGCTAGATAATTTCTCTTTATATTGTGACGAAAGAAACAACAAATATATTAACGCTTGGTATCAAAATTATATGTATTTTTACCAAAAACGTCACCTATTCATGCAAATCAACATTTGGCAGCTAAATAATCTTGCATCCTTTAGACAAATGCTGTCTTCTGCATCATAATTTTCCCAACCTAGGCCTTTGACTGTACAAACCAGGTTTCCTAAATCCATGTGTCAATATGCTGGAGCACAATAGGTGCAGGTAATGAATATTGTTTATTACATTTTACGGAAGAGCCCCTGTTCAGCCAATGCTTGCGCGACACTAAATTTTGATGGAGACATTGGAGTACTACATTGTTAGGTCCATGGCTTTGCAACTCCATTTCTAGGGAAGAAAGAACCCTATATGGCTTTTGGAGTGTACAAAAAAGAGGTTTCACTTGATTGGGCAACAGTCTCGATTATGCATCTTGTGTATGATTTATTTTCTGTCCCTCTACTTGGTTGTTTATCTTTGTTTTGTGAGGATGGCAGTTGAATGTGCTCCCTTTTGGCCAAAATAAAAAAGAAGTATTCAAGTGCAAGTTTTTTAGTAATAGCACAATAGTTCTTTCAATATTTGTCTTGCATCCACTGTACTCTGGAAATACCTCAGTTCACTGAACAGGAAAGAATTCCAAGCATTCATACTGAATTCTAAAATAATTGCAAGATATCTTAATGTGTAAGTGCAAACTCTCATTGTAGTCACAGCCTGGAATGCTGCAACTTTCTTTTACTTTCTTTTTGACTCGTGTAAAGTCCTCTTTATGAAAAGGACTGGTAATATTGTCTGTAGAGCAATAGAAACTGTGAACTTCTTGTTTTTTTCTGTATTTAAACAAATCCAAACGCTTCAATTGGAAATTGCGAGTTGCATTACATCATAAGGTGGATGCAGATGCAAAATTTTTGGAGTAAAGTTTGTGAACATGACATTCTTTGAGAATAAATATAGGAATTCGTTTGCACTATCATCTATATTTCCTTCTGAGCACTTGTTCTCATCTCACCAAATGAGGTGGCCTGTAGTGGGCTTCTAATGTTTGCTTAGCTCTTCAAAGTCTAAAGTACATGCTATGCAGTTTGCAGTCTCTATGTTCTAAAGTACATGCTATGCAGTTTGCAGTCTCTATGTTCTTTCTTGTCCTTAGGACCAATCCACTATAAGAAAATGGAATGCAGGGGGTATCACGTTATTATAGACTTTCCATTTTCACCATCAGACTCCAAGCTGGCAATACATTTTACCACTGCATTAATCTGCTGTCTGTTCTAAGCGCCTAAGTGGTCGTTATTGTGCCTTTTCCTACAAATCTCAGTGAGGTATTCGAGGCTATGGATATTATAACTGGGGAAAGAGCAGCACTTAAGAAAATCAAGCTAGATGATGGCAAAGAAGGGGTAAGCTTTACGATCTCAACAAGGCTATTGCTACTCTTTTATGTTGAGCAAACACATTCTTTGATGGACATTGCATACACCCATCTGAACTGTTCAGTACCTCTGTAGTTTCCACGCCAAATCTTGCGTGAGATTAAACTATTAAAAAAGCTGGATCATGAGAACATCATCAGATTGAAAGAGATTGTAGTATCTCCTGGTAACAAATGTTCATCTAGTCATTTCTAGATATCCAACAGTACCAAAAGTGCACATTCCAATCACGTTTAAATATTTTCAGGTTCTGCAAACGGAACAGGAGGATCAGGTTTGTTGGCTTATGTTTGTTGCTTATAATCTTCATTGATGTGGCGCATGCTGATATATTTTATGGTCTTTTTAATTATTATTTTCTGGCGCTGTTGTCTTGTGTATAGGAATCCTTGATTAACCTATGCTAAACATATGCAGATGATCACATGTACAGGGGAGATATCTACATGGTTTTTGAATACATGGACCATGATTTGAAGAAAGTCTTGCACCATAGTACCCCATCCCAAGTCAAGGTACTCTAATATACTTACTGAAGAAATATGAGTCCACGGTTTCTCTCTACGAAGTCCTATCAACTTGCTATAATAATAAGATTGAAATGTAAGCTTACCAAAGCAAGAAGCTCCTCTCCACCAGTTTCTCTTATATTCCAGCTTTATGGAAGAAGCAATGCTTCTCCAAGCAAGGCAAATGTTGTTGGTGCACTTCTTAAGAATGACCTATTCATTTTTGTCTAATTTCGTTTCTTTAGTTTTATATGGAGCAACTGCTAAAAGGATTGCACTATTGCCATGTCAACAATGTACTACATCGTGATATCAAAGGTTTCTTCAATTTGGATTTAACTTCAACTTCCACCTCTTTGCCAATTTTTATTCTGCCCTCTGAATTTCTTGTTTATGGAACCATTTGTAGGAGCTAATCTTCTAATAAGTGGTGGTAACCTGTTAAAAATTGCCGATTTTGGCCTTGCAAGGCCATTTACTAGAGATGGAAGTTTCACAAATCATGTTATCACTTTATGGTACCGGTAAGTGGAATAAAGAATCAAGTAAAATACTCATTATATATTCTCTTGCCCAACATCCTTACAGACATATCATTGTAATTTTCCCATCTCCATATGTTGACGTGGGCATCACTACAACTTGCTCAATTCTACAAATTGCTCATAGACCCCCAGAGTTGCTTCTCGGTGCCACGAATTATGCTGAAGCTGTGGATATTTGGTCTGTGGGTTGCATATTTGCAGAATTTTTACTAAAGAAACCATTATTCCCGGGCAGAACCGAGGTACCATGCCCATTCCTCATCTTTTCCTTGCTTTCCTGTTGCTCTTATTGCATCTTGAACTTCAAACACGACAACAGGTTTTGGTTTCATGTACAAACTGAACCTTTTGTTCCTACGTATATGTTGTCTTTGCTGTGATGATGCCTACCTGTCCAACTTCATTCTGTTATGCTATATCTTACTGTTCTCCATTTCAAAAGCTGTAGAATATTTATTGTAGTTGAATGTGCAGATAATTAGACAGATATCTGAAAGATGGATCCATTTCTTCGGACCATCTAAATTAGATACTTTTCTTTGGACCAATGTTATTCAACACATGTTGTATTGATAAATTAGATACTTTTCTTTGGACTATCTTTTACTTGCAAGTTGTATCTTAAATTTATGCCAATTAACTATTGTATTTTTGTTCCCATCTTATCGGATCCGGATTTAGCCAATCAAAAATCCTCTATAAAATTACTGTATTATTATGTGGATTAGTAAATAGTGCTCACAGATACATCACTAAATCATTTCATACATTGTAACATCCCGATTTAACAAAATCCCAAGATATCATCAAAGAGTACTATTTCTACCAATTTTAACCAATAAACAAGTATTACCAATAACTGGGCTTCATTCAACATAATATTAAACATAAATTTCAGCAACACTGTAAACCATAAACTGAATTTAATATAAACCAACAATAACCAAGATGATTCATAACCAAGTCTAAATTATGTAAAGCATCAAACAGTAATATCATGAACTATAAAGACTAAAGGAAGCTATAAATTGTCTAATCAATGCTATGAAAGTTATTACATTGTCCATGACCATAAAGGATGAATTGTTAGGTGGAGAGAAGAGCTACAAAAGTGCAATAATTCATATGCTACTTCCACCCATGCATGCCACATTCAACGTTTACCTAAAAACAACAAATAAGCAACGGTGAGTCCACGACTCAGCAAGTACAAGGTAGAACAATAAATGAGTCCGTATCTTTTTTTACAATTTATATCTATTTTTTATTAACTCAATTTTCACATCTCATTCTCATCAATTCTTATCCACATATATTAACAACTCATCTCAGTTTCTCTTAGTGCAATGTGATGCTCATGCTCATGTCTCCTCCGTAACTTATACCAATATAGCGGAGGGTACACCCATCGATATCACCCTCTACCTCCATCCCATGAAGATGCCTATCGAAGTAGGTTTTTCCTCTATATTTTGGAGCTGCCAACTGAAGTAGCTCTTTCTCAAGAGCACGCTATAATAGTCAAATATATTTACTTATATTTATTGATTTTCTCACTGTCCTGGTTCATAATGCATATATCATGTCATGAATGCCATTTTTAATCAGTTTATTATATATCACAATTATCATCAAATTAATATTATACTGAACAAGGTAGGTTTTGGGCTTCAGGAAATTTTGAAAACTGGTTTGAGATTCGAGTTTTGACTTTGATTTGAAATTCAAATTTGAATTTTTATTCAAGCACTTCTACACTCCCAAAATGGGATGTTACACATCTCCCTCAGGGATTCCCATTTTTGTTAATTCCTCCTGGTGGAATGACATGTCACTAATATCGCTTTTCATTCTTTTGCATACTCTCCTTGGTTCCTATAAGGCTATAATATTTCCTCCCCACATTAGCACTAAACACACCAACATATTTGTTGATAATATTACTTCCTGAAAATATTTAGGCAAAATTGGCTCTAGGACACCGCAAAAGTATGGCATTTGCTGAAGAGCACTGAAAAATCAATAATTCGTTGATGGACACTACAAAATTATGGTAATTTGCTAGAGCACACCAGGTCCATTAAAATAATACTATTTTGAAATATCAGAGAGACAAGGGACATGAGAAGTCCTATTTGCTGAACAATTTTTAAAAACAAAGTTTGGTTGGTTTAAATTATCAATGGTCAAATTATCAAGTCTGGACTCTGGATGGCCAAAGTTTTTAAAAATTTCTTTGACAATGGAACTTTTCACGCCCTGCCTGATGTGTCCGAAATTTGTAAAATAATCATATTTTAATAGGTTAGGTGCAGCGTGTTCTGGCAAATGGCCACGATTTTATAGTGCCCATCAGCAAATTATGAATTTCCCGGTGTCCTATAGCAAGTGCCACACTTTTGCAAGGTCCTAAAACCAATTTTGCCAAATATTTACCATGCTCAAATAGTCAAATTTTATTCTTTTTATGTTTCCACATAAAACCTTGACAGAAACTTGTATGTTGTTTTAGCAAGAGCAGCTATCAAAAATATTTGAACTCTGCGGATTTCCAAATGAGGAAAACTGGCCAGGAATATCAAAGCTACCATTGTACAAGACTATCCATCCTGCGACACCAACCAAACGACGCCTGAGAGATATATTTCAGAGGTAATCCAGCTGCTATCACTTATCGCTTGTGTATTGACAATAGTTACTATTTTCCTATTAAGATTGAATGTAATGTGGCAAAAAAAAAACTCCCATTTCCAGCTTTGACTGCCATGCTGTGGAATTAATTGATCGCATGCTGATCCTTAATCCTACTCAGGTATGTTGTCCTTTCTTATGTATCACTGCACTATAATTCTTTAGGATTTTGATGTTGAGACTTGAGAATCAACTCAATTTATGGTTGGTTATTACCATATTAGATGTAAAACTAAAGTCTGCCTTTTATAAAAACCAAGAACTACCTGTTGGACCTCACAAATATCCTTGCTCCAAGACTTGGTATGCTCACAGCTAGCAAACAAATTTGTTTAGAAAATTCAATCAGGTGAAATGGAAATTAGGTTCATGATTCTAAAAAAATAGGTTCGATTTGGTGCAGTGGAAATTTTCCGTTATTCTGTTTTGGGAGATTAGTTGGTATACCGTGGCATGGAGGTATAAGTTGGCCATATTTGTGAATAGTAGATTCTATATGAAGTTTACAATATTCAAACTAAACCAAACCATTGTAAGCATTGAATATCAATCAGATACCTATATTTTTTTCTAGATACTCTTTAATTATTTGATAGATATTAAACCGTTACATCTACAACACATTCACAAAAGAACAATTCACTAAAGTTTCTGTCTTTAGCTGCTATGTAAAATTAAAATTAAATTTCCAAAGTCTGATACATTGTGTGTAGATTCAATATGAAAGGGGACCAACTAATACAAACTTCATATCAATTTTTTAAATCTATGATTAGGAGAATCAATTGATGTACTCTGTAGTCTGTACATCAGCATTTTTTAAGATTTTTTTAGGAGATCTTTAAACAATCTAATACTTTATTAACTTCATTTATTCTGCAGAGAATTTCTGCACAGGATGCTCTTAGTGCGGCATACTTCATCCACTAAACTGCAGTCTCCTTCTATGGGGGAAGAAACCACTAAACTGTAGTCTCCTTCTATGGGGGAAGAAACCTAGATTGCTGTTCTCTGTCATGGATTAAGCTCCTTGAAGTTGACAGACTGGCGTCTGGGGATCAGATAGGTGTAAGTACTATCTGAAGACTGAAGTCTTGTTTCTCCTGCTGACCTTGGATTGGGGCTAGCGAACACCTGATTTTTTTTTTTTTTTGCCTTTTCCAGCTTTATCTCTGTGTGTGCACGCGTGCGCACGCTCTGTACATTATTAAGTGCGGCAAAGTTTATTTGATTTTTATTTCCTCACAAGCAATTCTTCTTGTTCTAGTTTGATATGGTAAAGAGCGTTTATACGAAGTGCCTATGAACTACAAAATCTTGATCTTAGCAGCTCCGTTACTGATGGTATGCTCTTAACAGCATGCTAGTTGTTTTAACAAATACTGAGTAGTATGCTTGCACAGGGTATCATGCTATCACATTATATGAATCACCTTTTCGTAAGGCACGCGTGAAGATCCATACAGGATCGCTGCACAATGCCACTATTAGTGACTAGGCAGGTAAACATGAACATTGAATTGAATGATGTACATTCAGATTGGTGGCCTCAGTCTCTTGTATGCTTAGCATTTGATATTTTGATGAGTAGCTATAAGCTATACATGTATATCTATGGCAACCAATGGCTGAGAACACAGAATATTTTGTCCTCCCATTTTGTTAATAAAAATGCTTCTAACTACCCTCTTGCTTATACTATTTACATTTACAAATGGTGAAGAGGGTCAGTTTGCTTCTGCGCAAAATTTTTTGATCTTTTATGGATATCTACTACTGTGACTATCAGGAGTGTTCTGTATTCCATCAGAAGTACTCCTTGTGGAAATGGAAACGAGTCGCCGTTTTGTGGCTCGTGTCAAGTGATAGTTTCTTCAATTCTTTGGCAAGCGTGGGTTTCCCACAGTAAAAGACCCCTGCATGCATAAAAATAACTCTTGTGGTCAAAATGATATAAATTTATCAATGCTCAACATTGGGCTTTTAAATGCCTACTATTTGTCATCACTTGAGAAAAATACAACAGATTGGATTAAATATTACCAACTGTAGAATTGGGGTGCTTAGAAGCGATTCTTGTGAAGACTTCCTTCCAGTTAGGCCTTGCAAAATGTGTCCTGACCTGTCAACAGTGCAGAAACACATGTTCAATCTGCAATCAACTTCTTCGACTGATTTTCTATGCTCATCCCTTGAACAGTTAGCTCTGATTCTTGTTCAATTGTGACAAAAGACTTCACTATGCAAAACTAAATTTGTTTCTTCACTATGATATTGTCGTATTAAGGAAAATGTTTACCCTGGTGCCTGATACTATGTCTACACCATGCTTGGCATGGTTCAGGGCTTGCACCATTGAGAGCAGGGTCGTCCTGGCATCACGCTCCTCATACACACTTGTCAGATAGTTGTGCAGCTCTATGACACCCTGGTCGCAACCATGAGAACAACATCATTCATCGTCAGTGCATCAACATTGCAAGAAGAGCAGCAGTACACAGGGAGCAGAGACATCACCTTCTTGTCCATTTCAGCAACCTCATTCATCACCCCCTTGAACCATTCGAAAGATCCTGGCTCCCTTGTAACCCAGTAGAAGTGCGCGCGGCTTGTCCGGTAGGTTCTCCTGTTGATGCTTGCTGTCGGCACGCTGAAGCTGTTGGTGCTGTCCTCAGGCCTGCTGGTCTCCATTGCCAGGTCCTGAAAGATTCAGACCAGAGCCACAGTTACGTATCTTACAGAAAGCACGACTGGGCTTAGCTATAGATGAAAGAACCGTACCATCAGCTCATCAGCCAGCTTAATGTTGTTCAGTAGATCTCTTAGAATGCTTATGAAAGGCGTCGCGCCGATTCCAAGGCCGACGAGCAGCAGAACATCGTAGTTCCTGAAATCCTGCGCTGGAGCGCCGTAAGGGCCGTCGACGAGCAACCTTGGCGGACTGCAGCAGAGACAAAGCGTTGCTCAGTTTCATATCCATCAGGCAGGCAAAGAACGGCACAATAGAGGAGCAGGCATGACAAGGAGATTTTCAATGACCTCTTCTGTTCTGTCATGCCTAGCGCTCCAAATGAAGCTCTTCTGGGCACGCACGGCGAGAAGTAGTTCTCGACGAAAATGCGCTTGAGCTCTTGTGTCCAGTCCCCCCTGCTCTGGATATGAACACTGATGTAGTCATCTCCAGGAGCTGAAGTGATGGAGAAAGGGTGCCTGAAGCAAAGGGTGGAAAGACAGAAGAAATGCCAGTGATTACTGTATAGAAAGTACAAACTAGGAGCAAGGATGACTGAATGAGTAGATGAGAGGGTAGACAAACCATTCAAATGGAGAAATTGTTGGACACTGAAGGAAGATATACTGCCCACTTCTGTATCTGAATCCGTACGGTTTTGACATTGTTATGGTCAACACATTTCCCGGTAGAAGGCACACCTGAGTATCAAATTCAGTAAGAACATGAGCATGCTTTCGCCTACTTTCATAAGTTTCATTACTTCATACTAGTAAATAAAATGATAATGGATACCATTCTTTGTGTATATCCTTGTTTTGTCTCATTTAGTTTCATCCTGAAATGGTGAAATTTTATTTGGAGAAGTGATTAAACAGTGATGGGCAATTACGAAAGGAGACAAACGCTCAGTCAGGCGTACATGCAGCTCAATATCCTAGTGCCAATATGACCTACCCCTATAACCTTATCTTACCGTCCACATGCCAATATCCTTCATATCATTGAGTCCTTCCATTTTCCAAACTACAATGATGCCTTCAACAATTCGCAAGATACAAACGGATCACCAAACCTAATGAGCACATGTTCTTGATTGCAAATTATGCTCTTTTTGTTTGTCTTTTTGACCAACCGATGATGTTAAGGTGATCAGTTTTTGTTAGCGAGAGTGCTGATTGATGCTTGGCGTTCAGAATTCAGATAATAAACGAGCTTTCGGATGTTCAGTTACCTTCAGGATTTTAACTGCATAAGCCTTCGACCGGAAGGCCCGTAGCGTCCGTTCGCCGACGTAAAGCACCAACGGCACAGCGATGTAAATCCATGTCTGAAGATCAGCAAAGAGATCACACTGTTAGCACCAGGTTACCTGATCAAGTGAAGATCATTTAAATTGCATACTGAAACAAGTGAAGTCGCAAATGATCAAAGTGTACAAGTAAGTCATACTGAACTCTTTAACAATGATGGTGTTTTTCGTTCAGAATGTGGCATATTGGCGTCGTGGTTTTCGCATATATTATTTCAAGTGAGATAAGTCAATTTGCTGTGTTCGCATTGGAATGTTGATTGTCATATGATGGGGCTGCAGATTGGCGGTTGTAGAGGTGAGTGCAAAAATTGTATTATTCTGCATTTCATTTCAGTAGCTGATTAGCACTTCTTATTGAACTGATTCCTAGATGCCATATCCGTGACCCATTGACAACTAAGGCCCTTAGCTTGGCCACAACCATGATTGGGCATTGTGCAACCAACATGTGGCAAGGGCCAAAGCTCATACAGCATAAATATTCAGAAAGCAAATGAGCAGAAAAATCAAACCGAATTATTTAGCGTTGAGAACGGCAGTAGCAGGAGTCTAAACCGCGTGTGCTAGTGTTGAATCCGCGGCAAATGTGATGAAACTACCTAGTCCATGGATGTCAACATGCCGTTGAATAATGTGGCAAAAGTAGATCACATTCACATACCATACTGTGTGTGATTGGTATGCAATTCGAAATGTGCTGTTTGGCCATGTGATTGGAGTCAAGACAATGAAAAAACACTGTGCTTTGACAAATGTGGCACTCCAGGAAGCACAATTCGAAATGTGCTGTTTGACAATTACTCGACTATGTAATACATCATAATTGTAGCCTTAAAAGGGATAAGTTCATGGCTTTGCATGAAGATCTGTGAATGTCATTGAACGTTTAATGCTTCAGGCATTGTTCAGGTGCACCGATTAGGAGTACAATTCGTAGAAGGTACTAGAATAATTAATTTGACCTAAAATTTTAAAAGTCTGTATTTCTGTACAGAAACCATTACCAGATCCACCTAAAAATTAAAACCATTACCAGATCCACCTAAAAATTAAGGCCATTAACAAAATTCCCGATCACTATATTTGTATCCTTATCTTCTAGTACATAGAGTTCGATTGGCCCAATACTTCTATTCTGCTTCGAAACTCTCTTAAATTCAGTAAACTTATGGATAATTACTCCAATTCCTGTTTGATAGAGATGTTGGTTTGAATGATAAATTTGCAAGATACTTTTAATCTAAGATCACAACGGATTAGGCTTGGCACCAAGGGTCCCAGCTCCCAGGATGTATGAATGAACGGGCCGATCCATTAATTTTCGGAGACGTGTAGGCATCTGAAATGGCACTAGATTAGTATATATGAACATCACAACGCTCTGATTAGCTGCGGTGGTGGAGCACACGGCCTATTCTGAATCATTTCAGACTTATTCCAAACAGTTATGGTTTCTGATTTTCAAAATTTAAAAATTATTTGAAATATATTGGCTTCTTAATACATTTTTTTTCTTTTTCTTTTGCATTATCCGAGAGATATAAAGATTTTTTCCTATTTTTTATTTTCTAATTAAATTTCTCAAAAAAGCTAACAACTACTACAGTATCATTTTAGCTAAAAGTTATAAGCCTGGCTCTTTTAGACTACGACTGGTAGGACTGATGAATAGTACTGACTAATAGAAAATGAACCCAAAAGTCCACGAAAAACCGAAAAGAACCGAGAACGGTACTTTGGAGCAAGGCTTAGGTGCCACTTATTTCGGTTTAAGTTTCTGACTTATTTTTTACTATTTATAAATTTCGTCTTTTCTAGCTTTTTTGAGTTTGTTTTGCAGGTTCTTTTTCCCATGTTCGTTTGTGTTGTCCATGATGGGCTAATCTGTTTTTTCTATTTTTAAATTTATTTAAATTTAGTTGTGTCAAATAAGCCATCATCAGTTATAGTGTAATTTCAGCCAGCTACATTATAATTTTAGCCATAAACCAACTTATTTCAACTCAACCGAACAGCACCATAGTTTCATCATCGGCGCACGGGCAAAGGACAAAGGCAACTAGTTTTCTGGTTATGCCCTACACCTTTAAAGCCTCTGCATTTATTAACCATGCCCTGATGCAAACGTGCCTAACAGTGCTTTAATGCTAGGCAGATATGCTTCCAGTTCTTGACGAAAACACACCACCAACCAAGTGTGTGTGTTGTGCGCGCGCCAGTGTCAACATCCGGTGTGCAGCGGGCAGGGCTTGTTGATCTGGTCGTACTGCACCACAAGTTACAGACACGAGCAATGTCATGTGTACTAACAACCCTAAACAAGACCAGGCCCACCGACAGGAGCAATGCCATCCAGGGGGAGCTCACACATGTCAGTGACAGCACGTAGTATGTGTCTTTCATATGTATTGGTTGAAACTTGAGAGCCAGTCTGGTCCGGTAAGGTCTTGTTTTGGGAGATTCAGGATTTCAGGTTCAACTCGGATGGCTCTAAACGGTTTCGGTTTTGGTTTTGGTTTTTTCTGACTTCTTGTTTATTTAAACTAAAAACTACTAGAAACATATCAGATTCTAATTTCGGTCTTTTTTTTGTTTTTCGACTTATTTGCTTTTGCTTTTTTCCCCCTTTTTGTTTGCACTGTCCGTAGAGATATAATGGTGTTTACAATTTTTTTCTTATTTTTCTTCATTTTCTTTAATTAAATGATTCAGAAAAAACTAATAGCTGTTACAGTGAATAGACTATCCTATTTTAGATCTAAACATAACCCACTTATTTGGTTCAAAGAATAGAATAGGTTGGTCTATCACCACCTCATAGGTCCAGTACAAAATGAGGAACCGAGTCATCCCACCAATTTTGATGAATCATTCCATAATAATAGACCAGTTCATCCTAAGATGAGGTGATCTCTCGAACCAATTACCACAGTATAATTTATACTCACAAAGATATATGTAGTCATACTTTGCCAGTAGGTGGCTCCGGTCACATTTATGTGCATGTCATTTTTCTCTAAAGGAAAAACAGTGCGATGGTGCTCTAGCTTTCTTCATGTCCAACGTCCATGGACCTACCCAACAATTAATTAATGTACCTGCCTGTCAAGCTACACACACTCCTAAAGCACTCTGAAGTGATCTGATTTCTAATTTCCTTGGCATTATCATTAACTAGTCTGTTGTAGTGTCTTAATATGCGTTGGTTTTGCCTCGGATGGTCAATTGCCCCTTTGTTTCAACTACATTTTCTTTCTTTTTCGGTGGTGCCCCGTGCCCATCAGCTCAACAGCCAAGACGACGACCCTAATGACAAAACGAAAGCAACCAAGGGCTAGCACCTCTAGAAGGCCGAGTACACGTGCAATTGCAAGTTTTTGAAAGGACCGAAGCAGAAAGTGTCAGCCTCACGAAAGGTGCACGGGGCAATTACCGACAAGTAGGAGGTTGTAACAGTAAAAAGCCAAGAACAATACGAAAATTTGTCCAGTGTCACCGCAAACAATCGCGTATTAAAAAATATCATCGCGAAGTACACATGTGGCCATAACATTGCGAAGGGCAAAGTTTTTGGAAATACCATTGCCGTGAGGGTTCCGTGACCAAGCTGCTGTTAGGGGTGCGAAATGACAATTTTGCCCTTGTGAAATTTCCACTTTCTTCTTCCTCTCATGCATCAAATCTTGCATCTAATTAATCACTACAGAGCCGTAGCTAGCTAGAGTCAGGCCAGCGCTTGCTACTACTCCGCTAGTCAGGACATGGAGCAGCCGCAAGACGGCAGTACACCGCTGCTGCTGCCGTCCTCACTGGCCGAGTTGCCGCATCGCAACAAGTACTCCTTTTCTGCATCGTGTTTGCATCCATGACCTCTGTGCTCGTGGGATACAGTATGCCCATAAGATCCAACACGACCTCCTATTCTTTGTGCTGAAATGCCCATTAGATCTGGCGCCATCAACATCCTCTCGCTTGTAGGGTGCACTACTGGCCAGTTGGACATTTGACGTCCTTGGGCACCAACTGACTATCGCGCTCATCAACGTCATCTTCCTTGTTGGGCCCCCTCATCATAGTGCTTGCAGGTGGCTACACGGCACTCATGGTCAGCCGCAACATTGCGCGGCATCGGGATCGGATACGGCCTTGTCATCGCACTGGTCTACGCCACGGAGATCACACCGGCGTGACATGTTTCCAAACACCATTAACTTTCACCTTAACTAATTTTGCATTTCTCATAGCTCTTCGCTAGGATTTCGTTGTCTTCCTTAACTCCGTTCAAACCGCCACCGCTGCCGATTTCTTCGTTCTCCATGAGCCGTCCCCTCTATCTAACCCACTCCAATTTTGCCGATTCTTCTCCGATGTCGTCACTGTCACCCCACCACCTTCGGCTCCTCTGCATGCACCAACCCCACCAGAGGACTCCCCTTGACGTCTCTTTGCTCATGTGTGCACTATTTCTTCTTCTCCAGCTACCATGCTTGCCACCTGTGCCTCCGCTGTGTGCAATCGGCTGCGACGCCACCTTCGACGCTATCCCAAGGCCCTTCCAAGTTTCCAACCCATTTGGTCTGTCTCCCATGCCCGCTGTGCCGCCGACCGTCAGAGCCGTCACCGCCACGCCACCCTCCCTTGTTTCTCCCTCTCTCGATCTCTTTCTCTATCTATCTCACTACCTGTGGGACTTAAGAAAGGCAGTGGTAATATTCTCTCTCTTGATCTCTTTCTCTCTCTGTCTCACTGCCTGTGGGCCCAGGAAAGGCAGAGGTAATATTGGTATTTATTAAATTCTCTTTAGGAAAGACTCTAACGGCTGTTTTGAATGGAAAATATTATGGCGATGATATTTTCACAGTTTTTGGATTTATGATGGTATTTTACAGTCTCTCTTTTTTGCGATGGTATTTTTCAAATCGACGATATGACACTGAATAATTTTGCTCTACCGTTAATTAACAAACTGAAATACTCCGAACAGTAGGGTGAGCTTACCGTCCTCTGGTACCACTCGTCGACGAGGAACATGAACCAGCCGTGCACCAGCAGCAGGAGGTAGACGACGATGAGCAGGTGGTGCGAGTACCAGAAGGCGTTGAACCCGGCGAGGTGGCTCAGCGGGAACGGGAGGCGGCGGTGCCCCGCTGCCGCGCCGCCCTTCTCGCTCTTCCGGAACGGGCGCGTCGCCAGGGTGAAGGAGATGGCCATCAGGGTCACCATCACGATCCCCGTCACGCCCTCCACGCCGGAGAGCAGGTGCCTGTACGTCGGCTTGTCCGGCCCGAAGAAGTTGGACACGAGCCGGTACTCTCCCGGGCTGGACGCGATCAAGCGCGGGAAGTCGCACGCCAAGTGGTTCCCGGCGTGTAGGCAGATGCCCAGTGTAATCGCCATCGCTATGATCTGCAACGTAATTAGTGAGTACTTGTCGAAACGGGTTAAATTCCATGTGCCATGGTTGATACGATTGGAAGTATGAGAAGGGTTGAGCGGAGCGGTGGACATGGGAAAGGTCACCGTCTCTGCCGTGAATGACCAACCACCAAACCACGACAAGGCTCCCTAAACAATATACTTCTAACAGGGCCGGTGGCGAGGCAGAAGCGACCGTTCCTTTATTCGAAATTTCAATTGAACACATAATATTTTTGTTAATTTTTAAAGGCAATATACAATACATCACAAAAAAAATCATAACCTTCTATATGTGCAAAATACAATAATAAAAACAAGGGAAAATTACAAATATCCCTGAAAAGTTAGTTGGAGTTTGAATTAATTTCTATATATACTTTTGTGGCACATACCTCCTAGAAGTGCATACTTGTTTGAAATGACCTCTAGGCGCCCTCTTCTCGCTGACTCGGTGTTGTTTTATGTGGAAGAGGGAGCCAGGAGGGCGTTTTCAAATAATCATGCACTTGTATGAAGCATTAATATTGGCAATAACTAGTAAGTCCAAGAAAACTATAACACACTACTAAGGATAAAACACTGTTAGAGAGTCTGCATCAGCAAAAACACAAGAGAGCTATGTATTTTGATAGTTTGATTGAAACTGAAGCAGTAATAAAAATACTCCATGAAAAACTTCAACCATGTATCCTGTCTAGTCCAAAGAAAGAACCATGAGAATTGAATCTACTGAAAGAAACCTTATCGTGAATTTCAGCAATCTTATCACGAATCAACCAAAGTTACAAGAAAGATATATATTTCATTTTAAATAGTGTAGTTGTTGTGTCAATCATTAAAGTGTTATTTATCACTAAATTAGGGAAGAAAAATAAAAGAAACAGTGAGCTCACAACTCAGGCGTTGTTATTAGCTACTTGCCTTATGCCTTCACAATAATATAAACTTCTCATATTTGCCTAATGCAATTACATTGGTCTAATGTAATCACACTAAGATATATAAGGTAAAAATACATTTATTGCGGGCTCTCTCTTCGGGGCCCTGGACGGGTGCCCCTGCTGTCCTACCCAGGGCTGGCCCTGACTTCTAATTGCCCATATTTTGAATTACGAACGCAATAGAGACATTAGCAAGTGGCAAATGCAAAAGTCGATTGTTGGGACCCCAGAAATCTGCTTCACTATGCTTGTCTCCCTAGGCTAACCCCATCCAAAATACAGTAAATCATATTATTACTCGTCACCCCAACAAATTTACACAAATTAAAACTTCACATGCGTGTTATTAATCTTGAATCAACATGACCCTATATATCCTTGCTGCTCCCACTTCTATGTTACCTCGATGAGCCGGCTGTAACTCTGTTTACTTACCCTAACCGTGCACCGACCAGAATGACCACGCTGAGGCTGCAGCTGGGACCTACGTAGCACCGTGAGACACGTGTTCCAACAGATAGGCCGTCACTCATGGCAGGGGCTCACAGGGATCTTTTGTACCGGCGCATTCCCCGGCCATGCGACAAACCGCTATTATGATTGGACCGCTTCCGTGGGCCCATGCGGAAACCTAAGTACGCTGCTCAGTTCTTTTTAACATTTGGCTTTTAACTTTTCCAAAAATTAAAAAGTTAAATATTAAAATGAGATAGCTGTGTGTGATATTCATGTTAATATCTCTACCGTCTATTATCGTATTAAAAATTACAAATAAAAAACGTCACTCGTAACGCAAATACTCCACCACGCCTGCGCCGACCCGTCGGGTAGCGACCCAACCTCCCCTCTGATTGGGTGATAAACAGAAGCTTAACTAGCTCCCGGCGACGTGCCACGCCAGACGCGATACTATCCGTGTGGGGCCCAGGGGACTGACCATGCATAGGTAGGCGCGGGAGTGGGAAACTACATGGATGAGGAAATTTTTACCTTGTGGAAGGTGATGTTGTCGTCGAAGGGGACGAAGAAGCGAGCCCACGAGGAGCGGAGCCACGTCAGCGTGTTGCGGCAGACAGGGAGGAGGACGAGCGCCATGTTGAGCTTGAGCGTCTCGGCGGCGCCCTTGGCCGTCGGGAGGCAATACCCCATCACCCGGAACGCCACTGATCGTCGGTACTGGACGAACTTCCACGCGAACAGCGCCGCCATGGCCGCGAACCATAGCGCCAGCACCCACGCGCACCGCCAGTTCTCCTCCGCTGCCATCCGCGCCCTCGCCGCCGTGGGCCATATATTCCACCTCCTCTGGCTCCGGCCAGCCGCCGGCTGCTGCTGCTGCTGTCCGTCATTGCCGTTGAAGCCGCCGAGGTTCTGGCTCCACTGCGCCGCGCTGCCGCTGCTGAGCGGCCGGCTGTAGTTCATGTAGGCGTCGCGCTGGAGCAGCAGCGCCTCCAGCTGCCACAGCTGTACGTACGTGCACACACGTACACGCCGTACGTAGGAGACGAGTCAAATACCGTACGGGCGCAATACGTACAGCAAAAAAGTATCTGTACGTGTACGTACCTCGATGTAGCCGAGATCCTCCGGGTCGAGCTCCTCCATGATGAGCGACGCGTACTCCTCAGCCTGCTCCTTCAGCTTCGACAGCTTGTTCGCCGACGCGCTCAGCACGATCAGCTGTGAAATTTATATTAAACCAGAATTAATTACTTTAACCCCGTATTTATAAACTTAATTTCTGTATAGCATTCAGCACGGTGAAACTAATAGTATGTTGTGGCATGGTGAAAATTACGGCAGTAACAAAATTGTTAGGCATCCACGATCGAAGCTTCTAAAAAACATGTCACTTTCCGGTGGTTTAAGCCACTAATAACGACTCTCGTTTAGTTAATCTCAGAGAACTCTGTTTAATTACCTCCTGCACTTCCTCCCTCGTGATCCTCCCGTCCACGTTGGTGTCCACCCTGAAATTTGTTTGGGACAAGAACGTAAGAATGCAGCCAAAAAAAAAACGCATGAAAAAACTGCACGGATTGGAGAGAACGAATAATTCCAGAACAGGGGAAGGTAGTATTGGTAAGTGGCTACATGTCGAAGAAGATTTGAAGGCGCGCGTCGAAGCTCTGGTCGGAGATTTGGAGCCAGAAGTCGTAGAGCTCCTCCTTGGTGATCCGCTCCAGGTTCTGCCGTCGCCGCCGCGCCAGCGCGTCGAAGATGCCCACCGCGAACTCCTTGGAGTCCACCATCCCTGCAACCAGTCATCGCCGGCGCCAATGCCGTCTCCATCGTGTCGTGAGACGAATCAAGTTTGTGACAAGCGAATTAACAGTAGCGTGGGTGTGGGATGCGCGTACCGATGCAGTCGCCGAAGTCCTCGCGGGCGAGGAGGCCGTCGCAGGAGAGGGCGTTGAAGCGCTCCTCGACGCGGCGCCACAGCTCGGCGCCAGCCTCGGCGGAGCCGGTCGTGCGGCTGATGAACCGGAGGCCCTTGAGCGCGCGCCTCGCGCCGGAGCGAGAACGGTTCAGCCGAGCCTGGATGCGGCGCCGCTCGCGGGCGGCCAGCGCAGCCTCCCGCGGCTGCTGATCGGGCGCCGCCGGCGGGGGCCGCGGCGACGGCGACCGCAGCCACGCGAACTTCTTGCGTATCCGCGACGACGTCGACGAGCACCGGCTCAGGCTCCGCCCGCTACCCGGCGTGTGCGCTCCGGCCCCGGCCAACACCGTGGGACCGTACAGAGCCTCGGCAGTGGGCGTCACGCTGCGGACCACCATGGACTCCTCGTCGAGCTCTAGCACGACCTCCACGAGGTCGCTCTTGTCGGCAAGAAACGCCGGCAGCATTCCCCCTACGCCACTGTCGCTGCCACCAGCACCGCCCGCCGCGGCGGACGTCGACGCAACGAACTCCTCGCTGTACGTCGTGGTGAACGATTCATTGTCGGACGCTTCGGTCTGGTCGTCGGCGAGGTAGTCCGCGATGCGCCGGTGCCCGCTCCGCCGCCCGCTGCCCGAACCCCGCACCGGCGTCCACATGGACCCCTCCCTTCCCCTACCACGCTTCCTGCTGCTCCTGTTCGTCGCGAGTTCGAGCCAAGCTGGAGACGCTGAGCTCGATGTATATGCTCGGTCGGGCGTTCGGCGCCGCGCCGGTGGTTGGGATTCGGTGTGCAAAGTCTCAGACGCTTCCACGAGGACGACAAAAGTAGGCAAACGGTGGGTCTCGTGTGAATTCTGATACCCCGGGGGGGGGGGGGGGGGGGGGGGGTGTCTGCCATCACACTGTTCGGATCGCGAGTTTAAGCAAAAATCGTATAGGCTATAGAGGTTGTAACTCGTATAATGGGTCGAATTTCCCATGCAATTACGTGGCCTAGATACTATGCAAACGTTTAATAGATAGATAGATTGCATTTTGATCGATGATCTTTGTCGAGCTTGCAATGAGATTGCATTAAGGCTAACTGTGAGTGTGCTAATAACGCCAGTGATAGAAGAGAGCTATAACTGTTGTGCAATTGGGATTCACTGGTCGTCGATCGATTAGACGGATTTTGTTCTTTCTCTCTATCTCTAATTTTGGGCACTTGAAACTAAAATCATGCAGGCGAATCGCTCGCGCATTTGGTTTTTTGGCGCCCATGTCATTCTCCGGATGTGTAGGATACTGCCACTTCGAAAGCTACGGCATTCGGCAACTGTTGCCTTGCAAGCCGCAGCTTACACTGAGAACTGAAAACATGAACTAGGAAAAAACGACGAGCCCTGCATCCTACGAACTCTGGGCAGGTGTCTTCCGCAAGCTGCTGAGTGGCATCAAGCCGAGCAACCGGTGTTGTTTGCTAGCTAGATCGTTCCGATCGATCCTCCGCTTGAATCCAACTCCTGCACTGAACCTCTTGGCTGCATCCCCGCTGAAACTGTTGCAGCATCTGGCCTTGCCTGCGGAAGCGGCTGAAAAACATGCACCCAGCGTCACTGCATCAACATGGTGTGTCCATATGTTGCGACTGGAATGGACAATTAGAAAGCAGGTTTGACACGAGCAATTTAGTCCTCCAAAATAAAACAATCATTTATCTTGTCTGTCAGATTTGCAACAACAAATGGAAAAATGAGTTCTTTTCAATGGATTAGTACAGTAGCAAGCAATTAAGACCTCGATGTGTAATCATTGGAGATAAGGTTAACGATGGGGCTGCTAGTAGTTTTTTCGATTTTTTTTTGTACGAATAATCTAGTTTTTATTCGAAATTATAGAAATATACCCGCAACAAAATTTTTTTTATACAAATAGGCTCCAATCGCCCAACGGGGGAGGGGCGACTGGAGTCAATCGCCTAACAGCTAGGCGACACGCGGGCAATCCATCGGCCGTTGGCGATTAAATGCTGTCGCCCGAGTGTTGGGCGACTGGAGCTCTAATCGCCGAATGGTTGGGCGACTCGGAGGTTGCTTAGAATCTTGTGAAATATGCCAAACCACTCATCTAGGGACTCACTAGCAAGTATCTCAAATTTATTGTATTCTCGCTTGTACTGGTCCTGTTGGACGGTCTTGATCTGGGTGGTGCCCTCATAGTATGCATCGAGGGTCACCCAGATATCGAACGCCGATGTAAGATGAGAGATGCGATCAAACTCACTTCTGGCTAAAACTTTGAATGATGATGTTTCTTGCGTTAACATTTGCCTCCACATCTGGCGTATTCATAATTATGATGTGCTTATCGGCAGGAACAATGAATCTGGTCTTAACTTTTCTTCAAATCGTATAGACTTGAGCCAGTATGTAAGACTCATCCTACTCTTCCAAAAGGGATAGTCGACCCCATCAAAGAGAGGCGGCTTGGTGGAATAATTGTCTGCTGCCATAGCTCTAAAGACTAGTTAAGATCTATGAAAAGAGCTAACCGGGTTCTGATACCACTTGTTGGACTGGATGGCAACAAAGGAGGTGAAAGGTGCCAACTCAAATTTCTCCTAAGTATTTAAGACTCTATTATCACATAGCTACAGAGTTGCAGAAAATAGAATTTTTATCCAAGACACAAGACAAATGGCTCAAAAACACAAAACCTTGAAGCAACCACTTCCCGACGGTCTAACTGGTATAGAATTGGTGGTCTGACCGGTCTCGGGCGGTCTGACCATTCCTTCAATGGCAGTTTGACCATTCACTGCTACAGTAAAATCAAGGCAATGAATATTATTTTCAACCCGATTTCAAAAACCAAAATTGAGAGAACTTTTGATCCATAGATCCAAATGATATAAAACTTTGCAAGGATCTTCTCTAGGGTATCAAGAACCTATTCCAACAAATGATTATAAAAATCATGGCCAAAGTTGAGGTCTTTTTCAGTTTGTTGAAAGGTTGCACCAAAACTGAGCCAAAACCTCAAATGTCGAATTCAACTTGCTCGTAGGTAGATGATGGCCAAGAAGGGTCTAGATGTGTTCCCACACGTCACAATAGTTAGATCACCACAGAAACTAAGTCAAAAACCCTTGGATCAAGAAATGGACCAAAGAGACCAAAGTCAAGTAAAACTAAGTTTTCTTGTGAATTTTGCTATCAAGATGTCTAGATAGATGGAGATGTATTCCCAAGAATTATCTCTATCTCTTACATATCCTTGGCACAATAAGATCACAAGATGGAAAGAAGAGAGATCAAAACCAATCAAAAGTCAAGCACATCAATAAAAAAACAAGAGGGACTCAAAGAGTTACACAAAGATTGATGTATTGCTTACTTGAGAAGGTAGATTTTACAGGTACTCCATCTTAGAGGACAAAGAGCACCTAAGGTACTCACTCATAAAGCCTAACCCTAAATCTAGAAAAGAGAGCATAAGAGATGGGTTGGATGGTTAACCTTATATGTCTCCATCCCAACACCCTTTTATAGATGGGTAACCAGCCACCTATTCACCTTAGTGGATCCTATCCACTATTATAACGGAGGAAACCCGTTAACCTCACACACACGGGTTTTACTCACACAAGTTCACTTATGCACGCTTTTCAAAGTGCATAAGTGTGCATCCGCTAAATCCTTAGTCTTGATCCGTCTTGATCAAATCAGCTCCACCTTAACCTAAACCACTCTCCAATGCATCGCCCATGCGCCGCGGTTTTGATCCAACATGGTTTCTGGTATTTTAGTCAAACTACCGAAATACTCTTCCTTGACCTGATCATCACCAACCACTGCAAACAATCGCCATGCTTACCACATATAGGTGCAGCACTAGCTTGCCATACGTCGCCAAGTCTCTCCCATCCCGATTCCATCGAACCACTGCTCGTTTGGCTCGTGCAAACCACATGGCACCATCCCACCGTTTGAACTTTCCTTTAATATTTTCTGCCTTTCCCGTGCCATGCTTGAGCTCACCGTCTCACCCGGCATCCTCGATCATTCTGGACCTCAATTCCTCCATAAGCCTAGCCCTGATCATCATTGTTAACCACAGTTGACTCCAAGCGATCCTACACATCCAGAGACAAATAAATCGTTTCTAAGTATAAGTTTTTCACAACTTGACCTATATTAGCCAACACATGCATCATGTAATCTTAATCCAATGACCCAGGTCATCCCAACTCAATCCATGACTCAAATCCCTAAACCCTATTTTTCTAGGAAGATCAGTTGTACCACACCTACAATGCCGGTACTACCGCTTTCTAGGACTTCTAGAAATCAGTCTAAATCAAATGCACTCTTGATAAAACCATTTGACCACTTCTTAAACTTTGTAATGGCTTATTATAATAATATGCTGAACCTTTTCATATGAACTTTTAACGTCTCTGTTGAAAAGCACTGCGTGACGGATTGACGCTAATTGAGTAACGAGGTGCTATAGGCACCGTGTAAATTAAAACAAGGCTATCGTGGCTCCCTGTCCCTCTCATTTTCATCTCTCACTGTGTATCATTGCCTCATGAGCATGTGCTTGCAAATTCATTTCTTAATTGCATCGTAGTATCTTGCAAAATTCTGATGCCTTCTACCCTGAGGGGTAAATTAGTCCATTTCTTTGGGTGCCGCGTAGGGTTGCCAACCTCATGAGCAATCAATTGGTTGGGTCACACAAATCCTCAATACCACGTAGTAGGAGTGTTTGCATGAGACTCCTTGAGAGAAAAAGCAAAGTATGTGCATGACTTAACAATGACATTGTCATGCTCTCCAAAAGGAGGGGAGAGAACATGGACATACCATTTACAAGATTTTAAGCTAACTAAACCTTTTTGCCTGTTGAGAATTAACTAGGGAACTATAACCTTTTTTTTATGTCTCATCTATTATGTTATTAAAACGATAGAAAAAGAAATTATAACATGTTCGCTCTTAAGAGTTAAAAATTATCACGTTAATTAAAGTAAAAAGAGAAAAAAGCTACACCGTCCATCTTTTATGAGTCTAGATTATAACGGCGTAGGTTTCATCTAAAGCAACGGTGTTGATTTCATCTAAAACTTTGTCACATGATAGAATCCGAACAGATCCATAAGGATCCGTATCCTAGCTTTATTAGTTCGGTAAGTTCCCCAATCGAACTCAGTTAGACACGTTCGGAGTGTTAATAGTCCAGAGTCCAATCAGAATATCCAAGCACGTGAATGCATGTGTCTCCAATCCATACGGTATGCGATCTCTCTCTTCCTTATGTACTTAAGCCAGATATCGTTACACCCTGTTTTCAGATAAAAATTAGTAAATTATGAGAATTGTTACCGATTAGCGTGTATTAACTCTCTGATATTCAGATAAAGAAAAAAGAGCCACCACGATCTCTCTCATGGGCTATAAATTAGCATGTTAATCGAACAAAAGGAAAAACGTTTATATGTACCATTGGTTATGGTGAATTCAAATTATAGTGATATAGATTTATATGATCAAAGCATAACATGTTGAATCATAACTGGCAAGCCTGACAATATCTCTTCGATTAACTTTATGCTCTCAAACGTATACTACGTACGTACATAGATATCGTGATCATGTAAGAATCGGACATTGGAATCAGAATACGTTTACGTAAACATCAACTCCCATATATAACTCCTACTCTTCAAAGATGTTCAATTAATCAATCATATTCATCCTGGCACTTCTTTTCTCTATTTTGACGGCTCATGAATAAGATGCATTATTGGCTTCTTGCCGGTATTCACGACGAGTAGTAGTTAGTTGATGCAAAGAGCAAAGGAGGCGGCGAAGATGCATGCAAGTACGGCATAGGCTTACGCGATCGGCAAGTTCAACCATATAGATCGACAAGTTTAACCGAGAGAGAGAGAGAGAGAGAGAGAGAGAGAGAGCTTCATCGGAATGCATGTTTGTCGCTAAATCGGCGAGCTGGCACATCGCCGGTCGGAGTGTTTCGATCGCCACGCTAGAATTGCTCCATGAACTAGGAATTAATTGCAATTAATAGATGGAGCTTGAGGAAAGAAGTGGGGATGCATGGTGGTTGCGCCCCGCTAAATCGTGGAGTCCACTGTTGCCGTGATCAAAAAGACATGTAAAATGGAATTCGTAAATGTATGACATTTTAGAAAGCGTGTAGTCGAATATTTTTTTAAATTTGACTACTAATATATAAAAAGCTATTTAGATTGGTCATACGAAAATGATACCATTAAATTAGTCATGAAAAATATTTTCATATATAATTATTTTATATTTTTATATAAATATTTATAAAAAACTAGTGATCAAACATACATATTAAAGTCTTGTTGATGTCTAAAATGTTATATATTTATGAACGAAGAGACTAAAGTATTTCTCACCTACATGTGCATGTGACAAGACGAGAGTCATTTGACTAGGCCAAGACCTTCAAATTTAGATGGAGATAGCACAGAGGTAGATAATACGGCGTGGGAGTTAAGATGCTTAGCAGATTCTAACTGATCGACACATCCGTCAATTTGCGAGCTAAATTAGATATACGAAGCCAGGTGAGACCAATCCAAAGCACGAAAAGGGGTTTGGTTCATCTATATCGCCTTCATGTATTTACTAGATACCAAACAATCCAAAGCACGAATAGGATTTTGTGAGACCTGTGGTGCAAGTGAGGCAACTCTGTTCCACATCCTCATTGAGTGCTCTTATGCCGTTTCATTCTGGTCGGCAATGAAGGATGTATCGGGTATTAAATTTCCAAGGCTTCATCCCAGGACCCGGACAGCCGATTTACTCCATGCAAAGCTGTGCCCGTTGGAGGATGCTGCTCTGATATTGTGTGGTATGTGGTCACTTTGGACTTCCAGAAACAAGCGTCGCCATGGTGAGATCTAGAGCTGTCCAAATGGGTCGGGTCGTGACGGGCCGCACCGCGGCCCGGTACTGTAGACCCGACCCGCGAACGGCACGGCACGGAGGCTAATCGGGCCGGGCCGGGCCGGCACGGCACGGCGGACCGAGCCGTGCCTGGGCCGAGGGTGCGGCACGGCGGGCTGGCACGGCACGGCCCGCCCAACGGCTCTAAACGGGCCGTACCGGCCCGATAAATTCGAAAAATAGCCCTTTTTTTACCGTTGGGGGGGTAAAAAAATTCGGAACAAATCTGAAAGTTTTTCTATAAATAGGGGGGCATCCGGCCTCCATTTTCCACACCTCAAACCTCACTCTTCTCTCTCAGTTTAGCTGTGAAAAATCTGAAAGTGTTTGCGCAAATTTGGTCAAAATTCCGAAAATTCAAAAATCTTCAAATTTTTTGTGAGAGCTACAAAGGAGGTAATAATGCTGTCTTATTTTAATTTTTTTGGTATTATTTGTTGATTTAATTTTTTGCTATTATTTGTTGGTTTAATAGTAAGTTAATCGATCTTTACTATTTCAATTTGCAGTTGATTTAATGGAGAACTACGATTTTCAACTCTCCGAATTCAGCCTCTCGGCGGAGGATATGCAATCGTTTCAACAAGCATATCCATCCGCGGAAGGTCCACATGTACAAACTGAAGATGCCGAAGAAACGACGGCCCAATGGCGCAGGGTCCAATCGATCCATGTTCTGCTAGCTCAACAAGTGCATCCACGACCCAAAACACAGGTGCAAAAAGAACAAGAGCTAGTACATCAACAGTTTGGAATGATTTCGACAAGAAGTTCAAGACCGACAATGATGGAATTGAAGTGAGGTATGCTGTTTGTAAAATTTGTGTTAATGAATTGACTGCAAAATCTTCAGGTGGGACGGGTCATCTACAACGACATGTTGCAAGCTGCAAAAAAAGGCAAGGAATATAAATGCGTCAGACACAGCTGTAATATAACCCCGACGGCTCGGTACGTACGTGGGAATACAACCCAGAGGTAGCTCGGGAATCTCTTTGTAGATTAATTGCTTCTCAAAATTTACCTTTAAATTTTGGTGAGTCTGATGCTTTTCAAAAATATATTAGGACTGCTCATAACCCTTGATTTAGTACTGTATCTAGGCAAACAACAACTAGAGATTTAATTAAATATTATAACAATTGTCGTGATAAATTGAAAGAAATGTTTTAGACCTGTACATTTTCTATTGCTTTGACTTTTGACATATGGAGTGGTAGGGCTAGAGAGGATTATATTAGTGTTGTTGCTCATTATGTTAATGATGACTGGATAATGGAAAAAAGAATTATAGGATTTAAATTAATTAATGTTTCACATAGTGTTGAAAATATTGCAGAAAATATTATTAAAGTTGTAGAAGATTTTGGCCTGACGGATAAGATTTTTTTTATAACTTTAGATAATGCAGCTGCAAACACTAAAACTATGAAAATTCTTACTCCTTTGTTTAATACTTATGCACACGCTTTTTTATTGCATCAACGTTGTGCTTGTCATATTATTAATCTTATTGTTAAATCCGGTTTAAAAAGATTAAATGCTTGTATTGATTCTTTTAGGGATGCAATTTCATTTATTAATTGTTCTAACCAACGAATAGCCGCATATAAGAGTTTTTGCATAGCAATGAATGTTCGTCCTAGAAAATTTGGTTTAGACATGCCTGTTAGATGGAACTCTACTTACCTTATGCTTAAACATATATTGCCATATAAGAGCACCTTATCTGTTTTCCTTCACACCCAAAGTCATCAATCTTGTAGCTCCTCCAGTAGAACCCAAGTTAGAGACCCTGAACTTACTGAGGACGATTGGGTTGTTGGTGAAAAAATATTTTCCTTTTTAGAAATTTTTCATAAAGCTACACTTTGTCTTTCTGGAGTATACTACCCTACATCTCCTATAATTGTTAATAATATTGTTGAAATTGTCACTCATCTAAAGGCTTTTGAAAATGATTCTATACTACGGGATGCTGTAGTTGCTATGAAAACTAAGTTTTTAAAATATTGGAGAGAAATTCCTATTTTATATGCATTTGCTTTTATTTTGGATCCTAGGGCCAAACTCCAAGGATTTATAAATGTTTTACAAGTTTTAAGTGAGGCTACCGGTTTAGACTATTGTTCATACTTTACATTAGTTAAGGATAAATTATGAGGTATATGATAAATATGAAAATAAGTTTGGGTCTGTGCGTTTGGAAAGACCCCTAGTAGTCCCTAGCACCTCTAGGGGGGCTATACAATGGGGCAAGATTTTTGGTTCTTCGTCTAGTTCTCGTGCAGGTGCAGGTACACATCAGTTAGGAGGAGGAAGGCGACAAAACACTGAAGACCTATCAAGCTATCTCAACATTGATAGCGTCAGCTTCGAGCAAGAGTTGAACATCCTCTCATGGTGGCAAACCCAGAAGGTATCATATCCAGTGCTATCCATATTAGCGCGGGATGTGTTGACTGTTCCTGTCTCTACAGTCTCCTCGGAGTCAGCATTCAGTCTTTCCGAAAGAATAATCGAGGAGCGACGAACAAGTCTCTCCAACGAGATGGTTGAAGTACTTCTGACCGTCAAAGACTGAGAACAAGCTGAATCAAGACTCCAACATACTGCAGATAATAAAGATTTAGTAGAATTTTTTGAGAATTTGTATTTAGATATCAATGAATCAGATTTTCAATATTTTTCTTCACATGTAGTCACTAATGAGCTTTATAGGCTGTACTCTTTTTTCTTTACCAAGGTTTTCTCAAATTGAGTTTTTACTTGGTAAAATTTTTAATGAGGCAGCCATCCCATGTAATTTAATAAGTTAATAAAACTCATTATGTCATTGCAAATATTTATTTTTATGATTAACAATGTCTACAATTTTCTATATTTTTTCTGAATTTTCTACAATTTTTTTACAATTTTTCTTAATTTTCTACAATTTTTCTTTTTTTCGGCTAAACGGGCTTGCCGGGCCGGCACGGCCCGTTTAGCCTTAACTGTGCCCGGGCCGGCATGGCACGGCATCGTGATGCCGTGCCTGGGCTTGCACCGTGGCCCGGCACGGCACGGTTCGTTTATTACACGGGCCTTAACGGGCCGTGCCGAGCCCGGGCCCGTGCCGGTCCGGCACGACCCAGTGGACAGGTCTGGTGAGATCCCTCTAAACATAATACTAGCTGTGCGTTGGTGCAAGGATACAGCTTTTGATATCATTCATTCAGGCCAGGCAGATAAACCACCTCAGGTGAAGCCGCCTGTTAAATGGTCTCCGCCGGCAGCTGAGGTGTTGAAAATCAATGTTGATGGGGCTTCTAATTGTGAGGCGCATTGTGGGGCATCTGGTGCGGTGGTCCGCGATGAAAGAGGAGCGCTCATTGCAGCCCAATCAGTCTGCAGGTACTCTGCTGTCTCGAGTGCACTTCATGCCGAAGCTATGGCACTGAGAGAAGCTTTCGTTATTGGGTTTGGCCATACATTTCACATGCTTCTAGCGGTTCACATCGCATCATCAAATGATATATGTCTTAGATAAGAATCTATAACGCACTAGAACACCCTTGTTACTCTAAAAGTTGAAATCCCTGAGCTTTTAAAAGCAAATGTGCATATCTTGCAATGGAATAAGAACATGATCTTTATAGTGCATATTAAGTTGGTTTAGGATTTGCATTACTTTCTGCCTAGGGAAAAAAATACATTTGCAAGCATTATCCCCACTTTGCACGTGAGCTTCAACTTAAAACTCATCTCACTTTTGTCACGATAATGTCATACACAATACACAATTTGGCGTTCATTTGGGAACTAATTAATTCAAACGAATGGAGAATAAGAACATGCATATGATCGACATATTGAAAATATGGATAATATTTTAGTTCCATATTTAACTAGGAATCAAATATCGCAAATAACTAATGATGCATAAATCAGTACTAACAGCAGGCAACTCATTGTACTTTAGAGTATATGCAGAAACAAAATTTAAACAAGTCAATTGTTCAGACAACCGACTTACAGTTGGGTCTGATGAAGAACAGAAAACAGCATAGGCTCGATGCAGTCGTGGAAGCAGTCGACGTTGAGAAATAAGCCAAGCGGTAGCACAACCTACGCTACACAGAAACCTTATTGCGCTCTATGCATGTTCTCTCTGTGGCAATGGTTCAAAGATCTTGTTCCTCTCTCTTGTCGGTGCACACCAAGAAGAAAGGTTGGCGTGGTTGAGCAGCTTGATACTATATTATAGCTATTCAGAGAGGGGATGGAAGAAAAGAGGTTGAATTCTCTATCTTTTCTTAGACGTCTTCAGGCCCTTTTAAGGACACTGCAATCACTCACTAGTAACTGGCATAATTAAATAGAGTTAACTCGCTAGTAACTATCTCATTAAACCACATAATGATATTTAAGTAGTCTCATGATCAGTTAAAATGAGAGAGATGATGAATGGTTCCTTAAAAATAAGGTGGACTTGGTTTGCCAAGTGTCACGATACGTCATGTCACATCACAACACGGTCGCAAGTCACAAGTCACGCGATTTTTCACACGAAAATACACATGTTTAGCCAAAGCCCTCCTCATATCATCCTATCTATGTGTCACATGATTTAAGAAGTGGTAAGGGTTTCACCTTATAAATTAGTCTCCTCTACTTTGTCTTAGTAATATAATACTAAATCATACATACTTTAAAATTATAGAAAATGTGCCTCACTTATATAGGTCTATTTGTACACAATCGACACTCAAACCAACAAAAGAGGCTAACTTGCAAGGTTGCAATTTGAATGTGATAATTCTTCCAATTACTACGCAGAAATTAAGAAGATCAACTTTGTAATCACATCCACCCATATATATATATATATATATATATATATATATATATATATATATATATATATATATATATATATATATATATATATATATATATATATATATATATATATATATATATATAGGATATTGAAATGGGGCACCAAGGTGTCCAGGCACCAAGTCTCTCTGTCGTTACATTGCTTTTAGATGCGTGCAGGTGCAATATATTAGGTAACCTATTAAGATTCATTAATTCGAAAAGGTATCAATTTGGAAAAGAATCAATCATAGATGGAAAGTTTTAATTATGGAGCTTGGGCACCATGGTGCATATATATATATATATATATATATATATATATATATATATATATATATATATATATATATATATATATATATATATATATATATATATATATATATATATGATACTGAAATGGGACACCATGGTGCCCGGGCACCAAGCCTCTCTGTCGTTAGATTGCTTTTAGATGCGTGCAGGTGCAATATATTAGGTAAACCTATTAAGATTCATTAATTCGAAAAGGCATCAATTTGGAAAGGAATCAATCATGGATGGAAAGTATTAATCATAGATGGAAAGTTTTAATTATGGAGCTTGGGCACCATGGTGCACCTATTATATATATATATATATATATATATATATATATATATATATATATATATATATATATATATATATATATATATATATATATATATATATATATATATATATATATATGATACTGAAATGGGACACCATGGTGCCCGGGCACCAAGCCTCTCTGTCGTTAGATTGCTTTTAGATGCGTGCAGGTGCAATATATTAGGTAAACCTATTAAGATTCATTAATTCGAAAAGGCATCAATTTGGAAAGGAATCAATCATGGATGGAAAGTATTAATCATAGATGGAAAGTTTTAATTATGGAGCTTGGGCACCATGGTGCACCTATTATATATATATATATATATATATATATATATATATATATATATATATATATATATATATATATATATATATATATATATATATATATATATATATATATATATATATATGGGTAATTAAGAGATTGCCGATTGGGAAGTGATAAGAACCGGATATTCGTGTGTATATATCTAGGCATGTGCATATATCCAAAACTAGCTCCGTGAACGAACATGCTACGAACAAACCATGTTGTTTCTTGGGGCAAGACAACAAGTGGAGTTTTGTAGCGACACAGAGCGTCATAAATGGAAACTTGGATTGATGGATGGGCTCAACCGCTCAAGGCTCATAAAATTTGGAGTATATGTCAAGAAATAGTATGAGTAATCAGTGGCGACCCAGGAAAAAAATTTAGGTAGGGCGAAGTCCAGTGGTGGACTCAGGAAAAAAAATTAGGTAGCCTGAAGTCGGAAGCGTGAAATAAACAGTAGTACCCAAAAGCAAAACAATCCATGATCAAACTATGTTGCAATCACACTAATAAAGGTATGTGATACGAAATAGAAACAACAACTACAATTCGCATGTTAACATATGTAGATAACGGAAGGACAATGAAAAATACCTCACTAATGAAGCTTAATCCACAATTGTAGATGAGCTGTAAAAGAAATAACCTGTCAATTGTAAAAGATAGATAAATCAATAGTGTCACAATTCGATAATAGAATATAAAAGATGCAATAAAAAAGAAGACAAAAAATACCAGTAAATAACTAAGTACGTCTAGGAAAACGATGCATTTTCATTCTTCGAGTTTTCATGTCTTGAAATCATTTCTTGATTTTTTTTTCACGATCAAGTCCTTTGAATATCTCTCGCTCGATATAGCACATCATCAAGTCATTAAGTCAATCATTGGACATCTTATTACGCAAATTGGCCTTGATAATATTCATAGCCGAGAAGGCTCTTTCAACCGATGCTGTCGCCACCGGTAGTAGCAATGCTTGAAAATTTCATAGCCCCATCCTTAATTGGTACTTCTGCTTGAAAATTTGTTAAAATAGCTTTTCAAATCCTTTATATTCATTTTGAATTTGAACAAGCCTCGGGTCACTGTTTCTGGAGAGGTAAAAATATAAGTACCCTTATTTTGACAAACTAGTTTACATATTCTACATAAAATTTTGACAAGTTATCAAAACTGATACTCAAATACACAAGTCTGGTCTCTAGAATAAATAGAATTTGTTTACTCGGCATGCAGTGCAAAAATAAACCAGAGTGCATGTGCGTAGGGAGCGACGGATGAGCCGTTAAGCGTAGTTCGTGAGTTCACTGGCCGGCGTGCAGTGTTTGCCGTGGATCCTTCTGTCTCTGCTCCGTTCAAGCATGCATTCCGGCCGCGCCAATCCTTGCGTCTGCGTCCATGCATGCAACGAGATATGAGCCGTGCGTGCGTAGTTCGATCGTGAGGCCACCGGCCGGCCGGTCTGCTCCATTCAATTCATGCATGCATGCGTTCTGCCGATGCTGCGTGCGTCGATGTGGTACGTACTGCTACTTCAGCTGACGCCTAACCGGGTGGGGGTGTGCTTCCACGGGGGCGGCGCCGACCGGCGAGGGGAGCTCGGGCGGCCGCCCGGGCTCGCCCGAAGGGCAGGTCCGCCCCTGTGAGTAATTACTTTTACAAATTTTCGGTAATTATCTCACCAAATAATCAGAATAAGTAAGATCCATAACATTCTGCCTCTGCTTCAGTTCATGTTATCGGTAAACATAAGGTAAAGCATGACCAAACAATATCAGCCCCCTTATCGACTCTCAGAGATAGTAATATATCTGTTGTAGGACATGCCTTTCTCCATATCACTAGCCTACTCTTTTACAGGCCAGATGACATACATCTTAATTGGTGATTTTTCTAAAGAACACTTCTCTTATCCTTCTAACGAAACCGTTGTCCCTAATGAGATGCACACATCGAGTAGTTGTGTCTTCTTTCTCTGGTTGTAGGACGGCAACGTGCCAAGACAAGACAGTGGTCAGGTATGAGGTAACTCTAGTTATACTATTGCACTTATCGGCTACCGAATACCGATCGACGCAATAAGATGAGGCAACACGTCATAACTACTTCGGATTGGGACACAGAGTATGGGACTATAAAGGTCGGCCGGTCCTAGCTTAGGCAGCACAATATTCCTTCTTGTCGAAATATAAGCCGTTTAGAATATTGATATAGCCTCTAAGATAACACGTTAACCCATAATTTCTATTAAAAATATATTATTTTATATAAAAATAATTATATATTATTAAAGTATATTTTATGATGGATCTAGTGACATCAATGTTATATTGTCAATCTAGGTAATTCTTTATATATTAATGGACAAACTTAAAAATATTTGACCAATAGGGGTCCTAGAACGACTTATATTTTGACACGGAAGTAGGAGCAAACTAAATTAGATTTAGTGTATGAAGGTTCACGGACCATGTAGAAGGTTTAGAATATGTTTGTAATGAACAATTGACACTACTATAAAATAAGCTATACTGAACGTCTCATCACAAACGGTTCATGTGGAGCCGTCTGTGCTTTGATTATTACAAACGGTTCATGGCTAAAACCATTTCTGAAACTATCACAGACGGTTGGGTTTAAAAGCCATCTGTGATGTATGCATTATCACAGACAATTTTTAAATAGAACCGTTTATGAAACTATCATAGACGGTTTGTATAACAAACCATCTCTGATATGTGCATTATCACAGATGGTTCGTGTAATAAACCGTCTTTGATAATGACACGTCATCGATCCGTGGTGTAGCCCCCAGGATTTCGATCTCACCCATACATTCTCTCCACATCGGATAGCAGGCACCGGTTCCTCCCACCGCTCGGCCCTTATTGATTACTCCCCATCTACCTTCCCACCGCTCGGCCCTTATTATTTACTCCCTATCTATTTTTCCACCGGCAGTCACACATGAGTTCATCCACTATATAGCTTCCTCCCTTCGACGACGCTGATTGATTACTACTGTGAGCTAGCGCCTCCGTTGTGACACCACGGTCGACTACATAGCACATTCTTATTGTAAGTGTCGTAAGAGTGTCTTATCCAATCTTACCGTCGTGCCACAAAGGTGGCGCTACCGTCGCCTCTCCATTGCTGGTGATATCTGGCCACGATCCGATGCATCCAGCTTGTTCCTCGATGACGCTGAATACTGCCGTGAACTAGCACCTCCGTTGTGACACCTCGGTTGACTGCACAATACAGTCTTGTCGTAAGTGTTATAAGAGTGTCTTGTGCAGTCTCACCGTCGTGCCACAAAAGTGGCGCTACCGTCTCCTCTCCATTGCCGATGATATTCGGCCGCCATCCGATACATCCAGCTTCTACTGTCTACTAGGATCTCTGCTTCGTATATATTCTTGCCGTGTTAAAGAGTTAGGTTCATTATCTTATTGTGCTGTAATGGTGGATTCTAATCATAATGGAAATGGAATTAGCTGTTGTGTTTGCCACCGTATTTGCTTATTTTTAAAGGGCATAGGTATAGGATGAATTATCACAAACAATTTGTGCTATAAATTGTCTATAAAGGACTATCACAAACGGTTTTATATACTAACTGTCTGTGATACTCGCCAATCACAAACGGTTGGTAAATAGAACCGTTTGTGATGCGTATCATAGATGGTTTTTGTTTCAAGCCGTTTGTAATAGTTTTCTTCACAGACAGTTCTAGTTACAAACCGTCTATGTTGTCTTTATCACAGACGGATCACAAACCATCTGTGATAACCTCCGATTATCACTTACACATAAATACAGGTGGTTCTGAAAATCATCTGTGATGGCAGTTCCGAACCGTTTGTGATGACCCCTTTTGTAGTAATGTGGTACTTTGGTTGAGTTAAAATTGAATTTCATGAAAGTTTTAGAAAATGAAGAAGTTTAGAGTTGCTATCAGGTTTTAGGAGTTCTGACCAGACTTGGGATGACGGTTATACCAGTCTTGACCTGTTCATCAGGTTTTGTGCCTGGTGGTTTGATTGGTTGGTGGCCTATGGTCTGACCGTCATGGGGTAACCGGTCGGTTCGGCCATATGGGTTTTTGGAAATTACACATCAAATACTTATGTAGGATTGTTTGAATATGTGTTTGCACTTGGTGCTACTGGAAATAGAAACTAGAACTGAAACTAGATAGAGTTCTACTGAAATATTAGAGAGGGTGTTTTTTGGTCCTCTTAACTAGTCAAACAGGCCAAACCATGGCAGTCTGACTGGCTTGATAATGGCAATCAAACTGGTGGCTATGACCAGAGAACAATGAGAGGTGTTTTTAAGTGGTTTGAGTGGGTGCACGGTATGAGTGTTGTTGGTTGGTTGTGTTGAGTTGCATGATGCATTATTTTAACTAACGTGAGTCAAATGTATGAAACTTGTGTTTGAGCTGGTTGCTTGGTCTTTGTATATGCAAATGGCTTGGAGAATGTTAGTAGTCAATGGTAAGAGACCGTGACTAGGCGGGTAAGTCTGAGTGAGGCTACGTGGCTTAAGTGGAAAGCACATGAAAGACAAGGATTGTAAAGATGCGAGTTGATGCATGTGGTGTGCCATGTGACTTGGGGCCGAGGCAAGTAGAGACGATCCAGGGGAGACTGGATGTATGAAGTCTTGACGGCCAAGTCATTGGACACCACAAGCTACGTGTCAAATCATGTGGAGATGATTTGATGTGAAGATGAAGATGGAGTTAAGGGAAGGTGCCTGTGGACTTCGTTGAGGGTATTTTGGTAGTTGGCTAAATACTGGGTTGGTGCCTTAATCAAAATCATGGTATGGGGAGGCACAAATGAGAAGTGATTTAGTTCAAGGAGAGCTGAAATTGCTAAGTGGATTAATCACTAGTGGTTTAGCAGGTTGAATCTTGTAAACGCTTTGAGAAGCATTGGTTAGTGTGCAAAATCCGTGTTAATATGGTTGATGGGTTTTCCTATTTGCTTAGTGGGTTGAGACCCACTAAGTGCTGCTGGTTATATGAGGAAGGAGAGGGGAGAGCTAGGGTTCAGATTGTGTGAGAGACGTAGAGAGATTTCTAAGTCTTGAGTAGTTTCTTTTCTCCCTCCTCATGTGAGAAATTTTGTGTGAGTAAAAGTGGTGCTTTGGAAGCACCTTGTAACCATCCATGTACTCGTGAATCATCCACTCTACTGGTAATAGATCAAATTTTTGATCCATTCTTAGTGTTTTATTTGTTCTTTGTTTGGTTTTTCATGTTCTTAATCAAGAAATTTGAAATAATGATCTAGGTATTTTTTGTCTAAATCTTTGCCTTGATTTTCTTGTTAGGACATGTAGGAATAGATCTAGAAGATCTCATGCCTTAGATCATTATGAGCAAGAAATAATTTGAGTTTTAGAGTTTTGGTGTTCTTGTGATCTAGATATGATTCTCTTCATTTTTGTGAATCCGAGTCCAAGAATCTTGTGATTCTTAATTGGTTTAATTTCTAATACCTTGAACAAATCTCATGCAAAATTTAAAAATATTTGAAAGAGAATTGAGCAAATTCTTAATATTTGGGTTTTGTCCTGAGGGGTTTTTGGATCTGGTAACAGGGGACCGGTTAGATCGACCCTGAACCTGTGGTTAGACCAGTCTCATCAGTCAGACCGTCTTTGTCCTTGTAGTTAGACCAGACGTGGTGGTTAGATCGGCCCATCTATGACAGTCTGACTAGCTTTGTGCTAAAGGTTACTGAATTTGTTGGTTTAGATCTCTAATTTTGCATTGTAAAGCATAGTTTGAGTAATCTAAATTTATTGACTTTCATAGTTACTTGAGTAAAGATTTTGAATACCGTTGGAAGAAAAAGTTTCGAGAATTATTCGCCTCCTTTTGATTGCTGGCATCGGTTATACAAAGGTTCATTATATATTCACTTGACAAAAATGATTCATGTATCAATGGACAATATTTTCAAATCTGAGTAGCAGCACGATAACTGAATGATCATATAATAGTGAAAGGGAAAAACAATAGAAAGATCAAAGGTGCGCATTGGATTGGCTGGCCTACTTGTGACCATACATATCCATCCTTAAGCCACAAAGATTAAACCATAGAAAATAGAACTGCCAAATTTAGGCTTGCAAGCAAAAGAGTAGTTTGGTCCTTGAAGGGTACTGCCGTGTTGCTAATCATAAGCCAATAGTAGTAGTAGTACCAACAGAATGTAGATTTAAAATGTCCTGGTCCCTAACCTGTCCATATATAGTTTATGTTTAGACATATGGTTTAGAGAGGACAATGTTTGATTAAGCTGGCTAGTTGGAAGACCATGGCTAGTGCATGCTGATTGGTTCATGGCACCATCATCCATCAGGCCATTAGCTGCAGCAGAAATTTCTATCGTTTGGATGTCTGCGTTTGTTTCACCAGCCGGCAGGACAACGTACTCGTTATCCATTGTGATATGTTTCTTTTTTTTGTTCAGTTAAAAAAAAATCTTCGTGATTAATATATATAGTCCTGTAATGGCTGAGCGATGATCGGTGAGTCGGTTCAGTACAGGCAATGTGATGGTCTATCGCATGATTAAACTTATGATTATTTGCTAGTAACTTTTGCACCCTAAGTTCACCATGAATCACAATAGATTCTATCAGAATAAACCAATACTATACAAGTTAGCACGACGTTAATCTCGCCGCTGATTGATCCGACGAAGACCATCCGTGCATGCAACCCCGTCAAACAGGTCTTGAAATCTCCAGAAAGCAACAAAGAATTCCGGCACGCTAGGAGGAACGATCTATCAGATGGGCTGCATCTAGCACTAGACCTCAATTTCAGCTGTTAAGTAACTGCTTGTAGCATCAAACTCTCACAAAAAAAAATCAAGCCGTCTCCATATTCGATTCCGAAATCATCGACAAATTAAATCGAATCGCGGTGGTTGGAGGAAGTTAGCCATTGCATTGCTGATGGACGACGGAAAATGGAAACCGGTCTCAACTCTCAAAGGTGAAAGTAGTTCATCTTTTCCTCTATCATTTCTTTTCCCATGAGAAGATTTCATCTTGCCCTTCTTACTGGCAACAACTTCTTTTGTGGCTTTGTGATGAGAGTGGTTAGCAGTAGATTTAGAGAAAGATAAAACCTTGGTTTGCACGTCTTGTTAGGTCGTTTGTTCTTGTTATGCCTCTAGAAGGTCAGATGACACCGATCAGAACCAACCAGTGGTAACATGTCATCCATCCACCCGAGTGAAACGACAAGTGCAGTTGTTGTCACTAAAGCGAAACAAATCCATCTTTTCTTGTTGGGAATAAACAATGCCGTGCGAGAATCACACGGTTGTTCTTTCTAGTCATGTGTTTGATGCGAATTTGCAGTTTTACTTGGAGCAGATTCGATTGCAAGAAAGTTAAATACAAAGTAGATGAAAAGCAGGACGACAATAGCATTGGCTTAACAACAACGTTTGCTAATTGCTATGACTGATCCGTCAGATACGGCAACCAAGCAGAATCTTGAGCTGATATTTTCTACAATGAAATATGAATTGGACATTTACCAACCAATGGTCAACGCATAGCGATGCTACTAGACTACTAGTCCATCAAACCCAACTTGCTCCAGTCTGGCAACAGGTATTCTACTTTGGTTCAGAAAAAAGTACTATTCTTTGATCTTCGAAAAGGACCAGTTTGATTGAACTTTGAAGTCCATGCAGACAATGTAAATTGACTCTGACTATTCTACAGTTAGTGTTGCAAGCGCACAACCTGAAAGATACAAGGTAGTTCGCAATCATGGCGGTGTGTCTATTCAACTGGGAAGAAAAATAGGCAGAAAATTTTTTGGCTAGGAACTCCAGCGGCCGTGACAACAATGTTGACATGAACATATTTCACAAATTTTGAAAGTATTGTAGTGGTCCTTGTGGATGCATATTTAGATTCCAAACAGAAGGACAAACATGCAATAGGTTCAGAGGATAACAAGCAGAAGTGTTAGAGCCCGTGATTGCTGCCGCTACTTCTGTCCCAATAGATGTCTGTTTGGCTGTAAGCTGATCAACTATATGCTCCAAGAAGTTGATAGAACAAGTCGCAAATATTCCACCTGGTTAAACAAGCTCCTCAAGTTCTTGTTCTTTCTAGATGTTGAACAAGAACCAGTTCATATACGTTGTCAAATTATTGCGCAAAATACCATACCAACCGTAAATATAGAGATCGGAGATAATGAATAATTGATATTTGGTTTGCTTTGGATTTTGCGTTTGTGAAAAACTTGGTCGTTTTCAGTTGAAGACTTTACCTTTGAGTGATTTTGCTCAGTTACGAGTGATTTCAGTCTTCAGACTTCAGACTACGACCACAGACTTCAGACATCAGACATTAGACTACGACCACGGCATATCCAAACGATCACAGACTTCGACCATGGCATAAACACGACTATGACTATGGCAGTCTTCGACCACGGCATGAACACGACTATGACCACAGCATGCTTCGACAACAGCACTTCGAACACGACTACCACTATGGCAGTCTTCGATCATAGTATGAACACGACTACGACTATGTCGACCTTACGACCACGACAGCTTTCAACTATGGCTGGCTTCGACCACGTCTGACTTCGACCACAGCAGTACAACTTTGACCTTTTGACCAGGCAGGTCGACTTCGATCTTACAACCACGGTAGGTAGTCGTAGCTACAGTACTTTTTCATGGTCGTAGCTATAATACTCTTTCATGGTCGTAGCTACAGTACTCTTTCATGGTCGTAGCTACAGTACTCTTTCATGGTCGTAGTTACAGTACTCAATAGTTGTAGACTTTACTGGTCGTACTCAATAGTCGAAGGTTTTACTGGTCGATAGTCAAGGGCTTTGCGGTCATTGGTCGTAGGTTTTGCGGACTGCTTTCATGGTCGTAGTTTTGGCAGTCTTGTTGATACTCGTAGACTTTGCAGTCTGCTGTTCTGTCTTCGGTAGTTGGAGGCTTAGCGATCGGTTGCCGTAGGCTTCACAGTCGTTACTCGTAGACTTTCATAGTCGATACGAGTGCTTCACTCTTGAGATCTTCGAGTACATTGAGTACTCGTGTTGGGCCAGTGGCTGATTGGTCGATGTGTGGTGGTCGATGATGAATGGTCATTGCTGCAGTACCAGGTGGGTACTCGAGGATTGAGGTACTCATAGTCGAGGACTCGGTACTCGATAGAAGTGGTTTCACAATAGTGGTAAGCGGTCATGTGTTGGAGTGTCGTCGGTACTCATAGGATTCGAGTATGTGTTGCAGCTGTGAGTTCTGATCAATACTCGGTAGTCGGTAGGCGATCAGTAGCGATGCGTCTGGTTTCCGAGTACTTGTGGGTTACGAGTACTCTGAGTTAGTGGTCGTATTAGGTGGTCTGAGGGTTTGTTCCAGTTGGCGATAGACTATGCGGTCATAAACGTTCTAGGGCATGGTCGTAGATGGTGTGGTTCTTGTCTGGGGATAGACAATGGTGTATTTTGCTAATGTGTATTGATTATGGTCAAGCTGAGGAGAACTTATACCAAGAGAGAGTTTCTTTGGTCTATGCATGTGTAGGTGGGCATGGAGGCGGCCATGGTTCGTGACGAGGAGGATCGGGACTAGGAGGGGGTAATCTGAGGTCTAGGCGGTCAGGATGTCATGCGAGCTGGTCGAGCTCATGCTGGAGCACGTGGAGGTCAAAGATGGATGCTGCGCAAAGGCGTGGAGACGGTTACGGTTGGTGACGAGGAGGACCGGGACTAGGAGGGGATAATCTGAGGTCCAGGCGGTCAAGGTGTTACATGAGGTGATCGGGCTCACGCGAGAGCACGCGATGATGGTGCACGATGGAGATACAGGAGGGGATATCTTGGAGGCTTTATCGTGTGTGACGTATGGAGTTGTGGATGGAGTCCGTGACTTGTACGAGATGGTTAAAACCCGTGTTAGGAAGGGTTTCGGGTCCCTTGATTTGAGGAAGAGATAGGTGGAAAAGGACACGATTTGAGGTGTTCGAGTGGAACACGCTTTGTGCGTTGGCCTGTAAAAGCAGGGGAGGCTGTAAGTTAGCGCATAGAGGTTTAGGGCTTTCAAAGAGAAGGATTTTAGGGGTGTTGTGAGGTGCTTTGTAGCCAAGAACTTGATGAAGAAATAGTAGATCAGATCCTTACCAGAAGAAGTTTTTCGGTGACTTGTTTTTCTCTCCACTTTACGTGCTCTATTTTGTCTTCGGCTTGTACTCGTTCGGGCAGTGGTTGAATGGCTGGGGACATCAGGCAGAAGGAGGTCATGACTACATGCGTCGTTGTCATGCCGAGCGATCGGAACAAGCAGGCAATCGATTTGAGATTGTGCCGAGCGATCGGAACGAGCAGACGGTCAATTCGAGATTGTGCCGAGCGATCAGAACGAGTGAGCGATCGATCCGAGCACTCATAAGAAGCGGTCGTAAGCGAGCGGTTGGAGCGAGCGTTCGGGACAAGCGGTTGTAACGAGTGGTCGTAACGAGCAGTTGGGTGACAGAGGCTCTTCGAGTATGAGCAGGCAGCTACGATCGTTATCTTTGTTCGAGATTGCTTCTCTTTTGTTTCTCTGTGTCAGGTTTTGATTTCAGGTGGTAAAAGCGGAGACAATCATTTACCCCCTCTGATGGTGCCATATGATCCTACATTTCTGCTAGGTTTTGGAACAGTGGTTGGTGCATTGTCCAATTGAGTTCACAACTCAAGGAAACTGAATCACAAAACTGTGGAAATTGTGTTAATAGGAACCCAAAATTTGTTACTGTTATGGACGAAAGAAAAGAACATTACTCACACCTGCAAAATTATAGGACTCCTATGCAGAATTACTCAATACAAATCAAGATATCTAGACTTTAAGCAATAATCAATGCAACGAACTGTTCACAGATGAAGCTGAAAACAGTGCCGCGACAGCAACTAGTCATGTCCACAGTAAGCAACGGTCATGGTAGAACAAGAGAGAGGTGAGAAGTATATAACGAGGCCCCATTGGCTATCGGCAATTAACTCAGTGCACAGAGGTGGAAAGAAGCATGCTCTATCCACAATTACAGGTGGTTGTCAGCAATAAACCAATAGTACTGCCCCAGTCACTATGTTAAGTAACAAAACCCAGATGAAACGGCAAAAACTTTCAAATATCACATAACGAACTCCGAATCAAAAAACGCAAATTTAAGTGAGGAAAAGCAGGGCGTGCAATGACAAGAAGCCACGCAAAATATGACAAGAAGAAGCTGACAACCAGAAAAGGCTTCAGCAGGTAGGTGAGGACTTGCTTGTCAGCACCAAGAAAAAGCACTAACTGCATGCACGGAAGAGACAATCGGACCCTAAAGTTTTTTCACAATAAAATACTGACCGAGACCAACCGTGGTCACTAAGGCCACGTACCATGAGTCCATGACTCCCAGTTGATAGAGAATGAAACTTGTACATCATATATAGTTGTTAATCCAGATGTGATTTTGGTTCAACGGTGACATCCAATATTAACGAAGGAATTTGCCTTTTACTGGAGAAAGTTTTCTTTGCATCAAAGAAAGATCACCCGAAAACAATGCACATGTGCACTTGTGAAGGACTATGTAAGAAGGCCTATGATATTGCTGTGATGAACCACTGTAATATTTGTGGAGTGGTCAATTAGTTTTACAAAGATTGCATTTGATTTGAGCAGTTTTTTAAATCTGTTAGAAAAATCAAAAATACCGCAGGTGTTTATGCGGAATTACATTGAGCGGTAGTACTGACATTGTAAGCGCGGTAGTTCCACTCAAGCGGTACTTCTAGTCTGAGTAGCGGAATGTTTTTTCAGAGAGGTCCTGTGCGAGGGGTGATAGTGCAGAAGTACCGCCTTGGGGCGCGGTAGTACTGGCGTGTTAAGAGCGGTACTTCCAATTTTCGTAGAAAAACTGGATTTTGACTTTTGAGTTGGGATGACCATGTGGTCATGGTATGAGTGTTGTTGCTTGTATGCATATGGGTTTATTGTTTAGTTCTAGGTTTAGGATCAACATTTTGGTTGCATACATTTTGTATGGTGCATTAAATGGTTGAATAGTATCAATTGTTGACTTTGTTTGTTGTATGGTGCTATGTGATGGTTTGCTTGTTGTTGTTGGTTGCAGTACTTCGGAATTAGGTCATGGTGAGGCATAGGAGGACCGAAACTAAGCATAGGGTGGTGCTGAGGTCCAGAACGGTCAGGAAGACGCTGAAGATGATGAGGCTTGCAGGGTGGTTACAAGTCGAGATGACGAGGAACCAGAGTAGGAACTATCGGTGGTGGAGATGATGGGCAACGGCGAGGTGGACTGGGACTAGGCTCAGGGAGAAGTCGAGATCCAGATGGTCGAGGAAGCCGGGTGCTGTTATGCGCGAGGAGAAGTATGTGGTGTACCAAGTAACTTGGGTCGTTTGCAAGCAAGAATGGTTCGGTAGGATTCATGTAGCACTCCTCGGTTAACCGTTTTGTGCGAAGCGAGGACGAAAGTGCAAGCGGGTTGCTATGTGTGTGTGGCCTATCTAGAATGGGGTTGGGCCTAAGCCGGTTTGGACCCTAAGACATTACAAATGGTATTAGAGCCGACTCTCGCGGTTACATGGGCGCGTGGGTGTGAGGGGCGCGGGCATATGGCGCATGTGGGCCTGGAGTGGACACACAGTATGGCATATGTGCTGGCACTGAACGCACAGACATGTGCCAAGAGGGGAGATCCTTATCATTTGCCCCAGTGTGGGTATGTTGATCCGACAAGAATGTCGGGTCCTTTGAGGGGGGTGTATGTGACACCCTGGCCCATGATGGCCCATATGTGTGTGTGCACATGAGGGTGTGGGTTAGTCCCACCCTGCTGGCTTAGCTTGAGAAACACTTACATATAAGCCTACGAGTTCCAATGGTAGCACCCCCGATTAACCGTTTTGTGCGAAGCGAGGACGAAAGTGCAAACGGGTTGCTATGTGTGCGCGGCCTATCCAGAATGGGGTTAGGTCTAAGCCAGTTTGGACCCTAGATCGTTACAATTCGGATGCGTGAAAAGCTAGATGACAAGTCATTAGGGCCACATGGAAGATGGCGAAGTATGGGCAATGCTTCATAGCAAAGGAAGCGAGAAGTTTCGAGGAAGGCGGTAGAGGGGTATTTTGGTAAATTGCCCAATACTAGAAGAGTGGCTGTATATGAAATCGTGGTGTTGGCCTAAGTGGTTTGGTCTTATATGTGCTCAAAATGTGAAGTGGATCAAGTATTGATTCACTAATAGATTAATGGTTGTAAGCCACTTTAAGAAGCGTACGTGAGTAAAACCCGGTGTTAGGTGAGGTTAACAGGTTATCCCCAGTTTGGCCTAATAGGGGATCCATTAGGGATTTGGTTCAGGTTGTGAAGCTATATAAGGGGAGGAGAGGCAAGAGTTAGGGTTTGAGAATGTTGGGTAAGCCTTTTAGTGGCTAGCTCCTTGGGTTGGATCCTTGTGGGTGCGTGCTCTAGGCTTAGAGCTCTGCTATTATGAGGGATTGGCTGCAAAAACCTATTTACTAAAGAAGCAATACATCAATTTTTGATCATTTCTTTGTGTATTCCTTTTTTTGATTGATTTGTTCTTGTTTGGTTGGTTTTGATCTCTTTTCTTCCATTTTCTTGATCTGTTGTGCCAAGGACATATAAGAGATGGAGAGATCCTCTGTAAATTATCCTCCACCCATCTAGGCACGTTGTTAGCAAGTTTGTCAAGATACTTGGTTTTTGCACGTTCTTGACCTTCCAAGTGGTTCCTTGATCCAAGGGTTTTTGGCTGGATTCTTCGGTGTTCTAGCTTGCTGTGACATATGGGAATACATCTAGAGTCATCTTGGCCATCATCTACCCATGAACAAGTTGTATTCACCGTTCAGGGTTTTGGTGCAACCTACCAATAAACTAAAAAAGGTCTCAAATTTGACCATGATTTCATAATCGTTTGTTGGAATATATTCCTGACATTCTAGAGTAGATCCATGTAAATTGTCATGTCATTTGGATCTATGGATCAAAAGTTCTCTTAATTTTGGATTTTGAAACAGTCTTTATCCTAATTTTACTGTGGCAGTGGAATCACCGCAGTTATTGTAGCGGTAGTAATGCAGTTACTGTATCAAGTGGTGGTTCCGTTTTCACTGATTTTTTTTGAGTTTTCAGTGTTTCTAATCGCTAGTTTTTGTGGCAATCTTCCATTCTAATTTTTATAGCTTTGTAGCTAGTGAAGGATTTGTAAATATTTAGGAGAAAATTTTGAGACACCATTCACCTCTTCTCTGTTGCTATCTTTGATCCTACAACTTGTGTGGCTGAGCTTCAGTGTGGTCAGGTACTCAGGTATCTCACCCAGATGCCACTGTGATAGTTTCGAGTTTCAATGGAATACTCTCCAGTTTAGCAGGCAAAATCAAAATTATAACTATTGTAAAATTTTCCGAAAGCATGTGCTCTTTGATAGCTCAAAGATCCGCCAGCTGAAACTGACTGTAGTCTCAGCCAGATCCAGGGCAAAAACCTCTTGGAGCCACAATACAGTTGACAGCATAAAGCTGATAGTCGAAACAACTTCATGTCAATGAGGCGATGTGTTATGGCGTATCGGTTTTTTCTGAGAGGACTTGCCTAATGAGAAGTGTCGTAGATTGGTATATCCGAGATTCAGAAGTGACATCGGAACTTCTTGGTATTAAGCAACCTAGATAACAGTAAACATATGTAACTTGTTAGTACAATCAACAACAATGTGTAGATTGAAAATATTTTGGAAAGAAAACAAGAAAAATATATAACAGAGCACAGAAGATTACCTACATTCAATAGCTGCCCTCCTCGAGACTTCTTGTGGAAGCGATCTATTGCAACTTCATTTGTAACAGTTTCTAGTGCGTCCTTTTGTACGTAGTAAATCAGGCAATCATTCGTAAAATTGACCACCGTTTCGAGTACGTGAAATGCTTTTTCGCAGTTTCCATCGCAAAACGGCACATTTCAGTCGATGCAGTGGCAACAGCCAACAGGCAAAATTAGCGCTAGTCTTATAAGTGATATACCAAACGTAAGATATCGTGCAGCCCCGAATCCGTCGTCGATCTGCCAAGTTCACTCATCAAAGTAAATAAACATCTCATCTTTTTGCAACATGTGAATATAACTCGAAAGCTAAGTACTAAAAACCGCCTTATCCCAATAGTCAAAATCTTCTGGATAGAATTCGGCCATCCATTTTGTTAGACCATATGGAGGTCATGAATACATTGATGATAAATAATTAACTTGAAATTTATGTTTGTAAAAGTTTTGGTCGTCCATGGTTGGCGATTAGCAGACTTCGACCATGGACGGTAGTCCGACCGACTTTGTGATGGATGGTCCAATCAGCAGATCCGAAGGCAGGCGTTGACCACAGTAGATCGACCACGGCAGAATGACCACGATAGAACGATCACAACATGTCGACCACAGCAGGCTTCGATCAAGGCATTTTGACCATGGTATTTTTACCACGGCATTTCGACCTCCAACAGTGAACCGGTCGTGAGCGAGAGTGAACCGGTCGTGAGCGAGAGTGAACTAGTCTATGGTCGTAGCTACAGTAGCTGGTCGGTACTTGGTAATCATAGACTTTGTTGGTTGGTAGTCGTAGACTTTGTGGTCGATAGTCGTAGACTTTGCTGGTCGGTAGTCGAAGACTTCGTGATCGGTAGTGTAGACTTCACGATCTATTATCGTAGTCATATGCTTCACGATCTGTTGTCATAGACCTCATGATCGGTAGTCATAAACTTTTGCAATTGGTTGCTGTAGGATTCATGGTCCATACTCATAGATTTTGAGTGCTTTAATTCTAGTGATCTTCAAGTACCTCGAGTACTCATGTCTGATGGGCCAGCGGTCTGACTGGCCTGTGCATGGCGGTTAGACTAGTCTTACTAGGTGGTCTGAATTTGATTTTTGCAAAGCATGGAATTGGTAGTTGTAGATGATTTAGTTTGTAGTTACTGATGGTTAAGAGTGTGGTTTACATGTGTGGACTGATTTCAGTCAAGTTAGGATGAATTTGTGGTAGGAAAAAGTTTCTTTGGTCTTTGCATGTGTAGGTTGGGCGTGAAGATGATCATGATCAATGACGAGAAGAATCGGGACTAAGAGGGGAAATCTGAGGTCTAGGTGGTCAAGGATGTCACGCGAGGTGGTCAGGCTTACGCTGGAGCATGTGGAGATCAAAGGTGGATGAGGTGTGGAGAATCTGTGCGGCCTTTAGTCTTTGCATGTGCTGGTTGGGCGTGGATACGATTATGGTTGGTGACGAGGAGGACCGGGACTAGGAGGGGAAATCTAAGGTCCAGGCGGTTAATGATGTCATGCGATGTGGTCGGGCTCACGCTGGAGCGTATGGAGATTAAAGGTGGTTGATGCGTGGAGAAGCTATGGAGGTGCGGTCCTGGATACTTCATCATGTGATGAGATTGGAGAAGTTATGGAAGAAGTCCTAACTTGGAAGGTTTAGAGATATTGGAAAACCCATGTTTGGAAGGGTTTCGGATCCTTTGATTTTTGGAAGAGATATGATTTCTTGTTCGTATTTGATGAGGACATGGTTTGGGGCTCTAGCATATAAATAGGAGGGAGAGGTTAAGAGTTAACCTATGGTTTTTGGTCTGTCTTTTTGAAGAGAAAGCTTTTGTGCTAGGGTTTGAGGGGTGCTGTGAGGGCACTTTGTAGCCACAAATCATGATTCAGAAATAAAGATAAGATCTGTTCCAGAAAAGTTAGTCGGTGCTGGCGGTATGTTTTTCTAGGCATTGTTTTTGACTTATTCTTGTTCCAAGTAGAGCTGCGCGTGGGAGATAGCATCCCTCTGTTGACTTGATCACACACCAAGTCGTCTACTCGATCGTCGCCACCAAAGCACGTCTACCTGAAGGTGCTATTTTCTCGAAAGCACAGGTGATCGAATGGTTCTACTTTTGGTGTTGAAAATTTCAAGTACGTGCAAATTGAGCAGTCGAGCGAGTGGTCAAACACCAAGCGGTCGAAACCTTCATTGAGCACGTGCAAAAGGGTCAAGAGAGTGGTCGAGTAGGTAGTCGAGCGTCTTATGGTTGAAATCCACATTAGGTATGTTAGATTATTTTTCTTTTGGTTTGAGATTTGTTTCAGGTACCAAGAAGCAGAGGCAATCATTCACCCCCCTGATTGTAGTATACAATCCTACAAGTGGTATCAGAGCGGGTTGCTATGGCATCAGAGAGGTATGTGAATCCCTCCCTATACTAGTTGGTATTGATTTTGCTTTTTGGAAGTGTAGGATGCAAACGTACATTGAGGCTCAGGGTAGTGACATTTGGAATAAAATTTCTAGACCGTATGTAGTTTCTATTACTGTTACGACTTTAAATAAAGTAGATGTTGACTTAAATGCTCAAGCTCGTAACCTGCTGTTTCAAGGAATTTCTCACAAAGAATTTGATTGAGTAACTCATATTAATGATGCACACTTAATATGGAAACTATTTGTGATTATCATGAAGGAACCACTAAAATCAAAAAAGTATGTAAGAATCTGTATCAAAAAGAATACTTTGATTTTGCTATGAAATTTGAATCTATTGATGATCTTTTTGCTCGTTTTGAGAAGATATTGGGTAATTTGCGTGGTGTTAAAGATATTCCTACTGATTGAGGTAATGCAACTAAAATTTTGAGATTTTTAAGTTCTGAGTGGTTGATGGTTGTCACGACCATTAATCAAACTATCGATTTAGGTACTCTAATCATGGATAATCATTATTCTAGATTAAAAACCTATGAGATGAAAGTTTTGCCATCTAAGATTGAGAAATCTTTATTTTTAGCACTTGTGACTAACCCCGTGTAGGGTGCTTCATCGAGTGCATTGTCTTGTATTTCCTTGTCTGCATTGACTTCTTTTTCATAGGAACAGTTCGAGCAGCTACCTAAAGAGGATTTGATGCTGATCTCCTTACAAGCATACAAGACACTCAACAATGTGAGGATAAGGAAACGAGGTGGCATGCCAAGTCTACTTAGATGTTATGAATGTGGTGAGCCAGGCCACATTAAGATGGACTATCCAAAACTCAATGGGAGTGTGGTCAAGAAAGACAAGAGTTATCGTCGTCGACCATCCAAGGACAACAATACCAAGGGTGGTAATTTCCATTGTAAGTTTGCTGTAAAGATCATATTGGCTCTTGAGCGTCTTGATTTGAGCTATGTAGAATATGAGAGTTGCGATGACATCGACCACGACGATGATGATACTAAAGGAAAGAAAAAGAAGAACGATGAGTTCATGGGCATGTGCTTCATGGCAAGCAACAACGACGACAATGACAATGGTTGTAGTGATCTCGATGAGGTAAGACCATCGTATGATGAGCTTGAAGATGATCTAGTTAAACTTGCTATTGAATTGAAAGGAACCAAAAAGAAATTGAAAGAAAATAATTTTGTTGTTGAAAGCTTGAATTATGAGATTAATAGATTTAGATCTTCTATTCCTAATGAAGAATCAAGTGAATCTTGTCAAGTTTTGCATTCTGAGTTGGAGTCTGCTAGATAAATTAATGCATCAAACATGGTTCGTCTTAGGGATGTAACTACTAGATTTGGTGAACTAAGATTGACACATGACTCTTGTGTTGAAAAGTTAAAACTTGCTAATGATGACATTCAAAAGCTTAAGTTTAACTCTTCTAAAACTTGTTCTAATTGTGATTTACTAAAAACTAAACTTAACTCATCTTATAAATCAATTCAACAAATGTTCTATCATGAAAACCTTTCTTACTCTAACTGTCCTAAGTTAAATATTGAAATTGATGCTTTAACTAGGCAGTTGTATGAGTTTGCTAAAAAAGAAATATTAGCTCAATCTAGTGCTTCCAAGTATCCTGTGATAGAACCCGATATTGCACAACTTGTACTCCATTGGCTAAATAAAATGAGTACCTTGAAGACACTTTAGAGAGGTTTTCCTTTAGTAAGAAGAATTTGAATATGATTCTAGACAACTCAAAAACAAAAGTGAAAAAATCATGGTCTAGGATTCAATTTTATTGAGCATGCCAAGAATAATCCTTCTAAGGTTGTTAAACTTCTAGAATTTAGAAAATTTGAAGTGAAATCTGAACTAAACAAATTATCTTTAAATCTACTAGTATCATAAAGGATTCATCTACCAGAATGGGTGTTGTGAAGTCGAGTGATACGACCACTCATCAAGTCAAATATCAATGCACTCATTGTGGTAGAGATGGTCATTTGGTTCAATTTTGGTTTCGAAAAGCAAAGAAAGAGAAGAAAGATAGGTTAAGGAAGCGTTCTTGAGTGGAGTCTGTACAAGCTCCTTATTGTCACTTTGCTCCCTCTAATCAATCATCTGCATGTTGTCGCTTTGCTTCCTCTAATCAATCTTCTGCAGGTTCAGGAGCTTTTGCAACAGGACTAGTCAGAGCAGTATTTTTCACGCGATCAGACCAATAGGTGGTCAGACCAGCCTTGCTGAGGCAGCCAGACTGCCCCATGGTCGGATCAGTGTTTTCCACGCGGTTGGCAGTCAGACCATCCTTACGTCAACAGTCAAATTGTCCTGTGGTCAGACCAGCATATCGACCAATGTTTTCTACTAAATTAGACTAGTCGGCAGTCAGACCAGTCTTACAGAGGTGGTCAGATAGTTTTCGACTAGTGTTTTCTACTTGATTAGATTGGTTAGCGATTAGACCAGCCTTGCTGAGGTGGTCAGACTATCCTGTAGTTGAACCAGTGTTTCAATGCCTATTTGGTCGAAATAGGATAGAGGCTAATACTTCACTTAAATTATTATCGGTGCATGTTGCTGCTCCTGTTTGTCATGTGTCACGGTACTGGATTCCTAAATCTTATTTCACTAACTTCAGTATTGTGAGGCCGATGTTTTCTATGATGTAAGACCAGCTAACGCGGGATGGAGAACAGGCGCTAGACTGGGTTCCAGTCTTTTACCTCATTGACTTGACTGGAACACTTGTTGGTTCTTCACTTTCTTTGATGGATTTCATGAGATTTCACCTACTGAGAAGAACATGTGGAAAGGGTGATGTTATTCTACACCTTGTTGAAGGTTATTTTTTTCGATTGCTCACATTCTCTCAAATTTGTTTGATTCTTCTCGTTTCGCACTTTTGCGAAGTGTTTTTCGTGCACTGCATCCTTAGGGATTATTTTGAGAAGAAGCTTATTGTTAAAAGTTTCAGAAGCTTTGTTTATTATACTTGTCAAATAATACATCAAGTCCAAGTTATTAAAATCAAATGAGTAGTAGAGCTGTCTTTATTATATATACTCATATGTTGTATAGCTTTGATCATGATTGGTTAAAATTATTTTGCTATACTTGATCTAAAATATGACATGGCAGAATACTTTAACTAGATTTGACAAGAATATAATAATCCTCTAATTATAATGTCATTATGTTCTCCAATTATATCCCTTATCGGTAAGAGAGAGATTTCACAGAGTAGTCATAAGCTCTTCTATAACTATCACATAGTCGTAAGTTCTTCTACGTCCACGTAGTCGTATGTCTTTCTACGACCATGTAGTCATAATTTCTTCTATGACCACGTGGTCTTATATTTTTCTACGACCACATAATCGTAAGTTCTTCTGCGACCACGTAGTCGTAAGTTCTTCTAGACCACATAGTCTACGACCATCACATAGTCGTAAGTTCTTCTACAATCACGTAGTCGTAAGTTGTCCCATGACCACCTCATGGTCATGAGCCATCCTGTGGCTACTCAATCTTCAACTGGTCTATCTACGATTACCTACTACATGGTAGGTCTATCTAACGAGATGGTTAGAACGTGCACTTATTCCTAGTAACTACACATGATCTCTCTCTGACAACAATCGCTGCATGATGAATAGGCCACCACGTTTCTCTGATAATAACATTCGCCAGATGGTTATCTCCCAAAACATTGAGACATCTTTTGGCATAGGACAATGACCGTTGCTTAGTCAACTATATAAAGGTTAACACCTTGGGGAAATAGAGGGGATCACATTGGATGAGGAGATAGTGCTAGGCATTTTGCATTACTCTTAGTTGTAGTCAATTTCGCTGAGTAATAGCCACACAGGATGTAGGGTTATTATTCTCCCAAGAGAAGGCCTGAGCCTGTATAAAAATTCTTGTGCCTCTACTCTAAATGTTTATACACTAAGTCTTCTAGTGTTTCCCTGAATCCAAACAAATCATTTGTAAGATCGATATTAAAATATCAATAGTTGGCATTGTCTGTGGGGATAGTTCTTCTAAGACTATGGTAATTTCCTTGTCAGTAAGTTCTCTTTCTTCTGATATCCTCATACCAGGGAAGTGGAACAAGGAGAACTAGGTCGACTTGGCCAATTATGTCAATCTCGACATGGACGCCTGTTACGACTACGAGTAGATGCTGTTGCTTCCAACGGTGAGGCTATCCCTAGAGATCGCCACTGTGGGAATGGCTGAGGAGGGATCCATATCCCCTGTAGTAGTATGCCAGGCGAAGGAGCTAATTTTCCCGACTGGCAAAGGTCAATCCGACTATGAACAGGACTCGCAACATGACGAGGGGCCCGCCCCCAAGTGTTCGAGTCCCCCAGCGATTGCTCCAGTAGCTTTAGTAGGCCATGGAGTCTATGATTTCAAGAATTCATCACCAATTGGTAGTCATAACTCTCCAGTTTTCCACGCAGAGAGCATGGGTGGGCTCCGTGCAAGTCTGTCCACACTCTCATATGATTCAACTCCAACAGGAGATGGTTATAACCTAGAATTCCCCTACCTGGCGGGGTTTACTCCAGGCCGTGATGCGCTCTCGATAGAACATTCTTCAATTGAGGGCTCCTCAATTGGAAGTGAAGATTCTAGATTGGAGGTCTTTGCCCTCCCTGTAGATTCTAATGACTCTCTTGGAAGAGGACCTAAGGATCCTCCCCATCGGTCACACCCTACCACTCCTCATCAGGATGGTGAGGAAATCTCTAGTGATAAACTAGGTCAGTTCTCTAATAAGCACGGGAGAAATCCTAGAAATAATCGCTCTCCATTAAGGTGACTACAACCAGCCTCAAAGATTGATGATCTCGAGACTGCCCAAAGGAGGAGATTGGCTGCCTATAGGTCTTTGCCTGGGCGTGCCCAGTATCAGTCCGAAGAGGCTCGAGAGCTCCAATGCATCAACGACCTGCTCAAGAATAGACTCCAGAGCTTGCTCAAGCACCAGGATATGACCACTTCGTCGAAGGGATTGCGCGAAGGCTCCACACCATGATGGATAGATTCAAGCAGCCTTGTTGGTATAACTCTACGAGCTATATAGGTACGACCGTGTCTAGTCATTCATAGAACTCACCACGTGGGGTTCTATATGATGACAAGTCACAACGGTCTTCTAACCACAACTCTAGTTGAAGGAGTGTTATTCGAATGACTCTGGATCGGCGAGTTGACCGAGGAGGCAATCGATCACCACTTCAGGCAAGGAATCTACAACAGCACATGGAGTATGGAGAGTACTACCCTCGTATGGACGAGGCCTGCTATAGGTTGGGTCCGTCCACTGTAGGGCATCATCAAGTACAATCACCCGATGATGCCAATTACCCTTTCTCGAAAAGGAGGCATTAGGAACTCATTACTGGATGTCGGGTGTTCATTCCCTAACTATGAGTAGTGTGCTGGCTACCGCGTTTCCACCCAGTAAATATGGAGAAGTTCGATGGGTCCGAGAATCCCATTGAGTTCCTTCAAATTTACACGACCGTAGTTTGGGCGGCAGGAGGAGACAAGCATGTTGTGTCAAACTATCTTCTAATGGTGTTCGAAGGGTCTGCTTGATCAAGGTTGCTCAACCAACCATTCGAGTTGATCTACTCATCGCAATACCTCTGCAATCTTCTATTGGCCAACTTTTAGGACACGTATAACCGCCCTGGAAAAGAGGAAGACCTACACCAGATGCGCCAGAACAACAACGAGGCCCTACGATAATTCATCAGGTGCTTTAGGTAGGTTCATAATTCAATTGCGGAGGTCTCTGGCGCTTCTATCATCAGGGCATTGAGGCATGGTGTCCACGGTAGGAGGTTCACGGAAGACATTGCCTTGCATCCTCCAACCACCGTCGTCGAGCTCTTTGAGATGGCTGACCGTTATGCAACTATTGTTGAGCTGGTCAAATGGACTAAAATTATCGATCAGGTCAACCGAAGTTCCAAAGATGAAGGTGAAGGCAGTAAGAGGAAGGAGAAGGCCAAGAAGTCCAAGAGTAAGGCCAAAGGTCAGAAGCCTCAGGTTGGGACCTCAAAGGAAGTCTTGGCTGTAGTCAATAAAGAGCCTCATAACCCCAAGCAATACTCTGATCAGCGCAAAAGTAAGGCACCCACTCGGAAGGACAGCAAGCCTAGGTGGTGCCCACTTTGCAAGAAGGAGGGACACGATCTTCGCAATTACCGAGTTTTCCAATGAAAACTCATGGATTACTTTTCTGGCAAGGAACCGCTTCCCACGCTCGATGAGGTGGGGTAGTCGAGTGGTCGAAAGCACTCAGACGAGGATAAGGACATGCCTTTCCAAGATCCGAAGCACACGATCGAGCACATCTATGGAGGTTTGTCCATGTACGAGTCGAAGCGACAATATAAGGTTGTCGAATGAGAGGTGTGAGAGGTGAACTCTATCGATCTATCCCTTATCAATAATCTTCTTAAGTGGTCAGAAGTCACCATCTCTTTCGAGAAGAGTGACTATCCGACCCCTTTGACTCGACTCAGTCAGTTTTCGATCGTAGTCAAGCCTACAATCAACAATTGTTGAGTGAATCGTGTATTGATTTATGGTGGCAGTTCTTTAAATATTTTATTTGTTGGTGCTCTGGATGAGATGCAAGTCCCTCATACCAAAATAAAACCAGTATGATATTCATTTCATGGAAGCATACTAGGATCTTTGGCCGAGTCCATTGGCCAAGTTTCTCTGCCTGTTACGTTCGGATCTTCGAGTAACTTCAAGACAGAGAAAATCTCCTTTGATGTGGTCGACTTTGACACAGCATATACGTCATACTTGGACGACCAACTCTGGCACATTTTTTGATTGTCACTCACTATGCATATCAATGTCTTAAGTTGTCTGGTCCCAAGGGAGTCATCACAGTTTGCTGTGATAAGAAAATAGTGCTAACATGTGACCGCAAGTCCCTCGAGATGGTTGGCTAATTATTGACTCGAGAAGCTACCAAGGTGTAGCCTTCAAGCAAGCGCTCGGAGCCAAAAGCCTTGCTAAAGCTGAATGAAGAGGTCAAAGATGTTCCTTTGGACCCAGCAGAGCCTTCAAAGACTGTTCACATTGGGGTTACTTTTGACCTTGCATAGAAAGACACCCTCATCACTTTCTTCTGGGCAAATGCAGATGTGTTTGTGTGACAGCCATCCGACATGCCCGAGGCCCCCAGTGAGGTGATCGAGCACATGCTAGCTCTACGGTTTGATAAGAAGCTCGTAAAATAGAAATTACGAAGATTTATACTAGATCAATGAGAAGCTATTATATCATAATTGGACAAGTTACTCAAAGCAGGCTTTATAAGAGTTGTCAATCACTCAGAATGGTTGGCTAATCATATAATAGTTAAGAAGTCTAATGGTAAGTGCCGCATGTGTATAGACTATACCGATTTAAATAAAGGTTGTCCAAAAGATAATTTTGGCGCTTCCTCGTATTGATCAATTGGTTGACTCTAATACTGATTATGAAATGTTAAGTTTTCTAGATGTATACTCTGGTTATCACCAGATTAGTATGACTACAGAAGATGAAACGAAGACCACATTTATCATGCCATTTGGAGTGTTTTGCTATATCAAAATGCCATTTGGCCTAAGAAATGTCAGTCCGACTTTTTAACGTTTGATGTAATTGACCTTTATACATCAAATAGGCCAACATTTGGAAGCTTATGTTGATGATGTAGTCGTTAAAAGCATTAAATGACTTAATCATATCTCAGACTTGCACAAGACTTTTGACAAACTTAGAAAGTATCGCTTGAAACTCAATCCCGAGAAGTTTGTGTTTGGAGTTTCTTTAGGAAAGTTGCTCAGATTCTTTGTTTCGACAAGAGGTATCGAAGCAAAGCCTGAAAAGATCAAGACCATTGAGCAGATACACCCTTCGACCATGAAAAAAAAAGTTCAAAAACTCACCGGCTACATAGTGGCTCTAAGTCATTTTATTGCACATCTAGGAGAGAAATGACTTCCTTTCTTTAAACTTCTTAGGAAACACAAAGGTTTTGAGTGGTTGAAAGAGGCTAATGATGCCTTCAAGGATATCAAGAGATATCTTGCGAGTACTCCTGTTCTAGTTTCTCTGAATCCAAGCAGGACACTCTTAGTATATCTTTCTACCATGCCACAGGGAGTAAGTACTGTACTCATTGCAGAATGCAAAGGCATCCAACAACCAGTATACTATGTAAGTGAAGTCTTATATAGGCCTAAGGAGCACTGTCCTTAGGTCTAAAAACTCTTATATGTCCTCCTCATGTCTTCGAGGAAGCTAAGGCATTATTTTTAGGCGCACAAAATTATTGTGTCGTCTGAGTTTCCCTTAGGAGAGGTCCTACGGAATAGGGAAATAGCGGAGGCGCATGGCAAAATGGTCGGTAGAACTTGGGGAGTTTGACCTCCATTTCATGTTTGTATTCGTATTCGAGAATATTCGTATCTGTATTTGAGAATATTTGCATTTGTATTCGAGAATATTCATATTCGTATTCGTAATCGAGACTATTTAATTCATATTCGATCCATTTCTGGAACCCGGGAAAAACCCGGATGAATTTTGAGATTTGAAATTTGAATTTGGGCAGTTTGACACCGATAATCGTTCTGGTAACTGGTCAAAAACTAGTGAAAAAACGGTAAAACCGCTAGGAGGATTTGTTCTCCCGAGATTTGTTACAGAAGTTGTAGGAGGATATTCGTATTCGATCGAATTAAGTACATATTCAATTTGAATTTGTATCCGTTACGCCATTCGATATGTATTCATATTTAAGAGTATTCGAATTTATATTCGTATTTGTTTTAAAAAATATGAATTCTTATTCATATTTGAGACTATTCGATCGTATCCGATCCGTTTTTATCTCTAGTAATGAATCCCTTGGGCTCAATAAAGCCGTACAGCTAAGCAAATTAGAGTTCACCACATCAAAGCGGTCATTAAAATTCATGAAGATGCATATCAGCAACAGCATAAAAAGTTCTAGTTTACTCAGGCCGCAAGCCTGGGCAGCGGCGCATGCTTGTTCGCTTTGGTCGGTCAGGATGTACCTACTGGTGCAAACGGAGGTCAGGATGTACCTACGAGTGCAAGCAGAGTGGATAATATTTCTCCGATTGATCGACCAAATGCTCGTGGAGCGAATACGGAAGAGATAAATGGGTATGCGATACTATCCATATTTAACTCCGACTCCTAAAAAATACAAAATAGGATACAGGATAAGTAATATACATCTGTGTATATCCGTATGTCAAATGATATGAGCAAATTTATTGTGACTTTATTTAGAAATAAGATAACAAATAGTGGATTGCCGTATCTAAATAGACGAAGAATATTAAGTGTTCTTTTGGAATAGAGAAATGAGTATCATATACTTATCATATCTAACTCTGACTCAAAAAAATATAGAATAAGATAAAAATGATATCTATCGGTATAACGCATCCGCTACGCTGCCAACCATGGACGGAACGGCGCGCTTGCGTGCGTGGGGTGGGCTGTGGCCTGTGGGCCGTGGGGCTGGGGTGGGGAGGGGGCGCTGGGTTGGCAGCCTAGTCGCGCGTTATCTCGGGCCATCGGGTGGGTGCAGGGAGTGCGCGACGCGGTTGGCGTGGGCGATGCGGGCTAACCGCTATGGCCGAATTTTTTGTATTTTAGCCCTTTTTTTGAAAAATATTCACATTTAGACCCCTGGTAGTTTTAATTCCGTTTTTGGACCCAGAGCTCGGCGCCGTGGGTCACGGCGCCGACGTGGCAGGGAGCTCGGCGCCGTGACTCGTGGCGCCGAGCTCGGCGCCGTGACTCGTGGCGCCGAGCTCGGCGCCGTGGATCTTGGCGCCGAGCATGCGGCTTCTGAAACGGCACCGAGCACGCGGGCTTCGTTCATTCGCAACTCGCCCGCCGCCGCCTCCCGTCCCCTCCCCGCACTCGCGTCCTCCCCGCCGCGGCCGCCGGCCTCCCCTCGTCGACCGCCGCTGCCGCCCGTCGTCCCCGCCGCGGCCGCCCGCGCGCCTCCCCTCCCCGCACGGGCGTCCTCCCCGCCGCGGACGCCCGCCACCCCTCCTCGACCGCCTCGGCCGCCCGTCCGACGTCCTCCACGCCGCGGCCGCCCGCCTCCCCGCCGCCGCCCCGTGGTGCCGCCTCCCCGTGTCTCCGCCCGCCCGCGTCTGCGCCCGGCCTCCCGCCTCCCCGCGTCTGCGCCCGACCGCTGCCCCGGAGCCGCCCGGCCTCCGGCCGCCTCCCCGCGTCTCCGGCCGCCGCCCCCTGGTGCCGCCCGGCCTCCTGCCTCCCCGCGTCTCCGCCTCGGCCTCCCCTCCCCGCACGCGCGTCCTCGGCCGGCCGCCCATCCGACGTGCTTCCCGCCCGGCCGTCCTCCCCGCCGCTGCTGTCGAGAGGCCCCAGCGACCGCTACAAGTGCCTCAAGGTGAGGACTTCTCCTCCAAAATGTTCGTTCTTGGCGCTCAGATGTGATGTCGAGGATATTTTTTAGCTAGTTTGTGAGGGTGTGATGTTGAGTGGGCTGATGTGTGGTGCTATGAATGTCGAGTAGGCTGTTTATCCCTTATTTATCACTGTCGCTTGGGCAATGGTGCCGTAGAATGGAAGGATTGTGTGGCGTATTGGAGTCGGGATATGGCTCGTTATAAGTCAAGTTGATTATTTTGCGGCCAGAGGACTAGTGCTATAGAAATGTGTTGTGTTGCTGTGATGTAATTGACTATGCAATTGACTATGCAATTTAGTTAGTGCTATAGAAATGTTTGCCACAACGAGTCAAGCAAATCACGAACAAAAGAATTGTTTATCTTTGGGTATGCAATTGACTATGCAATTTAGTTAGTTAATTAGCATCAATTTCGAATAAAGGTAGCATTTAGTTAGTGACTAGGTACTTATTAGTTACTATGTAGTATCCGATTTCAATTAAAGGTTCTTATTAGTTTGGTTTTCTGTATGAACTAGATGGACAACCTAGTGACCCTATATCATGGAGGCAGTGTGACAAGTGATGATTATGGAAATGTTCAATTTGTTGAAATGCAAAGGGTGCCTCTGATATTCGGTGATCGGCCGTCGTTTAGTGAGTTGGTTGCTAGGGCTCGGGAGAAGCTACATTGTCATGCAAACGAGGAGAGCATCACAGTTGAGGGGTTACTTCACTTCGGTTCGAAAGACCTAGTTCTCAGGCGGTTGATCTTAATTGGTTCAGAGGATGAGTGGGACAAATATGTCAAATTGGTTATGAGGAATGAGTTAAAATGTTTGGACGTTGTTGTGCGGAAGGTGTCCATTGATCCCACCCCTCACGGTTATTCACCAGAACTAGGTGATCAGGCACCCTTTGACCCTCCGTTACCGGATCTTGCGGTGGATGTGGAAGAAGTGCCTGAGGTGCCCGATGCTCTATCTTCCCCGAACGAGGTTCAGATTTCTCAACCAGTTCGAGTTGAATGTCGGACTGATGATGTCGTGGCGGCCCCTCAGGAGATGGGATTGACCCAGAATCAGCCCAGTAAGTGTCGAGCAACACTTTAGCCTTTTCCCGTCATTCCTTTGTTTTGTCTCAATCCCATCGTTGTCGTGATTATGATGCAGGAAACATTCCTGGTAATGTGGTAGTTCCTCCCGTTGCTCCATCTGGCAACGTTGAAGAAGTCTGCAGGGACTCCAACAGTGTGGATGTTCAAATTGTGGATGATCTGGAGCCTTACGAGATCGCAAGGGCCGTTGATTCTGATGATGACCGCCCTTTTGGAGAGCTGACCGAAAGTGATATTGAGCTGATCAGGCGTTATTGCCCTGGCCGGGATCCATCAGTTCATGAATTCAGCGATCTTAGGCATTCTCATGGGGCTTATGCAGAAGGAAGGGATGACGAGTTGCTAGATGCTCCTGAGGCCGGGTCAAGCATGACAATTGAGAAGGGCATGGTGTTTGAGGACTTGTCTGCATTGAAAAGGTGGCTGCAGGAGTATTCAGTGATCCGTAAAAGGCCATTCAAGGTGAGACATTCTTATGTGGAGCGGAGGTACACAGTTGTGTGCGAGAAGGAGACATGTGAATGGAGGGTTTGTGCTAGCAAACAGAAGGTCACTGGAAAGTTCAAGATCACAAAAATCGTTGGCCCACACACTTGTGCCGAAGCAGAGCTCAAACAGAAGCATCGGCAGTTGACCTCTACCATTATTGCCAAGTCACTGTGTCACATAGTAAAGGGAGAACCCAATATGAAGGTGAAGACACTTGCTGGGATTGTTAAGGAGAAATTTGGATACGAGATAAGGTATGGAAAAGCATGGAGGGCAAAGCAACGCATCTGGAAGATGATATATGGGGACTGGGAAGATGGGTACTTGCAGTTGCCAGCACTCTTCAATGCAATCAAAGCGGTTAATCCAGGCATGCATTATGAGTACGTCCCGAAACCAAACGAATGGACTCAAGATGGGATGCAGATATTCTTCCGTGCTTTCTGGTGCTTTGCTCAGTCCATCGAGGCCTTTCGGCATTGTCGTCCCGTCTTCGCTATTGACGGTACGTTTCTTCTTGGCAAGTACCAGGGCACACTTCTGATAGCCATTTCCTGTGACGCAGACAACGCGTTGGTTCCTTTGGCGTTTGCTTTGGTTGAGAGGGAGAACAAAGACAGCTGGGGATGGTTCTTGCGGCTCGTTCGGAGGCACGTGGTCGGCCCTGCTAGGGAGGTTGGTGTCATTTCTGATAGGCACCAGGGCATACTTTCTGCCGTACAGGAGCAGATACCGGGGTATGCAGCTTTGCACCACCGTTGGTGCACTCGGCATCTTGCCGAGAATCTACTCCGTAAGGATGGTGCGAAGGATAACTTTCCTCTGTTCGAGGAGGTCGCTCGAATGCTTGAGGTGAAGTTATTCCA